>OU452188.1:7763344-9000844 GCA_911728515.1 Peribatodes rhomboidaria | reverse complement strand
CGGATGTCCGATTGTTTTCCTCTACAGATCGCATTTCTCAACCGATATTTGTGAAATTTTGTAAATTTAGGTTTTATTTAAAATAACAGAGATATGTAATTTGTGAGACGTTGCTCATAGAGCCACTACTTAGAGTGGCGCTGAACTGCTATGGGCATGCGTGACGCCAGTACAACCATTCACTTAGCGAGCGCGAAGCGCGAGTGAAGAACTTCCGTTTCAGTACTAAAAACTTTTCCTATATTTTTATCTACAGATGCCTAGTTCAAAATCATCCGAAGGTTATCAGAGCATCCGAGGAACAGGGACTTTTTTACCTTCGAATAAACTGGTAATCATTTTTTTTTTTTGTGTACACAATGTACATAAATAAATTATTGATACGAGCGTTGGGACTTAGTATGGTTGCAAATTAATTATTATTTAATATTGTTTCTAGGAACAACAATATCAGTCTTTATTGCCGAATCTCATCGTCGAAGAAGAAGCAGAACAAGAACAGAAAGACAAAAGTTATTGGCGTATTATAACATTAGCTTCTTCTTCGTAAAATTGAAGGAAATATCAAGACACAGTGGATTTGGTTGCGCCAAACAATCGATAGACTTGATTGGAGAAGAGCAAACAGGTCTTGCTTCTAAATTCACCTTTTTGTGAATAAAGAGTAACAATAGTAAATTATGTACCGAGGGCACAAAGCAGTGCCTTACGTCGCGGGCGGCTTATTGTACCTTGAGCGTAACGAGGGAATCTAGAGTTAACTCCCGAGCGCAGCAAGGGAAGATGAGTCCTGAGGGCAGCGAGGGGTTCAAGTCGCCCAAGACAAAAACACTGCTTTATCCTAGAAGCGAATCCTCTACTAAAAATACTGTCTAATATTATACTCTCTCATAACTAATAAAAATGTACTAGTAAGGTACAGTCTTTTATTTTAAATTTCGTGCAGCTCGTGGAGCATCCAATCTAAGACCCCTTTAGTCCAGCTAGAGAGGATTTTTTTACTATATTAACTACTAGCTGTTGCTCACGATTTCATACGCGTAGATAAAAAAAGCTCGTTCCGTTAGTTTCTTGTATTTGTCATTCACAGGTCCCACTTCGAACCTGCACCCTTCTCTCTACCATCATCATATTGCCAGACCATGGTACGGGCAACAGTTATCTAGTTGGCATTGGCAATTGTCTTTATACTGGGTTTGGCTGGCACTGTCCGATTAAAACGTCACGCTCAGACAGGTGTCTATGGCAAGGGTAGCGGGTAGGTAAGCCGTTAACTCGGCCTCCAAGCTAAATCTAATAGGTAGCCAAGTCTAATATGGAGTAGATAGTTACAATTTGTGTAGTAAGTAGGTTATATACTTGTTGGTAATAGGTAGAAGTACTAGGAGCTACTCGTACTATGCCAAATATTTCAGTCTCAATGTTCAGTAGGAATTACCTACTACTCGGAACCAGCCAAGCCAAGTAGGTAGTATATAGATACTATGTATATGTAGTAATTAGGTAGATCCATTGTAAGTAGTATCCATCTTCTTCTACCTATAAGACTTGGCTGGCATCGACTTCAAATAGATGGGTAGCGCTTATAATAATTATATTAATTAATATTAGTGTTTATTTGTGGTTTGGAAGTCGCTTTAATTTTGTTTCAATGATCACTTAAAACATCTTCTAACTTGACTTTTATTGAAAATCAGTTTACCAAAAATAATTAAGTAAACAAAATTAAGTCAAAGTGTAGTTTTTTATATCGTAAATTATGACACTTTTGTGCTAAGATCATTACACTCGAGGCGGTATTATAGCGCGAGCCGTATGCGAGCCCACTAATGGAGCCAATAGTGTAATTTTATTATTAACGCACACGCGTTTCATGTGACGTTTTTCATCACACATGCGAGGGGAAAAAACACAGACTTGCATCAGTCAATACATTTTTCTGAAAATGTATGCGCATTTTGCTGCTTTTCCACTTATCAAAATTTTCCTAGGCATAATAATAAAGCGAATACTTTGTTTAAATTATCCTACCTAATTAATTGTCAATATTTTGATTAAAAAAAAGAATGTTTATTTACTGTTATTACGTAGTTATGATACTTTAAATCAAGAATTTAAGAGAAGTAAAAAAAAACTCTTGTTGATTTATTTAAAAAAAAGTCTAGTTTAGTTACTAGTGCGATAATAGTAAAGTAACAGCACACGTGCTTAATAGCTCGGATTATGAGCTAAAACTGATGTAATAAAGTCCTTTTTACGAGTGAGAGTGATGAAAAAGATATTAAACACAAACGCGTTTTTAACTTCAAGTAGGAACATAATTATCAGCAAAATCAGGCAAGAAACTATCGAGATAATAATGAGGTTGTAAGTTCTAGGTCCACTATTTTTTCAACCATTTTAGTCATTTTTATACTACCTGCTGATTTTGTAAAACAGATTAGTTTAGTACTACCAACTCGTAGAATACATTTTTTAAGCGGGCCGTCGATTGAACAGCTCTGCTAGTCCTAGTAAATATGTTTTTTGTTATGAGATTTTTGAAATGTTGTAAGCATTGGTTTAGGATAGGTTGAGTAATTTATCCCTGGTACCGGAGTTCTTAGGATGCCCATCAGGAGCCCTATTCTTACGAAAGATATTCTCTGATCAATGTCTCTCTCGTTTTAAAAGTCATAGTGAGAGTGACCAAGAAACATCTCACGCGTCAAGAATAGCCCTCCAGGGCTATTCTTACGATATTATATTATTTCCCCTATTCCTACGCACGAGATATTTTTTGGTCAATGTCTCTCTCGTTTGAAAAATCATAAAATTGAGAGGGACCAAGATATCTCACACTTCAGAGAGTCCGTGGTCTATGATTGTGTTCTTAGATTTTACACGCACGACCAAAGGGAATCAAAACCTTTAGATGCGGGATATTTGTGAGTACATACTTAATCTACTTATACTTATAAACAAACTACCGCGCTCATGCTGCTTAAAAAGCTCAACTTTAAACGCCGTTGGCTTCAAATAATTTAGTAAAAAAACATTACAATAAAGCATAACATCACAGAGGGCTTTCATTTTTAGGCAAAAATATTTTTTTCACGGTGTTTCGTCTGAATTTGTTTGTCTTTGAGAAATGCTAGCTCAATGTTCAAAAGCTTCGAGCGTTGATCACTAGAGGCGCTAAAACCAGCTGAGCGCCGAATGCCAAATGTCATTGGCGCATCTTAACCTCTTAATGAGAAACTTTTAATAATACCAAGAATCCTACTAATATTATAAACGCGAAAGTTTGTAAGAATGGATGGATGGATGGATGGATGGATGGATGGATGTTTGTTACTCTTTCACGCTAGAACGGCTGAACAGATCTGGATGAAATTTGGCACAGAGATAGATTATAGTCTTGAATAGCACATAGGATACTTTTTTACCGCGGGTGAAACCGCGGGGCGCAGCTAGTAGGAGTATAAATTAGAAAAGTGTAGCAAAATTGTAGCTTCATTGTAGCATGTGCTACGAAATATTCTTTCTGAAGAGCTACGAAGCGTAGCAAGTTACTATCTGTGTACTATAATTTAAAAAGCAAATTATATGATAGGCTAGATAGTCCTGTCACGTTTCGTCAAGGAAAATACTGTAGAATAACAGTCGATGTATTATTATATCGATTTTCTCTACAAGGTACCACCACCGTACCACGTAAGTGGCATTCACAACGCTATTAGAGAAATGACGGTATTACAAATGTGGACACACCTTAATACTTACATCACTAACCTCGGTAATACTGCGGTAATACCACTACGGCATACAATCGGATTGCGGCCGTCGACATGTCGGTAATCTTCTACTATGTTCAATGGCATATACAATACTTTGGAAGGACTGGGAGGACGACATTTGAGGACATTACAATTGTTTTTTTATTATCAAACTAGCTCTGCCCCGCAATTTACTTGACGTTAAAAAGCAACTTATCTGCTATTCTAGACTAAAATCTATTTCTTTGCGAATTTTTACTTTTTTTTAACTTGTACTGCCGAAAAATGTATTTTAGTTTTTAAGTTTTTCATGTAGTTTTTGGTGTGCAATAAAGATGTATTGTATTGTATTGTATTGTATTGTATTGTATTGTATTGTATTGTATTGTATTGTATTGTATTGTATTGTATTGTATTGTATTGTATTGTATTGTATTGTATTGTATTGTATTGTATTGTATTGTATTGTATTGTATTGTATTGTATTGTATCCCGTTTAGACCCATTCAGCCGTTCTGGCGAGTTTGAGTAACAGACATCTACAGCATGTTGCAAAAACCCTGTTGTATAATTGAAGGGCATGTACACACACTTATAAGTATTCACGGAAAAATACTTTAAAAGATGCACGTTAAAAATAGCAAGAGTTTTGACTGATTTAAGAACGCAAGGCAAGAAGGAAATTTAACAAAAGTGTAAGCAAATCTGTATCATATGTTGGCGGCTTTTATTCTTCGAAAGTAGCGGCACGACGCGACTACTTTACAAATAAAACCGACGCGATTAGTGGCTGCATTCACGCTTTTAAGAGGGCGGAGCGTGATGTGTGTTCAAAATTTTTAGAGTCAATATTTAATTTAAATTAGCATAATTGCATCCTCCAGTCGATACCAGGGTTTTTGTAACACCCTGTATATCAAACTTTCATATTTATGAAAAAAGTGGGAAGTGTGATAGGCCTATGTTTGACCTCAACTCACCTGGAAAAAAGTGACAATAAGGTCTAAGATGGAACACACTTGCCAGTGGGATGCTTATTGCCTTTAGTCTTGAAGAGTAGCTTGTAATTAACAGGGAACACCATGGTAAGCAGTGCATTCCAGTTCTTAGCAGTTCTTATTAAAAAGGAGTTCTGAAATAATTTCGTGCGGACTTCATTGTAATTTCACGGTTTAAAGATAGAATGACCGCCACGATGAAAAATGGTTCCGACTTTATGTTGGATACAAGTATACTGATCACCTTAATGGTCTACGTCTTTATTTGGTACACAAAATACCAATGATATAATATAAAATCAATTTTGAACATTTCATAATAGGAGTATTTTTAATATTCTTGGCTATGTAAATTGTTATGAATGGTACTGCAAGCTATTACATTCTATTCCGAACTCAATTACGTCACGCGTCGCGCCGTTCTCAAGATAAACTTGACTTTGACTTTGAAACACACACGTACATTTCACACGTACGGCCATATTAAAGCGCGACGCAGTTAGTAGCAATTTCAACAAATGGCTCTGATCTACAAGTACCCAACATAACGATAATGGCACGCAATGTTCTGATCACCTTCTCTATAGGTACATGACTATATACCTCAATGATTACGCTCGAAACAGCGGTTAAGCCTTAAATGTATAGGGAATCCTAGTTTTAATAATATAAGTGCTTTGTGCTAATTCCATAATAGATACCTACATAATCTACATTAACAATTAATGTAGGTATACCAAATAGCTTTATTCAAGGTCAGACTGAAAGGGTACCTTAAAACAATGAAACGCCTTGCTTGCCTTGATTGTCTGGATCAAGTCTAGATCTGGATCAAGTCGAGTTATGTGTTGTAGTTTAGTATGGGTGTGTGTTCAGGGTTTGAATGTTTCTGGCTTCAGGGATGGTCTAAGATGGTGGATGGACCACATAACAAACGAACCCGAGAGGACGACAACGTTGGATGGCTTTACGTAAAATGACAGCATTGAGCAGTTCAGGGAGGAACGGAAGCGGTACTGCGGAGTCTGGTGTGTTTTGGGATCCCAAAGCTTTCTGTCAAGAACCTAGGTTCGCCACCGAAGGAAATTTAGTTGGTACAGTCTAACATTCAAGGTCACCGAGAGGGTTTGGATGTAAGTATATAAATGTATCTAGGTATGGCAGCCTGGTATCCTATCCTATCCTAAACCTAACTAATATTAAAATGCGAAAGTGAGTTTGTTCGTTTGTTTGTTTGTACGCTTACACGTCTCAACGACACAACCGATCATTTTGAAATTTTGCAGACACGTTGTCGGAGGTACGGAAAAGGACATAGGGTACTTTTTATCCCGAAAACAATAACAGTTTCTATGGGACCGCGGGTCAATAGCGGGGCGCAGCTAGTTCTGTATAAATCCCCCTCCTCCCATAAAACAAAAAAGGTAGACATAAATACCTACAAGCAGCCAGGTACGAGTATACATGCATAGGTACATGTGTTTTCCCCATGCTCACATTACACACGGTATAATCACCCAAACACAGCTCCACCCGCGTAGTTGTCGCTCTCCCGCCGCACTATATTGGGACCGCAACATGAAATGGTAATTGGTATACCTACCACTAGTATACGTACGCTAAGCCTCTATAAGCGTTACTGTGGTGCAATACAACCTGTTTGCAACATACGCTGAATATGATTGGTTATTTCGGTATCACTCCATTGGATACGACAGGGCTTGTGGGACGAAAATATTGGTGTCACTAGTCACACGGGACTACTGGGACGATATAGTATCAGTTGCCTCGTAACGGGAGGACTCAACGGGACTAGTAGGATAAGCCCGACTGATTTGGTACTTTATGTTTTATTTTTCACAAAGACAATTTTGTTATTTATTCACAACTGAAAAATAAAGTCTCGGTTGAAGATGCTCGCCTCTGGTACTTTGGTTTTGTATATTACCAATATTACCTATTACCAATATGTATAATGCCTTATCCGAGAATTTAAAAAAAATACTTAAACTTTATTCGTAAATTAAAATATTTCCTAATTGACAAAGACACTATTGACGAATATATATATGACAATAATGCATGCAAATAAATGTTATATTAATAAAATTATTATTTCTGACCTCGACTTTTGCTTCCAATACGTTATCACATCGTCCTCCTCTCTTCTAACTTGCTGTGCCCGACGGGGTTCGTTAGACATAATTATGTACAACCTAATACAATTTGTGTTATGCCATCATGTACGGTACGGAAGAAGCAATAAATAAATCTGAATCTGAATCTGTTATTTTAACCTCAGACGCAAAAACGATGGGGTGTTATAAATTTGACGTTTCTGTATGTGTGTCTGTCTACGAAATCATAGCTCCCGAACGGACAAACCGACATTAATTTAGTTTTTGTTTTGTTTGAGACGTAAATTGGTAGAGAAAGTTCTCAGCTATGCCTAATGAAAATCGGGGTCGGAGTTTTTTTAATTTTCAATTTATACTTGTCATGTATATCGTCACGCCTTTCCCCCGAGGGGGCTGGCAGAGGCGTACAACACCCACACTTCACCGGACGATATTCAGTTGCTAATGTGACAGGGGGTGAACTTGTCGGCATACACCGGGCTCCAGTCATATAGCAGATGACATACTTACAAAGATTAAGTGTAGTTACAAAATATGATGTTAAAAACATATAAATATGTACATGTGTTGTGACGGTTTAAAGCTAGCATTTCGTCATGGGGTGAACTCAAAGAAATTGTATCGGAACCCGTATGAAGTGACGCGGCGTTACTGAATCCAATGACGGAAAAGTGCGCTAACGAAGAACCCTATAAATACTCAGAACTGCAAAGGGCAGAAAATGGTTGGAGATGTTATTAAAACTTAATTTAGAATTCACACTTTAGGCAAGTGGCACACGGTCACTATTACAATGCGAATCACAAACGGACATCGATATTAAGGTCGAGAAATAAATAAGGGTGTATCTTTAAACGGACATATTTTAAGATATCATTGTACGTATCATTATGACCAGTGACCACCCTTCCTATGGGGCCAACCCTGAAATCGTGAAAAACAATCAGCGGTGCCATACAGAAAGTACATTCGTCGTCAACAGAATGTATGGAACAGCTGTTTTTTCTTATCGATCTCAGGGTTGGCCCCATAATAAAATTTGGTCGTCATGATGAGTACAATGGTATGCTAAAATATGCCCGTCTTTTAATGAAACACGGTATTTTTAGCTATTTACACTTCTTAACTACTCTTATCAAGTTTCCCTCAAATTAATCTCCAAAAACACTGATTTATAAAAAAAAACCCTTAGCTAATTAAGCCCAGTAATCAGAATCTCGTTAGCTCCGTTATCTCGCCGTTTAACGACGAGTCAGCATGTTTCGCGCTGACTCCATGGGATCGATGCACGCCGTTAAAATTTCACGCTCGTCGTTACTCGGGTAAGTTAGTGTGGGATGTGTGATGGATAATTAGCTACGTTAGTTACTAGCTGCATCATGCGGTTTTAGTCGAGATTAAAAACCAGCCTTTGCTTTAAACTAGGGTATATAGGGTATATACCCTATATACCCTATATACCCTAGTATTAGTAGTATTAGTATTAGAACTTTCAAAGCCTCAACTTATATAAATGTTCCTGACAATTCAGGTTGCCTGGAAGAGGTCGCTCTGAGTGATAAGGCCGCCCATTAAAAACTTATTTAAGCCTTATTTAAGTACTATTGTAATTATTTTATGTTTTTAATAAAGACTTGTTGTTGTTGTTGTTGAATATATTTTCCGAATTTCACCCAAATCTGTTCATTCGTTTGAGTGTTAATACAAACGAACACACAAACACACTCACAAAGCCTGAGTGAGCCTTTGCGTGAACGTATAATAATTTTATGTCAATTTAGTTAACCCCTGCGGTTCCAATTATGTTTTTTTTTGTCATACAAAAACATTAACGACCTCGCGTCATTTTTTGGTTAATATTTTCTCTTACTAGTTTTCCCTATGTCGGGAATGCCATGGATTGCAGGATGGTTACTTTAAGCCTTAAATGCTCTATAGCACTACGTACAGACAAACGAAGGCCAACGATATGCTGCATCTCGTTTTTTTTTTATGTACAATAGGTCGGCGTTTGACCACCAACTCGCCTGATGTTAAGCGATGTTGTGGTCTAAGATGGAGCACGACGACCTATCAGGTACTTATTTTATTTTATTGAAACGAAACGGGATGCAGAGTATTCTTTGATGTTCGTTGGCTTTTTTTTTTTTTACAACAGACTAGGCATGCGTTTGACCACTGACTCGCCTGATGGGAAGCGTCGACGTGATCGAAGGTGTTGTTACACCTTCGATCACGTCGACGCTTGCCTAGGAGATACCTATTCACTTTACTCTTAAACACCCCCGGATTGTATTTAGGTGGAAAGACAGACACAGGCAACGAGTTCCACACCTCTGCAGTTCTTACAAGAAAAGTTGACTTGAAACGCTTAGTGCGTTTTAGCGGAATTTCCACCATAAGAGTGGTGGCTTGGTCTGTCCCTAGAATTACTAGTGTAGGGCACTTCAGAAACCCCTTATTACTGTCATTCTGTCATTTTAACCAAATTCCTTATTAATAAACTGTCAACCCAATATCACGGTACTCAAACGCTGTCTCTACCACCTTCTAATACTACTGCTTTGTTTCTCTATTCATTTGACTATTCACACTCTGCTTCACTTTGATTGCTGACCTTTATTTTCTTCGCAATAAGGTATACAACCGCTCGACGAGAAACTTTCTCAGTTTTCCATTTAGTCAATCTTATGTAGTGGTGTTGCGGTTGGTTTTCGTCTGGCGTAAAGATTATTTAGTACGTTATTCTGTTCGAGCTGATGAACTAGATTGTATGGGTTAAACCGCGTTTTGTTGCGAGGATTGGCTTGAATTGAATACAGCTTTCCTTATTTATATACGTTGAAAGATGTTTAAATGAATTACTACCTACCTACCGACTTCTTTGAAGAATACACAAGCTTATTAAGTAGTTCTTATAAGAACTATATAGGTACTATTGTAGGATTTTTCTTTTATATTTTTTTCCTTCAAGCTCAAGCTACATGACTGGAGCCCGGTGTATGGCGACAGGCTCGCCACTGTCACATTTGGGACTGAATATCGTCCGGCGAAGTGTGGGTATTGTATAACACCCCTGCCAGCCCTTTTAAAATGAACTGCACGAGGGGGCGTACCATGACATCTCAATGCCCTGATAGTAACGTTTTGTTGTCGACGATTACTATAAGTTTTATCGAAAAACGCATTCCGGTCACATGGGTAACACGTAGTGACGTCAATCGATGCTTAAGCAAGACCGAAATGAGTCATTCACAAATAGTTCGAAAGAGACGGGTGACGATGACGAATGACGTCATTACGTGTTTGCTCCCCAAATGCTAGACCTTGTTTCTTTGGATCATAGAAATACGAAAAATTTCCTTTAGAACGGGCAGAGGAATTGGACCTAAACGAGAACTACGTTTTTCATAATTTTTCTATCACAAACGTACTACGTACTTTTTTGGTAAAATGTTGCCAGAAGTACTGCTCAATGGTATCATGTTACCAGATCTAAGGACACAATATATAATTTACCCGACAACACCCAATGTTCTAACACCATCATTTCAAAGTAGTATTTAACTATTGATATGATACGAGCAAATGACACGCCCTCAGCCTGTTAATAAATCACACAATACGTACCAGAATAATTTCGGACAACCATAGTTAACTTAGAAATAGGTACCTACCTAACTCAATGTCAATTAACAATTGACAAATCATTGACCCCCCTCACACCATATGGCGAGGCCACATTGGCGCGGGCGACACCGCATCGCAAAAACGACGCTGCACTGCAGTTTCTTACGTTGCGATGTCGCAAACATTTTATTGCATGCGTCGAACGAGACGACTCTGATCATCATTTTAGTTTGAACTGTTACAGAAAATTGTAAATTTATTGTAGTGTCCGTTTAATGTAGTCAGTAATAAATATTATATTAAATCTTACAGTCGTCGCATCGTCGAATGCGGCGCCGCTTCGGATGCGATGCTCAGATCAATGTAGAGAAAAAGATGGAACACTGCATTATATCTCGCTGAAGCCACTCTTTTTTAAACTTTTGTGCGTCAAAAGTTTTGCCATGAAAAACATTAACAATTGCACGAAAACTAATATTAATTCCCAAACTCTTCGTTAGCCATTTCCGTTTCAATTTACAACCATAATAGATTGAATATTGTAAAACTGCACTTATTTGTAAGAGTTTAATGTTACGGCTTTTTCAAAATTGACTTGTAAAAAAATTGCACAGTTTTAAAAAGAACCTCAAAATGTAGTCCTGGCCCACTTTTATAGTGCACTATGTATATTTATGTACACGAAATTATACCATAAAACAGTGCAAATAATTTCGAGAAAAGAGCGAGAGCGAGTAGCGTAGTTTTTTTTGTGTCAATGTGTGCGTGTTGTGCACATATACGACAGTAGCGTAGTTTTTGGATGGTTTTTGGCTTTACCTAAATCATCCGCCGTGCGCCATCTTATTCTCTAGGTTGGTCTGAGATGCGATGTGTGAAGTTGTAAATTTTTGCAGTGTGGACTCGTTCTGCAATGTGTGGAGTTGCCAATAGGATAACGTAGGGAACATCCGCACGCGTGAGCCACTATTCAAACCAAAAGCTGATTGATCCATCAATGTTTTTTTATCTACTTTCTGCGCCCCTCAGCTTCATCCGATCCGACATCCTATATGACTCGTAAATTTTATTGGACTAAAAAGTAACACAACATATCGTCACGCCTTTCCCCCGATAGGGCTGCTAGAGGTAATACAACACCCACACTCCGCCAGACGATATTCAGTCTCAAATGTGACAGGGGGCGAGCCTGTCGCCATACACCGGGCTGCCTCAGTCATATAGCAGATGACATACAATACGCACATGTTCACACAATGAACAAATTAGTGCGTGCCGTCGGCTGTGTTTGAACCCGCTCCCTCTGGCTTGACAGGCGGGCCTTCTCCAATTTGGCTATCATCCCAGCTTACTAACTAAAAATTAGCCTATGCATTAATCCAATACCGAATTTCATTTAAATCCATTCAGGCGTTTTTGCGTGATTAACAAACATTCATACTAACAAGTATGAATAAAAAAAACCCCGACACTGATTTTCATCAAACATACCTAAGGGAACGTACCCATACTACGTGACCATTTCGTACAATTTTGAACCCTCTTCCCTCCCCCCTCGGTGAACATCTGTACTCTATACTACTCTATTCTAAGACCCCCTCCCTCCTACTCTAGTTTTACGTAGTAATTCATAGTTTTAAATCGTTTTTTGCAAGCAAGACATACCCCCCCCCCCCCTAAATGAGTCACGTAGTATGGGTACGTTCCCTAAGAAAACAGAATCGGTCCATCCGGTCGGGAGCTAATCGTAGCTCCCAAACGGACGAAGCGATGTTTTTTGCCTATGGCATCGAGCACAGACAGACACACACACACGGACACGTCAAACTTATAGCATTTCGTCGTTTTCGCGTCGGGGGTACTAATACAAACTTGCGTATTTAATAAATTAGTGGTAAGTAAGATGACTTAGAAAAAGAACTTTAAACCCAAACGAAGACAAATACACATGCGGCCAGTGAAAATTAAATAAAAGCTTTTGAACTTCGTGCCGCTATATAGTAGGTAGGTACAGCTACTGAGTCGCTATACATCTACTATAGTAGGTAGGTATATACTGACCTACATGAGACCTAGGTCCCTGGCGGGCAAGTAATTAAGGAGCTAGTCCTTTCCTAACTAGATTTCATTATTTTACTAGGTTTCTAATCACAGGTTACGTTCATTTATAGCGCTGAATAAGTTGTTAAGAGACTAAGTTATTGACACACTTACGTTCATATATATCGCTGAATAAGTTATTTATAGTTATAGAAAGTTTTTTTTTGCATTCCCACAATATTTATGGAGACGTTTGTACTGTACAAACATTACCTAGGCAAAGTGTGAAACGGATACTCATAACAGTTCATACATTGCCTGGATGTTCCAGGTATTCTTTAGACTGCCTGGGCATTGTATACAATACCTGATTTATACAGATTCCTGGTAGCATTTACACTATTGTGTTTATAATACAATTTAAAATCTACATGTAATTAGCAGCCGAACCTTACTAATATTATAAACGCGAAAATTGGTAAGAATGGATGGATGGATGGATATTTGTTACTCTTTCACGCCAGAACGGCTGAACAGATCTGGATGTAATTTGGCACAGAGATAGATTATAGTCTAGAATAGCACATAGGATACTTTTTAACCGCGGGTGAAACCGCGGGGCGCAGCTAGTATTTGATAAAATTATTATTTGATACATCGGAATCAGCCCCGTCATCACATCAGAAAAGACCCCACGGCGCACACATGCACAATGCACACACACAATGAACACATGGATCTTGCGCGTGCCCGCCGCTACAACGCACCACGGCAAGCACGAAGACGTAAAAAATTTAGGTGATTAAATGAATTAGGCTCATGATTAGACTAACTTACCTAATTCAAAAACTATGAAATGATGCTGGATTTTATGCCATGATTCCAAATTTCCCTTACTGCTTATGCGGGCTTAGGACTATCAAAAATACCTAATGAAATAAAACTAAGTAGATACTTACTAACGTTGTAGGTACGTAAGTACACTAAGTATATAATATCCATGCTGGCGAGCGATTTCCTCATCTAATTCTGAAAGTCTTAGAACCGTATTAAAAAAGACGCTCAGTCATACGATTTATAACTGTTTTTATGTATGATAAAACCAGTTTTAAATCGAGATCCACAACTGAGCGTCGTTTAAGAATGCGGGCCTTAGGATATGAAATTATCTAAAACCTCGAAGTCTTTCATTATGGAAACTGACGTGGTTTTCACACATTATGATTTATAAAACGAGAATTACTGACGTACGATTAAGTCGATCATTCCGACTATATATACAGTTACTTTCAACCGCATTCGGCGGTCTTCATCAAGGCGAGTGCGCGCGCGCGGCTTCGTCTCGCATAGCAACTATAGCCGGAATAATCGACTAAATCGTACGTGAGTAATTCCTGTTTTATAAATCATAACCTTGGTGTCTTTGTATGACACCTAGCACCACATAATCACATCACTCGATAGAGTCACGCAAATTGAAAACAGTTGACAACACGAAAGGAACTGCGTACGTGTACGCACGTCATTCGTACACCGGCGGTGACGGGTCGATGATCCGATCACATGCATTTGAGCGCTCGTTGAAGGCCACGGGTGAAGAGGAGTTGGTACCTATCTCGCCCGCTAGGCACCATTCGCTGGCGACGGCCGTTTCAAAGAACGGCGGGCGGCAGTAGTATACATACCTCTATACAGGGTTATTTGTACCTAATCAAAAACCTCTTAAGGGTTCATTATACTCATCAGTACGAACAACTTTTACAACGAAATCGCGAAAAAAATACAGCTGTTCCATACAAAAAGTTCAATCACCTTTGACAAAATGTATGGAACAGCTGATTTTTTTTTCGCGATTTCGGAGTTTGCCCCATAGTAAAAGTTGTTCATATTGATGAGTACAATGAACCCTTAAGAGGTTTCTGGTAAGTTAGAAATAACCATGTATTATAATAAGCTCTGCGGGAATTCAAAACAACAGCTTGTATAACCACTCGGTCTATATTTGGTAGTCAATAATATATACTAAGACAAAAGGTCACTATACTCATTATGGTTAACCACTTTTACTATGGATTAAGGAACCAATCCGGAAATTGCGAAAAAAAATCTGCTGCTTCTGTATAAAAAGTTCATTGATTGCCTTCAAAATGTATAGAACAGCTGATTTTTATCCACGATTTTAGGGGTGACTGCTAAAAGTTGTTCACAATGATAAGTAGAATCGCCCGTCTTTCGGCAAATCACACCCTTTCCTGATAATCCTGTATAAACTTACTTAATCTTGAGTATTCAAAGTCAAAGTCAAAGTCAAAGTCAAAATGTTTTTATTCAATTTAGGTATCAGAGATACACTTATGAACGTCAATGTTATTTAAATAGACTCGACCGCCTTGTTCGGATAAAGAGCCCCTACTCAGAAGAACAGGCAAGCAACTGAAAAATGTTGCAAGAGGAATCAAGCCGCAAATTTCATGTCGGCGAGATGTGTCGGCGGGCCTCTTAAATATAATCTTAAAATACTAAATAAAAAAAATAAAACATAGCCCTGAGAACAAGTTAAAATAGAAGTTTTAAAACACTGTTTTAATAAGGTTTAACTAAAAACAATGTTTTAATATTTTTTTAGATTTTTGCAGCTTTTTGATAAAATAAAACAATAACTTGGCACGTTAACTTCAAAATTGTTATTTATTTCTTAAATTTAAAAGACAAATAATTACATTTTCTTATACAGGACCTTAAGTAGGATTATAATTTCACAAATAATAATTATTTTTAATTCATATACATAACTATTTACATATAACATTATTGTACTCGATTGGTATACTTTTTATTTTCAACCGTGATAAATTTTACATTTTAAAATATTTTTTTAGTTTTAATTCTTAGCTGGAGAAAGGTATTAAGAAAAACTTTGAAATCCTGAAACAAGAAGACAATTTTTTTAAATATTAGGCCTCGTTTCCACTTGCAAAAAACTTCCGCGAGAAATGTCCGACAATTTGTCCGATAGCAGATTGCAAATGTAAACTTCGTAGCAAGTGCTGTCGCGACACTACCTAGTCTTGCTGCTGTCGGACAGACTATTGGACATTTTGTCACGGGAATTTTCTTGCTGGTGAAAATGTGGCCTTAGATAAAAAAATATATTCTTCAAACAATATTGAAAAAAGTTTGAGTAATGGGCAGTAAAAAGTAAGTTACTAAAGCAACACACACTTAAAAACTATTAAGGGTCTGGCGATCACTTTAGATTAACTTCGCATTGGCTCAAAGTTTCTTAGTGCTATTTCGTCTAGAAGAGGACGACGAGCGTAAAGAGCAATTAAAGATACTGACGAGTCGCTAAAGTTATCAGAGTGACAATGTGCAATTTTAATATTTATTTATGGTTTTTGCACTTCTCTAATAATTCTTATATATTAAAAAAAAACCATGTATTAAAAAACTGATTTAAGAGCCAATGATGTAGACAACCTCAATGTAAACTGATTTTTGATTTGCTTTGTCTATCTATTAAATAAATCAGTTAAAAGTGACTTCTTACAAATGCGGATATTCTTCAAAGCTCCATTTTCTCTTTAGGAAGTTATTTAAAAAAACCAAGAGCATAGGGGCAGATATATAGTTCATTTAATTGGACATGCCAAATTTTATCATAGTCTGACAAATGGTTTCCAAGAAATTTGACAAGGGCGTCTCATTCAGAGCGTCGCGGAACCCTTAAGATAAACTGTTTTAATCTTATTAAATAATATATGACAATACTGACATGGGTCGAAAGTTTCATGAAAATCGGTTCAACAAAACTAGTAAAAAAAATCCAGAAGATTTGAAACAAACACACAAGCAGCACAATAGTGAAGCCAAATAAAACAGTTTACATATCCGGCGAAGCGTGCACAGAAATTTCCTTCCCAGTCCCTTAATTCGGAAAAAAAGAGTGATAATTTATTATTATGATAACACAGCTCAACAAAAACAGTTTTTCTGTTGCCCTGGATTTCAGATTTCTATGTTTTCAAGTGGCCAATTTTCGAATACTAATTCGCCAAATTTCGAATAAAGTACTGTTTTGGCTCAAAAAAAAAATCTACTTACTACTGCTCTTCCTCTCTTCTTCTTTTTTTTTTTTATGTAGAATAGGTCGGCGTTTGACCGCCAACTCGCCTGATGCTAAGCGACGGTGTGGTCTAAGATGGAGCACGACGACCTATAAGGTACTTATTCACTCTAGCCTTGAAGTTTTGTAGAGTGAAGAAGTACGGAGACGAAGAGTCTGCTTTGGAACATTGTACTACTATAATAGTGCAATGCGAAAATAAAGATTTTTAAAAAACTAGAGCTAATATTCCAAAACCACCCAAATTTGTATGCCTTGCTGACGTAGAAGTATTCGAAACCACTCTGACATCAAAAGCAACAAAACCACTGTTGAGCAGTGTAATAATTATGAATGTAAACACGTGTAAAGCGTTTTTTTCAGAAGGCCACGTTTCTCCATCTATATTCTGCTACTAAATGTGCTTCCGAGAAATAAATATCAGGCACAATATTCTTGTCATTTTGTAAAACGATATCTTTGCAGAGGTGATAGCTTTCAACGACACTTCGTGTTTTGTGTAACACACTACACTATGCGAGCAGTAAGGGACTTATCTGTTTCATGCAACGCGACACGACGGCGACGCGACGAGCCCCGATTCCCGCGTGGAGAAGCGTTTTCAGGCTACGTCCGTAGATGTGAGAGGAAGATTTGTGTTGCGCAAGGGAAATAGCAATCCCTACAGTAGGATCGATACATTTACAAGTGATTCTTGAAGTTGACTGCCTTGGTGGCTCAGTTGGTAGTGAATCTGCCTTCTGAACTTGGGGCGTGGGTTCGATTTCCACCTAGGGCAAACATTTATGTGATGAGCATTTGTGTTTGTTCTATGTCTGGGTGTTAAATAGCTATTTAAGTATGTATTAAAAAATATACATGATATCAGTCTCTGCCAGACCGAATTTTATTCTATTGCCGATTTTTTTCTTAATGAAATTTGCGCGATACAACATGTAATTACTTTGTGTATGCTTGTGTGTATAACAACGGCGCGCATTTCTTATAAGTCAAATTTATCAAACTCAACTTATCGCAGAACAATTTGATATACAAACATTAGTGTACATGTACCTGAAAAAAATTAGGTGGGGAAAAATGTAACAAATAATAAAAAAAGGAGTACGTGTACGTACGTGTCGTTTTTTAACTTAACTTTAACTGACTTCCATAAAGGAGGGGCGGTTCTCAATTCAACTGTATTTTTTTTGTATGTTTGTTACTCGATTACTTCGCCAACTGCGAATTGATTTTAATTATTCTTTTTTTGGTTGGTAGATCATACTTTTAAAGTTTCATAAAGTTTTTATTGAAATCGGTCAAGCAGTTTTTACAATATCAACAAAAGTCTTTAAAATGGGATGGGATGGGAAGTCGGTTTTTTAAGATTTGCTTTTTATATTATGTGTTGAGTTGTCATACTGTCTTTATAACAGATACTAACCTTTACGTGCGAAGCGAACTTAATATATTAAAAACTTCCGAAGACCATTGTACGAAACGAGTTCCTGCGCAATTTTCTAAACGATTTCTTATTTTCAATTCAACTTAAAAGTGATTTTATTAAACGACAATGTTTGCTTTGAAAATTGATTTGTTTTTTTATAGAGCGGACTTTAGACTTTTTGGAGGCCTGATTTTGATGGAAAATGTTATGTAATGCTAGTTAGCTGGAATTTTGAAAAACGCAAAAATATACAGTAAATGCTTTTTACCGTTTTATTTTTACTAGGTTACTTTCGACGGGCTTACCTATTTTGGGTTTTGAAACAAAAATGATCTAAACACAGGGTATATTTTAAAAAGGTAAGTCAGCGGCAGTTGAGTGACAGGACACAGGCTTGCAATTTAACTTTGTCAACAACCTTGAAATAGCCGAAAAAAAACCTGATTCATCCATACATTGAGTTGTCAGCTAACAATACCTCCTTTTTACGAAACGCCTGTTGTTTGCGAATTCAAGGTACCTTTCGGTCATCCTTTCAACACCTTGGTTTAAAAAATCATAACAAAACATATCGTCACGTTTTTCCCCCGAGAGGGCTGGCATAGGTGTAATAAAACACCTACACTTCGCCTGACGATATTCAGTCCCAAATGTGACAGGGGCAAGCCTGTCGCCCACCATACACCGGGTTCCAGTCATGTAACAGATGGCATACAATACGCACATATCATACGAGTATGTTCACGCAATCAAGGAATTGGTGCGTGCTGGCTGGGGTTGAACCCGCTCCCTCTGGCTTGAGAGGCGGGCCTTCTTCAACTAGGCTATCCTCGCTTATGTACTGAATATACTTAGTAAAAATTCTTTTACTTAACACCTACACTTCGCCAGACGATATTAAGTCCCAAATGTGACAGGGGGCGAGCCTGTCGCCATACACTGTGCTCCAGTCATGTAGCAGATGGCACACGCACATATACTCGTGTATGGACACCCAATGAAGAAATGAGAGGCGGGCCTTCTCCAACTAGGCTATCATCGCTTACAAAAATGGTATGAAAATATAAAACGAAATATTGGATCCAATTCTTAGTAATATTTTTGAAGGAAGCTTCCTAAAAATTCATATTAAGCAAACAACTTAAAGACACCAAACAACTCTGTTGTTTAAAAATAAGCAAAACAATTTAATGTACCGTTATTTGTTAAACCTTTTACTTTTCTTAATTGCCTTGAGAGTTTTAAGAAACTCTCCTTAACAAAGGAGAATTTATTATACTTTGTAATATAAAAAGCCAATGATGCAAAAAACGCAATGTTGCTGCGAAGAATATAATGAACACGAATAAATTGACCGAGCCAACGGAAGCTTCTCTACACTATATTAATAATATTTTAAAGAAGAAAGATTTGAAATTTTAAATGTTTGTAACGAATAACCCTTAGTTGAGGCAGGATTTTGCAACGGCGCTCCACTCTGAGGCGGGGCCACTTACCTGACCTGTCGCATAGGGACCAAGGGCGTTAGACACGAGTGCTGTTTCGCGCCCATCGGCTGAGATGGTCCCCGAGATGGATGATGACGATGTGTTTAGTGTTCGATACATCGTCATGGTGAGGCAGAGCGTAGGCTCGAGGAGGTGCCCGCAGGGGCTGGCGCTGTCGGGGCCGCGGTCGTGTCTGAGAGTGTTCCCGTTGTCCCGACATTCTGCGTCGAGGTGGAACACCCTTGGGTTTTTAGTGGGTAGGCCGTCAGTGGCGGGATTCCCACATAACCACGCTGTGCTCGCCCCGGGGCTGTTGGTGGTATCCATAAAGGATTTTCCCAAGGAGAGAAAAATAAAAAAAGGATTTAGTCAGTGCGCGCTATTTATTCCCGTGGTCTTAGTATCAATAGTCTCCGCCGCGCGCTGGGATATATATCCACCAGTGGTCCAAACTCAAAAACGTCTGGTCCGATTTCAATAATTTTTATACCATTAGAAAGCTACATTATCCTTGAGTGACATAGGTTATGAAACGCGAGCGAACCCGCGCGCAAAAGAGCTATATATGGTGTTTCAAAAACCCTGTTATATCTGCGACGTGCGCATCCAGTATCGACTGGAGGATGCAATTATACTATAGTATAAATTTATTAGTATATTATGTAGTATAGTATATTTTATATAGTTTATATTAGTTTAAAATAAATATTGACTATAACAATTTTTAACACACATCGTGCTCCACCCTCCAAAGAACGTGAATGCAGCTACTAATCGCGTTGGTTTTATTTGTTAATTATTCGCGTCGTGCCGCTACTTTCTAAGAATAAAAGCCGCCTAGATATGATACAGATTTGTTAGCATTTTTGTAAAATTTCCTTTTTTTGTTGCGTTCTTAAACTGGTCATAACTCTTGCTATTTTTAATGTGTTTTTTTTGTATTTTGCATAAATACATGTGCAGCATGAATGCATGAATACAAATGTATGTACATGCCCTTCAATTATACAACAGGGTTTTTGTAACATGCTGTATAGTTTAACGAGGAACTAATTACGTTGCTCCGTAATTTAATTTATCGTGTATTCGCATTTTTCGCACATCCAATGAGGGTCCGAAATGTCAGTGAATATAGTATTAAAATTCAAACATAACATTTTGGTTGCAGTGTCCCAAAATCTTGTGTGCGAAATTACACCAACCCTTAAGCTCACCAGCCGTAGTGTATTAGCCTAGCCTTGATACGAAATGACGATACGCCAGACGCGGGGACTCTCGGCGCGAACATCTTGATTCGAGGCTTGAATTGAAAAAAACGCACTTTAAATGGATCTCGAAAAACCCGAATGGATACGCTCGCATGCTTGCGGCGACCGGCTCGGCTCGGCGAATTGATACACAAGGGCGATACGCAAACTCGATATGTTACGATGAAACTCAGTTTACTCTCCGCCTTAAGAGTCCGGCGACCGCTTTAGACTAACCTCGCATTGGCTTAAGGTTTTCCATAGCCATTCCGTCTAGAAGAAGACGACGAGCGAAAATACCAAGTAAAGATACTGACGAGGCTCTAAAGTTATCTAGAGAGTGACAAAGTGCAATTCATTAATTTTTTATGTCTTTTGCAGTCCTGTAATAATTCAGAAATAACTAAACATTTCCCTTGTAATTAGCGTTTATTTATAAGCTAATGATGTATGTAATCTCCCTATGTAAAACGATTTTCGATTTGCTTTGTCCATCTATTAAATAAATCTGTCAAAAGTTATCCCTTTTCAAATGCCGTTATTTTTATAGCTGTATTTGCTCTTGAGGGGGTTTTTTTTTTATTAACAAGAACGTAGAGGCGTGAACATAATTCATTCAGTTGTACATGCCAAATTTCATCATAATCTGACAAATGGTTTCCAAGCAATTTAACAAGCGCGTTTGTATGTAAAATTTGCCCCTAAGGAAACGAATTTTGACGATGGCTCGCGTACATTAGATTTTCATGAAACTTTGTAAGCAAGTAGTCCACTAAAAGTTTTTTTTTTGTTTTGATGAGGTATAGCCGAAATCAATTGTGGTATTCTAAAGATCCTTACAGGAATAACAAGGTCACAGTTTGCAATGAACAACTAGTATTGATATTGTGCAGATGATCTTACTATAACATGTTTGTCATCATTTATCACAAGTTTTTCACCTTTCTCCAGCCATCTAACTCAATATAAATGTATACAGTATTTAATATTCATAATCATATCCATATTATCTAACGTAAGATCCAGTGTCGCTATCCAAACTCTTGGTGGTGGATCAGTGCGAGGGCCACCGAGAGGAGGAGAGTGAGTGAGAGAGTGAGTGCAGAGAGTTGGAGAGGAACGGTCGAGTTGTTGCCATGCTGCATGGCTGCTGGCGTTTCACCTGTGGACAGACAATAACCATTATAAGCAAGGATATAGAAGGATATAAAGACAGCTAACGCTACAGATAAGTCAGTCAATGAAGTAAGAAAGTGAGGTCCAATGTCAGAATGTAGTAAGAAAGGTCAGTGCTGAAGTTCGGCGCCGAGGAGAAATTTGCACCATTATTACTGAGCAGTGAAATTTTTTGACGAGCTGGGCACTACAGTGGAAGCTCTGCATCTTCCATCATCTTTGTTTATTGGTCTTATGGATGATCCAAAATACAAGGTCTAGCTTTCCGGGAGCCAACACCCGATGACGTCACTCGTCATCGTCATCCGTCTCTTTCGAACTTGTTGTAAATTATTATTTCGGTCTTGCATAAGCATCAATTGACGTCACTGTTAGTTGCCTGCGTGACCATTTATTTATTATACCATGGCCTTATGTATTGTTACTGTCTTTGTAGTGTTTTGTGTGTCAAAATAAATGCATCTTTCTTTCTTTATTTCTAGATTAATAAAAAGTAAAAATCAAATTTAAATTCAAAATTGTTAATAACAACAGACAAACCCGCGCATTTGTAGGATTTTGGTTGATTTTGTTCCTACAAAGTCCTTCCCCCGATGGTTTTTTTGATAAGGTACAACATTAAACGTTTGAAAAAGTATGAGTTGCTCCTTACTTATCCTGAGACAACCCATCCTCTTTAAAAATAAATCTCGATTCACCCTGAATCTGGATTCTTAACTCATCTGGCTGAATTATTGTAACTACTGTCTACAATTTTTCCGGTAACGCATCAACAACACCGCTGGTGTTTCAGCTGTCCATAGTCGGCGGTTGCCGTTAACCACTAGGCGGGCCATCTGCTTTTTTGCCACTATTCTTATAAGTCTAATAAACAATTTAGGAGACACAATGACAGATCATACCATCTAAAGGGGCACAATAGTTCAGAAAAACATATCATCTCTGATCAAAATTATGACAGAAACCACGCACAAAAATTACTTCCATTTTCTGGCTAAAATATCTCACCATTACTTATTAGCCTACTCCACTCAACTAACTAACACAGGCCAGAACAACTCAAACAGAAACGTAACATTACTCAACGTCCTCGGGTTTTGACAACTTGATTATAACAATTTCATAACGCAAATTGGTTTAATCTTAACCACGACATTATTTAGCTAATCTTACTTCAAGGGTAATGAATGTAATTTCACAATAAACAGAAAACAAAAGACAAACGGCACAATTACATTTTGTGCGGTACGAAAGACGGAAACAGATTATGTAAAGACAGAGTAGTTAGTTACAAGATGGGAAAATTACCGCGTTGGGTCCGGCGCTCACTTTAGAACATTCTTCAACTTCACATTGGCTAAAGGTTTTCTATTGTCATTTCGTCTAGAAGAAGGTGACGAGCGTAGAGAGCAAGTGAACATACTGACAAGCCTCAAAAGTGAAAAATTATCTACAGTGTGAAAAAGTGCAACTTCAATTATTTTTACGACTTTTGCACTTCTCTAATCATTAAAATTTTCACTTGCATTATGGATTAATTAAAAAGTTAATGATGTAGACAACTTCCGTATGTAAAAGGATTTTTGATTTGCTTTCTATCTTCTATCTATTTTCTATTAAATAAATCAGTCAAAAGTGGCCCTTTACAAATGCAGATATTTTTCATAGCTCTATTTTCTCTTGAGGACGTTTTTTTAAAAAAAAAAACAAGAATATAGGGGCGGATAAATAGTTAATTTAATTGAACATGCCAAATTTCATCATAAGGTTTCCAATAAATTTGACAAGCACGCTTGTATGGAAGATTGTGAGCGTCGCGGAACCCTTATGCCGTGGCCTAACAATGGTTTAACTTTTGGTCAAATCTTGGCATCAATTTTTAAATTACTAAGCAGTATTGAGTCTTACTAACGTGTGACACATTGGCTTCAATATCAACTCTGTGTCCAAATACACTTGACACACACAATAGTGTGAGTTTGAAACACACTATTTTTGAAATGGCAGCTTTTTATGTTGCATAGTTTAATAGACAATAGAATTTTATGGCATTTTGTATCCTACAGCAGTGAACATTTTTTAAACCTTATTCCTGTTAACCATCTGTCTTTTTGTTATTCTGCGACGCTGACCCTCTTTGTCTTAATTAAGTTTTATTGTAATAAGTTGAGACGAACGCAAAGCTGGACATTTTAATAAGAGAAATAACTTAAATATAACTTTAAATTATTATAACAGACTGTAAAAGTTTGTTTGTTCTGAAAATAACGATAATTGAAAAATTTTCTTTACAAAGAATTATTTCAGTAATATTAATCTAACTAGGTTTTTAGTTTTTCTTTAGAAACGAAGAAAGGAATTAAGTGCTCTCCTTTTGTTGAAGTTTAGAGATTTCTTGGATGTTTCTAATTGTTTTACGTTCATGCTGGCGCAATGTTTTGACCGTAGCTTTAGGTACAATATTTTTTTTAACAAGATGAGGTGAAGCAGCAGACGATGGTTTCCTGATGGTAAACGGTAATCGCTTTGACCGCCTGAGATGATTCAACCGACAAAAATGTTCGCTGCTTAGGTTTGTTCTACGCAGCGTTGTCCTAGTCACAATCGATTGGAGAATTGTTGGCGACATAGGCGGTTTTTTTTGTTTAATGGTTCACCGTCTCAGCCGGAAAATGTCCGCTGCAGCTGGACAAATGCTTCCCATAATGATCCGCAATGATCAGTCTCACGCTGCTTGCATCCATCCAGCGACCATCACCAGATCGTCAGCCCACCTTGTGAGAGACACACGCTGCGTCTTCCGGTTCGTGTCGAAATGAAATGATTTCACAGATCTTTTAATTGAAACTACTTACTTTGTACAACATGTACGGTGACCGAAGCCGCTTTAGCGTTCGCTGGAACACAGGTGTAGTTGCCGGCGTGACGGGGTTCCGCCTTGCCGATCACCAGCTCACTGGTCTGCCGCCCGTTGTGGACGCTCACGCCATCTGGAGGAAGGAAAGATGAGTTACGTGTCTTCAGAGAGATTCTGTGAATACTTAGATTTATCTATTGTGAAAAACAGACTGACAGACATCGGAGTCTCATTATGAAGGGATAAAGTAATTATAAAATAAAGTCTGCTGTAGTTCTTATACATTTCAATAAACTAAAAGACCTTGCCTAATACGTGTGTGCCCTTGAGATCATGATAACAGATACATAATTAACAGAATTGATGTAAATAACGTTATCAAGCCATTACCAAAAATGTAAGCTATTAAAGAATAATTCTTTATTATTATTTATTAATAACCGTAGCTTGTATTCACTTCACAGGGGCTACTCGTATCTTGCGCGGCGGATTATGTCACCGCCTATATACGACCACCCTCACCGCATTCATGTTCGTGACTTCTCAGATCTGTGATGCATAATATGGTACCGTTACACAATCTTGGTCCACATCAAGTGAAGCCGAACGTAAACTATGAACAGCTTGCGGTGAACGACTTTGAATCGTGATTCAATTATGTTTGCGTGTTTTAGGGATCTTCTGAGGCTGTCACTGTCTTTACACCGAGATTAATAGAAATCGCATACTTAGCTACGGTGATTTATGCGTTTTGGACGCATTTTGTATCCCACGGGAACAGTAAAATTTTACGGAATAAGTAGTAGCCTATGAGTAAACTATGTGTTACAGGATGTCAGATACCTCCATACCAAATTTCGTTAAAATTGGCCTAGCCGTTAGAGCGTGAAAAAGTAACGAACCTATACACATCCACAAGCACAAACTTCTGCTTTTATAATATTAGCGGAATTTTATAAAGACTTTTAAATTGACTTATTAAATAAAATAAAAGGTGGTAAACGCAAGTAAAGGAAGCCGCTAGATATGAGCAGGCAGAGGTCCCTATTCTTACGCCTGAGATGTTTTCTGGTCATTGTCTCTCTCGTTTAAAAAGTCATAGGAGTGAGAGGAACCAAGATAACAGAACATCCACCATCTCCACAACAACCAGTGCAAGACCGGTCATTGAGGAAAATGTTTGGGAAGACTTTGCCCAGTGGACCTTCTGGCACTGAGATGATGATGATGATGATGCAAAAAGTAATTTTCTATTTAATTAAATCCTAATAACTACTGCAGTTAAACTCACAATAGACCAGTTGGAGAAATATTTCGATAAACGAGAGACGTTAGCATTCAATTAAGCAATACCTCGCAATGCCGAGTTTATTCTGGAGCAGCCACTCTAAACCTTTATTATCAACGGGCTTTGTGCTGGAAATTATGCGGGCCGCAGTTTGGTTAGCACAGAGCGCAACATCGCGATCGTGTTGCGATCACTGTGGAATGCAGCGATGGTTAACAGAACATTGCTGTGGTTTGCGTTGCGGCTTGGTTTACTGATCTATTTTTAGATAGGTACAGGTGAAAAAATTGCAGATAATGTTTTATTGCCTACTATTAATAGTAATACTGTACTGCCGAATTAAATAAATAAAATAATAATTAATAAATAAATAAATATTCGGGACACTTGAACACACGGTCGTCTGACCCCAAACTAAGCAAAGCTTGTACTATGGCGGCCAGAGACTGATAAATATACTTTTAAAACATACTTAAATAGATATTAACACCCAGACATAGAACAAACACAAATATTCATCACATGAATGTTTGCGCTAGGTGGGTTTCGAACCCACGCCCCCTAGATCAGAAGGCAGGTTCACTAGCGACTGAGCCACGATTCAATTTAAGATTCAAGATTCGAGATATTTTATTTGCAACCATACAGTACAAGATGTCAATTAAAAAAATATGAGTACATAGTCCAGTAGACCCTGTCGGGCTCTGCAAGATTTGGTTGAGAGGAGGAGGCTACTAGTATTTAGTAATTTAAATGTAAATATTTATACTGGTGTGCAGTATAAATAGTTTTAATCTTGTAATTTGTTGTAGGGTCTTCCCAATAGTCAAAATGTTTTCCACAAAAAAGAACCTACATTACTTTTTTTTTTAAACATTGCATAGTATTTAAACTTCAAACAAAACTTTGCGGTATTACGTAACATCTATTTATTACTTAAAGTATAACACTGTAAAATGATCTTTGTGGAACAAATTGAAAGGGAGATTTATAACTATTGTTGCTTTGCTGTGGGTCGCTTAGAGGGGTGGCTCTGCGGACCGCAGCTTGGCCATTGTTATTTTAGAATATTAGTTCTCGACCGCGAGGTGGAACAATTGGCTGGTTCAATTTAATCACGAATCTATATGCCATTGACCAAACGATGGTTCAAGATAACCTGCCTGAAATTTTGTTGGCAGTAGTTGATGTTTTTTTTTAAGTTGACGGAGACGTTTAAAGGGTAAGTATGAAGAAAACGTCGTAAGACACTAGAAATGTGACCCGTTTTTCATATTTGAATAAACATATCGTCAAGCCATTGCCGTCACGCCATTGAAGGAGCTGGCAGAGGTGTACAACACCCACACTTCGCTGAACGATATTCAGTTCCAAATATGACAGGGTTCGAACGTGTCGCTATACACCGGGCTCCAGTTACGTAGCAGATGACATTGAAATACGCACATATGTTCACACAATGAACAAATTGGTGCGTGCCTTCGGCTGAGTCCGAACCCACTCTCTCTGGCTTGGAAGGCGACTCTTCTCCGCCTAGGCTATCATTGCTTTTTTAACCGACTTCAAAAAGAAGGACGTTCTCAATTCGTTTTATTAGTAAGGTTTTGAGCTTGTCACTAGTGTAGTACTACTATTGTAGTATTGACTGTGTGCATTTTGGTACAATTTTACTTATTTTCTCTAATTTATTTTTTATATAAGTGATACAGCACTGATGTGTTGGCAGAATTTCGCGCAACGTTATTACGTCTCTATTTTAAATCCTCGGTGATTTTCACCCATTGTTAGCACCAGTTCTAACATAACTTGTTTCCAACCGATGAATCGCTTTGTTCAGATTTGCGGGAACATCTCTTTGTCCGATTCAGTGCATGATTGCTTTTTGAACGGATTTTATTACAATGAGAGAGTTGTGTAGATAGTTGTTAGTGGTCAGACTGTTAGATGTTCTTATACAGGGTGTTACAAAAACCCTGTTGTATCCGCGTGGTGCGCATCCAGATCGACTGGCGAATGCAATTATGCTAGTTTAAATTTAATATTGACTCTAAAAATTTTGAACACAAGTCGCGCTCCGCCCTGCTAAAAGCAAGAATGCAGACACTGATTACGTTGATTTTGTTTGTCAACTATTCGCGTCGTGCCTCTATACTTTCTTAGAATAAAAGCCGCGAACATAATATTAGGTCCTTACGTATGAAATTAGCGTTTTGTCGTACTGATCAATTTGATCTGAAATATCTCCTCTTTGGTTAAGAATTCGAAATTCAAATTAATAAATTCATTTAGCTGGTTTTTTTTCTTTGGAATACAGTCATTCATTTGTTATTTTCCTCATTATTTTTTCTTTGGCGTCGCTTATTACCGCGCAATGGAAAACATGAAATATCGGTATATTTACGAGTACGAGTTCTACCGTGGCACCAGTGCTGCAGAAACAGCTCGAAGAATTAATGATGTGTACGGCGCTGGTGTCGCTAAAGACAGCATGGTACGTTTTTGGTTTCAACGTTTTCGTTCTGGAAATTTCGACCTTAAGAACCAACCCCGTGGACGGCCGGAGATCAAAGTGAAAAACGAAGAATTAAAGGCTATTGTGGAAGCGGATCCATCACAAAGCACTTCAGAGATAGCAGCAGGCTTCGGGGTAAGTGACAAAACTGTATTAATCCACTTGAAGCAAATCGGGAAAGTAAAAAAACTCGAACGATGGGTACCTCATGAATTGAGTGAATCGAACTTGCAAACACGGGTCGCCTGCTGTGTTACTTTGCTCAACCGACACAATAATGAAGGGATTTTAAATCGAATCATTACTTGTGATGAAAAGTGGATATTGTACGATAATCGAAAGCGCTCATCGCAATGGCTGAACCCTGGAGACCCAGCCAAATCCTGCCCTAAACGAAAATTGACTCAGAAAAAGTTACTTGTAAGTGTTTGGTGGACTAGCGCCGGTGTCGTTCACTACAGCTTTCTTAAATCTGGCCAAACGATTACGGCAGATATCTATTGTCAGCAACTGCAAACCATGAAGGAAGAACTAGCTGTTAAACAACCGAGATTGGTCAATCGCTCTAGGCCACTGCTGCTTCACGACAACGCAAGACCACACACTGCACAACAAACAACCACTAAGTTAGCTGAGCTACAATTGGAATGTCTGCGATATCCACCGTACTCCCCGGACCTTGCTCCAACAGATTACCATTTCTTTCGGAATTTGGACAACTTCTTACAACGAAAAAAATTCCACTCCGATGCAGCAGTCCAAACCGCCTTCAAAGAGTTTATTGATTCTCGCCCCCATGGTTTTTATAGTAAAAGGGATCAATGAACTACCCATAAGATGGCAAAAGTGCATAGATAACAACGGTGCATACTTTGATTAATTAAATATATTTTACAAAAAAAAATCGACTTTTTATTCCTCCCGTACAAAACGCCAATTTCATACGTAAGGACCTAATATGTTCGCGGCTTTTATTATGATACAGATTTGTTAACATTTTTGTAGAATTTTCTTTCTTTTTTGCGTTATTAAACCGGTCTTAACTCTTGCTAATTTTAACGTGCATTTTTTTTAGTTTTTTGCGTGAATCCCTATAAGTGTGTCTACATGCCCTTCAATTATACAACAGGGTTTTTGTAATATGCTGTATAGTAAAACCATGTTTCTATAATTTAACATAGCATATCATCACGCATCACGGGTCTGAATATCGTCCGGCGAAGTGTGGGTGTTGTATTACAACTCTGCCAGCCCCCTCGAGGGAAAGGCGTGACGATATGTTACCTATAAATATGCTAAAAGCTTAATAAAAAACTATGGGAATAGCATTTTTTTTTAATAGTAACTAAAATACGTAACTAAGTAACTATACTATACTTTCAAATTAACCGTGACCTGTATAATTAAGTATTCAATACTAATCAAATACCAATTGTACAAATGATTTCACTCCCAATTTTCATTATGATTCGGCTATAAAGATTTAAGTAGGCACTAGATCCAGGCTTAAACTCAGCCTTTATAAGATAAAAGATCCTCAAAAGATGTTTACTCACAGAGCACGATCCGTCTCGCCAATCCAATCTTACCATTCTATCAGGCCCTCGATTGTACTCAAAAAATATTTTTAAATTGCGAATGAATTGTCTCTAATTGACACTTTTTGTGTCTCAGAAGTGAAATATTCAATTTAAACCAATTAGTAGAATTGAGGCCGTGAACGTGCATGCGGTAGATCGCAACGCGTTCCAGCATACTTTACTGACAGAGTCCGCTCTGTTCGCGCGTTCCGATCTGATCTGAAAATGCGATGTCTGGACGTGTGTGTTCCAGGCCCAGTACGCAAGCCGCGACATAAATTGACTGTCGATTGTCAACTCTTTTTATCTAGACAGACATTTACATGTAGCCTTGTCACGTCCGCACATGACACAAATTGATGAGAAGATTTTTTCGCGCCTACATGCTAGGCCTATTGTATTACAGAGAACGCATTCGTCCAGATCGCATTGCCAGATCAGATCATCGGAACAGATCGGACTCTGTCAGTAAAAGCCTTAAGGGAGTAAAATTAACTTTATCGAATGTTTTACACCTTCTCTCAAATAAAATTTTAACGCCCAAGATTCACGTTAAAACTTAGAACACACGTTAAGAAATTTCAATTAAAAGTTTCAACAATAAACCGCTTGGCTGTAATTAACAAGAACGTAGAAACTTTAACTGATTAATATTGCAGTTAAAGAACTGTTAAAACTTTGGACCGAGTTAATTTGGAGGTCAGTGGTTTAAATGTTATGTGAGTGGTTAAGGTAAGAAGTTTTTACAGTTCAAATTGAGGTGAATTAACCCGTTATCGTTTTGCTTCAAGTGATCATGCAGCAAGGGATCATCAGCATTAATTTATGAAACAAGCTTTTCTAAAATTCATGACCAACTTAAGGTCATTAATTTATGACCGTGAAATTTGCTTTACCCTATTACTAGGACTCCGCTGTCCGTCCGTCTGTATGTCTGTCTGTCCGTCTGTCACTTGCTGCTTAGGAACCGTGACAGTTAGCCCTTGCTTAACTAGTTTTAAACTACTATAGCGAAATATTCGCCAGGCACATAAAGTTTCCCCTAAAAATAGTTTAAGGTTCGTGTAAAAAATATATAGTAGAAGCCTAGCTCGGAGTACATTAAACTAGATAGGTAAGGGCATAGGCAATTCTTAAATTTCGTGCAAGTGGCCCATGGTCTTATGACTCAAAGTCTAATAAAGTGGTCTAAAAGTCTTAACTGCTAGGTCATAGTCGATCATGATAGATACTTAGGTCATGGTCGATCATGATAGATACTTAGGTCATAGTCGATCATGACAGATACTTAGGTCATGGTCGATCATGACAGATACTTGGGTCATAGTCGATCATGACAGATACTTAGGTCATGGTCGATCATGATAGATACTTAGGTCATAGTCGATCATGACAGATACTTAGGTCATGGTCGATCATGATAGATACTTAGGTCATGGTCGATCACGATAGATACTTAGGTCATGGTCGATCATGATAGATACTTAGGTCATAGTCGATCATGACAGATACTTAGGTCATGGTCGATCATGATAGATACTTAGGTCATAGTCGATCATGATAGATACTTAGGTCATAGTTAATAATAATCGATACTCACTTAGGTCATAGTTGATCATCCTGTTCTCGAAGTACCAGAACACGTAAGACGGTGGTTCCGTAGACCTCTTGACCACGCACACGAGTCTTAACATGGAGCCTTCATGGATGATCTTCTCTGATTCACCAACTATTTCTGCGTACGCAGCTGTAAGAAAAACAGTTTAATTAATAAAAAGCGATGATAGCCTAGTCGGAGAAGACTCGCCTCTTAAGCCTAAGGACAGCGGGTTCGGACCCAGATGAAGGCACACACCAATTTGTTCATTGTGTAAACATGTTATGTGCGTACATCTGCTACATCGCGTGTCATCTGCTACGTGACTGGAGCCCGGTGTATGGCGACAGACCAACCCCCTGTCACATTTCGGACTGAATTTATTCCGCCGAAGTATGGGTGTTGTACACCTCTGTCAGCCCTTTTGGGGGAAAGGCCATATGTTACCATATATTTTGTTTTGTTACTAAAAAAGGCCAACGGCGGAATTTAGCCTATGACACTCGCGCAATACTGACCAATCTAACGACATTTCTAAATCATTTATCAAAGTCGGTCCAGCCGATAAAAAATTACGAGAGAACCTAAAAACGCACATACAGGTCAAATACACAGCCCTCCTTTTTTGGCTTCAGAACATTTTTTTTTTTTTAACTATGAATCTAAATTCAAAACAACAGGTAGAATTTTAGTTATGGCTACCACGTATTTATCATAAAATCAACTAGGCAGGTAGTAAATTAATTATTCAGTCATTGTTCGATACTTTGGTATCGAATGTAGTTTGATTGAACTATTAATTAAACCTCACAAAACAGTCAAGTGTCAGTCAGTATAATTGATTTGGAACCAAAATAATTTATAAATTTAGATTTATAGAATTTGACTTGCAAATAGGCTTATACAGGATGTAGGGACAGTTAAATTATAATAATAATAAATAAATTCGGGACACTTCCACACACGGTCGCCTGACCCCAAACTAAGCAAAGCTTGTACTATGGCTGCCAGGGACTGATATACATACATAGATATTTTTAAATACATACTTAAATACATATTAACACCCAGACATATGTAGAACAAACACAAATGTTCATCACATAAATGTTTGCCCTAGGTGGGAATCGAACCCACGCCCCCAAGCTCAGAAGGCACAATCAACTGAGCCACCGTGGCAGTCAAGAATGAAAGAGTTATTTTTTTAGGATCCCATTACCTAAGGCGCAAAAAGTGTACTTACTAGTAGTTTTTTAAAATTCCAGTAATATTATGTAGGTTATAAAAATATAAGATTCTTATTTATTTTTTAAATATGAGCTAAAAATATTAGGCAATTAAAAGGAAACCATCGAAACCTAAATTCTTAAATATATCTGTATCTATAATGTATCTAGATTCCTTTTTGCCATGGAATCCTAAAACCCCTTCATCACGATACAATTAGATTGGCCAACTAGATTGACCAATCTCAAGGTCATTGGTTGGTCCCGTACCGTATATCTCATATTTTCTATCGACACGATACTATTCGTTTGACAATCTAGTTCAATTGGTGGTAAAACTGTATCATGTGGAAGGGGTTTAAAAAGTATGTACTTATGTTCCATGGTATAATAATATACTCCACCAGGTATAGCGTTCCAAGTCAAAAACAGTGACGTGGTCAACACGCAGTGACGTCAATCGATGCTTATGCAAGACCGAAATAAGCCGTTTACAAATAGTTCGAAAGAAAAATATGACTACGATGTGTGACGTCATCAGGTGTTGGCTCCCGCTAGACCTTGTTTTTTTGGATTATACCTCTCGTCCTCGTTCTTCACTCACCGACAAGCACAAGTTTGAAGAATATACTAGTAGGGGGGTGTGTAGGAACTTGACACTCGTAGTAGCCTCCGTCAGCCGATGTTGCGAATCGTATGTGCAACGCCCAGTCCTGTCAACAACAAAATAATATTAGCTACTTACCTCAAAAAAAAATACACAGCCAGAATACAGGATCAGCCATCCTAACTAATTTTACAAATGCGAAAGTGAGTTTGTTCGATTGTTTGTATGTTATGCATTCACGCTTGAACTGATGAACCGGTCATCATGAAATGTTGCATACGCGTTGTCGGTGGTGCAGAAAAGGACATAGGGTACTATTAATCCCGAAAAAATCAGCAGTTGCCGTGGGACCGCGGGTGAATCCGCGGGGCGCAGCTAGTAAATCAATATTGCAGTATTTCCTGACAGGCAATAAATGACAAAATTAGTAGAATCAAAATCCTTAAAAATAAAATTACCTATATAATAATTATCATTCTTCTTTGTATTTCTCAAATGACAATGTCAAAACAAATGTACGTTTACTTGACTGCGCAAGAAGAAGGGTTACGTTTTTAACCTTTTTGTTTTGGCGAAAGTTTGAACCAAATCTAAAATTTGTATTTTTAATTTATGGATAGTACATTCTTGTTATTACTAGTTTTAACCATTAAGAGTCCGGTGACCTAACTAATTTCGACCTAGGCGACCTAGACTAACTTCGCATTGGCTTAAGGTATTCTATCGCCATTTCGTCTAGAAGAAGAAGACGAGTGAAGAGAGCGAGTAATGATACTGACGAGCCTCTAAACTTACCTACAGAGTGACAAAGTGCAATTTCATTTTTTTAATGACTTTTGCACTACCATAATCATTCTTAAGTAACTAAGAATTTCCCTTGTATTATTGATTCATTTAATAGCTAATGATGTAGACAACATCTCTATGTAAAGGAATTTTTGATTTGCTTTGTCAACCTATTGAATAAATCAGTCAAAAGTGATCCCTTAAAATGCGGATATTTTTCATAGCTCTATTTTCGCTTGAGAACGTTTTTAAAAAAAAACCAAGAACATAGGGGCGAAGATATTGTTAATTTAATTGTATATGCTAAATTTCATTATAATCTGACAAACGGTTTTCAAGAAATTTTAGTAGTGCGTTTGTATGGAAATTTCAGAACGTCGCGGCCCTCTTAAAGTGGTGTTCATAAACCTCAAAAATGCTACTTACGTTATGCTTTACAATACTAAAGTATATATTATAAGGTGGAGTATGATTTCTGGGACACGCTGTATATAAATAAAATTAAATCCTACGTTATGCTTTACAATACTAAAGTATAAATTATAAGGTGGAGTATGGTTTCTGGTACACGCTGTACATAAATAACATTAAATCCTACGTTATGCTTTACAATACTAAAGTATACATTATAAGGTGGAGTATGATTTCTGGGACACGCTGTATATAAATAACATTAAATCCTACGTTATGCTTTACAACACTAAAGTATCCTACTAATATTATAAACGCGAAAGTTTGTAAGAATGGATGGATGGATGGATGGATGGATGGATGGATGGATGTTTGTTAGGTACTCTTTCACGCCAGAAAGGCTGAACAGATCTGGATGAAATCTGGCACAGAGATAGATTATAGTCTAGAATAGCACTTAGGATGCTTTTTAACCGCGGGTGAAACCGCGGGGAGCAGCTTGTAAATTATAAGGTGGAGTATGATTTCTGGTACACGCTGTTTATGAATTACATTAAATACCCTTTAAGTTATACAGCCAGCATTCCATCGCGCTCAACACGATCCCAGAATGTTGATTAAATATCATCCAACTCGGCAACAATGCAATTGTAACCCCACTCCCTTTCGGAAAATTTTCGGCAACTGAACGAGCAAAAGAAAAATATTGGAAAAATCTTTCCATGCTATTTTAGGGGGAAAGGGATCATTTATTTAATGTCCATCTTAATTTATATAAATAACGTGTTACGTTGTTTGTCCGCTATAGACTCCTAAACTACTTAACCGATTTCAATCAAATTTGCACACCGTGTGCAGTTCGATCTAACTTAACAGATAGGATAGCTCACATATATAATTATACTAGAGTTTGCCCGCGGCTCTGCCCGCGTGGAATCTATTGCATAGCAATTAATTACCTATTATGTAAATCCATTCAGTACTTTTAGTGGTTAAGTAACAGTTACCTACTAAATTATAAGTACAGTGATGTAAATAATAAAATGTTCAGCAAAAACATAAGTATTCTTGTTTATTGTTTTTAAAATGATACAAATACATCTAAGAAACGAATACGTACACAATATATAGGTAAATTTTAAAATATAATTAAGAAATTAAAATATATTGATAGCCTATTATGTCATGTTTATTTCACAATTATCGGTAGCTTACAATAACTACATCGAGAAGGTAGGTTTCCAATTGACACCTCAATATGCAAGTCACAAATTCGCTAAGTGTGCTGTATTTATTTGCCTTATCACGCACACAGACGCAGACATAATGTGGTTAGGTGGTTAAAATATAATCTTCCTGTAAGATGATTAATTGGTTGATTTCTTCCATTTCAATTGCGAAAAGCCTGGTACCGTTACTTAGTCCTTCTTTTATTACCAAAATTTTTCAGTAACATATAATTGCACCAACTTTCAAATAAAGGCATACCAGATGAATTAAAATTCAAAACAAACATCGAAATTGTTTTTGTTTCTATAGGCAGTGTTGCCACATCACATTTTCGAAAACGCAGTGCTGTCTTCATTAATATACAGTTTAGCGAGAAAAGTATACTGTTTGATGAAACAAACACCTGTACAAAAAAGAAGTTATTATTTTCCTAAGTAATTTAATATTCTCAAACTAATATTTCAGCATCCTAAACCGATTATTCTACATAGAATCTTATCTCTTTGCTAGACCATGACTTCGACTTGACTCTGAATACAATACTTACTCAACTTTGATTGTGACTATCAAAATACTTGACATGCCACTGGCTTAAATAAATCCACTAAGATGCGACTTTTTTTGTAAATTTGCATAACATTTGCCCATTTTGAGCCAGATAGAGCAATAACGTGCAACACTGACATAGACGTTCTAGACGGGTACGTTCTATGCAAAGGATAGAAACCTGTTTCTCCGTTGTTTTCTAACGGCTCCGTTGTTTCACTCGCCTTACGAAACGACGTTGTTCTATAACTTTGATGATAAAAAAATAACATATTTTCAAGATGTTTTTTTTTTCAGTTGTAATACAGTTTAAATTTATTCAATGTAATTTAATAATTTTTACACTTATGTTTTGAACGGCAGAGTTGCACACGGGGTGCGCTGAGAGCCTATCCTCTGAACGCGACCCCGACCCCGACCTCGAGCAAGCCGGCGATTCTATTGGCTCTCTAATATAATCTCTATTGGCTCGAAATTTGAACTTGCGATTTTATCTTGCTTATTATACAAAAATTACACATACAAAACCATAAATATTAAGTTTGTCGCTATTCCCGAGGTCAAGAAATCGAATTACATGCTAATTACCGAGAAACAGGTAGCCGTTTAGGAGAAACGTGCTATGGAAGTTTTGTAGAGCGCCATCTCGCTCCGTCTTGCGTTTTTATCTCGTTCTGGTTTTTCACTTTTATTATATAGATATATATATATATAAATAATAAACGCGAACAAAGTCGCGGGGTGACAGCTAGTGTCAATATAAAACGAATAAGTAAGTAGGTAAGTACATTGCTTTTTTTATGTTTGAGTTTTTTTTTAACGATATATTTTTTATTTTTGGGGTCAGACCTTGGGACAGTTTTTTTACAGACAAACACTACAGAACCGATTCTGCTGAAACTTTACACACATTCAGTTGCCGTGACAAAATATAATTTATTGTAAAACTAAAACCGTAAAAAAAGGCTGCAAAATGTTGTACCCTATGTCACTTTCATTATCAAGACGATTCAAATGACACCTCACATGTCGAAATATATCAAGCTGTTCAGGCTGTAGGGTGTTCCGCAGAAACCTCATACATACGTGTGTACATACCCGCAAGTATACATACATACACTCGAAAAACATAACCCTCCTTCTTGCGCAGCCGAGAAAAAACAAGGAAACGTGACCCCGTCAGTATAATTACACGTAAACTTAAACAAAGTAAAATAACATAACATATCGTCATAACATAACATATCGTCACGCCTTTCCCCCGAGGGGGCTGGCAGAGGTGTAATACAACACCCACACTTCGCCGGACGATATTCAGTCCCAAATGTGACGAGCCTGTCGCCATACAACGGGCACCAGTCATTAGCAGATGACATACAATACGCACATATGTTCACACAATGATCAAATTGGTGCGTGCCGTCGACTGGGTTCGAACCCGCTCCCTCTGGCTTGAGAGGCAGGTCTTCTCCAACTAGGCTATCATCGCTTTTAAAAATAACACACTCCAAAAATGTCTCTCCGTTAGTACCATTTCATTCGATTTCGCCAAAACAAAACCGACGACGTTGAAGATTCCATCGAACAAACCCCTAGAGTGTCTTAGTAATGACCATCTTGAACGTGCAATTTCGGCAGACCGCAAAATGGAGTGCTGCTTAGTTTAAATTGGAAAGAGGAATCGATTGTTTACTTCCTTCAGTTTGCTATTCCCGCTATTTTTAGCGGACTGCGCAAGAAGGAGGGTTATGTTTTTCGTGTGTATGTATGTGTAGTTATGTATGTATGTGGGTATGTATATATAAGGTTTCTTTGAAAACTTTAGACAGCTAAATTAATTTCGACATGGTTTCTTTGGCACAAACCTCAATGTGTATTGGGTATGTATGTTTAATAATAATAATAATAATAATTCATTTATTTCAGGCAATATAACTTGCATACAATGCAAGTTACAGAGGCCCATAGAAAATAAATACCTTACAGACTAACATACATATAATTAAGGTGTGTACATATTATACATACATTAATAAAGTACAACCATTAAGGTTTCTTTGAAACTAAAGTTTTCAAAGAAACCTTATTAGTTGTACCTTATTAATGTATGTATATATATAAATACCTTATACATACATACCCAATACACATTGAGGTTTGTGCCAAAGAAACCATTTCGAAATTAATTTAGCTGTCTAGAACAGCTTGATGGATTTCGACATGTGACATGTCATTTGAATCGTCTTGATAGTGAAAGTGATATAGGGCACAATGTTTTGCAGCCGGGTTTTTTGTTGTTCTTTTAATAATGATACTTGTTGAACTCAGTGAAGTTGTTATTTGATTTGAGTGTGTGGCGTCTAAACGCGCCACATTTCTATAGTTATAATAATGTCAATGTCAGAAGTGAAACCGGAAAGGTGAATTTTGCCGCGCCAAGCGCCATCTGTGGGCGCTGGGGCGAAGCAGACTTCCGCCCACACTTGTTTCACGACCATCGGCTCAATCAATGTAACGCTCACACAATAAATGTAAATGATTGTAATTAACACTAAATTAACGTGTATTTGTATGTGAAAGTACAACGCTGTGTCCAACAAACCCTCCGTGTGTTTTTATTGGCAAAAACCTAACCCATTGCCAAAAGTGTTTTATTTTAGACTTGGTATGAGTGGCGTGTAAGAAGAGAAGACTTAGCTCACATCTGGGCGATTGTGGGTTGATAATAATGGTAAAGATGGCGATGATGATGTTGATTTTATATCTTTAGAGAGATCAAATCCCAACTGTTTATAAACTTTGTATCGGCTGAGCCAAAGTGAGCCTGAGAACAGCAAGAGACCAAAGAAACCGGTCAAGTGCGAGTCGGACTCGCGCACGAAGGGTTCCGTACCATTATTTATAAGAACGACAAAAAAAACACATTTTTTTTTTATGGACAATAAGTCGGCGTTTGATCACCAACTCGCCTGATGTTAAGCGACGTTGTGGTCTAAGATGGAGCACGACGACCTATAAGGTACTTATTCACTCTAGCCTTGAAGTTTTGTAGAGTGAAGAAGTACAAAAACGGCAGTTGAGTGAGGCGCTACAAGCGCGCTACTGCTCAGACCCGTCTTCGGAACGGTTACACCGGACTACATCCCGAAACACGACTAGGCCATTAGGCACATTTAATAATAATAAATAAAAATAATAAATTCGGGACTTTTCCACACACGGTCGCCTGACCAAACTAAGCAAAGCTTTTACAATGGCTGCCAGAGACTGATTTACTTAAATATTTATTGTTAAATACATACTTAAATAGATATTTAACACCCAGTATTGTTGTATCTATTTAAGGGGGTGTCTACTGTGTTTTAGTATTTGATGTTATAGCGGCAACAGAAATAATTCAACTGTGTAAATTTTTTACTGTCTAACTATCACGGTTCATGAGATACAGCCTGTTGACAGACGGACAGACAGACGGACGGACGGACAAAGGAGTCTTAATTATAGGGTCCCGTTTTACCTTTTGGGTACTGCATAGGTATTCACAATCATTCAGAAACGTTTCCGTTCGGATTTCAAGAATTTTGTTCGAATCTCAGTCCATATTCATAAGTTTTTAGACGTGATTCATTCTTCCGATAGGATATTTACTCGATTTCCTATTCCAAAATCTATAAAAGTAGACTAAGGTTCTATCTATTTAAATAACTTTGACGTTCATAAGTGTATCTTTGATACCTAAATTGAATAAAAACATTTTGACTTTGACTTTGATCAATTTAAGTTTGAAATTTGTGGGATCCGATCGGAAACGTTTCGAAATGAGTGTGAATAGCACCGCTGAACCCTAAAAAAGGACATCATTTTATTTAGAGTCAGAGCGGAAAAAAAGGTAAATATTTTTGGATAAATCCATAATTTATATAGGTATTATATATTAGTTTGTGTTATATACTTAAAAACACGTTGAAAACACTTTCAGAAAAGTAAATACAATTTTCAATTTAAAATACCACGGCCAAGCAAATAAAAACCATTATAGCAGAAAAACATCGAATAAAAAAACCAAATCGTTCTCCAGATAAAAGCTCATACTATTCAAACAATTTCAGACTAAATTCCAAGTCTGTAAAACCCTATTTCCTGCCAAACAGCCCAAACATTCAACCAAAAAATCCAGGCCACTGAAGCCAAGAAATCAGACAATTCTTAATTCCACTCCCAACTGCTTGGCGATCAGCCAGCAAAACGAAATCAATAAGCCTGCTAATAAAATATCGAATACTAATCCCTAGGATCAAATATCACATTAAAATGCAATGGGGTTTGCATAAACTTTTATTTTATTCTGGCGTATTTCGAATTTATTGACGCGCCCCGGCAAGCAATTGTTTCTTTGTTTTTTATTCTCTTATTCGCGTGGAATTGTTTGCTGTCGCTGGAATTTTTGTAAGCGCGCTGGGTTTTGTCGCAGCGATCATTGGGTACAAGGTTGTGTTCAGTAAATTATGAAGTTGTATACCTAATACAGTTCGCATTGCGGTTTTACACGTGATTTGAGTAAGGGAGCCGTGTTCTTCGGCTGTTTTTGGGAACAATCACTTTTATGTAGAAGTTGTTGTTTTTATTAAATGGTTGGTTGTTAAATGTTGGTTGTTATTAAAGGTTGGTTATTAAAGATTGGTTATTAAATGGTTGGTAATTATAAGTTGTTTTTTTTGTTTTAAAGTACTAACATGAAAAAGAAGGAGGTTTTTAATTCGACTGTGTTTTTTTGTATAAAATTATGTTACTCCGCCAATTGTGAATCGATTTTAATGATTCTTTTTTTGTTTGGTAACCATACTTTAGAGGTGGTCCCATATTAATGTTATCGAAATCAAACAAGCAGTTTTAAAAAAATCAACAAAAGTCAAAAAATTGTTAACATGGATGACGGGAAGTCGGTTTTTAAGCTTTGCTTTTATTTTATGTTAAGACGCGGTCTTACCACAATTTTCCTCCCGCACGTTTACTTAAACCGCTTAATTTAGAGTTGAAAATCCTTTATCACATTTGATGGTAAAATGAGATCGGCGCCTAGAATTACATTTTCTTGCCGTTTTTATTCGTATTAATCGTAATAATGTTCTTATTACGATTAATGCGAATAGCACTACCCGGGGACCATGTGTAGGGAATCAGAATATAGAGGACACTCCTACGGACGTGGGTAGCTCAGCCCCCAAATCATTAGTGATACTGAGCTGTTCCCCGTCCGATTTTAATGACAAACGCAACAACCATCAACGGTTCAGTTAAGCATCGGCTGAGCTTAGCTGCATGTTCTTGGTGTTTTAAAAATGAACAATGGTGAGAACGCACAAGCTACGTGCCGCCGGTAGTCGTGGCAATACGTCAGTCACAATTTGGTTGAAGTAGGATCGAGAAAAACGGAGGGTAGGAAAAGAAAAATAATAATATTAGAGTCAGGTCTACCCTCAGTTGAGTAGTGTCAAAAAATTTTGAGCACAGAGTGCATTATAGATACATCAGTGTCAATAAAAATGTATGGTATTATTTTTAAAAACATAGAAAAGCACACAAAAGAGCGACGATAGCCTAGTTGGAAGAAGACCCGCTTCTCAAGACAGAGGAAGCGGGTTCGATCCCAGCCGATGGTATGCACCAATTGCTTCATTGTGTGAACATTTATGTGTGTATTGTATGTCGTATTCAGGGCCGGACTTAGAAGTGTGGAGGCCTCTAATTATTACTCGAATTAAATAAAAAATAAAAAACAGTCAAAATGTACTGCAATTTATTTATTGCAAGAAACAAGTTAAATTATTTAACTACTCACACTTGTACAAATAGGTATTCAAAAAAACTGTTTAAGTAAATTTCATTTTTTTTATCTCTATTATGGCCCTAATCATGGGCCCTATCTTGTGGAGGCTCCGGGCTGTAGCCCCGCCTGCCCTCCCGTAAATCCGGCCCTGGTCATCTATTTTTATTTATATCGTTAATCGTTAATTTTTAACTTACTTCTTACCGTTAAATCTAAATGAACTTTGTATGCAATAATAGGTATGTAGTTTGGATGATAAAACTGTAATGCCCCGTTTAGACGCTGGAGGAGTACAGGCCAATAGCGGCCTACACGACTATATAAACGGCCTATTCGGGTGTATTCGATACTCGCCTCAAATATTGGCCCGTTCTCGGCTCGGTGTCGGTTTTTGCCCCGAATCAAAGGATTATTTGCCTGTGCTCGTGCAACCCGTTTACACATTCGAATTGTTCGGTAAGCTATTCGACAAGTTTTTCGCTGAATGTATAAACGGGGCACAATGCGATATTTCGGACTGATCTGATGATGGAACCAGAAGGGAAGGAACAAAATTGCGTGTTTTTTAGTTTTTTTTGTGCATATTATGCAACTTCTGCAAACAATTAAGAGCAAAAACGCAGCACATTTTCGTGGTTTGAACGTACTACTGGTTACACAAGTGTTGGTCTTTCCTTGGAGCTGTCTTGAGTGGAATATTGGTTGGTTTTTTGTCTTCAGTTTTCAGGTATCTAATTTGCCTTTTTAATAATAATAATCAAATCGGGACATTTTTCACAAACGGTCGCCTGACCCCAAACTAAGCAAAGCTTGTACTATGGCTGCCAGAGACTGGTAAACATACATAATCTTTTATATTTAAAAAAAACATACTTAAATATAATATTAACACCCAGACACAGAACAAACACAAACATTCATCACATAATGATTGTGATGATCGTGTTTGCCCTAGGTGGGAATTGAACCCACGCCCATAAGCTCAGAAGGCCTAACTGAGCCACCGAGACAGTCAAATATTTTATTAATCTTACCTTTACATGTCTTCCATGAGCCGAAAAGAATCTGCTATCAGCACTATACGTAACTAGCCCCACTGACAGCAGGGAGTAATCTTTTCTTCTTATCCACGTCACCTAAAAAGAAGCACAATTTAGTGTCTGTTTAAAGTATTAATACATTTTAGTTTTTGTACGAAATATACTTTTTATTACGCAGTTATAAAAGTATATTTATCTTATTCATCTATTCTTACTCTACATTTATGCGTGTGCATTATCGCATAAGCGAATGTGTGAAAAAGATTAATGCACACGCATTAGTGCATTACAGTGAGCCAGTTTACGTATTAGTGGACAAAAGTGAGCCAACTAACGTTTTAGTGCACAAATGACCCAAATTAGTTCCATTTAGTGATTAAAAACTAATTTGACATACTAAAAGCTGGAGCACACCAAATGCAGGTGCAGTCCGTGTGCATTCCGGTCTGGTTTGCAAAGACTGGTAAAGTATTAAATACTATAGACGTCAGACCGAAAACAGTCCGTAACAGTGGCTGCGTGACGCTTGGACTGGTCGTTGACAATGGCCTGACAGTAGTGATAGTATGCACACGGATCGGACTGCAACTGATTTAGTGCGTTTTAGCCTTAAAGATGAACATAATTTAACATTTTCTTTACAAAATTGGTTGTTATTTTAACGAGCCTTTAACAATTTATATTTATTAATAGATACTGTATTTCTGTTTAAAGTTATTTTTGTGATTTTGCATTACCAAGTTCAGAGTTCCAGAGTTGTTACATTCACCAAAGATTTTTAGACATTATTTTGCAATATCGTATGAAAATAAACAGGGCCGACGAAGTTTCTTAATACACTTACGAATTTCTTAAAGTTACGAGGAAAGTTGCTGAAAGTGCGTTAATTTCATGGTTTTGCTTCGGAAACATGAAATTTTATTTGATTGTTCGAATAATTTAAAAGTTTCCGGTCTTCTTTGATACTTTTTTGTTATACTTACAGTTCCGAATTACTTCGTAGTCATAAATGGTTTACTTTGTAATTTAGTCAAAGTATTTGTTGCGAGTTTAATATAAGGCAATACTTTTTAATAATTTCAGCTACTTTATTGTTTTCATTAAGATTCAGTGAGAGTAGGTACTCACTTACGAAATTTCTGTCGCTATAGCCTACTACTATCCACTCTTCTATATTAAGACATATGTAGGGTCAACTGGGGGCAAATTCGTCTGTGGGGTAATTGCGTCTCTTGAGAGTAACTGACAAACCCTTTACAAATTAGGTGCCAACTAGATCTTTTTTCTATCTTTAGTTACAATAATCTGTACAAGATGGCGTTAGTTGCTTAATTTGTGAAGGGTTTGTAATTTCAAAATTGTGGACATTCTCAAAAGACGCAATTGCCCCACAGATGCATTTGTCCCAGTTGACCCTACCAGATAAATTTCTTACACAGTTCTTATAATGTGATTTATAAGACTCATATTTCAATATCGTGAGGAAACCGACATGTCATAGGACGAATAATTCGAAAGACATATGTGACATCGATCAACCCGCACTGAGCCAGGGTGGTGGATAACGGCTCAACCATCAACTTAGGGTATGTCGGTGTCCATGCAGTGGGACGTAAAATTTTTGTAATGCTGGTGATTTCAATTTAAAATTAGTTGTGTATCCATTTATCTGGTTCTGCGTGAAAATTATATTGTATATTAGCTTAGATAGAAAGACAGATACATACCGTATTTTCAGTGATGTCACTGACTTCACAATGTAGTATTGCAGTAGTTCCTATTTGAGCTATAACTGTTGTACAATTATCAGTTAAAAAAATACCACTTTTCCCCCCTTTCCCACTTAGCTTATTAACGGCTGATCCAGCCGAATCTCTGTACATTTTCTTAACTTTATTTTGAGACTTTGACAACGAAGTCTCGTCTATCTCTTCAATTATTTCCTTATCTATGTGCTTAACTCTTCTTTCTATAAGCTTAGCTTCTTCTATAATATTATCTATATGTACATCGTCGTATTCTTCTAATACTGAAGTGAGTCTAAGTGGTTTGGGTAGTTTGGGATATGTGGGGTCTACTTCTGGTAAGTCTGTGGTTTTGAACACTTCTGTTGTTACTTCGCTCTCTATACTTGTGCTTGTTGCTTGTGTTGATGTTGTTGTTGTTGTTCTTCTTCTGTGACCTGTAAATATGAAAATGTTGTTATAATGCAAGAAAGTTTTCTAGCTCGTGTTTAGGGAAGAAATTGGGTGCACCTAAGTTTTTTAACATTAATTCAACATAACATATCGTCACGCCTGTCCCCTGAGGTGGCTGGCAGAGGTGTAAAAACCCACACTTCGCCGGACGATATTCAGCCCCAAATGTGACAGGGGGTGAGCCTGTCGCCATACACCGGGCTCCAGTCATGTAGCAGATGACATATGTTCCGCACAATGAATAAATTGGTGCGTGCCGTTGGCTGGGTTCGAACCTGCTCCCTCTGGCTTGATGGCAGGCCTTCTCCGGCTAGGCTATCATCGCTTAATACCAAAAAAAGTCTGCTTACTTAATGTGTCCAATTCATAAGGGTATAATTTAAATAAAACATGCTAACTGTAAAACATAATATCAAAGGTGTTAATTTTTGTAATTTTTAATTTTTATGTAGAATATCTCGCCTGATGATAAGCGACGTTGTGGTCTAAGATGGAGCACGACGACCTATAAGGTACTTATTCACTCTAGCCTTGAAGTTTTGTAGAGTGAAGAAGTACAAAGACGGCAGTTGAGTGAGGCGCTACAAGTGCGCTACTGCTCAGACCCGTCTTCGGAACGGTTACACCGGACTACATCCCGAAACACGACTAAATAGCTAGCAAACAGCTTTCCTCGTTTCTCCTCAAAAATTGCGATAATCGAACGTTATACACAATTACTACACTTATTACAATTATTACACTTGCTTTTAGAAAAAAAATTATATAAATTGCGGTAATTGCTTGCTTTTCAAACAGAGTGTTGATTAATACTTTTATTTCTGGTCGTAGGTCAAGAGTACTCGTAACCAACGAGTGTGTATCTAAATGCTCATGGAAGTAAAAGAAGCGAAATATGTGTACCAGGATCGTAGCAAGTGGAGAGAAGTGGTCTCTGCCTCCCCTACGGGAAAGAGGCGTGAGTATAATACATATCGATGGCTTCCAGCCAAAAGGTGATAAGCGCCACTATACAAACTTTACAGGAGAGTGATTTAAAGTTAAAAAATAATTAAAAATGGCCATAAAAAACGTAGTATAGCTTCCGAAAAGCTGGAAATGTTGCTATATTATAGTATTTAATGTTTCTATTGAATGGCATCATTACTTTTTTGAAATTCAGCCTGCAAACATTATTTATTGTCGCTTATCCCAGTAGGTCTTAATTTTACAAACAGCCAAAATTTCGTAAATCAATAAACATGATCAGGCATTTCCAGCAAAACTTGCGTAACTGCATTTCATGTATCATTTAAATTGAAGAAAAATGGCATAAGTTTAAGTTTTTGAGAAATAAAATTAGAGAAATATGGGACAACCAACTATTGAATAAAAATTGACAAAGTGCAAAATTGTATTAAGTTCAATTTTGAATGAGAATAGTTTGTCTGCAGTGTATTTTCAATGTGCTAATTCTTCCTTAATTTAATTACGTGTTGAAACGATTTCAGGTTTGTCTCGGAGTAATTAAAGATTAAAACAACAGACTTGTAGGAATCGAATCAGTCTGTATTAATTGACGTTTGGCACATGCTAATAAAATGTAATATATTAATTACTTACTAAAAAACATTCGTAATAAAATCTCTTATTACTATTAATTACTATAAATTATAACGTACAGTTACAGAGATCGAATCAGCATAGAACAGCGTACAACATTTTGAAATGTCAAATTGAGTACAAATGTTCATCGATCTACTTTGTAAAATGTAAGCTTACAAAAGTACAAGCAAGTTAAAATGAAAAAAAAAATGTTATCTTAAAATTAGCGAACAATTTATCACAATAAACGTCTTATGTCTTCGACTTTTTTTATAAATATTACGAAATGTCAACCACAGTATCATTGTAAGGACTTCTAAAATTACCACTTATCCTACATTAACATCTTCGACATCAGTCTCAGGAAGTGTATCCTTAACATTGTTAGAACCCGTAAGACTGTTATATTCGTTATGAAAAATAGGAGGAATCACATTAGTTCGACAAAGTTTAAGTAAATCATCGTGTTTTGCTTTAGACATAGGTAGCTGAAATTTATAACATGCCGGTGGAGACAGTTTAGTTTTAGATTGTACTTCGATGGAATAACTTTAGTAAAAATGTATAAAAAACATTAACTTCACTTACCTGATGAGAAATCTATCATAAAACAAAAAAAAAAATATTACGCGTCAAAATGGCTCGCGAGAGCGCGTGGCGCTTGCTCACGTAGTTCCAAAAAACCGATGTAGGTACCCGACATTTTCAATTATTTTTGAATAGGTAAACGACAAATGCCGATACCTTTTAGACCTACTTTTTTATCTAAGCGCCAAAATTATTTAAGTATCGGGAGGGAAAAATGGGATAAGCGACAAACTATTGTGAAATATTTGTAAGTGCATTATGTAGTAACCGCCAATTGGCTAATTATTTATTATCGGGGAATGACACCCTAAACACCAAATGAAGGCTTAAAAATGCGGCCTAATAGCTATAAACGACAAAATATAGTCTTCGAAATAACAGGCAAAAAGTACTAAACGGAATAACAAAACAAATTATTGAGAGGCTAATAAACGTAAACGCAAATTTGTGAATGTTTACTTCCAGCTAAAATTAGTTAAGGTACAAACAATAAAACGTAACAGAAAGCTCTAATAGCGTAAGTTCCTTTTCTTAAAAAAAAATGTTTGAGTAACCCCCAAAAAAGGAAAAAGTGTAAAATTTCTGGCGTTTATAACGAAAAAAATTGCTAAAATCGCTGATTTTTCTACCGCCTAAGCGACATCAAAGTTGCTCCTAGAGACATGTCACCTAGACCATTCGACGCAGAAAAAAAAGACGATTCCAACCATATATATAAGTCCATTTGCCAAAAAATGTCGCTTATCACCTTTTGGCTGGAAACCATCGATATATTATTATGTATGTATGTATTTCTGCTGTGTGTATGTTATTCTGTGAAGCGATGACAGCCTAGTTTTTTTTATTGCTTAATAGGCTTGCGTTTGGCCGCCAACATGCCTGTTGATAAGAAGTAACGCGGCCTACGATAGAGCACACTTGCCTAGAAGAAATCGATTACCTCGAGACTTGAAGACACCCAGATTATAAGTGTCAGGGAACACAGAGTAGCAGAGTATTCCATACTCTAGCGGTCCGTATGAGAAATGAGGAACCAAAGCGTTTCGTGCGTGTTGTAGGTATGTCGACCATAAAACGATGCCGCTTTTTGGAGAAGGCCTGCCTCACAAGCCAGAGGGAGTGGGTTCAAACCTAGCCGACGGTACGCACCAATTTGTTCATTGTGTGAACATTTTTATGTGCGTATTTAATGTCATCTGATACATAACCGAAGCCCAGTGTATGGTGACAGGGTCGCCCTCTGTTACAACTGGGACTGAATAACGTCCGTCGAAGTGTGGGTATTGTAATACAACTCTGCCAGCTCTTTTGGGGGAAAGGCCCGGCAATATGTTATACACATTAAGTAGGGTAAACTGGGGCAAAAGGATCTGTGGGGCAATTGCGTCTTTCGAGAATTACTGACAAACCCTTCACAAATTAGATGTCACTTACATTTTTTTTTATTGTTAGTTGCCTAATGTATGAAGGGTTTGTCAGTAATTCTCGAAAGACGCAATTGCCCTACAGACGCATTTGCCCCAGTTGACCTTATTTAAAAATTAGACTAATGGCTGATCCCCTACATTGTTTTAAACGTTTCATTTAAACTTCAATTTATATTAAACGATTAGTATAAATTCGATACGTTTCTAATTGTAGATAATTGGAGATCGTCATTTGATTAATTCGATTGGTTATTTGATCCACTTTAAAAGTAAAAGGTTGTTTTTTCTCAACTACAATATCCATTTTATTGCTAAATTCTACTCAGAGACAGAGCTTAGAGTAAGGGTTTATTAAATTTACGTCAAGTGTTACTAAAGTAACTTTTATTATTGGGTAGGTAGTACTTTTTTATGTTATCTAAATTACTTTTAAGCCCCAATCGGAAGACAGAGGTGTGTTTTATTTATACAGTATGTATCTGTATACAACACCCACACTTCACCAGATGATATTCAATCCTAAAATGTGACAGGGGCCGAGCCTGTGGATATTGTATTACAGCCTCCGGGGAACGGCGTGACGATACGAGTATATTATGTTATATAAATGTGTCTGTGTCTCTGTAAAATCATAACTTCCAAACAGATAACCCGATTTTGATTGAGTTTTTTTGTCTGATAGGTGACTTTATCGATAGTATTCTCGGCTCTCATTTTTTTTATAATTTAGCAAATTAGTTACAAATGTAACATATCGTCACGCCTTTCCCCCAAGCGGGCTGGCAGAGGTGTAATACAACACCCACACTTAGCCGGACGATATTCAGTCGCAAATGTAACAGGGAGCGAGCCTGTCGCCTTAAAGCGGGCTCCAGTCATGTAGCAGATGACATACAATTCGCACATAATATGTACACACAATGAACTAATTTGTGCGTGCCGTCGACTGGGTTCGAACCCACTCCCTCTGGCTTGAGAGGCGGGCCTTCTCCAACTAGGCTATCATCGCTTTAGTTACACATGTAGATTGTGTTTTATAATATTTTTGTAATTAGGCTTCTTTATACACCTCGTCTGTGTAAGTATTTTCTTATAATCAACGTTTACGTTACGTTTTATCCACGTAAAAAATGTATAAGAATTATTAAATAATACATTTTTTCTAATAACATCTGAGCTAAACGCAAGGCTGGATTAATAACGAGTCATTCTTTCTATGGAATTAAATTTCTTTGTGCTTTACTCATGTTTTGTTTCCATTAATTTGCTTTGGAAAAACACAAAGAGAAAATTATAAATTTTAACCCAACACAGCTTTGGTGGGTTCTCGGAAGGATCAGGGCCTATTTCGTAAATTCATACTTTCACGTTTAATAACATCATAATTATTGAATCATGTTTTAGTACGAGTATTAATTCTCCTACTAATTTTATAAACGCGAAAATTTGTATGAATGGATGGATGGATGGATTGATGTTTGTTACTCTTTCACGCCAGAACGGCTGAACAGATCTGGATGAAATTTGGCACAGAGATAGATTATAGTCTAGCATAGCGCATAGTATAATTTTTAACCGCGGGTGAAACCGCGGGGCGCAGCTAGTTAGAACATAAAGATTTTTTTAATTTTATTTATAGGCTTGCATTTGTCATATTTGCTCACTAGCATTAAGGCGCCGTCATAGCACGATTTTTTACCCACGTACACGTTTACTTAAGCCGCTTCATTTAGAGTTGAAAATCGTAAATCATTTTTGATGGTAAAATGAGATCAGCGCCTATAAATACATTTTTTTGCCGTTCTTTTATTGAGATTAGTCGTTATAAGAACACAAATAAGCTCGGTTGCTCGGTTAAACTTTATAGAACTAATCTGGCTATTTAATAATCGAAAAAAAAAATGTGGTGTAATTGCTGAGAATTTAAAGTACTACGTTACAATAAAGTTTTTTAAGAAGATACTTTTTGTGTTTTTTTTTTTCCAAAATTAGAATCATTTTCAAAATTAATCTTCGATTAAACTTTAGTTCGTTGTTTCGTCTACCAGCTGAATTTTTTTGCACGTTATCATTACAATTCTTCATATCAAACTAGGCGCAAATAAAATACTTGTTTTCAGTGATTTCGTGTAAGACGGGGCCTTAAGTCAAGAAATGACAAAACCAGCAATGGAGCATGCTTGAAAAAAACAAACAAACGATTTAAAAGAGTCTTCTTTGAATGAATAGTTCAAGAGCTCACCTTTCTTGTGATGCCTCGTGAAGTTTCCAAACACGCTTCCCAACCTCTGCTGGTTCTTGCTCGTACACAGTTCCAGCGACTTGAAATCGTCAGCATTCTGTACCACCAAAATGGAAGACCTCTTCGACTCCATAGCACCCGTGTTCACTAGTAATTCGGCTTCGAGTAACAGAACAATCGTGGCGTAGAGTAGTTTCAGTCCTCTACAGCAATACATTGTTTTGGCACACTCGAATGGTCACATTGGCTCACTAATGTCACTTAAATTTATAGTCATTTTTGCACTGCTACCTTTGCTGGTTCACGGCTTTCTGGGTTAGAGTGTTTTGATGCATTCTGTGGACAAAGAAATTGTTTTATTAGCTGATGGATACTATTTATTACTATGGAATATAAGCTCGTATCAGACTAATATTATAAACGCAAAGCTTGAATGGATGGATGTTTGTTACTCAATCACGCCTGAATACGGTTGAACAGATTTGAATGAAGGGCACTGAGATAGATTACACACTAGTTTAGCACAAATGCTACTTTTTAGCCACGGGTAACACCGTGGGGAGGAGCTTGTATGTAATTAGGTATCCTTCTATGCTTTACTCTTTTGCGAGGGTCCCGGGAAGCCGCTGGAGGAAGTCCAGCAACGCAAGTCAATCAGTCAATCATGAAGATCCTTGGAAGCCTTTGTTTAGTGGCTTAAGGAATTTTGGTGCATCGAAGTGGTAAACCGTAAGGTGAGTCTTATGAATCGTGAGTGATTCAAAGATCAAATGGATTAATGAAGTACACGTTTTCGAGCAATTAATATTTGGTAAAACGGCTTTATATGTCAAGTAGTCAATTTTTCTAGGGCACGGCTGTCAGCTGAGATGATGATAATAATCCTTGCACACTACGTATAGGTTTTCGTATATTTTTCTTTACTTCGGCATGCTGTGAAAATCTTAGCAGCAGGATTATTAAATAGCATGGCATCTCTTACCTACTGTAAGAGAAACAGAGGATGGATGGCAGCTGCATGAGAAATTTGATGTTAACATAAAATTATTGCTCACAAAAAGTACTTTATTTTTGTTAAAAAAGCTCATCCCTTTTTCACTACAGCGTCAGCATAGCAAAGTTGGTAAGTTATTCATTAGTAAAAATCAGCTAATAATCTTATACCTTTAAATGAGCAATTCTTGTATATATATATATATATAATTGGAATCTCGGAATCGGCTCCAACGATTTTCATACAAATTAGTATATAGGGGGTTTCGGGGGCGATAAATCGATCTAGCTAGGAATCATTTTTAGAAAATATCATTTTATTCGTGTTTTATCGATAATCAATCTCAACTGAAAAATATGACTCTTCCTGACATCTATTGGCGAATAATAATACTACTATTTTTTGTGAGCAACTAATTGCTTTAACGACACAACAGCAAATGGCGTTGTTAAGTAACACGAAGTCAATGAGTGTTTGCTTTGAGGTTAGACTAAAATCAATTGTTTATTATCCAAGAAACACAATAAAAAAAATACCGAGCAAAGCTCCGCCATCCAGGTACTATAATTTACGTGAGTGACAATCTGGATTACCTGAACTCTTGAGTTCTAAATGTCATTTACCTACATTGACATAAAGCTACTGTACCTATTCGATTTTAACTTATCAATTTGGCGTGGGTGTCAGAAGGTTAATAGTTTTGTTACCTTATTACTACCTCCTACATAATTAATCATTCAATTTCTAAGCAGATACTGTCCTACCCTTAAAACAATGTGAAACGCCCACTTACTCCGCTATTTATGTACGTAATGAAAAATATTTATTTAGGCGAATGAGTTCAGAGTAGCTGAGAGTGGTTCCCTTTATTCCTGAAGGGTTCTCTCATTTATTTGATCTGGCAATATTGGTGTTTTTGTCTTTATGAGTAAGAAGGAGTGTCTGCTTTTAGTAACTTCAGATCGTAATTTTATGCTTTTAAATTTAATTGTATTATTTAATTAACCAACTGCCGAAGGAGAATAAAAAATTGAAAAATAGATACTCGTATAGACGACAGACGTCACTACGTGTTGCCCATGTGACCATTTTTTACTCTGAATGCTGGCTGAATATATCTGAATTATTACCTATTATATTACCTTGCGAAGTATATTATTCAACCCTCAGATCAATCTAGAGGAAAAGATGGAACACTGCGTTATATCTCGCTGAAGCCATTTCTTTTTCATGTGTGTGCGTGGTAATGTTGCCATGAAAAACATTTACAATTGCACGAAAACTAATATTAATTCCCAAACTCTACGTTAGCCATTTCCGTTCCAATATACAACCTTAGGAGATTTATTATTCTAAAACTGCACATATTTGTAAGAGTTTAATGTTAAGTCTTGTTCAAAATTGACTTGTAAATAAACTGCACAGTTTTTAACAAGAACCTCAAAACGTAGTCCTGGCCACACTTTTATAATGCACTGTGTATATTTAAGTACACAAAATTATACCATAAACCAATGTACATAATGTCGAGGTAAGAATGACCAAGCGACTAGCGCAGTTTTTTTGCGGCAATGTGTGAGTGTTGTGTACTTATACGATAGTAGCGTAGTTTTTGGATGGTTGTAGGCTTCACTTATATCATACGCCGTGCGCCTTCTTATTCTCTAGGTTGATCTGAGTATTCAACCATGGTTTTGACGAAGGTCACATAGAAATATACATACATCCACCCTACCTTACCCTATTGCGTAGGCATGTAAAAAGAATTGCAATAGCAAACGTCGGAAAAACATCTTTGTGTAAAAACGGTGGCAAGGGAAGACAGGTCTGTATGTTTTATTCATAAGGCACGGATGAGGGACTACTAGGACCTTATTCTTGGCCTTAAAAGATTTCCATCTTCGCCTCTTGTCCTGACAATATTCTTGTTTTGGCGCACAAGACCCCTTTTTACGGTCAGCAGACGCCGGCAGCGGTGAGGGATGGGGTTTGAAATTTATCGATGAATATTTTATCTTCTTTGTTTTTAGCAATTCTAACTTTCTAATCAGAACTTCCTAATCCTATCCTATTCTAACTATATTAATCATAAGCCTTCTAACTTCATAGTCTGTTTTTTTTTTTTTGCTCTCCCGTCCAGGGGAATTAGGCGTCGCACGTCTTGTGCATTGGCCAGTGTCAAGTAATATAGATTTTTACAGATGATGTAGTTATGATGCTGACGATGATGAATCCCTATTCTTTCCCAATTTCAGTAAAGTGTAGGATACTTTACTGAAACTTTAAGTGAAGTTTTGTAGAGAACACGAATAGTCACGTTTCGCAATGTTTGTTACATTTGCCCATACTCGTGCACGTTAACATCCGATAAAGGTTAATCATCCACTAATTTAACACTTTAAGACTCGAAGAATTCCAAGATCTAGAAAATAATACAACGCCTTTTCGGTTCCCGCCACAAACTCTTCTCATAGTCTCTTTCTACTAGCAAGTCACCTATTACAGGTACCTGGTTTGGAGTTTTTTCTTTTTGGCATGTCTACATTGTATTTTTAATTATTACTAGTATTATTTTGTTTTTCATTATTATTGTTTCTTTATTTATTTTTTTCCTCTGTCTAGATTTAAAATTAACATAGTCAAATTAAGTTTAGTATTTTATCTAGTAAAAATATAATATGTTTTAGTAATAAGTTCAAAATTTGGAGGTATTTTGTTAAATTTGGAGAAGCCACTGGCTCCTGACACACAGTCTCTGACTAGTTTGGGAGCCTCTGGAATCAAATTTGAAATTGTCACATGTTTTTTATACCCAAATAAATTATTTGTATATTTGTACCTACAAAAAATGTAAAATATTACGGAAAAACACTACGTGTTCGAGCACGGACGTTAAAACTGACGTTTGATATCGACACAATCGATAAATTTCCATACAAATTTGCCGATTCAGTTAATTTTAAACGTCAGTTTATACGTCCGCTCGCTCCTCAGGTACGATAATTAGGTACTTAAACTCGATAAAAAATCGGTAGTTACGAATCGAATATACACGCGGTACATCATTAAAATTGACTGCCTTGCGATAACACTAGTTTTGTAGATAGACTCAAATGACTCTAGCTTTTTGAAATAGACTGTCACTAAAAACGCGAAAGTGAATCTGTTTGTTTGATTGTTGCGCTTTCACGCTTTAATTAATCAACCGACCATCGTGAATTTTTGCAGACACGTTGTCACACAAACATGTGGATTTAAAGTACCTACTTTTTAACCGTGGGTAACACCGCGGAGCGTAGCTAGTACATATCGTCACGCCTTTCCCCCGAAGGGGCTGGCAGAGGTGTAATACAACACCCACATTATTATTAGACGATATTTATGTAGCAGACAGTCATGTAGCAGATGACATACCATACGCACATAATATGTTCACACAATGAACAAATTGGCGCGTGCCGTCGGCTGGGTTCAAACCCGCTCCCTCTGTGCTTGGGCTTGAGAGGTGGACCTTCTCCCAACTAGGCTGCCATCGCGTAGCTGGTAAAGTATATTTTTGCATGAGAAAACCGATCTCGAAGTATCACGTAGATTATTTCTTTGTGGCAATCAAACAAAAAGGAAATGTTTCCTTATTCATCCTAATCACAGGCAAGACATTTGGAAAATTATGCTTGGATTATCATTATATCCTTACAAACTTTTTCTTTTCACAAAAATACTTACAAAACAGCTTTTCTTCAAAAGCATTCCTAAAACATAACGTTTCCATAAAAAATGTGAGTTCTCGTCTCTTCGACATAAATGACACAAATTGTTGCCGGTAAATTTTCTGTAGCATCTGTGATGTGACGCGTTTGTCGATGAATAAGTAAGCAAAATCGACTTTTCTCTGCAGAGTTCTCGTGAACTTTGCAGGTCAAGGATTCCTCTAGATGACAATACAATAATATAGGTAGGTACAGCCTCCGTTTTCGTCTCTCGAATTTATCCGATTATTTAGCAGACAATTGCCGCGAACGCCCGCGAAGTTGTTTCTCTTTTTGACCCCTGACGCAAAAATGTCGGGGTGTTATAAGTTTGACGTGTATGTGTGTGTGTCTGTAGGTTCGTAGCTCCCGAAGGAATGAACAAATTTTGTTTTTTTGTTTGTTTGAAAGGTGAATTAGTCTATTCGTGTTCTTAGTTATGTTTGATGAAAATTGGTGTTTGTAAAATCGGTGTTGATGAAAATCGGTGTCGAGGGTTTTGACCCGACTGCACAAGAAGGAGGGTTATGTTATTCGAGTGACTGTATGTAAGAACGTGTGTACGTACGTGGGTATGTACGAGTAGATATCTTATACCTTTAAATGAGCAATTCTTGTATATATATATATATATATATAATTGGAATCTCGGAATCGGCTCCAACGATTTTCATACAAATTAGTATATAGGGGGTTTCGGGGGCGATAAATCGATCTAGCTAGGAATCATTTTTAGAAAATATCATTTTATTCGTGTTTTATCGATAATCAATCTCAACTGAAAAATATGACTCTTCCTCACATCTATTGGCGAATAATAATACTACTATTTTTTGTGAGCAACTAATTGCTTTAACTACACAACAGCAGATGGCGTTGTTAAGTAACACGAAGTCAATGAGTGTTTGCTTTGAGGTTAGACTAAAATCAATTGTTTATTATCCAAAAAACACAATTAAAAAATAAAAAAAAATACCGAGCAAAGCTCGGCCATCCAGGTACTGTATGTTAATCGCCAAAAAAAAGGCTATTTTTACAACTAAGATTATATATTATACTGATAGGTATACTCGTACCAATAGCGACATAGCTACAGTTCGAACAAACTTTGCAAGCGGAACGAACGAAACTTTTGCTCCAATGAATATAGAAATTGAATTGGAAAGCAAATTTATACATTTTTTGTTGGGCTTCCATCTGTCCGAAGATATTCCGGATTGGCTCGAGATTATGCTCCAGAAATGCAGTTTGTAGTGCTTCGGACGGATTGTCGGAGAAGCTGGAATTGTAGAAATATGCAGAGTACAATATTAGATTTAGTGTAGATATCTAATGTATTGGCTTCTAAATTGTTAAACTGAAGATGAACTTTCGCAATGTAACGCCTGATTCAATCAACTAGTATTGGCTTCTGTTACAAAATATAGGCGTTCTTGATACTGCTTATCTTTGGCGTACTCGCTATAAAGGAGGGAAGAGTCTTTGCCCAGTAGTGAGTCATTATATAGGATGTTACAAAAACCCTGTTATATACGCGAGGTGCGTATCCAGCATCGATTGGAGGATGAAATAATGCTAGTTTAAAATAAATATTGACTCTAATACTTATGTACACACATCGTGCTCCGCCCTCCTAAAAGCGTGAACTCAGACACTAATCGCGTCGACTTTATTTGTAAATTATTCGCACTTTCTTAGATTTAAAGGCGTCAACATAATGAAACAGATTTGGGAACATTTTTGTAAAATTTCTTTTTTTTCTTGCGTTCTTAAATCAGTCATAACTCTTGCTACGAGTATTTTTAAAGTGCATTTTTTTGGTATCGTTGCATGAAAACTGATAAGTGTGTATAGATGGCCTTTAATTATACAACAAGGTTTTTGTAACATGCTGTATAAGACTGCCTCGGTAGGTCAGTTGGTAGTGGATACTGCCTTTTGAGCTTGGGGGCGTGGGTACGATTCCCACCTAAAGCAAACATTTTTGACTGTTAGAAACGTTTTGTTGTGTTCTATATCTAAGTGTTTATAAGAATAAAATAAAATTGATGTACTCACGAATAACAGTCTCTGGGAATCATTGTACAAGCTTTGCTTAGTTTAGGATCCAACGATCGTGTTTACAAAATGTCCCGACGATATTGTTTAAGAGTCCGGCGACCTAACTAATTTTGACCTAGGCGACCTAGACTAACTTCGCATTGGCTTAAGGTATTCTATCGCCATTTCGTGTAGAAGAAGAAGACGAGTGAAGAGAGCGAGTTATGATACTGACGAGCCTCTAAACTTACCTACAGAGTGACAAAGTGCAATTTCAATTTTTCTACTTCTAGCTACAAATCCTACGTCTCACTAGATAATATTGTAAATTCGAGAGTTTGGATAGATCGCGCCAGACCGGCTGCACGGATCTAGATACAATTTGGCACAAGGGTAGATTATGGTCTAAAATAGTGCATACACCCATGCATACACCGCTCCATTTTAAACGCGGCCACAACACACACCGCCGGTCACAACAAGTCAATAAATAAATACACTGTATAACAATACTGTACTCTGATTGATTGATCAGTCGTACTATCAAGTCATGTTACAGCACAGAATAAATAATAGTACTACGTAGTGTTAAGAGTCAGTCTGTTAGCTGTCAGGCGACTTACTAAGTCCAACACCTGGCCTGGGCACTCGGCCTCTACCTACTAACTTACAATAGCTTTATTCGGAACTAGCTGCGCCCCGCGATTTCACCCGCGATTAAAAAGTATCCATATTCATATTCATATTCATATTCATTTTATTCATAAAATGTAATTTTACATGTCAATTGAAATAATAATGAAATCCTATGTGCTATTCTAGACTATAATCTATCTATGTGCCAAATTTCATCCAGATCTGTTCAGCCGTCCTGGCATGAAAGAGTAACAAACATCTATCCATCCATTCTTACAAACTTTCGCGTTTATTAAATTAGTAGGAAGTAGGATTGTCTACCATGATCGTGGACTGGTAGAACAATGACTTTTTAGTTTTAAAGTAACATAATATATCGTCACGCCTTTTCCCCGACAGGGCTGGCAGAGGTGTAATACAACACCTACATTTTGCAGGACGATATTCAGTCCCAAGTGTGACAGGGGGCGAGCCTGTCGCTATACACCGGGCTCCTGTTATGCAGCAGATTACATACAATACGCACATAATTATGTTCACACAATGAACAAATTGGTGCGTGCCGTCGGCTGGGTTTGAATCCACTCCCTCTAGCTTGAGAGGCGAGCCTTCTCCAACTAGGTTATCATCGCTTTTTACTTAAAAAAGGCTTAAGCGATGATAAGTTTTTAGTTACAAAGTAAAGTGGACAAAAGTTAAAGTTTCATATTGCTCTATTTTTTACTGAACCACCTCACCTCATAAAAAACTACGGTTTCAAGTTTTCAAGTAAAAAGTTTCAATTGTACGTTTTATGTTATACCTACTATGTTAGGTATGTTATACAGACCTCTACTAAAATCAGACTAGGTATCACACTTCACACTAATATTATAAATGCGAAAGCTTGGATGGATAGATTTTTTTTATTTTTTTTTACGTACAATAGGTCGGCGTTTGACCACCAACTCGCCTGATGTTAAGCGACGTTGTGGTCTAAGATGGAGCACGACAACCTATAAGGTACTTATTCACTCTAGCCTTGAAGTTTTGTAGAGTGAAGAAGTACAAAGACGGCAGTTGAGTGAGGCGCTACAAGTGCGCCACTGCTCAGACCCGTCTTCGGAACGGTTACACCGGACTACATCGGATTAATGTTTGTTACTCAATCACGTCAGAACATATTATAATTTGGTACAAAGATAATATAGTCTGGAAAAAAATTGCCGATAGACTACTTTTTAACCGCGGGAAACACCACGGCGCGCTGCAGGCACATTATAGGGTCAACTAGGGCAAATGCGTCTGTGGGTCAAACGCGTCTTTCGAGAATTACTGACAAATCCTTCACAAATTAAGTGCAACCTACATTTTTTGATTTTAGTAAATGTAGGTGTAATTTAGTTGCAATAATCTGTACAAGTATCTGTTTGTCAGTAATTTCCGAAAGACGCAATTTGCCCCCGTTGACCCTACCTATAGAATGAAATATTGTATTCATTTTATCGGTTCCATGGTATTATTTTACCACCAATTGTTTTTCTGTCTGTGTAAAAACTATTTTACGACCAATTGTTTTTCTGTCTGTGTAAAAACTATTTTACTACCAATTGTTTTTCTGTCTGTGTAAAAACTATTTTACTACCAATTGTTTTTCTGTCTGTGTAAAAACTATTTTACTACCAATTGTTTTTCTGTCTGTGTAAAAACTATTTTACTACCAATTGTTTTTCTGTCTGTGTAAAATCTATTTTACTCGTTCTTTTCAACATTTCAATAAAATTACAATATTCTGCAACCTGAGCTACTCGTACCAATAAAGAAATTAGCTGCAAGCCAGCGATATACCATTTATAATGACTAGTCATGCCCGTCCAAGTAACCAGAGCTAGTTGTTAACAAACCAGGTTACCAGAGCACCCCATTGTTGAGGCATTTCAAGGAATTGTTCGCTAGGGTACTCACAGTATGCCCTACCAAACTTTCATTTTAGTGGGGCATTATGCCCCACTAAAGGTGCAGTGTTTTATTAAAAAAATACTTATCGGCGTATTCGATGTTTTTAATTTGCTGATTTTTTTTCCCTAATGTTTACATATTGTCGCGCCTTTCCCCCAAAGGGGCTTGCAGAGGTGTACAATACCCACCGGGTGATATTCAGCTCCAAATGTGACAGGAGATGACCCTGTCGCCACACATCGGGCTCCAGTTATGTAGCAGAGGACATTAAATACGTACATAATTTTGATCACACAATGAGAAATCACCTTCTGGCTTGAGAGGCAACTGTTCTCAGACTAGGCTATCATCGCTTTTATTTACCTTATGTTTGATACCGCATAACTCTGTCATTTATAAACTTACGGGAAATTCCTTTTTCTATTTGAAAGGATATTAATTATGTAGGATTAATAACAGATTAGTTCCAATGTTTCTCAAAATCCAGTTCTGATGACAATAAGTTGTTTTTTTTTGAGATTACATTTACTGTTGTAATTTTAGTGCAATCTTGCCAATATAATATTATCAATTTAGGCGGCTTATTTTCCTAGATTTTTTAAAATATTTTTCGCTTTGGCTGGCATTGTTTGAAGCAATTATTTGCAAAAAAGAAACCATTTGCACAAATTCGCGTCATACAAAGCTGATTAGTAGGGCAAAGTCACTAAAAAGCTTTTAACATTCCACTATGCCCCAACAGGGGGACACGTGGTGGGGAAAGTGGAGATACCCCTATTCCTGCTCCGTTTCCGAGTGGACAGTTTCTAGGTTAGTAATACTCGTAGGTGTTTGATGGCAAACGTTTTAAAAAAGGAATCGAAGTTTTCTTATAAAGCTTTTTTTGTTTTAAACTTACTTTCAAAATGAGGTTTACTTACTATTTTTTTAATATACTACGTTTAATGAAATTATGCCTTGTATTTCTATTTGTTTTTAAAAAACCTACGCTTTTATTTATTCGATAATGGGCTTGCGTTTGGCCGCTATCTTATAAAGCAATAATATAATTATTATTTAAAATAATCGGTCTATGATGAAGCATGCTTGCCCTTAGGCAAGCATGCTTCATCATAGACCGATTATTCGAACGGGACGGTTTCTCTTAAGAAACCATCCCGTTCGAGACTTGAAGACATCTAGATTATATCCGTGGCACGTAGGAATAACTGAACAACTCGACTTGCATGATTTTTTTTTTATTGGCTTAAACGCTTCCTTCGTATGCGCTTTACTATGTATAAAAAAATCAGCCCGAAATATACAATAGTTTTAGAGCAATCGCGTTTTGTACATCTCGACACCCTTGCATTTTGTGGTGTTTTACTTGATAAAACGACTTATCAAGTGTGTGTTTGCTTACTAATATTGACATCTTGAATTATCAACATCAACACATGTTCAAAATATTGAAGATCTCGACTTATACACCTAAGCCTTTTCTGCAAAAAATAATTTTAACTTGACAAATTTAGATGTCAAGCATAAGTTTGTGTATGAATAATTGTCATCTTGATTTATCAACTTACACTCACATCCAAAATACTGGATATCTCGACTTATACACATAGCCTGTTTCTGCCTCCATTAACAAATCGAGATGTCAAGTTATGGCAAGCCAAATATTTTTGTTTAAAAAGTGACATTATCACATGTTCACTTTTACCTTTGCCGTGGTGATTTAGTTTTCATCTGCAATAGCAAGATATCAAGTTGTTATCTACCCGAGCTGGATATTTTTTATGTTCCTACTGGAGCCTAAACGCCAACAAACATGCCATGCAACAACGTGAAGTAAATATAAAAAATATATTATAATGCTCTACATTATTGGTGACTATTACTATCATTGGTGTACTATGTACGAGTACCTACCTACATGCATACTTACACAAAAGATTCAAATCAATACAGGGTTGATTGATAGCGGGGTGCAAAGCCGTAAAGAGACGCTAGCATAGATCATTTAGACCCTTTAGAGCCATGGTTGTCTAAGACGAAGTCTGACAATTTTTTAAATCTGTGTTTTAAGGTTTTTGGGAAAAACACCAATGATGGCCAATCAGAATAAGAAGTTCCTTTTTTTTCACTTTATTTAATTTAAATAATAGTCATAGCACCGCGAGAATCCAACTAGAAAAGAAAGGTAAACCATTTAGAGTAGGAAAGGGTGTCAGACATGGAGACCCTCTACCTCTAAAACTATTCTCAGCGGTTGTCGAAACAATCTTTAGAAGACTTTACTGGGAAAACCTCGGAATCACTGTCGGAGGTTCGCAGACGATATATATATAATGTTATTTGCTGAAACACCTAAAAACAAATAGAAAATGATACTTGAACTAGCGGATGAAAGTGAGAAGAAAGGTTTAAAGTTGAACCTAGAGAAAACAAAGGTAAGGACAAACGGGAAGAAAACCACCATACATCTAGGAAATAACCAAATTGATTACAGTGATGAATATATCTACCTGAGACAGCTAATAACACAAGAGGTCCCTATACGCAAAGAAGTTGACAGAAGAATAACAAATGGCTGAAAGAGATACTGGAGTCTGAGAGAAGCCATGGAAGATAAAACTCTTCACATTAATGTAAAGAAAAAACTTTTCAACACCTGCGTACTACCTGTTTTAATGTAAAATCAGAAGACTCAAATGGCAATGGGCAGGGCATATGATAAGAGGCCAAGAGAAATGGAGCAAAATTGTGACACGATGGTGCCCTAGGAAAAGGAAAAGGGGCAGACCACAGAAAAGGTGGGATGATGACATTAGACAGGTAGCAGGAGTAACTTGGAATAGAGTGGCCCAAGATAGACAGGAATGAAAAAGGTTGGAGGAGATCTTTGCCGATTGGCAAACAGACCTACAAAAAATAATTAAGTATTATAATAGATTAAGATTAGTTTAACTACCAAAATATACTTGTAAATCCACAGTCATAGTTTTTAGTTTTTAATACTTTGTAAATAGATACTAAGTTGGTCTGAATAAAGGGTTTTATTATTATTTATTAATATTATTATTGATCGAAGTAATGTGTAAGCAATCTAACAAAACATGTATTAAGCATGTGTGTCATTAGACATTTTTACAGATTTTTTACAGCCACTTAAGATTACAAAAATTTTCAAAGATTTTTTAAAACGGTTTTTTGAAGTCGTTTAAAATAATAATTAGAAAAGCTTTTTTAAATAAGACCTTTTATAAGTAGGTATTTATGTCTTGTAGTGTGTTTGATTAATATTTTCTTATTTGTAGAACTCAACGATTGCCAACTGTTGATTTCTCGGGATAATAAGTCTAGCCTATGTGTTAATTTAGTGTATACTCTAAATAATACATTTTAATTAGAAACAAATGTGTTTCCATTGTGTTTTTCCCATATGTTTTAAAAATAATTTTAATAAGTTAGTGAAAATAGTTTTTAGATTATGTAAATGAGCGTATAATTCCAAAAAAAAAATATTTTAAATACTAAGACTTTTATTACATTTTGCATTATATGCTGAAAAGTATGATATATCTTGTAAAGTAGTAATAATTACTTGACAAACTATATCTGTTTGAAGTTGTCATTGGTTTACTAATGAGAAATAATGCTTTTTCCATTGAAATAACTAAGGTAACCGATAAAAATGATCCGTACTCAGATGGTGAATAACTGGATAAATGTCCTTAAAAGCCAAAACTTGGTCTACAAGTCGAGTTATCAACTTATTCAAGGCATTTCAGCAGTTTGACAAGTCTATTATTATGTAAACTATAAGTTGTTTCGTTAAATTCTTGAAACCATACGAAAGAGCGTCTCAAGTAACCCTCAAAATAACTTTGACATCATCGTTTAACTAACTTACCGACTAAACAGAAAATGTCAAACTTTAAAATGGCTGCCCTGAAAAATTGACGTTTTTGCGATGTTCAGTTATTCCTGCGTGCCACGGATATATAGATGCGTGCCACCCGCGGGTAAAATATGTAAAAAGTACGTGTTAATCCAGGATATAAGTTACCTCCATACCAAATTTCATTAACATCCGTCCATTCGTTTGAGCATGAAAAAGTAACAAACAAATGCACACACACGCACATACACACACACACACAAACACATATTCACAAACTTTCGCCTATGTAAATAGGATAGGACTGTCGGAGAACACTCTCTCAGGCAGAGTACCTAGTCCATCCGCTATCAGTTCACTTCAGTAAAACGAATTCAGAAGTACTCCGCACTAGTACTACCTATTGCAGACCACCATCACTAAATAATATATTTTATTTCTATTCTATAGTAACAGCGTGACGATATGTATGTCCATAGTAATTAAAGTTAACCAACACAAGTTAATTTCCAAAACCGGAATTACCCTTTTATTTTTAAAACCATTTCCCATATTTAATGTGCTTTGGAACACTTAAATCGCTTAAGATACCAAATTGTACTTCTCTTGGGAAAAGGGGTCTCATTATTACCAAGGCCAAGTGCCCAACCTTTGACCCTTACCGCAGTACTTTTAAGAGGAGGCGCGTTTGCACTGTGCTAGCTACTGGCTAGCCGATGATAAGAGTAACTGGACTGTGTGACTGTCCAATTTCTCTGTAGGACTGCTGGGGCCGTCTGACGTGTAGTTATGGCAATTAGTTTAATTTTAACTAATTAGTTGTTGTTGAAAACAATAAAAGATTACTAGTCGGCCTACGTTATACTCCTAAAATATAAAATTATAAATTATTGACTTAATAGAAAGTTATCCAACTTTTGTTTGTTTTGCGTACCTATATCATAATTACATATAGTTTTTATTTATTTTTAACAAGACTTAAAACATAGGTACTATAGCTTTTAGGTTTGGGCAAAATAAAGTTCAAGTCACGATAAAAATGTATTTGGTTAATTTGTATAGAATGGTGGTGAACATACCCATATTAACAAGTATAAGTGTTGATGCTGTCAACACTTAGTTGACACAAAAGTGTTATAACTAAAGTTATAACTTACTCGTACTACTTATTTACTACATGCATACATACGTCACGCCTTTCCCCCGAGAGGGCTGGCAGAGGCATAATACAACACCCACATTTCGCCGGACGATATTCAGTCCCAAATGTGACAGGGGGCGAGTCTGTCGCCATACACCAGGCTCCAGTCACGTAGCAGATGACATACGAGTATGTCTTATTTATTAACCATTGAATTACAACTCGCACATTAACTGGACCAAATTAAACGAGCCATAAGTGTGCCTTTCCCGTCTTAACATCTTTAAAGCTCAGCCAAGGGCGTTTACCTTAATCTTTAAGTTAATTGGCGAAACTTGAAAAAGGAAAACTTTATGGAGAAGAAAATAGTGTAATTTCAACTGCTTATAGAATTTCGCCGATGCGTTATAGAAAAGTAAAGAAATATCATTTAGGTACAATTAAGAGTCCGGCGACCCTGAAAGAGTAACAAACATCCATCCATTCATCCATCCATTCTTACAAACTTTCGCGTTCATAATATTAGTAGGATATGTCAGGAGCCGACGTGCACAAGTTTGTGCAGAACCGACTGGGAGTAGAGGCGCCGGTGGTAGCGATGCAGCGCCTGGAGTCAACTGTACGTGAGACTTATTTCAAGTCTTACTTACTACGGGTTCCAGCGAAACACAAGGCAGCACTACTGTCGCCTGAGTTCTGGCCAAAAGGGCTAGTGTTCCGGCGCTACTGGGAGGCCGCACAGGGAGCAAAAGCCCAGAAGATTTAGTTAATTTTATTGATGTTTTTTATATGTATGTTAGTCTGTAAGGTATTTATTTTCTATGGGCCTCTGTAACTTGCATTGTATGCAAGTTATATTGCCTGAAATAAATGGATTATTATTATTATTATTATTATATTATCTTATATATCATCGCATGGCCTTCATAAGTATATACCTACTACAAAACATGTTTTCATAGATTTTTTCATCATAAATCCCAAAAAACACTGCCAACTTTTCTTATTACAGTATTAATAGCACCCAAACAAAACTTAGTTGTCTAAAACAAAGTGACCTAAACAAAACTCTGGGTATATTGCGGTCCACGTTTTTGTTCCCACAACTAAGCAAGTGAAACTTGCTTGTCTGAACTTTTTGTCCTGCCCAGCAAAGTTATAGTCATTGTCACTGAATGACATGAGAAAAGCAGTAGGAAATATTTTGAATACTAACAGATTTACGTACGTAAGTGAATAGGTATCTCCTAGGCAAGCGTGTCACACCTTCGATCACGTCGACGCTTCCCATCAGGCGAGTCAGTGGTCAAACGCATGCCTAGTCTGTTGTAAAAAAAAAAGATTAAGTTTTGCGCAATTTTTCCCTTATCTGTGCTATTTAGGACGTTGCTTCGTAACAAATTTCAAGATTCTGAGTTCACGGGAAGTAACCTGTAGGCTTAGATTGCCTTGCGAGTGTCGAAAATTTGCAGCATTCACGGCTGTATCTTTTAATTTGTGTTGGAAGTTTAATTTTTTCACAGCTCTAAGAGACAGATAGACATTATCTTAGTAAGTATATTAAAAGTATTTGATATAAATTTCAGCTTGATACTTCTATGCGTTCCTAAGAAAAAGGGTCTTGACAGACAGACAGACGGACAACAAGGTGATCCTATAAGAGTTCCGTTTTTTCCCTGTGAGGTACGGAACTCCAATAATATTAAACTTACGACAGTTATTACTAAGAACACTCTCGATCAAGTCAGGTGGTCTACGGGTGGAGACCGCGTGGCCAACCAGTGAACCTCCCGTGGTCAACCAGTGAACCTCCCGTGGTCAACGAGTGAACGTCGCGTGGCCTAAGAATTTCCGAGCAGTCTGTCAGCGATTGTCACTTGTTCACGCGTGAATCACGCACAGGCGGCGGGTGGTCACTGAATGGGCCATTCGCCGTCCACGCGTTGACAGCTTACGCCTAGGCGATCCAGAGTTGATGTAGTAAGCGCTTATCCATACATGTTCATGTAAAGAAAACCTAACCGCACGAGAGGCGGTGCGTGTCAGGTCCCGGGTGGCTATAATGAGTGATAACTTTAAAGAAATGTAACAAAATTGGTCCAACCGTTTTGTGATTTGCGATGTCACAGATTATTCAAATACAAATACAAATTTGCACAATGTACAAGCATTGTGGACCCCACACTTGGAAAAACCAGTATCGTGGGCGTCCACTTGAACGACACATTAAATTAAAGGCAGACTAAATGATTTTTTGAGAAATAATTTAGATGTTACATGTGTTACAATACAATGTTAAAAAACCAGATTGGGCAGACTGTATGAGTGACTATTTATTTATTTACAAACAGGGTGATTTTAAGTGTGTCTGTGTGTGTGTGTTATTACATTATAGATAGTTCATACTAACGTTAAACTAATAATGCTACCAACTAAAAACCTTAGCATCTGTGTTACGGGGTTGCTTGTTACGAGGTTCCTTATATATAATATATATTTTTTAAGTTTAGTTACTGAGCTCCTTTGCACTGTGACAACACGTCAGAGTAAGGAGTTTCAGTACTTTATATCCTTGTTTTGTCTCGTTAGTTCTCGTGTCTTGTCAGCGGCCTGCTTGGGGCCTACTCCTTTAGGGCTGTGTCAGTTATTAATGTCTGTTTTTATAATGTAGGTTAGCAAGTACAAGTCGACTGCTTTTCTGTTTCGAGAGATCTTTTCTCTCGAGAGAGATTATCGTAAATAGCTAGTAGTTCCCTAGATTGACATTTAGCTCTAGGCCTGGTTTCTCGTATAATCATAACTGTATTTTTATGATAATACGAAATTACCTACTTAAGATCAGCGGTCCATGTACAAAAAAATACATATATCGTCACGCCATTCCCAGAAAGAGCTGACTTTAGTGTATTACAACAAACACACACACTTCGCAAGACGATATTCAGTCCCAAATGAGACAGTAAGCTACCTACAAAGGTACCTTTCCTTATTCATCCAACCAAGTTTCATCAACATTCGTATATCCGTTTAAACCGTGAACAAGTAACAAACAACCCACAGTACACAAATTTTCGCCTTAATAATTTACTAGCTGCGCCCCACGGTTTCACCCGCGGTTAAAAAGTATCGTATGTGCTATTCTAGACTGTATTCTATCTCTGTGCCAATTTGTATCCAGATTTGTTTAGCCGTTCTGGCGTGAAAGAGTAACAAACATCCATCCATCCATTCATTCTTACAAACTTTCGCGTTTATAATATTAGTAGAATAGTAGGAAGTAGAAAGTAGAATTATCATCACCGAACTGATGCGATAGAAATTCATGATATATTTTAGATTTATAATCTGCGGTGTTGGACGCAGGATCAAATACTGATGAATTTATTTGTTAACAAAACTGCGTAAATTCAGTTTCAATTGTAATTTTGTTGTTTTAATTTGACACCATTCGACTGATTCAACTAATGAAAAGCTAACTGCTTATTTGTCCAAATTAAACAGGTAAATTAACATGAAACTTTAACTAATTTATTCTAGCGTTTTAGCTTAAATTAATTGAAGCTTTAATTACTTTTTGTGTTAGCTTTTCAAATTATTGGAAACTAGATATGTCCGTGGGTTCACCCGCGGTTAAGAAGTATCCTTTGTCTATTCTAGGCTATAATCTCTGTACCAAATTTCTTCCAGATCTCTTCTGCCGTTCTAGCGTGAAAGAGTAACATCCATCCATCCATCCATCCATTCTTACAAACTTTCGCGTTTATAATATTAGTAGGATTAGTAGGACTAGATATGCCCGCGGGTTCTCCCGCAGTTAAAAAGTATCCTATGTGCTATTCTAGACTGTAATCTATCTCTGTGTCAAATTTCTTCCAGATCTGTTCTGCCATTCTGGCGTGAAAGAGTAACAAACATCTATCCATCCATCCATCCATCTATTCTTACAAACTTTCGCGTTTATAACATTAGTAGGATCGGATTAGAAATGCCTGCGAGTTCACCCGCGGTTAAAAAGTATCATATGTGCTATTCTAGACTATAATCTATCTCTGCACCAAATTTCATCGATACCTGTTCTGGCGTGATTGAGTAACGAACCATCCATTTTAGCATGTATGATATTAGTTTTGTTTATTTAATTTTACTTAGTTTTGATTTGGAAAAAAAATAATTGAAAAGCAGAAGACAACTGACAACAGTACTAAAAGTCGGTTGAGCTCCATAATAAGAATTCCTTTTTAAGAATTGCTTCATAATTTAAACGAAGCTTAAACAACAGCAAAAATATCAAAGCACAACCAAAAATGAATCTCAACTGCGTATTCAAGTAGATAAATTACAATTTCAAACATCAAACGATAGGTAAAGTACCTTAAGTCCATATAAATCATTAAAATATACTTCCTGCTCCCAGAACGCAATGTTCAATGCATAAAAACGAATAAATTCAAAGATAATAAACGATAAAAAACATTATCAATCATTTTTTCATAATAAAAGCTGAAAGAACAAGAAACATTTCAAGGCCTTACTGAAATGAAGGCTACGCAATAGATTTATTTACAGTAACTAAACTAATAGCCACTGGCACTAAATTTAAAAATTGCCTACGTCCTTGCTTAACTAGTTAAATCTACTCCTAGCTAGCTCCTACCTCATTTTTTTCACACGATCTTTACCCATTCTTTAAGAGATTCTTAACTTTATGTGCTCGATAAGCGAATATATCACAAGAAGTAGCTTAAAACTACTTAAGCAAGGACTTAGGCAATTCTTATGTTTAGTGCAAATGTACAGTTTCTGCAGAGATCTTGAGCAAAGTTTTGTAGTGAAGGAAAATTTGGCGCAAGTACAAATAAAATTTCCTCGCCCTGAATACCTATGTAAATACATAATATACTGTACATTGTAATATTATCAACAATACGTACTAAATTTAGTAAGGTTTTAGCTGTGGTTTATAGTCTACTAGCTGCGCCCCGCGGTTTCACCCGCGGTTAAAAAGTATCCTATGTGCTATTCTAGACTATAATCTATCTCTGTGCCAAATTTCATCCAGATCTGTTCAGCCGTCCTGGCGTGAAAGAGTAACAAACATCCATACATCCATACATACAAACTTTCGCGTTTATAATATTAGTAGGATAGTAGGATCGTGTCTAGGTAACCCTTCGATAAATCCTAGAACGGGTAGCCAGTACCTATAGTAGTGTACGGCTTTTGTTGGATTGTATACAATTATAGGTATATATTGGCGCTGTGAGCTGTAGACCTTGCAACTGACGTTTGTCTTATTCTACAGGTCACAATCCTAAACCGATTCTCGTGAAATTTTGTGAGCAGGTTTGTTTAAATATGCATATTTTCAAAATGGTTGAGGTATGATTTTTTTTTTAAGGAAGACAACTGAGATCTGGACAGAGAGCCGGATAGAGATCCGGTCAGAAACCGATCATACGAAAGCAATTTTTAAGCTGAAGCATAATCGCTTCGCTCCCTATCGCTCGGTGGGGCGATTAAATCAGCATGCCGCTTTAAAACTTGTTCCTACAAAACTATTCACCTGCATCGTTCCTTCACTTTACGTCACTCTGTATAGTGTACCTAATTCAGGCTAAGGTATGGAAAGTTTTCATTTGAATACGTCTTGTGAATTCCACGCGACCTCAGCTACTGTTTCAAACTATACTCTGCTTGATGTATGGGTATAAGTAGGCACCTATAAGCGGAGTTTCCACGATGGATATTGCGTCTGGTTTAGACGAAGGCGCTTCATCATATCGTCAATGTGTACCTTGCTTTATGCCGAAAACGAATGAGTGCGGTCTAAGTTAGAGACTTCTTTATTTAAAATAAATTCGGGCAGTGTCACATACAGTCGCCTGACGGCAGTGTGTGAAAACACACTAAGCAATTTGACGCCAAACTAAGCAAAGCTTATACAATGGCTGCAATAGACTGAAATGCATACGTAATGAAATATTTTTAATTCAATTCAATTCATCCCACGCCCACCCAAGCTCAGAAGGAAGGTTTACTAACAAATGAGCCACCGAGGCAGGCAAAAGTTGAATGTGACTTTACCACATTCATAGATTATTTTTGTTCTCAAGTTTATTAGTCTAACTGGTTCCGAAGGATATCATTTTATTAGTAGTCCCACCAAAATCATCAAACGGTACCTATACGTCTTCGGTGCAATAGTATTTTTACATAAAAATCCGTTGCCATATCAGCGTAGGAGTTATTAGCGGTTACACAAACAGAAAGAGAAACGCGTAAAACAACTTTGTTCTTTACTATGAACACAAAGTACTCCTTATTGCATAATAATTATAGAATAATAAATAATACATTCGGGACACTTCCACACATGGTCACCTGACCCCAAACTAAGCAAAGTACTATTGTACTATGGCTGCCAGGGACTGATATACATACTTAGATATTTTAAATACATACTTAAATGCATATTAACACCCAGACATAGAACAAACACAAATGTTCAATGACTATGTAGAGAAGAGAAGTCATTTTCAACAATACTCTCTCAAATATTGTCATTTCGTTGTCAATAAGTAAGTGATGTTTACAATTTTAATAGAGTGATTGCAACAGAGCCGCTAAAATCAAAATTGAGCTCCATTTTGGAAACCGAATAGACACTAGTTTATTACATCGAATTGTACTGTTCATTTGATAATTATTTGCGGTCCACGTAAATCTGAGTTGCTTTTCAACGTGCACACCTGTGCCAGTGCGACTGCAACTCAAAACAGGCAAGTGAGTAGAGTAGGTACATCGTAGAAAAAAGATAGTGTGTCATCGAGGCGTGTACGAGATTTTAACATATCGTCACGCCTTTCCCGCGAGGGGGCCGGCAGAGGTGTAGTACAACATCCACACTTCACCGGGCGATAGTCAGTCCCAAATGTGATAGGGGGCGAGCCTGTCGCCGTAAACCGGGCTCCAGTCATGTAGCAGATGACATTCAATACGCACATATGTTCACACAATGAACACATTGGTGCGTGCCGTCGGCTGAGTTTGAACCCACTCCCTCTGGATCGAGAGACCGATTTTTAATACCATTATTGTTATAGGTAAGGTATAAGAAGTAACGAGATTTAAATAGCCCTCTGGGGTGTGTGCCCCTATCTCTAAGTGCGGCTAATATAATTAAAAAGTAAAGAAGTAGATACTTAATTACCGACCGAGCGAGCTTTAGAGAGCGAAGCGTTTATACTTGACAAAAATGCTTTCAAATGTCCGGATTTCTGTCCAAATCTCTGTCTTCCTCCGCAGGGGGGCTATTCTTGTGAGTGAGATGAGATGAGACTTTATCTTGGTCTCTCTCACACCTATGACGTTTGAAACGAGAGCAACAAGGATAAAAAAAGTGAGATGATAATCTCAAATCTCCGAATCACACCCAGGTCACAGAGCCATATTTAGTACCTTCATTGTTTTTAAAAATGAACACGACAAATACAAGTCAACCACTAACTACTCGCCAGCCAAAAAATATCAAGTAAGATAGTCATACATACATATCGTCACGCCTTTCCCCGAGGTGGCTGGCAGAGATGTACAACACCCACACTTCGACGGACGATATTCAGTCCCAAATGTGACAGGGGCGAGCCGATTGCCATATACCGGGCTCCAGTTATGCAGCAGATGACATTAAATACGCACTTATGTTCACACAATGAACAAATTAGTGCGTGCCGTCGGCTGGGTCCGAACTCGCTTCCTCTGGCTTGAGAGGCGGGCCTACTCCGGCTAGGCTATCATCGCTTTTTAAGTAAGATTGTCTAGTCAAATTTTTTAATTTGACTAGACAATCTTACTTAAAAATTAAGATCTTATTAAGAATACGTTATAATACTTATTTAATTCCCAGCTGTGACAGTCGTTTAGGTGTAACCTCATAAATTAGCTTACTATTCCCACAATTGCACAGCAAGCATTTACAGGCGTTATTAAACGTATCTAAACAATGATGAATGGTCAAGCCAAATACCTAATATTGCTTTTTCGTTATTGTACCTATTTGATAACGTAAATTATTCCCAATGCGGTCATTTTGCCAACGTTGATGTTAGTTAATTTGGTAGTTTAGGCCGCGGACGAGCAAGTTAATTTTGTCAAAAGCTTATGAAGCTATGCATAATCCTACTAATATTATAATCGCGAAAGTTTGTAAGAATGAATCGATGGATGGATGGATAGATGTTTGTTACTCTCTCACGCCAGAACGACTGAACAGATCTGGATGAAATTCGGCATAGATATAGATTATAGTCTAGAATAGCACATAGGATACTTTTTAACCGTGGGTGAAACGGCGGGGCGCAGCTAGTACTAAATATTTATACTAAATACCTTTAAAAGGGATTCTAGGCGGGCCATATTTTTACACACACACACATTGGCCCGGCAATACTGGCAATATTGTTGACTGTAGCCCGGCTATCACCAGCCACGCTAGAAATGTATGACAAATATGGCCGGGCCAAACTATTGTCGGAACTGTATAGCCAGCAGGGCTATTTTTACGGTACGGAGTGAGATTCAATCTCACCATTTTTCGTCCTTGTTGCTCTCGTTTGAATAGTCATAGGTATGAGAGTGACCAGTGACCCTATTCGGAGATTTGAGATTTTCATCTCACCTCTTTCGACCTTGTTGCTCTCGTTTGAAACGTTATAGGTGTGAGAGTGACCGGGATAAAATCTCATCTCATCTCACGCGTAGGAATAATCCCCAAGCCAGTAGTGACGTAAAAACATGCCCCATTTACTCTACTCTAAATAAAATATTTTATCAATAAATATTTAAATAAATACTAATTTATGCAGGTAGAGATTGTAACTGAGCCAGCGTGGTGGATAATGGCTCAATCAACATCGATTAAGTCCCATTATAGTTAGCCAGTGTCTCTGCACTACCCTGTAGTGGGATCATTAAGGCTGAGATGATGATGAAAGTGACCTTTCTCGCGGTGGCTCAGGTGGTAGTGAACCTGCCTTCTAAGCAAACTCTGGTGGGAGGCTTCGGCCGTGGCTAGTTACCACCCACCGGACCAAGCCATACCGTGAAATGACCTAGTCGTGTTTCGGGATGTAGTCCGATGTAACCGTTCCGAAGACGGGTCTGAGCAGTAGCGCACTTGTAGCGCCTCACTCAACTGCCGTCTTTGTACTTCTTCACTCTACAAACCTTCAAGGCTAGAGTGAATAAGTCCTTATAGGTCGTCGTGCTCCATCTTAGACCACAATGTCACTTAACATCAGGTGAGTTGGTGGTTAAACGCCGACCTATTCTACATAAAAAAATAGTCAAAACCACGTCAGTATAGGTAGCATAACATATCGTCACGTCTTTCCCCGAAATGCCTGGCAGAGATCTATTATAACACCCACAATTCGGCTAACGATATTCAGTCCAAAATGTGATGGGGGCGAGTCTGTTGCCATACACCGGGCTCCAGTCCAGTTATAATAATATGTTACTCAGGACATTTTACACACGGTCGCCTGACCCCAAACTAAGCAAGGCTTGCATTATGGCTGTGCCAGAGGTTGATATACAATAATTTTTTTTTACATACTTAAATAAATATAATCAACCAGACATAAAACAAACACAAATGTTTATCACATAAATGTTTGCCTTAGATGGGAATCGAACCCACGCCCCTGAGCTCTGACGGCAGGTTCACTACCAACTTAGCTACCGAGGCAGTTATGTCAGTTTAATAATGAAAGAAAAGTAACCACAACACTTTTAATTTTACTACTATTTGAGGTTAGTGAAGTTTATTTGGGGAGCATTTAATGAGCAAACTGCGCGTATAATTTCTATTTTATTTCCATATGGTGGTAATATCCCGCCCAAGAAGGTGTGACGTGTCTGCCAGACGGTCGGGTAATAAAAAGCTGTCGATACTGACCATCTGTTCAAAAGTATACACTGTATAACTATTCCGAGTCTATTTATCGTTTGTTGGTAAGGGGGAAAATCCCATCCTATCTTACTTTCCTACTAATATTATAAACGCGAAAGTTTGTAAGAATGGATGGATGGATGGATGTTTGTTACTTTTTCACGCCAGAACGGCTGATCAGATCTGGATGAAATTTGGCACAGAGATAGATTATAGTCTAGAATAGCACATAGGATACTTTTTAATGCGCCCCGTGGGTGAAACCGCGGGGCGCAGCTAGTGTTTAACACTTCTTTTTAATATTGATATCTTGTATTGTGTTTTACTTTTTCTCGGTGTCTCTAAAATTTAGGTAAGAGAATTAATTGGTGTCAAAAAAGTTATCTTCTTTTTTGACTCTAAGAAAATTATATATTGTACATCATTCGGAAACATTTCCGATCGGATTCCAAAAAAATTAAAACAAATTGTACGAATATCAGTCTACTTTTAAGAAACTTTGAAATAGGAAATCAAGTATAAATCCGATCGGAAGAATAAACTTGGTTTAAAAACTTATGAAAGCGGACTGGGATTTGAAAAAATTGAGTTTACATTATTTGGAATCCGAATGGAAACGTTTTCGATTGAATGTGAATAGGGGTGTTGATTAACTTTTATTAAATCACCGCAGTATCACATTAAGGACCCCGCAGACTGTAGACATTCTATCTGCTGATAGTTTAGTCGGCCTGGGCCGCTACTGCTAATTTGAAGGCAATTGCGGCCGATACTGAATCGCTGTCATGTGCGTATTTGCATACTTCTTGAAGCCGACCAAACTATCCGCCAATAGAAAGTCTGCCGTCTGCACGGACTCTTATCTATCGATACTACAGCTATTATCTAACTAAGTAAAAACAATAAAGTAATAATAAATAATATATAGAGTCAACTGGGGCAAACACGTCTGTTCGGCAATTGCGTCTTTCGAGAATTACTGACAAACCCTTCACAAATTAGGCGCCACCTACATCTTATTTTCTATGTTTACTAGCAATAATCCGTACAAAGTGGTTTAGGTTGCCTAATTTGTGATGGGTTTGTCAGTAATTCTCAAAAGAGGCAATTGCGTCATTTTTTCGATTGTCTGTGGGGCAATTGTCCCACAGATGCATTTGCCCCAGTTGACCTTTTTTGCCAGAAGGTTACAAGCATCTTTCTTGTAACCCCTGCTTAGAGAATTCTGTATAAATAAATAAAATAGCCTTTATTGCTGTTTCACTCCTAGTATTTTTACAATTAATAAGTGCCTACTTAAACTAAATTGATTAAATCTAATTCTAACTTTTATTCGAATGATCGGCAACTGGGTGTTTGTGTGGAACAGCTTGTCTGTCGACAAAGGCCTCCTCCAAAGATTTCCAAGCATTCCTGTCTCTTGCTAAACGGGTTCATACCGGACCAGCTATTTTTTTGTGGATACCATTCTGTTACTAACTTAGTCTATTTCTCTTTACTTTCTCTTAACATATGTCCCGTCCAACGCCATTTAATCTTTCAATCATCATCATCTTTCTTGTAACCCCTGCATAGAGAATTCTGTGAAACAGGGCGTAACTACGTAAGTAGGTCAAGCTCGCCCAGTTATTTAAAAAAATAATATCAAACTACTACATCAGAATATAACATGGTTATATGTAACTTACCAAAAACCTCTTAAGAGTTTATTGTACTCATCAATATGAACCACTTTTACTATGGGGAGAACTCTGAAATCGCGAAAAAAAAATCTGCTGTTCCATACATTTTGTCTCAGGCCAATGAACTGTTTGTATGGAACAGCTGTTTTTTTTCGCGATTTCAGGATTGGCTTCATAGTAAAAGTTGTTCATATTGATGAGTACAATTAACCCTTAAGAGGTTTTTGGTGAGTTACCTATAACCCTGTATAACAACGTCACAAGTTAAACAAACACCTGTAAAAATAAGGAAGCCATAAAAATGAGGACAGAAAGTTGTTTACACAAAAAGATTGAAATAATAACATATTTATTTGTGTTAAACCGCCCGCGTCTTTCCTTTTGTGCCGGAAATAATCTATATCTCTTGTAAGCCAAAAAAATAAACAAAAATATTTTATTCATAAGCTACTGCCTTATACCAAACGCTGCTTTCCACTTAACTAGTATGGGATCAAAATATCGCTTAGCCCACAGGGAACGAGCTCAGCTCCGACGACCTTTTCAGGGTACGAGTATTTTTGGTTTACTCAACTCTAAATAGTGCTACTGTTTGATCGATTTTCTTACGCGACCTATAATATAACTTCCGTTCAGCTTTAGGCCCCGTACTACACGAAATCACCAAAAACAAGTTTTTTTTTGCGCCTACTTTGATATGAAGTTTTATGATGACCAGGTGCATAAAATACAGCTGGTAGAAGATAGAACCAACTAAACTTTAAGCAAAGCGATGACAGCCTAGTCGGAGAAGGTCTGCTTCTCTAGCCAGAGGGATGCGCGCACCGATGCACTTACGAACACTCATTTTAATAACAAAGTTTTATCTTTTAAACGTGTTACTCAATCGTGTAACTTGCAATGGTGATTGGCATCAATAACTAAATAAAAACCTACAAATTTGACAGATATTACAAAAACAACAAGGCTGCCACAAACTGTCAACGTTAGCCCGTCCTTGTTGAAAGACCCTTATAAAAAGCCGTGTAGAGGTTTCTCATTGTTACATAATACTTATTTTTAAAGATACCAATAGAACTTCACAATAACAATTCAAACGAAGATACTTAGAAATTAATATAATTCGTACAAAACAGAGATCTGCCCTTGGCATGAAATTTTATTGCTTCGTCGAACGTTTCGTAGAATCTGGAACTCTAGACGTAGCTCTTATTGTCTGGATATCTGGTAGCTAGATATTGGATACCTTTTTTGGGAAAGGAAATTCTTGAAACGATCCAAAATAGAATCTGTTTCAAAATCTTCAGTTACCGGCTAGGTATTGTATTCACTCCTTTGTTCCACTGGTGCATATTTATAAACTAGACTAGAAGCTTTGGAAGGATATTGGAACAAATGCCAATCTAATCAAGACTAAACACTATTTTCAAATCCCAAGTCTGAATATTTGAACAAGAATGTGTACGACACGTGTAAATGTGTTTCGACATGAAACTAAAAATAATAGAACAACAAAGTCAATCCGCAACTTGGAGTTCTGGAGGCTGTCTTTTTGAGTAAGATTTTTTGAGGAACTTTTTTTCATCAATTTTTGAAATTGTACGTATTTAACCCAAATAATTGATTATGTTCGGTTTTTTTTTTAAACCGGACGTTTTTTTCTCGAATTTTATGCTATACAGCTGAGACGAGAAGACGTAATAGCACCGTACGTTTTTTTTTCACGAATTTTATACTAGAAAAAAAAGACGAGAAGAAGAAACCAGTATCTTTTTTAAAAGGTAAACAAAAGAAACCCAACTGCCTAATGTAGTTTGACAATCCAGATAATTACAATTAAAAATGTTGTACCCTATATAATTTCCACTATCAAGACGATTCAAATGACACCTCACATGTCGAAATACATCAAATTGTTTAGGCTGTTGGGCGTGCGAAAGAAACCTAATACACACATTCCCACATATACACTCAAAAAACATAACCCTCCTTGCGCAGTCGGATAAAAAGAACCGGACGCTTTTTTCACGATCATTATACTAGACCCTAACTTTAGATAATAAAATTTTATGTATACAATATCAAAGAGCTTTTAATAATTGATATGATTGAATGGTTTCTATTAAAATACCTAAATTTCTACCTCGAACGTAAAAAAACAGGTACAATACTAAAATTAAAAGGAAACATGTACCTACCTACATTTCGATGACTAACCGAGGCCAATTTCAGTTTGAAACTCCAAACAAATAATTTATTCTACAGGGTATTTGTAATAAATGTCAAAGGTGAAATTTCAATTGATAAGTTTGGTAGATTATACACGTGTAATATTGCTTTTAGAAATTACCGTTCCACAGTTTAATGAGTTCTTGTTTGTATAACGTAATCGGTTTTATATAAAGGAGAGGCATACATTTATAATAATATGGGTAGGTATATGTATCGATGAACCTCAATAAATTATGTAAGCGGTGATGGTTGGCTACATTTTCTGTAACATATAGTATTTGTGATACTAGTTGCGCCCCGTGGTTTTATTCGCGCTTTTTTTTTTATTTTTTATGGACAATAAGTCGGCGTTTGACCACCAACTCGCCTGATGTTAAGCGACGTTGTGGCCTAAGATGGAGCACGACGACCTTATTCACTCTAGCCTTGAAGTTTTGTAGAGTGAAGAAGTACAAAGCCGGCAGTTGAGTGAGGCGCTACAAGTGCGCCACTGCTCAGACCCGTCTTCGGAACGGTTACACCGGACTACATCCCGAAACACGACTAGGTCATTTCACGGCATGGCTTGGTCCGGTGGGCGGTAACTAGCCACGGCCGAAACCTTCCACCAGAGTTTGCTACCCGGTTAGCACTACCCGGGGACTACGTGTAGGGAATCAGAATAGAGTACACCTCTACGGACGTGGGTAGCTCAGCCCCCAAAGTAAAAGTAAAGCTTAAAAAGTAGTAAACGATAATAGCCTAGTTGGAGAAGGCCCGCCTCTAAATCTGACTGTCAAGCATTTGCTTGTAATGTAACAATGCAAGATTCTATTTTATCTGGGCTTTCCTTACTCATCACTATCATGTTACTAATAAACTGTAATGCTCGCTTTTTTAATGACTAATGCTGTTGGCCACTAATGCCGATTTACACTGAATATAAGATTTGCCTAAGGCCTACTCCTAGTGAAATATTCGCTTATCGGCCTCATAAAGTTAGGAGCATCTTAAGTAATGCCTAAAGGTTCGTGCAAGAAAATGAAGGTAGGAGCTAGCTAGGAGTAGTTTAACTAGCTAAGCAAGGACTTAAGCAGTTCTTATATTCAGTGCAAGTGGGCATGATGACTTTACAGTGTACCAGGCGATAGGCAACCGCAGATGGCGTAAGGGCCTTACTGTAATTCTCGGTTCTCCTCCCTCACGTTTTAAGCGCGCAAATTACACACAAATGCACCCACTTTAAAATACTACCTACGTTGAGCTTCTAGTGTAGGAAAACTTGGTGAGGAAACCATAGAGTTGTGGAGTAACTTTCTAGTACCTACTCCGACTTGCCAGCTAGCTGAATAGCTACCTGCTAATTGTTAGCTAGCTGCTTGAAAGGCTTTTGGCAACTTGACGTGTTCTGGGAAGGTTTATTTGAGAGATAGTTCCAAGTCCACGTTAAATAATAAATGTTTTCCAACTTTTCTGTCATTGAAATATAAGTGAGTTGTTGTCAAACCCCTTATCAATCAAAATAGTTTGAGCAGAACTTTAACATCAAAACTCCAAAAGATAAAGATAAAGATACATTTATTTGCTTTAAACACGAGTAATACATAATATTGTTGTCATAATAAATTATAGACGAGCTTCATGTTATGCCTGAAGAGGCGTGCAAATTTTGGAGAGATGGCTAATTATAAAAAAATATATTTAATTGTCAAGGCTAATTGAATTTAAATGAATCTATACTACAAATTAAATGTCGAAATTAAAGTTGAAATGTCAGCGTTCAAATAAATAGCTTACCTAAATATAATGTCATATGAAAGATAACCGCAAGTCATATTTCATTTGATAGTTAAGTACGAACAGAATTTACGAGTATGTCAATATTTATCAAAATGTATCCCGGAGGAAGTCATCAATTTTCTAATAGCATTTGGCAGTCAATATTTTCTTAAACTCTTTTTTGAAAAGATTTGTATTAAGGCCCCTTATGAAAAAAGAACTTGAACTATTAGTAATAAGGCCCACTTGCAGAAGATGCGGAGTTAAATTCTTAATATATCATATCGTCATGCCTTTCCCCCGAAAGGGCTGGCAGAGGTTAACAACACCCACACTTCGCCGGACGATATTTAGGCCCAAATGTAACAGGGGGTGAGCCTGACGCCTTACACCGACTTCAGTTATCTAGAAGATGACATTAAATACGCATAATTATATTATGTTCACACAATGAACAAATTGGTGCGTGTGCCTTCGACTGAATTTAAATGTTGGTTAAATTCTTAAACGCATGGTTAATTAACTCAGAGCTTTTTTTGTTTTTTTTTTTTTTATGCTTGAATGGGCCCACGTTTGACCACAACACACCTGATGGAAAGTGACGATGCGGTCCAAGATGGAGCTCGCTTGCCCATAAGGTGCCGTCTCACTCTTGTCTTCAAGAGACCCAGGTTGTATTTATTGCTGGGGAACACCGTTTAAATATTTAATAATATTGATTTGTTAATTTAATAATAGTTAAATATTTTAAATTTGTAACATTAAATGTCACTTTTACTGACTCTTGGTGGAGCAAGAAGATAATTATCAGTTTAATCTCTTAAGAGCAGTTCATTCCTTAAAAGATAGCCCGAGCTTCTGTGCAAGTGGTTCGAAGTACTTTTTTAGTAGAAAATGTCGTCGTTAAGAGTAGAAAAATGTCGTAGATAAGATTTGAGAGCCAGTTATCATTTTAAGATATTCTATTGATGTTTGTTTTCTCGTAGAAACACCAAAAAAAAATATCTAAATCCAAACACAAACATAAATTAACCGAAAAATACACCGAGTTATTAAAAAAACAAGCAGTGTAATTCGACACTAATATAATTAATTAAATGTCTAAACGTTAAAATTAAAATGTAGCAAGTGAATATTAAAATGTTCCCGCGAGTCAGTATTCATTAAATTTTAATGAAAACATGAGTGAGACAATAGACGAGTTTGTAAAACTCGGGCTTGACACGTTGAATAAACCAGGGTACAGTACAATGAAAACAGTAGCGCAACTTTTGTACACAGAATAGAATAGACTTGCAGCCTTAGAAATAAAAAAATGCATAAACATCTGCTAAACAAATGTTCAGTTAGACATTGAGTAGTCAGTAAATAGCGCTACACAAACGTGTAACTATTGTTTGAGCAATAAAGTGTGAATCGGAATTGGGTATTTACACACATGCTTAACACTTTTTTCTTTTTCGTCTGGCAACTTTTGGTAAATTCGTTTAGAAACTTTTTCGTCCAAATAGTTTTTTAGTAATTCTTTTTTAAAAAAGCTCCCTAATTTTTAATATTGCACGTACGATTTACGTTTTAGGAAAGGAATATTAATAAACTATGTTGTTTTTTCAATCTCTTGTCCAAAATTCGTCGATATAAACTATTTTAGAGGAATCATTTTCTTTTGGTTATAGTGGGAGACTAACAACAAATTTCTGAACGGAACAATCAATGTCAACACTACAATGTGCCTAATGTCACACTACCAATTTTAGACGTTTTTATTTTGACATAAAAAAACATTACACAGTTTCTATCATAGTTACTGAGTCTAGATCAGCTGTTATAGTAAAATCCGCCATCTTGACCCCGTACACACCCGCTAAACAAGGGTACCCGGCCTAGTAACGAATGTTTAATTTCCTTTGATTTTGTTACATCTGTATACGAACTGTACACAACGTTTAAGTCAAAAATATTTTTATTTTTCAGCTTTTGTGTTACACAATGTGTGTACACATGTTTTAAAACTTTATTTCTAAGGCTGTTTATGTTTAACAGGAAACATAACAAAAAATAAAAACATAAATAAAACTGTCACACATCGGCTCAAACTCAGCATAACGCTGGTTGAAACCAACCAATGCTGATCTTCCGTTGGAACTGGCGAGTGACGTCATGCACGTCACAGGTAGCAGGTCACAAGAAGCATAATGAGGAGATAACATTCAATGATTCAGGATCGATTTTTTTTTGGGAAAAACCAGAGGGAGCGGGTTCAAACCCAGCCGACGGCACGCACCAATTTGTTCATTGTATGAACATATGTGTGTATTGTATGTCATCTGCTCAATGACTGGAGCCCGGTGTATGGCGACAGGCTCGCCCCCTGTCACATGTGGGACTGATTATCGTTCGGCAAAGTATTCGTGTTGTATTACACCTCTGCCAGCCTCCTCGGGGGAAAGGCGTGACCATTCATGTTACTTTAATGATTTTTTAATAATAATTGTAGATTTGGAGTTAAGGATTTAAAATCGGCTGTAATGTTAATTTAAAAGCAGATTGAAGTCTCATTACAAGGGTATCTTTTCACTAAATTGGTTCTGTCGGTACCCTAAAAATACGAAAAGGCCGTTCTGTTGATTAAAATTTTAAATGTTGACCTCTATTGTTTATGTACACATGTTACACTTGGATACCCGTAACATACTGAACTGCCAAATTACAAAAGCCAAAATGGTCTACAGTTCAATTTTATGGCAGTATTTTCCTACATGAAATTGAGCTTTAGTACCAAAAATTGTAGGTCCATTTTTGTTTATTGAAATTTAGAAGTTTTATACTGTAATGACTATAAAACTGGTATGAAAAGGGAATGAATGAAGCCTGGGTGATAATGACTGTGCTTACATTAGTTATTAGAACTGTGGCCTTAATTTTTAACTAAGGGGCGGACTTGTCTAATTATCTTTTGTGATAGAAAAAATAGGAAAATGACAGTTTTAAGTTTTTACTGCTGAAGCGATGATAACCTAGCCGGAGAAGGCCCGCCTCTCAAGCCAGAGGCAGCGGGTTCGGACCCATCCGAAGGCACGCACCAATTTGTTTTTTTTTTTTTTTGTATTACATAATAGGCTTGTGTTTGGCCGCCAACATGCCTGATGATAAGCAGAGATGCGGCCTACGATGGAGCACGCTTGCCTAGAAGAAACCGATTCACTCGAGACTTGAAGAAACCCAGATTATAAGTGTCAGGGAACACACAGTCTGGCAGAGTATTCCACACTCTAGCGGTCCGTATGAGAAATGAGGAACCAAAGCGTTTCGTGCGTGTTGTAGGTATGTCAACCATAAAACGATGCCGCTTTTTCGTACTCTTGGTTATTTTATAGAAGAACGGGCTAGGGAGAATAAGGTCATGCAAACCAGATGCACACTCCCCGAAATGTATCCGATAAAAAACCGATAGACTAGCAACCTTGCGCCGATGATCCAAGCTTTGAAGTTTGGCCTGGACAAGGGAGTCGTTGCCAATGAGCTTCTTCGCACGTTATTATGTGAACATACATATGTGCGTATTGTATGTCATCTGCTACATGACTGGAGCCCGGTGTATAGCGACAGGCTCGCCCCCTGTCACATTTGGGACTAAATATCGTCCGGCGAAGTGTGGGTGTTGTGTTACACTTTTGCCAGCTCCCTCGGGGGAAAGGCGTGACGATACGTATGTGTATGTATATTTTACTGCGCAAGAAGGAGGGTTATGTTTTTCGAAAGTATGTGTACGGAAACGTTTGGCTCAAAATTATAAATACCCGCATTGTATCCGAAATTATTCTACCTCAGAACGTGTTGTGTAGACAGGTGAGATGGGACCCGCTATGAGACCATGGTGTAGGCTTCGTTTGGGACTTTTTTATCTGTAGACTACTGAGTATGTTGTATTTAGAAAGAAAATTGAGAAATACACAGGGTTATAAGTACCTTATCAAAAACCTCATAAGGGTTTATTTTACTCATCAATACGAACAACTTTTACTATGAAGCCAATCCAGTAATCGCGAATAAAAAACAGCTGTTCCATACAAAAAGTTCAATCACCTTTGACAAAATGTATGGAACAGCTAATTTTTTTTCTCGATTTCGGAGTTCGCCCCATAGTAAAAGTTGTTCATATTGATGAGTACAATGAACCCTTAAGAGGTTTTTGATTAGGTACTTATAACGCTGTATATATGTGACAAAAAAGTTTTAACAGATGTAAATTGCAGAAGTTTTCGAGTGTATCCCAGACACACAGACAGTAAGCCAGACACCATTTTTAAAAACTATATTTTAACCCGACTGATGCGAAGGAGGGTTAAGTTTTTCGAGTGTGTTTGTAAGTATGTATGTATGTGGGTATTTGTGTGTATGAGGTTTCTTTGGCACGCCCTACAGCCTAAACAGCTGATGGATTTCGACTGGTCAGGTACAACATTTTGCAGCCAGGTTTTCTTTTTATTAATGTTACCTTCTTGTACTAGTTATAACTCGCATCGTGTGTGTGTTTCGCAACGTAGCTCCAGAACGGATGAACCGACTTTAATTTGTTTTTTTTTTTTTAATGTTGGTTTAAATGGGAGTGTTATTAGCCATATTTAATGAAAATCGGTGTCGGGGGTTCATACATCTTTTAATGTATATGACGGCGCGAGATATCATTGGATAAAGAAAATCAGTTTATTTTGAGAGTTGTTAATCGATAGTATTATTGTTCTGTTATTTTTGACGATGAATCGATTTGTTTATGGTAATTTAGAGCGGTTAACACCGAATGGAGTTGCGTTTGGGATTTCGGGCGAACGTCATGTCTGTCAGTCAGTGGTTGACAGGACTGGGCTGAAAGCGGTCGCACGCAATGGTCATTCGTAAACCCATTACTCTAAATCTCCAATTATCTTTGTGATCATTCATTAACTAAGTAGTCTGAGTGGCTGTATAATTAAAATAGTGAAAAGTCTACACTGCTGTCCCCTTATTTCAACGTTCCTGAAGTTTGACGTCGACCAGAGATGCCCGTGATAGCGAGTTCACGGATCAGAAATCAGATACAACACCTCGGCCTACTAGATTTTCCCCGTCACCAGAAGTGGAAGGTCACAGCGCGGCGGCCTTTCCTATGTTTCTCCGACATCAATGGGATCAGATGCGACGGCGTGGCTCCTCTTTCCTACATTACCCCGATATCAGGAGTGAGATGTGAAGGCTCGGCTTCCTATTTCTCTATGTTTCCCCGATATCAGAATTGGGATAAGACTAATGCCCACAGTTAACAAGATGAGTGCTGAAGATGATGACGAGGACCACCTCCCTCTTTCCCCGACATCAGAATTGGGATAAGAATAACGTCCACAGCAACAAGATATGGCTCCGTCTTTGGCTACAATTCTACAATGATCTGGAAGCGAAGTGGCATAGCAACAGATGGCTGATAGGGTCGCCCCTACACTGAGAAAACTGTGTACGTGCTGTTATTGTGGAGTGTGCGGACTGTTTCTTCGTGGTGCATGAAGGGCAGCAGAGCGGCAATGAGAGAGTGAGCATCGAGTAGACGTCTGCATTATCTCGACGGCGTTTGATTACACCTAGTCTATGCTATGTGACGCAACTAACAAACAACGAGAGACGAAGGATAGCAGTGTACCGAACAAAACGTCGACGCCTACGTGTTTCTACTGCAACGAGGTTACATCGCCACTCGTTGATCGAAAAAGGGCACCAAAATTAGCAGCAGCAACGTGCGAGATCCGGTCAATGCCTGGAGGGCTATTCTTACAACTCGAGATACCATCTCATCTGGAAAAAAATGCCTAAAATCGAGATGCCTTATTCAATTCGCTCGAGATCGAGATAATCTCGATGGCATTGGTGCGAGATGTCGTGAGTAGTCGGAGGTAGTCGAGACTTCCAGGAATCGAGATCGAGATGAGATGAAAATCTCCTATCTCCGAATTGGGCCCCTGCACTATGAAGCAGCCGTTGATCACCTACGAGTAGCAATTGAATCCGGTGAGAAGTTTTCATTTTGTTTGATATTCGTACACGGTGTATGTCAGAGTGCTATTTTCTATTGGAGTTGCTTAAAGTTTGAAAATACCCACAAACAGATTAGTCATACTGCCGCTTGCGGCACATGTGAGTCATGCAGTTAATAGATTACTTACTAAAGTGTCAATGCTTTTGGTAAAACTAAGCCTGGAGGGCAGTAGCCGGTAGGACAGTAGCCTGTGTAGTAATAGCCTGTGTGGCAATAGCCTGTGTGGCACTAGCCTGTGTGGCACTAATCTGCAAGGTACTATCCTATGTGGCACTAGCCTGTGTGGCAAGCCGGTGTAGCAAGCCTGTGTGGCAAGCCTGTGTGGCCAGCCTGTGTGGCAAACGTGTGTGGCAAGCCTGTGTGACAAGCCTGTGTGGCAATCCTGTGTGACAAGCCTGTGTGGCAATCCTGTGTGGCAAGTCTTTGTTGCAACCCTACTTTTGTTGGATTATAGTCTGAGTGACGACGTAGCCTGTGTGGTAAGCCTATTTATTAAACTCCTCCCGGTGTAACATCATAGTACGAGTTACGACCTAGCCTGTGTGGCAAGTCTAAGTGACAACTTTAATGGCATGTTATTCATTTGAAATTGGACACAGCAGTTTTCATAATTCCAAACCGAGTATGTGTACCGTCATTGGATTTTCAATGTGGCTTGATTAAATTCTTGGAACATGGGATGTATGATTAATAATTTAGTTTTAGCCTCGATTATTTGATTGGTCCCAATACAATTTATTTCACTAAAAGTCAAGTTGCTTATTTCAATTATCATGACAAGTTATGGGGATAGGTAACGAATATGAAGTTACTGTTGGAAGAGTCGATTATACTCTGGTACGATGTTTATGGTTGGTAGAATTGGGTTTAACTGTGTTTTGTGTTTTTCTATAACTGTGATCGATTTCTGTGAAATTGTGGAGGTAGATTTGAGACGGTCAGAATGACCGAGCGTTAAGCGGTTACTTGAGCACTTTTATGATTGTCCACAGATGATGAGATGAACTATTCACCCGAGGACGTGTGAAAATGCAGGATGGCCGTGACGGCGCGAGATATCATTGGATAAAGAAAATCAGTTTATTTTGAGAGTTGTTAATCGATAGTATTATTGTTCTGTTATTTTTGACGATGAATCGATTTGTTTATGGTAATTTAGAGCGGTTAACACCGAATGGAGTTGCGTTTGGGATTTCGGGCGAACGTCATGTCTGTCAGTCAGTGGTTGACAGGACTGGGCTGAAAGCGGTCGCACGCAATGGTCATTCGTAAACCCATTACTCTAAATCTCCAATTATCTTTGTGATCATTCATTAACTAAGTAGTCTGAGTGGCTGTATAATTAAAATAGTGAAAAGTCTACACTGCTGTCCCCTTATTTCAACGTTCCTGAAGTTTGACGTCGACCAGAGATGCCCGTGATAGCGAGTTCACGGATCAGAAATCAGATACAACACCTCGGCCTACTAGATTTTCCCCGTCACCAGAAGTGGAAGGTCACAGCGCGGCGGCCTTTCCTATGTTTCTCCGACATCAATGGGATCAGATGCGACGGCGTGGCTCCTCTTTCCTACATTACCCCGATATCAGGAGTGAGATGTGAAGGCTCGGCTTCCTATTTCTCTATGTTTCCCCGATATCAGAATTGGGATAAGACTAATGCCCACAGTTAACAAGATGAGTGCTGAAGATGATGACGAGGACCACCTCCCTCTTTCCCCGACATATATTTATTTTTACATTGGTATAGATTAATTGTACGTAGGTACAGTACAGTAACAACACTAACAACATGCTATATTCAGTCAGATAACGAACTAATTAGCGAATGCAAATCGGCATGCAAATAAGTTGAAAACTGCCAAAAACACTGGCTTGCTAACCGCCAGTTTTTACCTCGTAATTGCAGTGGAAAATCCAATTAGACAGTCCACCGTTACGTCATTCTTGTTACTCGTTGTTATAAATTCTATTTTCAATGAGTTCTATGGCTGGATGTCACGAAATGTCTAGTAGGGTTCGATAAAACGAAGCGCAAATTGAAAAATACCGCCTCGCTTTTGAAAGTTCATGTTATGTAACGTTCAATTCGCTGCATTGAAACTAGATGGCGTGGTTGTCGGCGAACAATTTCTATTAAAGTTCAACTTCAACTTTTAGTGGTTCTTGTGAAGATGCTTTACTCCGCCAATGTTGCATAGATAATGTAGGTATACCGCATCAAGAGCAAATAATTCACACAGCTAATAGATATGTATGTATTACCTTTGGCAGTTGTTGGAATATCATAGTGATCGGTCAATTTTATTATAGAAACTGACGTGTTTCTCACACAAACATTATGATTTTATTAAACGGGGATAGTTTCAACCGCGTTTGGTGGTTTTACCTAGGAGAGTGTAACTAAAAATTCGCGTTCAAAAAAAATCATAATGATGTTGAGATCAAATATTACTTAACTCTAGAGTGAGCGCGCTTTCTGCCGTTTTCGTAAGACGTGTCCCAGACAGACAGGCCAATGGGTTGCCAGTGGCCGCTATTGAAAAGTCCATGGACCGCCACGGCATGCCACGTCTGTCTGGGAGACGCCATAAAAAACTGTCAAATACTTGCACTATAAGTTTGCACAGCTTTAAAAAGCGGACTTAAGTGGGGGTAGCTACTAAAGTACCGAACTAGTACAAAACTGTGCTACGGAAACCAATGTCCTCTCCCAATATAGTGTAGCTATTTTAGCCCGTCATAAGTTAAAGGTAGCTAACCGGTAGTTGTACCACTGGTAGATATTTATATACCAGCGCGTGCGGCGGAGACTATTGGTACTAAGACCACGGGAACAAATAGCGCTAGTGGCGCCACTGACAAACTCCAGTAAGGCAACTACCGGATAGCAAAAACCCTACAAAACATATTACAAGCTACAAAAAAATACAGTAACAACTGAAACCAGTCTTATAAAAGGATACATAAATGTGAAGCATCTCAATAACAATCGACTGAATGAGCGCGAGCGAGCGAAGCGTCTCTGCTTCAGTTTCGACAAAAATGGTTTCCGGCTCTTTGTCTTCCTGTACAGGTGGTATTTCTTAACCGATTCTCTTGAATATCGTGAGTAGGTTCGATAATTATGTAGAGGAGATCAAACATAGCCCGCAAGGTCTACAGCTCAGTACAGCTCCACTAGTAATATTAGTACAATTGAATCACTTCGGCTCCGACCGTCTAGCGTCTCAGGTGTCCGAGCACTTTCCGATCTGCCCAACAATAGAGTTAAAAAAAGGCTTGGTCTGCCCCTCAAATATAATTGGACTTTATTCTCGAATAGTACTTCTAAGCTCTCAATTTACAGTCCTTGAACAGACCAAACAAGCAGGTTTTTGTTGAACAAGTGTCAATTAAAAATTTAAGAAATCCTACGACACAGAGTTTCATCAACACCGGAAGAACACTCCCGACTAATTCACCTTTCAAACAAAAGAAAAACATAATCACAATCGGTTCATCCGTTCGGGAGCTACGATGCCACACACACACACACACAGACACGTCAAACTTATAACACCCCGTCATTTTTGCGTCAGGGGTTAAAAATAAACAGAATAATATTCGACTAATACACACCAACGTTTAAAAAAATTAAGTTTAAGACTACTCCAAGAGAAATATTCGTATGTATATCGGGACGTCAGGTTCATGTAAAAAAAAAAAGAAGTGGGAGGAGCTAGTAGCTAAGAGAAGATTAAACTAGAAAAGCAAGGACTAAGGCAATTCTAATATTTAGAGTAAGTGGCCATAACTGAGTAATTTAAGAATTGTTACATCACTACATAGTATAAAACAAAGTCGCTTTCTTTGTCCCTATGTCCATTTGTATGCTTAAGGGCCGATTTTTCAATGGTCAGATAAACAAACAAATAGTGTTTATTGAACTGATAGCTAATTATTCTGTTTTTCAATGGTCAGGTATCATTTACTAGACGAATAACTCATCTATCTGAGGTATAACTTTATTTGTCGGTGGAACGGCCAGATAGCAGTTTATTCTATGGAATAAATTGTTGAGACTGTCTAAATTATGGTCCTATGAGTTGTCACTGTAAAAAAAGATTGATATTTCCGACACGCAGAAACTAAATTAATTTTAATTAAAAAAAAAACTACCATGAACAAACTACATGAGCTATTTACCATAGCCAAAACAGGCGACGACTTTTGCACAGATTAGTAGTACAGTGACGTTTAGACTAAAACTGACAAGACAGTGACATAAGCGAAAAGTGAAAATTCGAAGTCCTTTTCTAACGCGTGGATATTTTATAGTTTTGTTTCAACTGTTTGAAGTTAGCTTTTGTACACACTGAATAAATGGTCAGTTAATTATTCCCAATTTAAAATTGTATTGAAAAACCGAACACCGTTTATGAGTCGAATAAACAGATTAATAAAGTTATTGGCTCGGTAGTTATTAGGCGAATAAAGTAAGGATTGAAAAATCGGCCCTAAATCTCTAAAACTACGCAACGGATTTTGATGCGGTTTTTTTTAATAGATAGAGTGGATTCAAGATGAAGGTTTATATGTATAAATAGTGGAGAAAACAGTTATTTTTGAGATTTCTAATATGATGTTAGTAGGCTATATATGTTATACCCGTGCGAAGGCAGAGCGGGCCGCCATTTTTTTATATACAACGTTCACAGTTTTTCTGTAGTGTACCTATTTAGTATCAGCATTGCACCCGTGCGAAGCCGGGGCGGGTCGCTAGTTAACATATTATAATAATGATTGTGTTAATTTTAAGAAGGGTTTTATATTTAGTAATTGAATTTTCTTCGAGATTGTAATTTTAGTGAAGCAAGGAGTAGTAGAGATGATTGATTATGAATGTGAAAATTTGTAAGTTTGTTCGTTTGTTTGCGACGCTTTCACGTCTTAGCTGCTCAAGAGTTTTATTATGATCATCATGAAAATTAAAAATTACATATCTTCATATTATGAGTACATAATATGTCACGGGTAAGTACAAAAAATTAACGGTTCCTTTGGAAAAGTGTGTGAAACAGCAGCTAGTACATTAATACAACTGACGAACTGGGTTAATTAAGTCCAATTATTCCGAAATATATGAATACCAAAATAAACATATTCAAGTTATTGTTCGATAAATAATAATTATACTAGCTAACTAGAATAAACTAGCTAACGTCGATTTGTACCGGTATAGAGTCTCGGACTTTCTTCACTTGGTAAATTTTATCTAAATTTTCTTAATTTACTTAACTTAATTATCATCTTAATTTCGTTGCGAAACTATCCCGTTGTAAAGCAATTATATTGTTAAACAGATATCTTTCTCGATCGAGTTAAAAAATTACGAGCCAATGTATTAAAAATAAAAAAAAACCCGACACTGATTTTCGTCAACACCGATTTTCATCAAACAGCTAAGAACACTTTTGACTAATTCACCTTTCAAACAGAAAAAAAAATCAACATCAAAATGGGTTCATCCGTTCGGGAGCTACGATGACACACACACACACACATTAAGACACGTCAAACTTATAACACCCCGTCGTTTTTGCGTAGGGGGTCAAAAAGAAAAAAACTAGAATAAAACACTAGAAGTACCCATAGCTATTCTAAAATAATCTCGGAAGCACGGTATAGTTACACAACGTTTATTAGTAAGAAGGTAAATGGACTTCTCACAAATTGTTGGAAGCTTAAAAATAATTTTACAGCCAAGCTATCATTTGGCAGCGTACCCATCAGAACGTGCTACATTACTACGCTAATGACTCTTACCTTATCTCTTACTAGCTCGTCTACTCGCGGCTTTTTCCTCTATTATGTAAAATCCATAAAACCTAAGTATTTTAAATCCACTTTTCTTATAAGAACTTGTTCTGCGTTTTTTATTAAAACTTCAGTTAGCTTTCTCCACTTATTTCTTCTTTGCCAATAAAGTATTCTTTGAGTTTAAATGATGAAAATGTACCTCCACCCATAAAAAAACAACAAAAAACAGCGTGAAATAGGCACTCAATGTAATTAATTCTCCAAAAGGCGAGCATTAAAACCTTGTTTTGTATTTTCACAGCTCCTCAGAGCACTAAGTCCCCAAAGGCAGCGTCTCAACGCGGCCGAAATCAAATTAACTCCACAAAGACTCAAAATGCTCGTTTTCAAAACATTCCCTTAGACAAAGCAACGATTTATACAAAGAGATTATTAATCAGTAACTTTGTCACGTAATTCTTGAAAGTTTGTCCACTGGGATTGACTTCAATATCACGATTCTCAAAGGACTTGAGAACTTTGGGCGATAATGTAGCCAAATTAATTTGGACAGTCAGCAATGCAGTTCGCTGACTTTCATGTAGATAGATAGATATGTAGTTAGTTAAGTTGGAACTATTATTTATACTGTGTCGCGTTGAGTTTGAATAGTTTGCGGGCTTAATCAAAGAGTATGTATACGTGTGTAAGAAAATAGGGAGGCACGTACCTAACTTTGATTTTGGCTTTAATTACGAAACTTTAATTGCAATTTCGAAGAAAATCCATTTACTTTAAACAAATCGTTCTTAAAATAAACACAGTCATAATAATGACATGATAATATGACGATTCATAACTTTCTAAGTAATTTTATTTATGGTTGGCCGGCAAGGCTTTCTTATTTTTTTTATTTTATTTATTTATTTACACACGTAAGTACAAACGAACGATACAAAAATTTCTACTTCTGTAAAACTATAACTAGCGTGGTAAATGATCATTACGTTAAGAGCCCGGCGACCACTTTAGACTAACTTCGCATAGCCATTTCGTCTAGAAGAAGAAGACGAGCGAAGAGAGAGAGTAATGATACTGACGAGCCTCTAAAGTTACCTACAGAGTGACAAAGTGCAATTTCAATTTTTTTATGACTTTTGCACTCCTGTAATCATTTTTACATAACTAACAATGTCTCGTGTATTATGGATTCATTTAACTACCTCATGATGTAGACAACCTCCTTATGTAATGGAATTTTTGATTTGCTTTGTCTACCTATTGAATAAATCAGTCAAAAGTGACCCCTTAAAAATGCGGATATTTTTCTTAGCTCTATTTTCGCTTGAGAACGTTTTTAAAAAATACCAAGAACATAGGGGCGGAGATATTGTTAATTTAATTGTACACACTAAATTTCATCATAATCTGACAAATGGTTTTCATGAAATTTGAGTAGCGCGTTTGTATGGAAATTTCAGAGCGTCGCGGCCCTCTAACCAATATGAGAGCCAAAAACAGTAAGCCTCCGAAGTAGTGACATCGCCTCACCTGCAGGGCTAGCACGGGACAGAGACAAATTGCCTTTCAACCGTTTTTATCTGCGCTTAAATGTGACAGAGCTAAAATACGGATATGTTTGTCTCTTTCTCGCGGGTTAAAAACAATGGAAAGACATTTTGTCCACGGCTCATAATAGCACTGCAGTGAGGTCGGTACAGTATGTACGCTTCCGCCATCCGTCTCTTTCACTCGTCATCTCCAAATTCACTTCCTTCTCAAAGTCAAAGTCAAAATGTTTTTATTCAATTAAAGCATCAAATATACACTTATGAACGTCAAAGTTATTTAACTACACTCGACCGCCTTGTTCGGATAAAGAGCCTCTACTCAGAAGAACAGGCAAGACACTGAGGGGCATTAATTTTTCAAAGAATAAATATTGTCTAACAAATTTTGGCTTACAACATTTCAAATTAACATATTTCTCATTAACATATCAAATAAATAAATACATAAAAACAAATATTTCCTAAATCACACACAAGAGTACCGGTTGGGGGTTGAAGGTTTCAAAAGGACTACAGCCAATGTTTTTTAATCCTTTCTAGCTAGAACACAACATACACAATAGAAAACATATCGTCACGCCTTTTCTCCAAAGAGGTTAGCAGAGATGTAATACAACACGCACACTTCAACGGACGACATTCAGTCCCAAATGTGACAGGGGGTGCCTGTCGCCATACACCGGGCTCCAGTCATGTAGCAGATGACTTACAATACGCACTTATGTTCACACGATGAACAAATTGGTCCGTGCCGTCGGCTGGGTTTGAACCCGTACCCTCTGACTTGGGAGGCGGGCCTTCTCCAACTAGACTATGTAGTGAGATAGGCGAACTGCAGTAGTTCTCGACACGGGTCAACCTAGTGAGGACTACTTCGCAAGGCTAGTTGAAATTTTTGTATCTTTTGTTTGTACTTACGTGTGTAAATGAATAATAAATAAATAGACTATCATCTCTTCTTAATTACATTCCGTTAAAAAAGCCTAATGTAATCATCACGCTGTTAACAGATCTCTAAAGTTTTGATATCTTTGAAATTTGTAATTAGACTTACGAACAGAAAAGCCCGGAGTAACAAGCTTTCAAAAACACTAACTTCTACAAGCAATATTTACGTTTAACTTCATTATTTTGGTTTATTGAATAATTAAGGATTCAGCTTTAAATGGTAAACAAGGCCTGTGCAGACTGTTTCTCTAGGCTTCTAGAAGTTAGTTAGTACACTTACTTACTTTGCTTAATGTTTTTATTCCATCCAAAGGTTGTCTGGAAGAGATCGCTCTTAAGCGATATGACCGCCCATTGCGCCCATATTTTTGAGTGTTTAGTTCAGATTTATTTTGTACTAACTGCGCCCCGCGGTTTCACCCGCGGTTAAAAAGTATCCTATGTGCTATTCTAGACTATAACTTAACACTATGCCAAATTTCATCTAGATTTGTTCCGCCGTTCTGACGTGAAAGAGTAACAAACATCCATCCATCCATCCATTCTTACAAACTTTCGCGTTTATATTATTAGTAGGATAGGATTTGGTGTCAATAAAGAGTTTAGGTATTGTATTGTAACACCGCGTTCACAGCTAGTATAAGATACGAACCCAGATAAGATACGAACGAGTACGAGATAAGAACGAAAAACGTGAGCGTCAATCGCAGTTCGTGTAATCCAATGACTTGTCAAGGGTACCAATTTTATTGTTTTAAGTGACAGTTCACTTAAAACAATAAAATTGGTACCCTTACGAAACTGAAACAGAAGCTACCTATCTCAAACTTGAATCCCGTTACATTTACACAAATCACAGTGAGCCTTACTCAATGTTATCCGATTCGGAAACGTTCGGCTCAATTATAAATACCCGCATTGTATCCGAAATTCTTTTACCTCAGAACGTGTTGTGGAAAACAAGGAGTTGCGTGGATAGGTGAGACGGGGCGTGCTAATGAGACCATGGTGTAGGTTTTTTGTAGGACTTTTTAACCGCCGACGCTAAAACGACGGGGTGCTCTATGTTTAGCGTGTCTCTGTCTCTCTCTGTCCCTCTCTCTCTCTCTCTCTCTCTCTCTCTCTCTCTCTCTCTCTCTCTCTCTCTGTCTGTGTGTGTGTTGTGTGAGTGAGTAAAGTATGTGTGGCTGCGTGTGTGTATGTGACATTATAGCTCCCGAACGGATGAACCGAATTTACAATTTGTTCCGTTTTTTTTTTTTGTTTGTAAGGTGAATTAGTCGGGAGTGTTCTTTGCTAGTCGGAGTTTTTTATTTTTTATTTATTTATCTGTCCTTAATTAGACTACTGATGTTGGATTTATTAAGAAAAGTGGAAAATATACATTTTAGGCAAATAAAAACTTATATTAATTGAGATACACAAATGAAGTAAAACAATCTTTAAAATGAATGGAATTGCTATTCAACAATGCGACGTTTCCACTCAATTTCAACGTTTTCCACGTTGACCCTACCCTACGGGATACGTACAAAAATATTCTCATCGTATACTAACTTTTTATAAAATGTAGCAATATTTGAATCAGTAATATAAGCCGGGGTAAATCGATAGTAATATAATTAAAAATGTGAGTGGTTGACCAAAAAGGGACCTGGAGTGATTGGAAACCGTTTTTTTTTTTTGATTTTTTTAATCTGTGGTCTTTTAGCTTTGTTTTGGTCTAACCTGTATATTTTTAGGTGCCGTAGTTTTTTTTTATGATTTTTTTTGTGAGCCGAGGCAGTTTTGGAAAAATTACACCTTACACACAACGCACGCTAGTGTTTGTGATGTCAGGTAAGTGGATACAATCAGTTGTATTGTTTTATTGTACTTTTGTTTTAGCCAGGCAATTCAACACGCCTGTTTTTATTTGCTTTGTCGACTTCCGTAAGGCGTTTGATACTGTTATTTGGGAACGCCTCTGGATAGTCTTATTGGAAATGGGGGTACCAAATCATCTAGTATTCCTTCTCAAACGACTTTACGAGGATGGCACAGCAGCGGTAAGAGTGGATGATGTTCTCTCAGGCAAATTCAAGACTGAGTCCGGTGTTCGACAGGGTTGTATACTTTCGCCGCAGCTCTTCAACACCTACACAGAGTACATAATGCGGATTGTCTTGGATGAATGGAATAAGGGTATCGCGGTGGGTGGACGCGTTATTAATAACTTGCGATACGCTGATGATACCACGCTTCTTGCCGAAACAAAAGAAGATTTGGAAGAACTTCTGACTCGTCTGGAAACCACTAGCCTCCAATTCGGACTTGCCCTTAATAGAGAAAAGACGAAAGTTATGATAGTAAATCGAGCAGGACACAACACTGTAATAAGTGTAGCAAACTGTGAAGTAGTACAGAGCTACATCTACCTCGGTACTATCATATCCAACTCTGGAGGATGCGAAGACGAGATCAGACGACGTTGTGCTATCACGAGGTCGGCAGTAGAACGACTGGGAAAGATTTGGAAGGACAGACGTATACCCAAGAAAACAAAGGTTCGTCTAATGAAATGTCTCGTTTTTCCAATCTTTCTCTACGGGGCCGAAACTTGGTCTCTGAAGCTGCAGGATCGCCGAAAAATCGATGCACTGGAGATGTGGTGCTGGAGGCGGCTGTTAAAAATTCCGTGGACAGCTTTCCGCACCAACAACTCTATCCTCAAAGAGCTTCAAATAAAAGATAGACTATCGTCGATTGTGCAGATGCGAATACTAAAGTTCTTTGGGCATATCTCCAGAAGCGTGAATACAATTGAAAGGCTGGTAGTACAGGGCCTAGTAAAAGGCAAGCGAAGCCCTGGTCGGTCACCAACTCGTTGGACCGACTTCATTAAAAAGGCCACGCAGACCACCATGGTGCAGTGTACTCGCAATGCAGGCAACCGCCGGTTATGGAGAGGAATTGCGAGAAGAGCGGCAGCCTTGGGGAAGGAAGAAGACAGCGAGGAGCCTTGTACCATCTGCACAACCACGACCACTCTGCCAAGAGTGCACGACTAAGAAGAATTGTACTTTTAAGGTTATCTCTAGTACAACGAAGTCTCTTTATCTTGTGCAGGTCTAAAAAGACGCTCGTACTTGTCAGAAAGTGACGAATGACAAGAAACTGACACTAAATAAGTCGCCAATAACGTAGTAACCGCAAACACGTGTTGACACTCACTAACGAAGTCGCATACTGACATAAAACATACCGCGCCCCCCGCCCGCGCACGAGTCGAAACTTGTTTCTACACGAAATTTCAAACGCGATTTACTCGAAATCAATTATTTTCCCTTGAGGTCCCTTTTTGGTCAACCACTCACAAATAATGATTTTAATACTGATCTCACACTGTACCAATTCAAAAATTAAATTTCTCTGAAAATGATACTGACCCTACCGCTACCCAGCAGAAGTACGTACAAGAAAATTCTAGGTGTAATCCCGTCCCTTGCTGGATTTTTTCTATCGTTTCTTCCTTGTTCCTGTTTTTTTCTGTTACGTAACAGAGGGATTCGCACAAATACGGGCAATTTAGCTTCTGGCCGGGAAATTTAAAAGAATTGCAGAGGTATTTACAAGGTACCGTGGGTCGGATGACACGTTAAATCATTGACCTCGGTTGTTTGTCTTATAGCAAACCGCTAAGCCATGTCAGAGGCCTTCAGGCGGCCTAAGAACTCTGACACTAAAGCTAGGTCTTTATATTAAATACTTACTTTTTTATAAGTACAATTTTTATGGCTCTTGAGATTGTACTACTTATACTTGTTAACATGATTCAACAAAAAAAAATATATTACATTTATAAATTAAATAAAATTCTCTCAACCATCATAAATAACAGTGGTGTGATAACGATTCGGTTCTGATGGATATAGAGCCATTCGAAGGTTTTTTACCCGACTGCACAAGAAGGATTTATGGATTTCAACATGTGAGGTGTCATTTGAATTGTCTTGATAGTGGAAGTGACATAGAGTTCAACATTTTGCAGTCGGGTTTTTTTATTTTCTTTTAATGTTACTTGTTTCACTTACAATGTGAAATAACTATTGAGATTCGTTATCAAAAGATTTAAAAGTCCGTAAATAAAACAAAAATGAATGTAAATGTAAACACTCTAATTATTATTAAGATCATCTCAGACGAAAGAGGTCCTCTGCTAGACAAAGGCCTCCCCCTACTGACATCCAATGATCTCCGCAACGACCAGTCTTGCGCTGCCAACATCCAGCGGCTTCCTGAGACCCTCACCAGATCATCGGTTCACCTTGTCGAAACCAAGCCAGTAGGTCTACTAAGGAACTAAAAAAAAACTAATTACGTCACACCGTGTGTTACGTTTTCGTCTTTCTCGAACTTGTTATAAATTACTAATTCCGTTCTTGCTTCAGTTCATCGATTGACGTCAAGCACTTATTAAACATGGCTAAATTTAGTCATCTAAATTCAGAAGCTTCTAAATGATTCAGTCAGTCACAAGCCATCCTTGCTTCTGAATTTAGGATGCTAGCACCTGAATGCGATTATGCTGGACTAAATTCAGTAACAACTGAATTAAGATGACAAAATTTAGCCAAGTGTCGTAAGCGCTTAAAAGTGCGTGTCACACAAATAACATTTTTGTATCCGAACGCTAGACGGAGTATAATTATTGTACCATAGTGGAAGTAGATGTGCTTACTATAAAAATTCTAATGTTCGTGCGCGGCCAAAACGCTTGGACCGCGCCGCCCGCCCTAGACGGGCGGAGGCTTTGATAGACCACGTAAACGAATTCCAAGGGTAACGTACACTTTTTAATATGACAATACTGTTTTTTTTTTAACAATTTGAGTGATGATTTTTTCTAATTTAAGTCATTATTGTAACCTCCAGTCGATACTGAATGCGCACTTCGCGGGTACAACGGGCTTTTGTAGTACCCTGTTTAATAAAAATCTTTGTTCCAACTAGTCAGCTATATGTTACAGGGCAACATAAATGTACATAAGTAATGCTCTCACTGCGCTGCGCTGCGTAAATCAGGCTCAAAGCGCTTTATATCACGCAAAGTGATGTAAGTAAGCGATGAAAGTAGACGCTGCTGGAGTCGAATTAAGGAGAGACTTTGTTGACAATTCCAGTTAGTAAGTCCTTTAGGATTAAACATAAACTAAAGTAAACATAATATTATCTACAAGTACTTAAAAAAGGTATGAAAGTCTAGTTGGAGAAAGCTCGCTCTGAAGCCCGAGGGAGAGGGTTCGATCCAGCCGAAGGCAGGCACAAATTTGTTAATTGAGTAAACATTACTATAAAATAATATGTGTGTTTTTTATATCATATTTTACACAACTGGAGCTTGGTGTATGGCGACAGGCTAGCTCCTGTCACATTTGTGACTGAATATCGTCCGTCGAAGTGTGGGCACCTCACACTTCTACCAGCTCCTTCGGGGAGAAAGGAGTGACGATATCTTATGTTATTTAAAAAAAATTAAGAGAGATTCCAGAGCCTACAGAAAAAAATCGGCGTTTGCGTTGTAAATTAATAAAATATTTGTACGACAATAATTGTAATTCAAATTCTCGTGAAATTTTGCAAGCAAGCAGTTCATGCAAATGCAATATTCGAATAAGAATATAATCAAAAACGGTTAGAGGTTGTGAAGATTACACCTAACCCTTTAAGGGTTTCGCGACGCTCTGAAATTTCCTTACAAACGCGCTTGACAAATTTCTTGGAAACCATTTTTTAGATTATGACAAACTAGCTGCGCCCCGCGGTTTCACCCGCGGTTAAAAAGTGCTATTCTAGACTATAATCTATCTCTGAGCCAAACTTCAACCAGATCTGTTCAACGGTTCTGGCGTGAAAGAGTAACAAACATCCATCCATCCATCCATGCTTACAAACTTTCGCGTTTATAAATATTAGTAGGATGGTCTTGCCTTAACCATTAAACGACAGGCTTTGCTTGTCACATTTGGAACTGAATATCGTCCGTCGAAGTGTGGGTGTTGTATTTTGACCTCTGCCAGCCCTCTCGGGGGAAAGGCGTGACGATAATATGTTATGTTATCATCGATAGTGAAAACGGCAGTGAAAATTAGTATAATATTATGGTATTCAAACCAGTAGGTAGGTAGTAGGTACGTATAAAAACCAATACCTTCCGAATCCTTTTCAGCTGTCGTAGTTCATTTAGGCAATACCGGCCCAACTGTGAAGGCACGTTCCAGATCACTAAAAATAATATTTATGGCGTCATAAAAAAGAATTATTTATTCGTATTCGCTCCTGGCCGTTTATTAGCCGGACTGTTTACGGAACGGTGGAGCTATCACTTTTTCAATTTTATATTCGAGTTCTCAGTTTTATTTTTTGGAGAATGGATCGTATAATCTTATACCTTTAAATGAGCAATTCTTGTATATATATATATATATGATTGGAATCTCGGAATCGGCTCCAACGATTTTCATACAATTTAGTATATAGGGGGTTTCGGGGGCGATAAATCGATCTAGCTAGGAATCATTTTTAGAAAATATCATTTTATTCGTGTTTTATCGATAATCAATCTCAACTGAAAAATATGACTCTTCCTGACATCTATTGGCGAATAATAATACTACTATTTTTTGTGAGCAACTAATTGCTTTGACGACACAACAGCAGATGGCGTTGTTAAGTAACACGAAGTCAATGCGTGTTTGCTTTGAGGTTAGACTAAAATCAATTGTTTATTATCCAAAAAACACAATTAAAAAATATAAAAAAATACCGAGCAAAGCTCGGCCATCCAGGTACTATAATATTTATGACAGATGTAGGTTGGTAGTAGAATTGGTTAATCGTATCCTAACTAATATTATAAATTCGAAAAAAAGTGAGTTTGTTCGTTTGTTTGTAACGCTTTCGCGCCCTAACTACTCAACTGTTCTTCATGAAATTTTGCATACACATTGTCTGGGGTCCAAAAAAGGACATAGGGTACTCTTGATCCCGAAAACAGTAACGGTTCCTGTGTGAACGAGGGTGAAAGCGCGGGACTCAGCGAGTTTATCGAAACTGATAGTTGAAAGTAGAATTGATTAGGTATCCTAATTCTAATAACTCTGTTTGTTTATTATGTCTTAACTGCTCCACCGGTCATCGTGAATTTAACGTTATTATTTTAGTTAGTATTAAAGTTTTTTATACGACTAAAGAATATTTTGAGGACCGGAAATTAATTTCATTTAATATATTAGATCTTTAAGTAGGTACTTGTATTACTAAGTAGAAATTATATTTCGAAAAACGACGAAAATTGTTTGCTCAAAATGGGCAGGCTATTGATACTAATTTACAACTTGGAACATCTTTTGTACACATTATACAATAAATATATTCTTATTATTACATTATATGTTGTTGTGTGGTGTGATGGTGTGGTGTGTTGTGGCCACAATAACGGGAAACGCCAATCCCCATTATCGCGATAATTATTGCGTTAGTTAATTGGAACGTAACTAATTAGGTGGCCACACTGTAACGGTCTACGTCAATACCTATTAACGTGAAACGGAAATGTTAATGCCGTTGTAAAATTGACACGACAAGTCGTGGCCACACTAATGTTCAACGTCCATCATCTCCATAATTATCTGCGTTTTCCGTTAGTGTGGCCGCAATATTACGTATTTATCTCACCCGATTATCGTGAAATTTCGCAAACACGTTGTTAGGGTACAGAGTGCTTTTTTTCAAATTCAAATTCAAATTTCTTTATTTCAGGCCTCTTTTTTTTTACCCATAAACATTGTAATAATATGTAGAATATAATTAAAATGAGGTATTAACTATGACATTGAAATTAACATAAAAATAAAAATAAAAATATGTAAAATGAAAAATAAAATGTCAAAAATGTCAAAAAATTATGAAAAAAAAATAATAATAATAAAATGTCACACATCACAAGCGACACATTAGTAGCCTCTCTCCGGCACGGGCACGGAGACATGTCTCTCGCAACAATGCCGGAGAAAAGGACAGTCAAGCCTAGACGCGATCATCTTTAGGATGATGTTGGAGCTGGCCCGTACTCTGTGCACCAAGAACGCGGCTCGTGTGCGCGTCCGCCAACATGCCAGATGCGCTGCAGAACCGGGGCAGCCCCAACAACATCCTAAATGCGTTATTGTACAGGACTCGCAGATCACTGTACTTCCTCTTGGTGTAGTCAGCCCACAGACTGCACGTGTAGAGGGTTGTACAGTACGCTCTGAAGAGCGTAACTTTCACCTCAGCCGAGCAACGCGCAAATCTGCGGGCTATCATATTAGCTCTTATCGACAGTGCTCTCCGTTCCCGTTCAACATCAGCATCGTCTCTGAGGTCTTTTAAATCACGTGGCCTAGCTAGTACGTAGGTACATAAATACATACATAATATATACTATTAATTTTTAGATATCGTAGCGTAGAGTATCGATGATAACCTAGTCGGAGAAGACTCGCCTCTCAAGCACGAGGGAGCGGGTTCGGACGCAGACACGCACCAATTTGTTCATTGTGTGAACACATGTGCGTATTGTATGTCATCTGCTACATGACTGGTGCCCGGTGTTTGGCGACAGGCTCGCCCCCTGTCACATTTAGGACTGAATATCGTCCGGCGAAGTGTGGGTGTTGTACACCTCTGCCAGCCCCTTCGGGGGAAAGGCGTGACGATATGTTAAGTCGTGTTTTATTAATATATGTATTCAAATATCAGTTCAATCAATCTCGTAGTCTAGACTCGAAAAGTAAATAATTAAGATTCATTTGATTTGATTGCTAGGTCTTGTAATTATAGGGTTAATTAATGTTTCACAATTATGTTTTAGAAGTAAATGTTTAGGCGTTTTAGACATCCCCTTAACATGTCAGACATGATTTAAGACTTTTCAGTAGGTAAGAGTATTAACTTGTTTAAGGGGAAGATAAACGTTTAACTGACTGTTTTTATTTATTTTGTGTTTTTTAATTTTAAAGGTTAAATACTTATATAAGGACTTTAGAGAGTAAGACAATCATATTAATGGTTACTTGCACTAAGTATAAAAATTGCTAAAGTTTTTGCTTGACAAGTTTAATCTACTAACTAAGTACTGGTACTCCTTTCTAAATTCTTCAACATAAACAGTAGTAGACAAAGTAAATCCAAAACTCTTTTACATAATGGAGGTTGTCTTTATCATTAGCTATTAAATGAATCTAAAATACAAGGGAAATTCTTAGTAATTTAAGAATGATTACAGAAGTTCAAAAGTCATAAAAAAAATTGAAATTGCACTTTGTCACTCTGTAGGTAACTTTAAAGGCTCGTCAGTATCTCTACTTGCTCTCTTCGCTCGTCATCTTCTTCTAGACGAAATGGTTATGGAAAACCAATGCGAAGTTAGTTTAAAGTGGTCGCCGGACTCTTAAGTCATTCCTTGGGAGAATCCTAAGCTAATATTTCGGTAGGAGTAGTTTAAAACTAAAGTTAGGCAAGGACTTAGGCCATTCTTATAATTAGTGCAAGTGGCCATCAGCATAATAGTTTTAAAACATTGCAATAAAAAAAAGTTGCTGCGATTAAAACGAAAAAATAACGATTTTTTTTTGTTTCGTTTATTTTCGTTTACAAGCCAATGGAAGCGGGTTTGAACCCAGCCGACGGCACTTACCAATTTGTTCATTGTGTGAACATAATATGTGCGTATTGTATGACATTTGTTAAATGACTATAGCCCGGTGTATGGCGACAGGGTCAGCCTGTTGGATTTGGGACGGAATATTGTCCGGCGAAGTGTGGGTGTTGTGTTACGCCTCTGCCAACCCCTTCGGGGGAAAGACGTGACGAGTATAATTGTGTATGTTATGTTCTAGCTAGAAAGAATTAAAAAACATTAGCTTTAGTTATTTTATATCCTCTAACTCCCATCCGTTTACTCTAGTAAAATAGCTGATGAAAAACGTTTTCAATTTCAACAACTCAAACTTCTACATTACCGGAAATCTATCTTTAGCTCGAGAAAACTTTGAAATCTATATAATTCATTGAATCTAATGAGAAGGAATCTTTGCTCTGAGCAGAAGTCTTCGTTGAAAGTACTTATCAAAGATGGAAACTGTGATTTTAGCTCTTATTAATTCATCATAATAAAAAAAGTATAAAATCGATGATAGCCTAGTTGGAGAAGGCCCGCCTCTCAAGCCAGAGATAGCGAGTTCAAACCCAGCTGACGGCACGTAACAATTTGTTCATTGTATGAACAAATGTGCGTATTGTACGTCATCTGCGACATGACTGGAGCCCGGTGTACGGCGACACGACAGGCTCGCCCCCTGTCACATTTGGGACTGAATATCGCCAGCCGAAGTGGGTGTTGTATTACACCACTGTCAGCCCCTCGGGGGAAAGGCGTGACGATATGTTGAGTCATCATTGGTTTTAAAAAATAAACAGGCTTGTTTTAGAATTAGACTTGACTCACTTTAGTCACAGGAACTGACTTTTAACTGAAGTATACTATTGAATGTGGTGGTTAGTTTCGGTTGGTTTAAATTAATATAGAAACCACTTCCTAAGTTCTTTCAAAAATACTAGTATGAAATATCAGTCCTTCTATGTCATTTATTTCGTAGAAAAACAAAGTAGTTTTGGCTCTGTTGAGCCAAAGTAGTTTTGGCTCTGTTGAGCCAAAACTACTTTGTAGAAGTTGAAAGCAGCGTAAAAGTAAATAAGCTAAGTTAATAGGTTGGCAAAGGCTCGTCTCTCAAGCCAGAGGAAGCAGGTTCGATCCCAGCCGAAGGCACGCACCAATTTGCTCATTTGTGCGTATTTAATGTCATCTGCTACATAACTGGAGCCCTGCAATGGCGACAGGCTCGCCCCCTGTCACATTTGGGACTAAATGTTGTCGGGGAAATGTTGTAGGTGTCGTAATACATCTCTGCCAGCACCTTTGGGACGAACGCGTGACGTTATGTTATTAATTTTGTTGAAAACCAAAGTATTTTGGGCTTTTAATGAAGTTACAGAAAGACCTTCTCTATCTTTACCGTCGCACGGCAAAATGCGCAAGTGGGCGTTTAATAGCGTTTATTTCGTTAACCGTTTTTGTGTCGGTTTCATCAAAGTTTTAGACATTAATTTCGAACACCTCAAGGTTTTGGAACTTCTACGGCTAGGGATGTACTTCATGGCTTTATGGATAAAGCCGGATTCCGGTCGAACGCCAGATAGATCGATAAAAATACATTTTGTTAATTAAAAGTTTTTTTAGAACGAAAATCGAAAGTGAAAAGAAAAAATTGAAAGTTTTGTGTGAGGGTACACACCCTCACACAGAACTTACTTTACTTTACTTAAGTAGGTAGGTAGGTATGGCCTATGAAATTTAATATAAGTAGGAAATACGATTTTCTGAACTATAAACCTAAAAAGCTAATTTACCTAATTTGTAATGTAACAAATATAACTACAGAGTAAGGAAAAAATTTTTAACAAGTTAAGGTAAATATAAAAAAAAAAAATAAGTAACATTATTAAAAGAAACGCAAAAATTTTGCAAAATGTTTCAATTCAATTCAATTCAAATGAGTCAATTTCACTATCAAGACAATTCAAATAACACCTCACATGTCGAAATACATCAAGCTGTATAAGCTGTAGGGCGTGCCAAAGAAACCTCATACACACATACCCACATACATAAACCTTTTTTATTATTGTTTGGGCTCACGTTTGACCACAACACACCTGATAGAAAGTGACAAAAAGATGGAGCACGGTGCCCACAAGGTGCCTATTCACTCTTTTCTACACTCGAAAAACATGACCCTCCTTCTTGCGCAGTCGGGTAATAATCTAGTTCTGCGTTCTTAACTCCTTTTATATAAAGTACCTGGATGGCCGAGCTTTGCTCGGTTTTTTTTTTATTGTGTTTTTTTGGAATATAAACAATTGATTTTAGTCTAACCTCAAAGCAAACACTCATTGACTTCGTGTTACTTAACAACGCCATCTGCTGTTGTGTAGCTAAAGCAATTAGTTGCTTACAAAAAATAGTATTATTATTCGCCAATAGATGTCAGCAAGAGTCATATTTTTCAGTTGAGACTACTCAAACGCCTCCTTTTAGTTATTTTTCTTCCAAGTTTATGTTTAAGTTGATTATCGATAAAACACGAATAAAATGCCATTTTCTAAAAATGATTCCTAGCTAGATCGATTTATCGCCCCCGAAACCCCCTATATACTAAATTGTATGAAAATCGTTGGAGCCGATTCCGAGATTCCAATTATATATATATATATATATATACAAGAATTGCTCATTTAAAGATATATATAAGATACACCTGTGAAATAAACTTTTTATAGGAATTACCTCAGAATAGTTACCTATATCTACTGTGTTTTGTCATTTTCGATCAAATTAAAAATGTACAAGAAAGAAAAAGACCAAACACTTTAAAACTAAGAAGCTTTACAACGTACTAGCTGCGCCCTGCGGTTTCACCCGCAGTCCCACAGAAACCGTTTATTTTTTCGGGATAAAAAGTACCCTATGTCCTTTTCTGTACTCCAGACAACATGTATGCAAAATTTCAAGACGATTGGGTGACTAGTTGAGACGTGAAAGCTTTACAAACAAACAAACAAACTCACTTTCGCGTTTATAATATTAGTTAGGAATAGGATTAAGATACTAGTGTGGGTATAAGAATACCCAGAGAATTACTCAATCTCTATTAAAACCTACTTACCTACCACCCAAAGAAAATTGATGGGTTTTTTATGAACCAAAGACCCAGCTTAACCTTTGGCGTTTTCTGAACAGAGCTATTCAGTTTCGAAGAATTAAAACCATTAATAATGAAAGCAAATCGATTTTCTCTTAATCGAGAACTTCAAGTGTCAGTCCATCTTTTATTATTTATACTTTGTAATTGGTTTCGAGAATATAAAGTAGAAAAGTGTATATTATGGACCCTAAAATATTAAAAAGATACTCACCTTGGAGAAATGTTTTTATTGACATTATTTTTGCCAATACATCCAGACGAAAATAGACACTCCTTCTTAAAAAAAAAAAAAAATTCGGGGACCTTATTGCACACGCAGTCGTCTGACCGATAACTAAGCAAAGCTTGTTCTATGGCTGCCAGAGACTGATATACATACTTAGATATTTTTGAATACATACTTGAATAGAAATTAACACCCAGACATAGAACAAACACAAATGTTCACCACATAAATGTTTGCCCTAGATGGGAATCGAACCCACGCCCCCACGCTCAGAAGGCAGGTTCACTACCAACTATAGGGTGTTCAATAGGGTTTTAGAATTGAATTGTCCTACGTTTGACCACAACTGATGGAAAGTAACGATGTGGTCTGAGATGAAGCACGGTTGCTCATAAAGTGTCCATTCACTCTTAACTTGAAGAGACCCAAATATCCGCAAGTCTACCTGACCTTTATATTTAATTAGCTGAAAGTTAGACAATCAATTAAAAACTAGTCCGTGTAAGTCGAATATGGGTGTCATAAGATAAGAAACTTTAGCGAAATCGTGACTTCTCGAGCGAATGAGCTAATCACACTAAGATTATAAATTCAAAAGTTTTGATTTTTGTTACTCAATCGCGCCAGAACGGCTGAACGGATCTGGATGAAATTTGGCACAGAGACAGATTATAGTCTGGAATAGCACATAGGATTGCCTGTTCTTCTGAGTAGAGTCTCTTTATCCGAACAAGGCGGTCGAGTCTATTTAAATAACTTTGACGTTCATAAGTGTATCTTTGATACTCGTACCTAAATTAAATTAAAAAAAAATTGACTTTGACTTTGACTTTGATACTTTATAACCGCGGGAGAAATCGCGAGGTGCAGCTAGTTTTTCATATATTTTAGCACTTGACTAAATTTAGCCTCCGTGTGACAATTAACCAGGTTTTATCTACCAATTCCTATATAAACTAGGAAGTCTACACACCAAAGTTCCCGACAGCTGCCGACATGATTCGTATTCTTATTCGATATAGGGTCGAAAAGTCCTGCACTGACGTCCCGCTTGGGGTGTATTGTACATTTCCCCTACCAGCACCTACCCGAGCCTATCCAACTCCTTGACCGAGCCAACCTTACTCCTAGATGAGCCGGCGACATGATGTCGACGAGTTAGTTTCTTAATTTAGGCGTCCAAGTTTAAAAAAAGGCGTACAAGTCATGTCGGTGGGTTCTTTTTTTATTACTTAATAGGCTTGCGTTTGGCCGCCAAAATTCCTGATAATAAGCAGCGATGCGGCCTACGATGGAGCACGCTTGCCTAGAAGAAACCGATTCACTCGAGACTTGAAGACACCCTGATTATGAGTGTCAGGGAACACGCACTCTGACAGAGTATTCCACACTGTGTGTATGAGTATTATGTCGGTGAGTTCGCTACTTTAGCGTGTAAACTCCTATAAGTCTGCCTAGAATTCGTTGACGCCATAAACAGACCATTTATAGTTAAACCATAAAAGATTTACCTCCTAATCACACAGCAATATTAAGAAGAAATATGAACCCCAACCTTATATTACGTAGCAATTATAACACTTGAACTTTGTAACGAATTGCCTGTAATTCTCACGCAACCACATTAAAATCGGTTCGCAAAGCAATTTCGGTCTTTAAATTATGATATTCGTATTAAATTAAATTTTCTTTGAGATATTGCCACTTTGCTCTGAATTTTTATTAGATGCTTGAAGCCGGTGTCACGTTATAGGTAGATTAATTCTAAATTATTATACTGAATAACTTCAGCTAAATGCCAAAGGTATGCCTATTCTTAATTTTTTTGAAGAAAAGTCTAACGGAGAAATATCCTTTGAAGAAAGATAATTTCAGCAAAGGAAATGAAAAAGGCTTGAGATTGTGACAATGTCAAGGAATTTGATGCATATTTCGTTTCGTAGTATTGTCTTTGATAGGACCAAGATTTTTTGTCGGTTATTTTCGGAGTATTTAAGTGGTTTTAAGTTAATTAAGGGAATGTTTATTTTTAGTAGCCTCTGTGGCAAGTGTTGTTGCTTAATCGACCGAGCGAGCTTCGACAAAAATGCTTTCGTATGTCCAAAATATGCTGTCTGGATTTCTGTCCAGATTTCTGTATTCCCCTACAGGTCGAATTTCTTATCCGATTCTCTAGAAATTTGGTGAGAAGGATCAATAATAAATTTTAATTTTTTTTGCCGAGTCACTTTTTCAAAAGAGGATATTTATCACACGACGGAGACGTTATTTTTTTAAAGCACAGCCACTTGTTCTCCTATTTGAGTATAAAATAAAATAAATGAGTATCCAAATACCTGAACGTGCCTACGGCCTGAGTAGGCCATAGCGTAGGCCATATAACTCATAATCCTAATCCTAGCTAGTATTATAAATGTGACAGTGAGTTTGTGCATTTGTTTATTTTGATACGCTTTCACGCCTCAACAAATTAACCGACAATCGTGAAATTTTGCATACACAATGCTGAAGGTATACGGTAAAAGACATAGGGTACCTTTTATCCCTTAAAAACAACGGTTCCTGTGAGGGGTGACATTACGGAGCACTCCTAGTTCTGAATAACACAAACTAAGAGTCAACTTTAAGTCACGAAAAAAGCTATTTAACACACAACCACACAAAATTGGCCACAAACACAAGTGGAGGGTGTACATAAAGTGCAGTTTTTGCTGGCAATCCTGGCAGTCTTGAAATAGTAACTTTACGGCAACATCTCATCTATCTGCGCCGCTACAGACTTAGCTACTCTTGGCTAGCGTTCAATACTGTATTACTTGCTCGGCTTATCCGTAAATTTGAAGTACCCAGTCCTAATATGGAGTGTCACTCGTAAAATGACGCGGTGTCATGCTCTGCACAGACAGTTTATTTTTAAACGACTGCTCTAATGGCAGTCGCCGGGAATGTCATTCATATCTTTTGCGTTTATTGGTATGCGTAGGCTTTATGTAGGTATGTATGTGTGTGGGGATCTTAATTACAACGTAATTCTTCAACGCCTGAAACGATTTTGACATGAGTAATACTTAGAATCCAGGCATGGACTACAATAAAATTATAGCAGTCGTGTTTTTTGTTTTTCTTTTACTGTTTTTTTACCCGCCTGTGCAAGGAGGGATATGTTTTGCGAGTGTATGAATGTAATAATGTTTTGTAATGTATGTTTGTATGTATGTGGGTGGGTATGTATGTATGTATGTATTGTTTGTCATCTGCTACATGACTGCAGCCCGGTGTGTGGCGACAGGCTCGCCGTGTGACATTTGGCACTGAATATCGTCCGGCGAAGTGTGGGTGTTGTATTACACCTCTGCCAGCCCCCTCGGGGAAAAGGGGTGACGATATGACGATTTGTTATATATGTATGTAGGTATGTATGAGGTTTCTTTGGCACGCCCTACAACGTAAACAGCTTGATAGTTTTCGACATGTGAGGTGTCATTTGAATCGTCTTGATAGTGGAAGGGACATAGGTTACAACATTTTGCAGCTGGGTTTTTTTTTTATCATGTTACTTGTTTATAACAAGAGTGGCATACAAGCCGACGGCTAGCTGGATGGTAAACGGTAACCGCCGCTAATAGACACTTGCAACACTAGCGATGCTGTTGGTGCATTGCCAAAGTTGTTTGTTTGTTCATTAGAAAATAACGTTAGAGAACATAATATTATTAACAATTTAAACTTAAATATAGACACACTTCAGTATCTTGAAATGTCTTACATAAATTTTAAGAGCCAATATTTCAGAGAAACTTTAAGCGTACCGCAAATTGCACCGGAAGACATATTTCGAAAGGAAATTGACAATAAATTGTTAAAATGAAATACGACTCAGATCCAGACAGAAGGCTTGTCAAGTCTGGAGAATTGAAATCTTCATTTCAGATATCATTTTTAGTTTATTTCTATTTAAGACTCTCTTTGCTTAGTTAGTAGCAGTCTTCGAAAAATGAAGATGTCTAGATGGACTGAAAAAACATCGCACGGGCCAAAAAAAACCCCAACTGTTAGGTTCTAAATGATCAAAATGTATAATGCAACCCTAGTGAAGGATCATGCAACCTGTCATGCACACCAGTATAAAAAAGTTGGCCTGTCACTTTTCGTTTATAAACAGTACGGAACCCTCTCTAGACATTTAATTAGGTACTCATGTGTAGCAAGCAGTCTGTCTCACAAACTGATTCTATTATCATTAGATAACGCCACAGAATAAATAATAGTACTGTAACGCGTGCTTCTGGCCAGTCACCCGCCAGCCCCTCGATTCACTTAAGAGGGCCGCGACGCTCTGAGATTTCCATACAAACGCGCTGCTTAAATTTCTTGAAAACTATTTGTCAGATTATGATGAAATTTAGCATGTACAATTAAATTAACAATATCTCCGCGCCTATGTTCTTGGTATTTTTTAAAACGCTCTCAAGCGAAAATAGAGCTATGAATAATTTCCGCCTTTTTTAGCGGTCACTTTTGACTGATTTACACAATAGATAGACAAAGCAAAACAAAAATTCCATTACATAGGGAGGTTGTCTACATCATTACCTTTTAAATGAATACATAATACAAGGGAAATTCTTAGTTACTTAAGAATGATTACAGAAGTGCAAAAGTCATAAAAAAATGAAATTGCACTTTGTCACTCTGTAGGTAACTTTAGAGGCTCGTCAGTATCATTACTCGCTCTCTTCGCTCGTCTTCTTGTTTTAGACGAAATAGCTATAGAATACCTTAAGCCAATGCGAAGTTAGTCTAAAGTGGTCGCCGGACTTTTAAACAATCGTTTTTAAATTGTTAACGAATTACCTCAAATTGGCACTTTTTGTACACCAGAAGTGATAAAAGTAGACACAATTCATCAACAATTTAGGACAATTTGGTAGAATCGTCGCCCTTTGGCCTACGATGGAGCATGCTTGCCTAGAAAGAACTGATTCACTCAAGACTTGAAGACACCCATATTTAATGTGTCGGGAACACTAATTCAGGCAGAACATACCACCCTAGCGATTTGCACAATGTAAGTGGAATCCAGGCATTTAAACATTGAATTTAAATATTATGTAGTAAGTCCAAGTCTAAGCGATGATAGCCTAGTTGGAGAATCCGGTTGGAGAATCCAAATATCGTCCGGCGAAGTGTGGGTGTAGCACCTCTGCCAGCCCTCTCGGGGAAAAGGCGTGACGATATGGTACTAGTCTAATGAACGCCTGCACTAAATATAAGAATTGCCTAGGTCCTTGCTTAACTGGTTTAATCTACTCCCAGCTAGCTCTTACTTAATCTTTTTACACGATCCCTAACTTATTCTTTAGGAGAATCTTATCTTTATGTACTTGATAAGCAAATATTTCGCTAGAAGCAGTTTAAAACTAGTTATGCAGGCCTTAGGCAATGATTATTTTAAGTGCTAGTGGCCATTAATGTTAGCTGTTAAACATTACTAATTTTAGTGCTTACCTATTTCATGAAGCGTGAAACGTTGTTATTGCCCGACTGCGCAAGAAGGACAGTTATGTTTTTCGAGTGTATGAATGTATGTATGTGGGAATGTATGTGGTTTCTACGGCGCGCCCTACACCCTAAACAGCTTGATGGATTTCGACAAATGAGGTGTCATTTGAATCGTCTTGATAGTGGAAGTGACATAGGGTACTATGTGTTACAGGTCGGGTTTTTTGGTTTTTCCTTTAATAATGTTACTTGTTCCCTCCACTGTAAGAGGAGGTGTACACTTTATACAGATTAAGGGAAATCGCAGAGAAACCTGATTACGAAATTTGAAACTTGTTGTTTGTTGACATTGAGACCAGTAATAGATTTAAATGAAATCGGATAGGGAAATACTTTGGGTCACGATCCTAAGTACATTCGAGCAGAAAAACAACCCAAATTGTTTTCGTGTCGATGAACAAAATGTACAAAACTTAATAAAAATGACTTCCTTACTTACAAACTTTACAATAACCTAGAAACAGTTTCATAGCCTTTTTTCTTTTCTATCAATAAAAAAAAATTCAAAAATAAAAGAACATAAAACGCTGTGTAACTATTCTGATGGTAGTAGGTATACAACGTTTATAAGAAAACATAACATATCGTCACGCCTTTCCCCTGAGGGGGCTGGCAGAGGTAATACAACACCCACACTTCAACGGACGATATTCAGTCTTATATTTTTGACTGCCTCGGTGGCTCAGTCGGTAGTGAACCTGCTTTCTGATCTAGGGGGCGTGGGTTCGATTCCCACCTAGAGCAAACATTTATATGATGAATATTTGTGTTTGTTCTATGTCTGGGCGTTAATATCTATTTAAGTATGTATTTAAAAGTATATAAGTATATATATCAGTCCCTGGCCGCCATAGTACAAGCTTTGCTTAGTTTGGGGTCAGACGACCGTGTGTTCAAGTGTCCCGAATATTTATTATTATTATTATTTATTATTAATGTGACAGGGGGTGAGCCTGTCGCAATACACCGGGCTCTAGTCATGTATGACATACATTACGCACATGTTTATAAGAAAAGGGGTGAGAATAAGTCATTGAAGGTTTTCCGAAACGCCTCACAACCAGTGATAGCACTACGAGATGTGAAAATCTTTAAGCTGTCAAATAATTTAAAGAAGAATAGGAAAAAAAATATACTTATAATAGCCAAGTTAGCAGTTACCCCAAAAAATAGGCTGAAGGTCGATCGATATGGATTTTTCACATTAAATTTCACGTTTGTAATGGGGTTCCGAACAATCGTACTGGTTTTCAGCTCTATGCAAATTTTTGTAACCTTGAATGCCTATTTCAACCGGACTATTAATTCTCATCGCTTATGGAGAAGGCCTACCTCTCAAGCCAGAGGGAGCGGGTTCAAACCCAGCTGATGGCACGCACCAACTTGTTCATTGTTTGAACAATTGTGTGTATTGTATGTCATCTGCTACATGACCGGAGCCCGGTTTACTCGTATGTTAAATTTGGAACTGAATATCGTCTAGCGAAGTGTGGGTGTTGTATACACCTCCACCAGCCCCTTTGGGGAAAAAGCGTGACGATATGTTTTGTTATGTTTATTAATTCTCATGATTTGGTACAATTTTGTTTTTTAAATTGTTCCTTCATCTGAAGCAGCAGTCTAGCGGCAGAATGAAATCAAAAACACACAGCCCTTATTTTTACTTACGTCTAATTGAACTCGTAGAAAACAACAGTTAAATCGATCGCCCCGAAGAAGTACATTCTCAGAATAGCTGATAGACAATGCCACATGCATATTTCATTATGAAACTTCGAGTGGAAACCTACTGATTACTGAAAACAAGCAGAAATAAAAACCAAGCTTAAAAAGACGGCTTCCCGTCATCAATGTTAACAGTTATTAGACTTTGGTTGATATTTTAAAAACTGCTTGACCGATTTCAATAAAATGAATACGGGACCATCTCTGAAGTATGATCTACTTAACAAAAAAAGAATCATTGAAATCGATTCATAATTTGCGGAGTAATCACGTAATATACATACAAAAAATAAACATACAGACAAATTGAGAAGTTCCTCGTTTTTTTGAAGTCGGTTAAAAACGGAAAATAAATTGCATTGCCACTCGCGGAAATATACAGCCTCGATTGCTACCATCAATACCTGTGGCCCAATTCAGAGATTTGAGATTTTCATCTCACCTTTTTTCGTCCTTGTTGCTCTCGTTTCAAACGTCATAGGTGTGAGAGTGACCAAGAGAAAATCTCATCTCATCTCACGCGCAGGAATAGCCCCGCTGTAGTAAATTCTATTTCTACTTTTAGGGTTCCGTGCCAAAATGGTAAAAAGGAACCCTCAGGGTGAGACTCCGATGTCAGTCTGTCTGTCAGTCTCTATGGCACCACCGATTATTTTATATTTAACACTGTCAGTAAATTAGTTAAGTAAAAGTACTTTATTTTATATTTAAAGGGGAAAGTGTTTGTGTATACAATACAATACAATACATCTTTATTGCACACCAAAAAATACAAAGTAAAACAAACATAAAGAAAAAATTAAACAATAAAATATCATTCGGCAGTACAAGGGCGGCCTTATCGCCTAAAGCGATTTCTTCCAGGCAACCTTTAAATGTATTTGGATGGTTGTATGTGTTTTCATATACTTTTTCACGCTTAAACGGATGGAAGGATTTTGATGAAATTTGATATGTAGCTAGATTAATACACTAGGCTACTTTTTAACAGCGAGTGAAGCCGCGGAGCGCTGCTAGTAATCTTATGCAAGTACTGCAAAACACAGACGGACAGACCGACAGACGGATATGGCAAAACTAAAAGGGTTCCTTAGTTGTGTTACTTAGTAAAAACTCTAAAATTAGATTAGCGATTTTTAGGTTGCCAGAGAGAGATTTATTTCTTTTGAAGACGAAAACCCCAATTTATTTGACCTTTATAAAATTACTAGCTGCGCCCCGTGGTTTCACCCGCGGTCCCACAGGAACCGTTTTTTTTTCGGGATAAAACGTACCCTATGTCCTTTTCTGTACCCCAGACAACATGTATGCAAAATTTCAAGACGATCGGTTGAGTAGTTGAGACGAGAAAGCGTTACAAACAAACAAACAAACTCACTTTCGCATTCATAATTTTAGTTAGGATTATTTCTAGGTATTCTTTTCACTTGTGTACGTTTTCCTTGGTTTATCTTTAATTCTATTAGAGGCATGAAAAATTGAGAGCTTGGTGTAGAAAGATAGATATTTACTTCCTTTGAAGATGTTACTTCTTACCTAATAACTACCTACCCATAATTTAGTACTACCTAGGTTGTATAAATTTCAAAAACATTGGTTTTTCTCATGGTATGTTCTCGAGTCAAAAATGGTCACGTAGGCCACACGTAGTGACGTCAATCGATGCTTGAGCAAGACCGAAATATGTCAACTACAAATAGTGTGAAAGAGACGATGACGAGTGACGTCATTCCGTGTTTGCTCCTGGAAAACTAGACCATGTTTTTTTGGATCATGGTTTTTCTAAACTTTTTTATGTACTTAGTTACAAGACATCTGAAGGTGACTTGCAGGAGCTCAGGTTACCTTTAAGTCGGAGTTAACTGCTCACTAGAAGTTAAGCTGATAAATGCATGACGAAATTGAGCATTTCCTGAAAATTGACACCTAAATCTAGCACTCCATAAATCCCTTTTGTTTGTTTGTATGGTAATTCTACACAAGACACACTGGATATATACTTACACCCACACTATTCACCGCAGTCTCATATTTCACTCAACATTCACTCTCCAACACCTCACACCCGCGCTGTTACAACTGTTTGCAATTTTGCTTACCATAATATACAACAACAACAACAACAACAACTCTTTATTAAAAACATAAAATAATTACAATAGTACTTAAATAAGGCTTAACTAAGTTTTTAATGGGCGGCCTTATCGCTCAAAGCGATCTCTTCCAGGCAACCTGATATAAATAAATTATATATAAAATATTATTATTTATTATTAAATATTATTTAGATATAATAAATTATTAAGTATTAATATAATTTTTTATTTATAAATACTGTATAATCATTTTCATAAATCGCTCTATATATAATTTCCGCACCATATCTAGTTATTTACATATAATTAAACGCAGCCGTCGAGAGTCCAGAGATACAGGTTCGCCTAGTGCAGTACTCTCAAGCACTCTGCTGACATTATAAACATTTTCTAATATAGTTAGTTTTTGTTTTTATTTTTGTAACAAATCGTCACGCCTTTCCCCCGAGAGGCAGGCAGAGGTGTAATACAACACCCACACTTCACCGGACGATATCCAGTCCCAAATGTGACAAGGAGTGAGCCTGTCGCCATACACTGGGCTCCAGTCATGCAGCAGATGACATACAATAAGCACATAATATGTTCACACAATAAACAAATTGGTGCTTGCCGTGCTGGGTTCGAACCCGCTCCCTCTGGCTTGAGAGGCAGGACTTTTTTTTTTTTACCTTAGGAAAATCCTTAATGGATACCACAAACAGCCCCGGGGCGGGCACAGAGTGGTTATGTGGGAATCCCGCCACTGACGGCCTACCCACTAAAACCCAAGAGTGTTCCACCTCGGCGCAAAATGTCGGGGCAACGGGTACGCTTTCGGACTCCTCCGCAGCCCCGACAGCGCCAGCCCCTTCGGGCACCACCCCGAGCTTGCGCTCTCTCCCTCTCGATGACGATGTGTCGAACACCAGACACATCGTCATCATCCACCTCCTCGGGGAGGCAGGCCTTCTCCAACTAGGCTACGAGTATCATCGCTTTTTTATATATAGTTTTAAAGATTATTTGTAATACTTGTAGTAAAATGAACTATTTCTATTGCCACTTCTAAATGTTCTTGCACCACCAAGAGTTAGAAGATACCTTTCTGTTAACACAATATTAGGCGCCACCTACATATATTTTTTATCTTTAGTTGCAATAATCTGTACAAGATGGCGTTAGTTGCATTTGCTCTAGTTGACCCTACATACACTCAAAAAACATAACCCTCCTTCTTGCGCAGTCGGGTAAAAAGCTCAAATATACTATTTCCTGCTTCCCTTTCTATTGGCACTGAAATTATAACCGAAACTTTTACTAATATTATTATTACTACCGCGAGAATATTCAATGAATATTCAATACTGAATGCGATGCCAAGGTTTCTAATAGATTTCAAAGTAAAACTTTTGTATTATACACGGACATACTTCATAAGCCATTGAAGCAAATATTGCTCTGTGTAGAATGGGCGAGTGAACATTTTCAATGGAATTGGTCGTTACGGGGCTCAGGTATATTGTATGGGTCGACTGGCGCAAATGCGTCTGTGGAGTAATTGCGTCTTTCGAGAATTACTGACAAACCCTTTGCACATTTATCTGTCTCCAGATATTTATATCAATGACTTGCACAGTTTAAATTGGCACCTATTACACCTCGCGAGTGGTTTTTATTTTAAAAAAAAACTTATCGAGGGTGCGAGCGTTAGTGAGCGAAGCGTCTCTGCTTCAGCTACGACAAAAATGCTGGACTGGACCCCTTTGTTCGGATAAAGAGCCTCTACTCAGAAGAACAGGCAAGAAACTGAGGGGCATTATTTTTTCAAATAATAAATAAATTACTGTCTCACAAATTTTGGCTTACAACTAGGTAATATACATACTAGTGGCTACTTGGCGGAAAATGAAGTCTCCAGACATCTTTGCCTGCTAAATAATTCTTAATCTTGTAATACCCTCTTACAAACAAAAATATTATTTAAAATTATTATCGAACCTACTCATAAAAATTCAAGATAATCAGTTAAGAAATGCGACCTGTAGAGGAGACAGACGTCGGCCGCGAGGCTTACAGCTCACAGAACCACTACTTTTAGCTTACTACTTGCGCATCGTGATAATATTTGCAATCCAAAGGAAACTGTAATTTTTTTTCACGATGAAAAATCCTATCCTATCCCTGTTTTCGTATCCCTGAAAACACAAACTACGCATTAAAAAAAACTAAATTAATAACTGTACATATAACTGACTGCCTTGATGGCTCAGTTGGTAGTAAACCTGCCTTCTGAGCTTGGGGGCGTGGGTTCGATTTCCACCTAGAGCAAATATTCATGTGAACATTAGCGTTTGTTCTACGAGTATGTCTGGGTGTTAATATCTATTTCAGTATGTATTACAAAAAATCTGAGTACGTATATCAGTCTCTGGCAGTCATAGTAGCTTTGCTTAGTTTGGGGTCAGGCGACCGTGTATGAAAGTGTCCCGAATTGATTTATTATTAAATATGATTATATAGCTCTGCTAAACTGCGTAGCAGTATTAAAATGATCGGTTAAGTAGTTGAAAGACGTGAAAGCAAGCGTAATCAACAATCAAATACATTCGCACACTAATTCTAATACTTACTAATAATATGAGCTAGCTGACCGGGCCAACTTTGTATCATTTTTTGTTCCTAAAGAAAATAGTACGGAACCCTTCGTGCGCCAGTCCGATTCGCAATTGGACCAGTTTTTTTTTTTTTTACTTTTACGTTATGCTTACGTTTGTCCGCCAACATGATAAGCCTGATGATAAGCAGTGATGCGGCCTACGATGGAGCACGCTTGCCTAGAAGAAACCGATTCACTCGAGACTTGAAGACACCCAGATTATAAGTTAGTGTCAGGGAACACACACTCTGGCAGAGTATTCCACACTCTAGCGGTCCGTATGAGAAATTTGGATTTCTATAGATGGGTCATTATAAGTTAAGAGGTACTTTCCATGGCCAGGACAAAAAAATACTTTGTTTTTATACTAACGTCCTTATTAACCTATTTATTACTTAAAACTAAATGTTTTCTTCTTGCTCACTTAAATTTATTACAGAAATGTACGTAGTTTAGTCACAAAAAGATCTAATATAAGAAAAAAGTCTCTTCCCTGGTCTGTCCCCAAACCGACTTAATTTGTAAACCAGTTATTATGAATGTATTAAAATTCAATAATTACTTTATCATCGTTAATTTTACACACAACAATAACTTGGTCACAGTGTCTTATAAGTAAAATTAATTTTATTCCAATTTTTCATAAAAAATTTTAACGCCGAAATTTGTCCTCCGGATTTCGTGTCTCGTCCCCTGGCTTTTTGTTTTCGATTAAAAATCAGTTTTGTTTTGCTAATTTGTGGAAGTTGTGATCTTGAGTGCATAGGATGTAACGTGAAGCTAGCAGCAAGCGGCGCATAAGCCGTCTGCGCAGCCATTTTAACGACCATTTCAGTCACGCCGCTCGTTGGGTGTAGAAATGTTGAGTGAATGCAGTCTTTCTTCTGGTAAGTTTTATTTAGCAATCATTTGTTAAAACACTAATATAGACTTAAATATTTACTATGAATAGTGCATACATTGTTACGTTTGATTGTGAATTGCGTACGAGAAACACTTTTACGGCTATTTTAGATATTCATCGAAAATGTATCGCCCCTGGCGTATTTCCCCTGGCTCTTTTGATTTCAGGGGAGATACTTAATGTCCAGGGGAGATACATGTGTATGCATTTTCATGAATACTTCTACATTTTTCTCTGAAGCTTTACTTGGTATTATGTATACCTTAGCTTTACAATTAAATAAGACTTTTTTACAGAAAAAATGGCACCTAGAAAGAAAAAAGACGCGCGAAGAACGGTACGAAAAAAAAAAGGATAGCAGAACGATTTATTGCATTCACCTCCTGCAATTTGGAGGCATTTCCAGCCCCTACTTTACTGTCTACCGGCTACTGTTACGACTTAACATTTCTTGAGCGATAGACCAGTCACCCAATATCGTAATAAAATTATGTTCAAGGTTTTGGCCACAATGCTAGAAGATGTCTACCCTAACCTTCAAAATTTCACATAGCATTTTCATGAAGCAGGTCACAGTAAAGGATGGAGTGGGTGCTACTTGCAAGAGAACGGCAGATAGAGCAGTTACGAGTGGCACCGATATTTCATCAATAGATTACTTAGCTAAAGCCCTTGAGGAAACCTGCCCGATTATTAAATGACTACGATCATACGTACGATTATTAAATTATTAGATGACGCAGACGTGTCTGAAAAAGCAGCAAAATTAGGTTCTACTGAAGGTATAAAGATTTTTTCAGGCACACTAAAGGTTCACCAAGTTATCGGTAGCGTATTTATACCTAATTGCCCGACATTGAAAAGTTTGAGCTGCTTCTGTGTCTCAGAGCTATGTCGTCATTTTCAATTGGGTACTTTGGATTATCGACAAACACATCGTAAATGTAATCTACGTGTTGATGATATGTGCGGAGGTAGCGATTCAGAAGATGAACTACTAATCAATTTCACATCTCAAGAACACAGGAAGAAGCCTCAAGAAACACTACTGCATTCTGTACCTACCAGTATTAAAACCAAACTGCACAAAGATAATTCAAAGCCCTCAATAACTGGAAAAAAATCATTCTGCAACGGGAACTTTAAACCAAACTGCACTAAGATAATTCAAAGCCCTCAACGACTGGAAAAAAATCATTCTGCAACGGGAACTTTGTCCTGGTTAAACATCAAGATACAAAAACGGAATATCGTTATGTTGCAATGTGCACAGGTGTTGAAGAAGATGATGAACTTCAAGTTTTATTTTGTAAAATGTGTGATGAAACTGGAAAACTGGAAACTGGAAAAGTTCAGAATTAATGATGACGATATTTCTTTCATCACCTGGGATGAGATTTAAAAAAAAACTACCCTCCCTACTTAAAAATGAGAGGGCAGTGTATTTTTTATGCATTTAATGAATCTATTGATAATTATCTTTGAACGCGGGTTTTACGAAAATAATTGTTTTTAGCTACCTTTTAACTAAAATATTTTTAGAGTTTATGTAAAAGAAAATGAAAAAATTCAGAGAAATTTTTGTTTCATTTTATTTCATTATTGACTATTGATAGTAAAGTTATTGATATTTTTGTTTTGATGGAAAGGGAAAGTAAGAACCTTTTATTGTTTTGTACCTAGCGCTTAAGAAACATTTAATTTTTAGACATAAACTGTTAAAAAATGACAAGACTTATCATAAATAAAATATATAATTAAAATTACAATAAATAAATAAAGTTGAATCTTAAAAAAACCCTGTTTTTAAATGTCTATCTCTCTTCCCTGCCTATGAAGTATCCTCCCCTGTGCATTTTGTCTCCACCCTGTACTGAGTATTTACCCTGATCACTAATAAAACGAGATAAAACCAATAAAATGACTGGCCACTTTGTAAACGTTTTCAACTTAAAAGTTTCCATTAAAAAAATGTATACTTAAGTAAAAATTTAAAAAAAATGCCATGCCGTCACTTCATACAACATATTACCTCTTAACTTAGAATGACCCAGATAGAAGATTTACGGGAAAGTGAGTTTGCTTATCTGGCTTTTACGCTTTAACTTCTCAACTAATCATCTTGAAATTATTGCGTACAGACCAAGGCTGAAATTATTACGTACTATTGCGTACAGACCATGTGCTGCGTCTCGTTTTATTTTATTGAAACAAAACGGGACGCTGCCCGTGCGTTGGCGTGCGTTGGCTTGATGTGTGTGTACCCAGCATTAATTTGTAATTCGTTTTTTTTAATTTTAGGCAATAAATACTTTTTTTTAAATTTATTTATCAAATTTTACATTCACATTGTCAGGGGTCTCAACCCATTACCTACTACTTCCTACTTTGCTACCCCAAAAAAATAAGTTTCAGTGGAACCGCAGAGCGCAGCAAGCATACCTTTATATATTAATCCAGGCTTATTACATCAAAATTGACCCATCAAAAAAGATACCCATCAAGTTCATAAATAAACGACAGCATCGTTCATAAATAAAACATCATCACGTCTCCCAATTTCCTCGAGATGGGTCGGAAAATCGGTACTCAGTTACGGTAATTTCCCTTAAGACCTTATGGTAAGTGTTTATACTTACGTAAAAGCCGTAAAATAACGTAAAAGAGGGATTTTGTGGTTATAAGTCTCTGTACTTGGAACTGAAGTAAAAAAATACTTATACTTGGTACAAGTAATTTTTTTGTCTTCCTTAAAAATAGATGTTAGTATGTCGCGGTATAAAATAGCATAACATATCGTTACGCCTTTCCCCCGAGGTGCTGGCAGATGTGTAATACAACACCTACACTTCGCCGCACGATATTCAGTCCCAAATGTGACAGGGGCGAGCCTGTCGCCATACACCGGGCTCTAGTCCTGTAGCAGATGACAGACGATGCGCATATATGTTCACACAATGAACAAATTGGTGCGTGCCGTCGGCTGGGTTCGAACCCGCTCCCCCTGGATTGAGAGGCGTGCCTTCTCCAACTAGGCTATCATCGCTTGTTACAACGTAAAAATAGACGTTAGACAATTATGACTAGTGCACTGTGAGCTGTAGGCCTCGCGTCTGGCACCTGTCCTCGTGTACAAATCGTATTCCTCAACCGATCGAATTGGTTAAGAAATGCAACTTGTAGACGAAGTCAGGACAGAAATTCGGACGTACGAAAACATGGGTTCAAAAGCTGAAGCGAAGATGCTTCGCTCGCTACGCTGGCTCAGTCGATACATGTGCCCCGCGGTGTAACCTTTGTTTAAAAAGTAGCCTGTATGCTATTTCAGACTGTTATCTATCTCTGTACAAAATTTCATCTAGATCTGTACGGCTGTTATAGCGTGATTGAGTAACAAACATCCATCCATTCAAACTTTCTCATGTACGCTAGCTGCTCCCCGCAGTGCAATCCGCGGTTAATGAGTAGCCTGTGGTATTTTTTTCAAATTCAAATTCAAATTTCTTTATTTCAGGCCCTTTTTTTACCCTTAAACGTTGTAATAATGAAATAATATGTAGTGTAATAATATTTTTATAGGCATTTTTTGTCTATCTTAGTGCCAAATTTGCACCCAGATTCGTTCAGCCGTTCTTGCGTGATTGAGTAACAACCACACATCCATCCATCCAACATTTTTATTCAAAACTAGCTGTGCCTTGCGGTTTCACGCGCATCCCACGGGAACTGTCTGACTGACTGCCTCGGTGGCTCAGTTGGTAGTGAACCTGCCTTCTAAGCTTGGGGGCGTGGGTTCGATTCCCACCTAGGGCAAACATTTATGCGATGAACATTTGTGTTTGTTCTATGTCTGGGTGTTAATATGTATTTAAGTATGTATTTAAAAATATCTAAGTATGTATATCAGTCTCTGGCAGCCATAGTACAAGCTTTGCTTAGTCTTTGGGGTCAGGCGACCGTGTGTGGAAGTTTCCCGAATTTATTATTATTATTATTACTGTTATTTCTTTCGGGATAATGTCTTAATTTTTTCTTTCATAAGATCCTTATCATCGCTAAAATTTACACAACAAAAGAAAATTCGCGAAAACCTTCCATCTGATTACGCGTAATGCGATGACCAAGGGAAATAATGATTCATTTTTAGCATACAGAGAGAGATTAATGCGTTACATTACATCTATTAAATCTGATGCACCATGATAACTTGCCTGAGATAAATTTAAAACATTATTAAATTAAGACAGCCCATCATTAAGCAGGTCGCTATAGCTTTTTTCTCTAATGTTTCTCTAGGCATATTTTTTAAAAACTTGTTTCCAACATGGCACAAAAAATAAAGCTAGTAATATCAAATTATCAAAAAACGAAATTATGTTTTACCCATTAACAATATTAAATGTTACAGTCTAATCGTTTCCACAAAGAGCATATTATTTTCCAAGAACATTATTAATAATTATCTTTGTACGTAAATGTTACCTAATTTTTCGAATTAGAAAAATGCTCTACGTTTTTTCTTTAGCTAAAACAAGGTTGTAAACCTCTGAACTTGTAACCTTTTTGATCATTAGCTAACGCACGTTAGGTTCAACAATTATTTGGATGGGTGACCATGATGAAAAAAAAAATCCATTTCACCATACGCTAGAGTATTTGAATGAAAAAGTAAGAAATTGTAGTTTGATTAAGTGAGGATATTATTTTAGTTACATATATTTAAATAAAAACCGAAGAACCCAGATTAAGGTCGGTTAATAAAAAATATGTATTTTGATGTCAATGTGAAAAGTAGTTAATGGTTAATATTAAATTTATAGCTGACGATGTCAATATTACTAAGTATCACTTAACATTATTAAATACTGTGTTATATCATTATTATCACCGTTTATTTATTTTTTTTTCCTACGATAATTGTACTAATTTCCTAATAATTATTACCCAAAATAATCAAAAAAATTACCTTCAAATAATCCACAATTACTTCAGAAGAAAAATCTGTATCACCAAAACTCTGTCACTTTCACCAAATTAATTCCAACAATTTTTCTCACTCCAAAAAACCACTACCAAATCACTAAAAAACAACGTCACGAAAAACCAAACTGTCAAAATGACATCGCATTCGAAATTCAAAAAATTAAATCGGGAACTCGCAACGTCGCAAGCATACACGTCTGGTGTTGGGGAGCAACGAAAACGCACTGGGGTGTCTGTCAGTGAGGGAGGGAGACAGCAATATCTTAGAGGGGTGAAATCTATAGAGTTTGAAAACTGGCCATGAAAATATGGAATACGTCGTATTAATGTTGAGATTTTTTTTTGCCTTTTCCACTCAGACAGAATTGGTTTACAATTGGTTGCTGTTTTTCATTGAAGGGTTGTCAGACTGTAAACATTATTTTGATTATTCGTATTTTTTTTTTGTAGAATAATAGTACCTAGTATGTGATAACTTTTTTTTTAAACAAAATAATAAAAAATGGATTAGCATGCCTCCGATATACATTTGTCAGGTTACTGGGTACTGGTTTTTCCAAGTGTGGGGACCACAGTGCTTGTGTATTGTGCAAATGGTTGGCTAATAAAGATATTTGTATTTGTATTTTGTACTGTACTTTGTTTACAGTATTCTAGGTCTTCGCCCTACGGGCTTTGTGCCTAGTGCGGGCCGCAGTACCTAATTGATCGAAAAAAACTAGGTCTGTTCTTATTTTGTACTTGTGTTAAATTACTAACATAATGCCTAAGTTTTCAGTTACTGTATTTTTGTATTTCAGTTATGGAAATAAGTTAACAACACTTAACAACTTGACACTTGTTAACAGTCCTTTTGTTTCGTGTAATTTTTTTAACTAGTTGTCTAGTTAAACCTAATATAGGCTTTAAGACAATGTTTTAACATAAATTGAATTGAAATATTTATCATTAAATAAATAAATAATAATAATAATGAGGCTCTCGTTAGACGGTTGGATCTAGAGTCAGATACAGTCGGCAGTGATCCTAGACACGTGCCGTATTGTCAGGAGGTTCCTCACTCTGCAGCCCTAACCACCGGTAGCTTGGGCCTCGCCCTGCTGCCGGCAGCATCCTAGTATTTAAGTTTTCTATAATATTTGTTTTTATATTCATTTATTGTAAAAAACTTGGAACATAAGAAGAAAAATTAATATCTTAAAATAATAATCCGCATAGTTTTTGCTGTATATTTCAGGCCAAGATTACATCAGATTTAGTACAAATGTCAAACACCAAACGTTACTTTCCTGACCTTCCAGTCAATAGAGCGATAACTTTTCCTACACAGCAGGAAAACCTAGTTAATCCATTTACTGACGACTCATTGAATTAGAAGTTGGACAGTTTTGCGTGTTCCTTTCCTGAGTCGTGAACCCGAATATTCTTGTCTATTATTAGTCAGATAGAAAAACACGTTACTGTTCAATATTCTTGTCTATTAAGACAGGTAGATAAACACTTTATTGTTCAATATTCTTGTCTATTGAGACAGGTAGATAAACACTTTATTGTTCACGTCAGGTATAATAAAATATACAAAGAATATCACTTCCTACTAATATTCTAAACACGAAAGTTTGTAAGAATGGATGGATGGATAGATGGATGTATGTTACTCTCTCACACCAGAACGGCTGAACAGATCTTTGAAATTTGAAATTTGGCACAGAGATAAATTATAGTCTAGAATAGCACATGGGATACTTTTTAACCGCGGGTGAAACCGCGGGGCGGTTCAACTAAATTATTCTTCAAATTATTCTTCTAAATTATTATAAAGAAGAATAAATAAGTCACTTGGAAAAGATCGCTTTTAGTGATAACGCCGCCACTTGTTCCATTATAGATTACAAGCTGCGCCCCACGGTTTCACCCGCGGTTAAAAAGTATCCCATGTGCTATTCTAGACTATAATTTATATCTGTGCTAATTTTCATCCAGATCTGTTCAGCCGTTCTTGCGTGAAAGAGTAACAAACATCCATCCATCCATCCATTCATACAAACTTTCGCGTTTATAATATTAGTAGGAAGTAGGATTAGTAGGATAGGATTTGGGTATATACATAATATGTATATATGTAAGTTTTTTGCATGCCCTACAGTATAAACAGCTTGATGTATTTCGACATGTGAGGTGTCATTTGAATCGTCTTGATAGTGGAAGTGACATAGGGTACAACATTTTGCAGTCGGGTTTTTTGTTTTCTTTTAATAATGTTACTTATCTTCTACCTTTTTCTCTATGGTGCAAATTATACAGGCCGGAAATATGACGAGGATACGGCACGAGCACGGTTCAGGTCCGGTGCCGGTTTAAAACTTGAACATAATATAGTAGTGACTCTGTGAACTGTAGAGTTCACGGCCGACGTCTGCCCACCTCTACACGTCGCATTTCTCAACCGATTCTCGTGAAATTTTGTGGTAAGTTCGATAATCATACAGAACTGGAATCATACATACTTTTCGTATTTCTGTAAGTTCCTGTCCATCCAAAGGTTACCTGGAAGAAATCGCTTAATAAGGTTGATAAGGTTTGATAAGGTCGCCCTTGTACTGCCGAAAAATGTATTTTGGTTTTTAAGTTTTTCTTGTAGTTTTTGGTGTGCAATAAAGATATATTGTATTGTATTGTAACTAGCTTCTGCCCGCAGCTTTTTTGTTTTTCTCTTAATAATGTCACTTGTTGTCAAAGTTGAAGCAGAGACGATTCTCTCGCAAGCATCTTCATAGTTTGTAATGCCCTTAAAAGTCACCACGACCAACCAATTTCAATTAAGCAGAATCAACAAAAACAGCCAGACTAAAAACATTAAAACACGTAAACTCGAAGATTAAGGTAAGCGCCCAAATCCATCTTTACTGCCTCTTAAAATAAAACTTAAAACTTCACCGGAGTTTATATATCGTTAAAGTTTTAAACACACATGGCTGGGTTTAAAAGAGCCATTAAGGCGTTTATTATATTAGTGGTCATATTATAGGGTGGGCAAAAATAACTTGAGGAAGATAGTTGATTGAATCTGGCGTTACTTTGCGGAAGTTCATCTTCAAAATTGTTACTTGAACTAAAACTAGTGTATTTCCGCTTTATATCGCATTTAAACTAATATTTTAATTTAAACTACTTAATATAAACGTTATACAATTTGATATTTCAACTAACGAATTTTTTCAGTAGATTTCATTAAATTAGGTAAAATACCTAATTTAATGAAATCTTCAAACTTGTTATTTGGACAATATCTAGTGTAATTCCGCTTTAACGTCGCATTAAGTACATCGAAGAACATGAATTTATTATTCTAATTCTGAAAAAATTGAAATTTAAAAGAATTAAACAAACCTGAAAAAAAAATAATAATGAATGTAATGTATGTTCTTTTAAATTTCAATTTTTTCAGAATTAGAATAATAAATTCATGTTCTTCGATGTACTTAATGCGACGTTAAAGCGGAATTACACTAGATATTGTCCAAATAACAAGTTTGAAGATGAACTTCCGCAAAGTAACGCCTGATTCAATCAACTATTTAATGAAATCTACTGAAACCTTTATACAATTTGATTTATGAAACTAATTTATTAAAAATTTAGCAGAATTAATGTCATGAAATTTATTTAAATAACTGTTCTTATAGTGTAAAAGAATTTACGAATTTTGTAACAAATCTCATTGTTTAAAATAAAATTATATTCGTACAGTGTTCTCACAAACACAGAAATTTGCACGTCTGCATGCAGATATGATACAGATGACTGAATAATTTTCAGACCTTTTGTATTTTTTTATGCCATAACTGATAGACAGCCTAACGACAAAACAAACGATTTCATTTCATTTCAAACTTCAGAACTCCAAAACCCGAATTCAGAAAAATAACAAGACACAAGTCATGGCTGAACCTTAACTGAAATAAATTGTGTTCCTAGGGCAGAAAGAGTAACGTTATTATAATTTCCGTGCTTATTATGGAACGTAATATCGTGCGATGAAGGACCCCTAACATAATTTACTGTGTAACGCTAGAGACGTTAACCGTCCCACTTCTGAGAACCTTATTAATAAACTAAGGCAACAGAAATTACTTTTATCATCATTTGAACTGGGAAACTTGGAACTGGTAGAGGATGTAGTGATAAAGATTAAGAAAGTGATGCTTAGATGGTTTGGACACATTGAGAGAACGAGTGAAAGGAGATTGACCAAACAGGTTTACATGGCGAGTGTGGCTGGTCAAGTCGGTCAGCGTCGACCTAGACCGAATATTTCTCGACCAAATTGAAGACGTCTTAAAGAAAGGCCAGGTCAAGAGTACCCGTAACCGACGAGCGTGTATGAAAAGACTCATGAAAGTGGAAGAAGCGAAAGTTGTATGCCAGGATCGTAGCAAGTGGAGAGAAGTGGTCTTTGCCTACCCCTATGGGAAAGAGGCGGGATTGTATGATTGTAACTGGGAAAAATTGTCACCTGGGCTCGGCACTCGGGTTAGGCGGGCGGGCTGATGCTACTTTTCAGTAAATACATCCTACTAATATTATAAACGCGAATGTTTGTAAGAATGGATGGATGGATGAATGTTTGTTACTCTTTCACGTCAGAACGGCTGAACAGATCTGGATGAAATTTGGCTTAGAGAAAGATTATAGTGTAGAACAGCACACATGATACTTTTTAACCGCGGGTGAATACGCAGGGCGCAGCTAGATCTTATATTATATGTTTACTTACACTCATTGCTATTTTGGGGTCAAGTGTGAAACGAGAAAAAAATAACTAAAATGATTGGTCCATACAATTTGTCGTTGATCAACATTTTTTTAAAGATTTTTTTGAGATTTGTTGGCCATAGTGATTAGTACAATGATTCCCTTTTGGTTAGTATATCCTATACCGCTAACCCTATATATCTTACGAACTTGCAACTGACAAAACGTCAAACGCAAAAACAACGGAGTTAAAAGATTGACGTCTCTCTCTCTCCCCCCCCCCTCTTTCTGTGTCTGTGTGTGTGTATGAGGCATCGGTGTCAGTGGTATTTTAAATTTGTAATATTTATACCCAAATTATTGCATTAAGTACCTATTACCTATGCATCACAAAAAAATAATAGCTCATTACTAGCGAAGAAAAATGAGAAAAAAAGTCCAAAATAGGCTCAAAGGCTCCCTTTAGCACGTCAAAGGCGTCTAACTCTTGCGAGTTAGAAAATTAGTATTCTCCCCGCACGGCTCGGGGAAATGATGCCTTTCAAAATGCTGCTCACACTTAAATTCGAGCTTCGCACTTACAGCCTTCTGTCATTATGACGATTGAAGCCCTCAACAAAAATGTTGGTAGCCAATGGAAGTTTAAAATTAGAATGGCAGGAAGTCAGGGGGAAAAACATTTTTAAAAGTATGTTTGTATGGAGTATGGGTAGCTCAGTCAAAGTCAAAGTCAAAATGTTTTTATTGAATGGGGTATCAAGATACACTTATGAAGGTCTAAGTTTTATAATAGACTCTACCGCCTTGTTCGGAAAAAGAGCCACTACTCAGAAGAACAGACAAGAAACTGAGGCATTTTTTTTTTTTGAAAAAAAAAAAAACAGATTACTGTCTCACAAATTTTTGCTTGCAACTAGGTGATATTCTTGTACTAGTTACTACTTGGCGGAAGTGGAAAGCTCCAGACATCTTTGTCTTTTAAACAATTTTTGATCTAGATCTTTAGAAATAAATATCCTCTTTTCATTAATATAGTTTTAACATGTGATTTGACTTTTCCTTCAGTGAGCCCTGTTATATTTTTCGGGATTTTATTATAAAAACGAACGCAGTAGCATAAAAATTACTTATTCGACCTAGTCAGTCTAAATCCCGGTACAGTTGTTACGCAGACCAAAGACTTCTAACTGGTTTCATTGAAATTGTGTTTTTTCTGCTTATTTACATTTATTCTCTCTGGTGGGAGGCTTCGGCCGTGGCTAGTTACCACCCACCGGACCAAGCCATGCCGTGAAATGACCTAGTCGTGTTTCGGGATGTAGTCCGGTGTAACCGTTCCGAAGACGGGTCTGAGCAGTAGCGCACTTGTAGCGCCTCACTCAACTGCCGTCTTTGTACTTCTTCACTATACAAAACTAGAGTGAATAGGTACCTTATGGGTCGTCGTGCTCCATCTTAGACCACAACGTCGCTTAATCGCATCATGTCAAACGTCATCAAACGTGGTCAAACGCCGACCTATTGTCCATAAAAAAATAAAAAAATCAGCTCTTTTTCGATGATTCCACAACGACGCGCCGAACCGCGGTAACATAACGTAGCGATACTTAATAGACAGAGATGGGAAATCACAGACGGATAGAGCAAGATGCAACATAGTGCCGCCACGTGTCGGTCTAGAGTAGGCGATAATGTGTCGTTATTATTTTTGATAGTTTTATTTTATCTGAACTAGGGGTGCGAGCACGGACATTTAAACTGACGTTTCAAATCGACACAACTGACGTTTCAAATCGACAATTAAATGTCCGTGCTCGCACCATGGATGGCGTGGTATATCCAATATTTCGTGAACTTGATGAGCAAAAATGACAGTTTTTTTTTAATTTGTGTTGAATAAATAAATAAGAAAAAAAAATAAAAACAAAAAAAAAATAAAGAAGCCTTTAATTACCTGTACATTTACATTTCTACTATGCTTGTGTTGGAATTTGTGTTAAATGAAACATAAATTGAAAGAGAATAGTAATATTTTTGGTTTAAAAATTGTAGAACAGAATTTACAACGTTGTCGGTTACTCTAATGTATTGTAAATGTAATGTAATACAGGGTGATTTTGAATTATTTGACATGCTTCCAGATTTTCATTGTACTCATCATTAATAATTTTAATAATGGGGTCCACTTTGAAATTATGAAAATAAATCAGCTCTTCCATAAAAAAAATCAGTCACCCGAGACAAATTGAATGGGACAGCTAAATTTTTTTTTCATGTAACCCCATACCAACCCATAGTAAAATAAAAGTTACATAAAGATGAGTACAATGAAAATCTTGAAGCATGCCAACGAATTGAAAATTACCCTGTATAGGCCCGTTTTATTAAAGCACCTATCCACAAGTTTTTCCTATTAACGATTATTTTGCTCCAAACTTGTGGCGACATTTTTCTGGCTACACGGCTTTTCTATTCTTTTCTAATATTCCTCGAGTACTTAGACGACTTCTGGCAGAGAATTCTAGGTATATTTTTTGCTTGGCTAAGTATCTTTTGTTTGGGATTATTTTCCTTGTTGGTCGCGATATATATTTTCAGGTTCCAGATAGAAAATTGTGGGCTCTAGTGAGGCTGTGGTGGCTTATCTATAGCGTTTTATGAGTTTATCTTCCTTTGTTCAATCGTTTGGTAGGTCGAGAGAGATCTACTTTGTTGGTGCTGTACGTTCAAAGCTATCGCGGTCCTTGTTTCTCTCTTGAGATTTAAAATGTGAGAGACAGTGACTGAAATAATCTTGAGTACAGCAGATGCTCTCTGATGTGTACACAACATATTGTTCTGCATTCCCGCAGAATTTTTAGAAGTCGGTATACTTTGAAATCGGGAAAAAAAGCAGCTGTTCCATACATTTAGTCGAAGATGAACGAACTTTTTGTATGAACAGCTGGTTTTTTTTTCTCGATTTCAAAATGGCCCCATAGTTTATTCTTGCCCTGCTAGTGGATTTTGCCTACCTCTACAAATTCTGCGGGAATGCATAACAACACGTTTTAGGCATGTAAGATTTTATGTAGCTAGAGCTTGGTTGCTTCACGGTATATTAATATACTCCGCCAGGTATAGCATTCAGCAACACGTAGTGACGTCAATCGATGCTTAAGCAAGACGGGAATAATTCGTTTACATCAAGTTCGAAAGAGACGTATGACTATGACGTCATTATGTGTTTGCTGAATGCTAGACCTTGTTTTTTTGGACCATGATCTGTCCCAATAGACTCTGAAATCTTTGCTATGCTCAGTCAGTGTGTACAGATTGAAAAAAACAGACAGAGAGAATTGCACAGCAGTGTTATTCAATATTTTTATGCTGACGATACTAAAATGAGAATCCCAGACATTGAAATAGACTACACAAAGTTTTTTGCTTACCGCGATACTCTAACTTGTAAAGATTTAAAAATTTGCTATAAATATGGTTAGAATTTAGAATAATTATTTAAATAATATAATCCTACTAATATTATAAACGTGAAAGTTTGTGAGAACGGATGGGTGGATGTTTGTTACTCTTTCACGCCAAAACGGCTGAACAGATCTGGATGAAATTTAGAACAGAGATAGATTTTAGTCTAGAGTATCAAATAGAATACTTTTAACCGCGGGTGAAACCGCGGAGCTCAGCTACTTAAATATATAGTGATTGAGAATTATTCTAATGAAAAAGTACTTACTTTACAAGGTGTAAGTGGTGAAGACTTATGTTAATTTTAGAGTTTTGTGTGTGTCTGTTTGTCTGTCTGGCTGTGGTATCGTATCACTCGAACGGATGAACCGATTTTGATTTTGTTTGAAAGGTGAATTAGTCGGGAGAGTTCTTGGCTAATCGAAATTGGTATAGGGCTTTTCTTTTGTAAATAAATAGTTTAACGAATAAATAAATATTTGGGACATTTTTGCACACAACGATTGCAATGATTCGAATTCAACATATATTCAACATATTAATGTTTGCCCTAGGTAGGAATCGAACCCACGCCCCCAAGCTCAGAAAGCAGGTTCACTACCAACGGAGCCGCCGAAGCAGTCAATAGTAAAGTTATTTCCATCATTTTAGCTTACAATCTTAATTCTAAGTCTTGGTTTCGGTTTAAATCTTATTTTCTTGTGTTGTGCTGACAGACGGACTGTCTAGACATACTTCTAGACTGACTTAGTTCGTATGAACTACGGAATGAGTGCATCATGATATTTGCGACTTTTGGCCTTTGATGAAATGGTAAAAGCGTTTTATTTTTCTGATAGAACTCTATGCAGTAAGAGTAAACGACACCATTCACTTTCCTGTCTTGCAGTCTGCCTTGCAGGATTGTGAAGCAAGATGTAGCTCAGTTATCATCCTGCCTAGCATCCTGCTGGTACATACTGCCTGCACGTCGTTGCCGGACGTGATGCAGGCTGCGACAACATTCATCATCCTGCATGAAGCGGCAGTCCTGCTAGCAGTACTGCAAGGCAGGATGGTGAATAGTTACCTTAAAGGAACACATTTTGTCTCGCACCCGAGCCTCAAATTACAAGCCTCGTGCTTAGTTTGGGGCTGATCGTCACAGCAATTCCGTGTCTTACACAGTCACTATAGTTTTATTGTCCCATGTATAGTATTTAAGTTCCTGTGTAAGTGTCTTTCGTTAATAAAATTATCTTTATCTTTATCTTTAAAGCAAACTACTAAGTAGAGTATTTTGCCGTGTAATGGAGCCTCATGACTACTAAATATTACTAGTGGCTCTGCTGTGAGCCGGAAACTTCCTCAATAGCCGCGTACCCACCTAGCGCACAGGCTCGCGCGGCAGCCTCGCGAGCCAAATGCCTCGGCTGGTGTGGACGTGCCTCGGGCTGCCTCGGGCGCGCGTTTGCTCGGCTGAGCACGGCTCGGCCCCGAGCCATCTGTTGTCGGTAAACTTGACGCGCTCAAAGGTGCCTCAGTGAGCGCTATGTGTGCATCGCGAGGCGGCCTCGTGTAAATTGAACAAAGCTACTGAGGCTGCCTCGGGAGCCATCGCTCGCGATCTGGACACCGAGGCTGCCGCGCGAGCCTGAGCGCTAAGTGGGTACGCGGCTAATCGATACTCGTTAAAAAATGTGTGAGCAGGTTCCATAATTATGTAGATTTTTTTGTAGAGTTATTTTTTGGATTATTTTTTAATGGCGGAAATACTATGGTTTTTTTGGAAAAAGAATTTCAAAAGAATCGATTAAGAAATGCAACATGTAGGGAGGAAGACAGAGATCCGGTCAGAAATCTGGACAGAATTCGTACATACGAAAGCGTTCTTGTCCAAGCTAAAGCAGAAACGCTTCGTTCGTTTACGCTCGCTCGGCCGATAAGTGCAAAAGTTTAAATAAATAGATGGATTGATTACAACTATGGTTTATTCCTCAATCAAGCCAGAACGGCTGAACGGGTCTAGATGAAATTTGGCACAGATTAAAGTCTGAATAAATCATAGACCCTCTAGCACATAGGATAGTTTATACCCGCGGGTGACTAGTATTATTATATTTCCATCTACTTTGATTTTATACTATTTGATGTTATACTATTTGTAAGATTATAAATCCTTAAACCTATTTTGAAGCTCCCTTTACAGGGTCTTTGTACTTGTAATTAGTCTAAGCACTATGCAGCACTGTATATTGGCAAATAAATAAATAAACAATAAACAATAAACTTTTCTGTAACACAGGAAATGTATCACAGAAATCTTTACAAACTTACTTAAGAACTGGCCAGCGTAGTGAACTAAAAGTCCAGGTGTCCACTTCATCTTATTACTCGCTAAATGCCACCAAACTAGAGCTGGCACGGAAACTAGGCTATCTCATGACCTGATTGTGAAGTTTGGTCAGCTAAATGGTGTAGGAAATCCAATTTTCTAGCTTTAACTTTTATAAATCAAAATAACTCTGCTGTAAATTGGATTAGCAAAGGTGATACCAATGTTAGTTTAAGTATTGAAGGCTTTGTGTAGTGATTCGGAATTCTAGGCGTGTCTAAGCTGGTTAGAGAACAAGTTACATTATTAAAAGAAAAACCCAACTGCAAAATGTAGTCTGATAAGATTAAAATGTTGTACCCTATGTCACTTCCACTATCAAGACGATTCAAATGACACCTCACATGTCGAAATCCATCAAGCTGTTTATGCTGTAGGGCGTGCCAAAGAAACCTAATACTTACATACGTACCCACAAACATAAATACAACTAAACATAAATAATTACAAAACAATACAGTACAAAAACTCTTTATTGACACCAAATACAAATAAATCTAAACCAAACACTCAAAAATAAAGGTGCAATGGGCGGTCTTATCGCTTAAGAGCGCTTCCAGACAACTTTTGATAATTCGAACATACATACATACACATGATAATAACATACATACATATATACATACATACACTCGAAAAACCCTCCTTCTTGCGCAGTCAGTTAAAAACAGGACAAAGAAGACCGATAAGAACATTTTCTAGACCAAATAAAAGTCAAGGCAGACATTATTTCGGAAAAGGATGTAAAACAATAGTTGAAACTGAAAACCTTGACCATTTCTCAACCGACAGAGCAACACTGTTAAATTGTGAACGAATAACGAATGAATGAGTGGTAATGTTTTTGCCAGGATGAATACTAAAATAATTATATTCTTACATAAAATTATTTGCGTCACCTACACGGATATAAGGCCGGGTAATTCTTCGCTGCTGACTCCATACCAAAATTTGATCTCAAATGTAGGCCAATTCCGTACTAAAACGACTCGACCGCAGTAAAAACACAGTAATACCACTTACGTGCGTTTTCGGAACTTGATTTGTATGTTTTTGTCCAAGACACGGATCATGGATTCTTATTAAATATCTAGATAGGTATTTACACTTAACGTTAGAATCTCTCGCTCCCTCTTCCTGATTATATATCCCTCAGTTTCTTGCCTGTTGTTCTGGGTAGACGCTCTTTATCCGAACAAGGCGGTCGAGTCTATTTAAATAACTTTGACGTTCATACGTGTATCTTTGATACCTAAATTGTATAAAAACATTTTAACTTTGACTTTGACTTTGACCCCATTATGATTAGATCAAAGGGCCTACCATGACAGAGGACAGTGTATATTTTAGGGCCGGCCGTTATATTATAGGTCTATAACCGTATACCAACTTCCGTGTTACCACCAACCAACCAACCAACTATGGGACGCGCCTTCTACCGCGTGCTTCAAAACCAAGCTGAGAGCTTGGTTACTGGATAATATGTTATGGCATTGAAGCTTATTTTAAAACTAGAGTGTGCCCGCGGCTCTGCCCGCGTGGAATCTATTGCATAGCAATTAATTACCTATTATGTAAATCCATTCAGTAGTTTTAGTGGTTAAGTAACAGTTACCTACTAAATTATAAGTACAGTGATGTAAATAATAAAATGTTCAGCAAAAACATAAGTATTCTTGTTTATTGTTTTTAAAATGATACAAATACATCTAAGAAACGAATACGTACACAATATATAGGTAAATTTTAAAATATAATTAAGAAATTAAAATATATTGATAGCCTAGTTGGAGAAGGACCGACTCTCAAGCCAGAGGGAGCGGGTTCAAACCCAGCCGATGACACGCACCAATGTGTTCATTGTGTGAACGTATGTGTGTATTGTAACTATGTCATCTGCTACATAAATTGAGCCCGGTGTATGGCGACAGGCTCGCCCCCTTATACATTTGAGACTGAATGTCGTCCGGCGAAGTGTGGATGTTGTATTACAACTCTTCTAGCCCCTTCGAGGGAAAGGCGTGACGCTATGTTATGTCATGTTTATTTCACAATTATCGGTAGCTTACAATAACTACATCGAGAAGGTAGGTTTCCAAATGACACCTCAATATGCAAGCCACAAATTCGCTAAGTGTGCTGTGTTTATTTGCCTTATCACGCACACAGACGCAGACATAATGTGGTTAGGTGGTTAAAATATAATCTTCCTGTAAGATGATTAATTGGTTGATTTCTTCCATTTCAATTGCGAAAAGCCTGGTACCGTTACTTAGTCCTCCTTTTATTACCAAAATTTTTCAGTAACATAATAGTTGCACCAACTTTCAAATAAAGGCATACCAGATGAATTAAAATTCAAAACAAACATCGAAATTGTTTTTTGTTTCTCTAAGCAGTGTTGCCACATCATATTTTCGAAAACGCAGTGCTGTCTTCATTAATATACAGTTTAGCGAGAAAAGTACACTGTTTGATGAAACAAACACCTGTACAAAAAAGAAGTTATTGTTTTCCTAAATAATTTAATATTCTCAAACTAACATTTCAGCATCTTAAACCGATTATTCTATTTAAAATCTTACCTCTTTGCAAGACCATGACTTTGACTTGACTCTGAATACAATACTTACTTAACTTTGATTGTGACTATCAAAATACTTGACATGCCACTGGCTTAAATAAATCCACTAAGATGCGACTTTTTTTTGTAAATTTGCATAACATTTGCCCATTTTGAGGCAGATAGAGCAATAACGTGCAACACTGACATAGACGTTCTAGACGGGTGCGTTCTATGCAAAGGATAGAAACCTGTTTCTCCGTTGTTTTCTAACAGCTCCGTTTTTTCACTCGCCTTACGAAACGACTAAGTTGTTCTAAAACTTTGCTAGAAAATATGTTTTTTTTCAGTTGTAATACAGTTTAAATTTATTCAATGTAATTTAATAATTTTTACACTTATGTTTTGAACGGCAGAGTTGCACACGGGGTGCGCTGAGAGCCTATCCTCTGAACGCGACCCCGACCCCGACCTCGGGCCCTATTCGGAGATTTGAGTTTTTCATCTATCTTTTTTTCGTCCTTGTTGCTCTCGTTTGAAACGTCATAGGTGTGAGAGTAACCAAGATAAAATCTCATCTCATCTCACGCGCAGGAATAGCCCCCCTCGAGCAAGCCGGTGATTCTCTCTAATATAATCTCTATTGGCTCGAAATTTGAACTTGCGATTTTATTCTGCTTACAAAAAATTACACACCCAAAACCATAATTATTAAGTTTTACGCGATTCCAGAAGGTCAAGGAATCGAATTACATGCAAATTCCCGAAAAACAGGTAGTTGTTTGGGAGAAACATGTCAAGGAAGTTTTGTAGAGCGCCATCTCACTCCATCTTGCGTTTTTATCTCGTTCTGGTTTTTCACTTTTATTATATAGAAGTTAAGAGATTTTTGAACTATTATCATTTTGTATAATAATAGCTTTACATAATATTTAACTGTTTTTACTATGCTTAGCTGTATAATGACATTAGTGAATTATTTTTATATTTGACATAATTATCAATTATTATTGTCCTGACATTCGTTTTTAATTATAAATAATCATCTGTGATGTGTAACTATAGGAGTTACTAGATGAATTCTGACTTCTGACATTTTTTTGTCATGATAGTATAGTTTTGTTTTCGACCATGAACCTTATTGCGCGGTGATACGATCCGCGGTCGCGCAGCGTCAGTAACAAAATGTGACTATAATGGAAATAAGATATCATAGTAGGCCCCCAGCCCTTCTTATATTTGTTCCACGCCGCTTGTCTTCTGAAATATCTTGCTTTCTCATTTTCTTTAGTACTACATCTTTACCTTCACCTCTGGATCTTCGATCGGAGATGGAACGTCGTAGTTTGTTCTTAAAACCAACTTCGGTAATCTGGTAGGTACTTTATCTATATGTAACAAGCACGCGAAAGTTTTTTACAGATTGTTAATTCTAAGCCAGATCCAGAGAGAGAGATTCATAGCCAGAGGGAGCGGGTTCGAAGACAGCCGACGCTGACGCCGACCAATTTGTTTTTTGTATTAACATAGTATATGCGTATTATATGTCATCTGCTACATGACTGGAGCCCGGTGTACGGCGACAGACTCGACTCCGTCACATTTGGGACTGAATATCGTCCGGCAAAGTGTGGGTGTTTAATTACACCTCTGCCAGCCCCTTTAGGGGGAAAAGCGTGACGATATGTTATGTAATTCTAAATGTCAATGGAGTAAAAAAATGCTGAGAATAATAGCCAAGGTACCTTTAATAGATTTCACTTGAAAAATGCCTATTTTTTACCCGACTGCGCAAGAAAGAGGGTTATTAAATATCATTATGATAACCGTAAATTATAATTACATACATATAATTACAATCATTAAAACTCGTAATTATTATCAAGCTTTGACACGCTGTCAGAACCTCTGTGGTTCAACACTAAAAGGGTCGGTTTTATTGTCTGTGCATAATATACCGTATTACGGTTATTATGACTGATAACCGGAAGGTGACGATCGTTATCCGTTATAACGTCGTCGTTAATAGTGCTGTGAGGAAATTTGCCTTGTTTTTATGGTGGTAGATAGAACAAAGTCGAAAAAGGAAATGAGAGAAATGTACTACGAAATTTATAATAAATATTAAAAAGAATGAAGATAAATCTTTGTTGTTCACATTAGAAATTACAGGACCTTTACGACATTACGAATTTTAGACGTTTTAAAGAATGACTAGAGAGCCGGCTTCGACTAGAGGGTTCATGGTCGCGCAGCGTCGAAAACAAAATGTAACCATCATGACAAACTGCCTCGGTGGCTCAGTTGGTAGTGAACCTGCCTTCTGAGCTTGGGGGCGTGGGTTCGATTCCCACCTATGGCAAACATTTATGTGTTGAACATTAGTGTTTGTTCTATGTCTGGGTGTTAATATATATTTAAGTATGTATTTAAAAATATCTAAGTATGTATATCATTCTCTGGCAGCCGCATAGCACAAGCTTTGCTTACTTTGGGGTCAGGCGACCGTGAGTGCAAGTGTCTCGAACTTATTTATTTATTTATTACTATTTATTTATGACAATAAGATATCATGGTAGGCCCCCAGGGCAAGAATACCCGGAACTGAGAAGCGTATATGATAAGACTCATGAAGAAGCGAAAGATGTGTACCAGGATCGTAGCAAGTGGAGAGAAGTGGTCTTTGCTTACCTCTATGAGGAAGAGGCGTGATTATAATTATGAATGTATTATAATTATGTAAGCGATGGCAGCTTAGTTGGGAGAAGGTCCGCCTCTCAAGCCAGAGGGAGCGGGTTTAAGCACAGCCGACGGCACGCACCAATTTGTTCATTGTGTGAACATACGTGCGTATTGTATGTCATCTGCTACATGACTGGAGCCCGGTGTATGGCGACAGGCTCGCCCCTTGTCACATTTGGGACTGAATATCGTCCGGCGAAGTGTGGGTGTTGTATTACGCCTCCACCAGCCCCCTCGGGGGAAAGGCGTGACGATATGTTATGTTATGTTATAAGTATGTACCTAAGTAAAAAGTTAAAATAACGTTTTAAGGCAAAGACTGACTGAGGCAGAATCTCGTAGCGTATCGAGTACACGTATCGTTGACTCGCTTGATTTTAGGATTGCTGAGCCTCGACTGCCAAACTGTTATGCGTACACGATACACGAACATGATACGTTACAACGAACCGTTATCAGCCAGGCTTCCCCTTAAAATAATCCTATAACTGGGATCATCGACAAAACAATATTTTTTAGCCTATCAAAAAAGTTTTTAAAAAGCGATGATAGCCTAGTTGGAGAAGGCCCGCCTCTCAAGTCATGGGGGGCGGGTTCAAGCCCAGCCGACAGCACCACCAATTTGTTCATTGTGTGAATGCGTATTGCATGTCATGCTACATGCCTGGAGACCGGTGTATGGCGACAGGATGGCCCTTGTCACATTTGGGACTGAATATCGTCCGGCGAAGTGTGGGCGTTGTATTACACCTCTGCAAGCCCCTTCGGGGGAGAGGCGTGACGATTTGTTTTAAAAAATAATCAATGTAGCATTTTCAGGAATTTAGAAAGATTCTACAGTAGAAAATGGACACTTTTCTTGAGCCTGGCTAAAACAAAATCACTTATTTATTCGAACAAACAAACATGATTAGTCTAATTTTCAGCAATTAAGATATTTTATACACGGTTTCCTTCGCCACAGTTCTTATTGCTCAATAATTAGACGAGTAACCTAATGTGGCATTACGTTACCGCGGCAATTACAAATGTATTGTCCTGGCAATTAGGCAGTGCAGGTTGTACCAAAAATAACTCGGGCGTAATGGTTGGTGCCTTTAGATAAGTGTTTAGAGTATTATTGCATTAGACGGCGCATTGCGACGAGAATATAAATTTCCTTTTACATGTTCATTTGGTCAATTCAATCATTTCATTACACAAGACTAGCTGTGCCTCGCTGTTTCACCCGCGGTCCCACAGGAACCGTTTCTTTTTTCAGGACTAAAAGTACCCTATGTCCTTTTCTGTATCTCACACAACGTGTATGCAAAATTTCATGATGATCGGTTGATTGGTTAGGGCGTGAAAGCGTTACAAACAAACAAACAAAAGAACTAACTCACTTTCGTATTTTTTAAATTAGTTAGGATTTTCATTTACACACTCATTTCCTTTTAAATAAAGTTATAGAGCCCGGTGTTTGACGACAGACTCACTCCCTGTCACATCTGGGACTGAATATCTTCCGGCGAAGTGTGGGTGTCGTATTACACCTTTGCCAGCCTCCTCGATGGAAAGGCATGACGATATGTTACGTTATGAAAAAGTTATGACAAATGCCTTTCGTGGCAAACAAGCTAACGGGCCGCCTGATAGTAAGCGATTCAAAGTCAAAGTTAAAGTCAAAATGTTTTTATTCAAGTGAGTACCGAAGACACACATAAGAACGTCAAAGTTTTTTAATAGGCTCGATCGCCTTGTTCTAAAAACAGCCAGAACACAGAAGACAGATAGACAGAAGAACAGGAAAGAAACTGAGAGGCATTATTTTTGTCAAAAAATAAATAAAATACTGTCTCACAAATTTTGGCATACAATTAGGTAAAAAATATCTAAACGTATACCAGTGGCTACTTGGCGGAAGTGGAAGGCTCCAGACATCTTTGTCTTCTAAATCATTTATTTATAATACCCTCTTTCTTTTTCCCGGAATGTAGTTTTTACATGTGATTTGAATTTGATTACCGTCGCCTATGGATACCTGTAATACCAGGGGCATCACAAGTACGTAGCTGACCCTTAAGGACTCTATTGACAACCCTTTTGAAGAACCCCATGTTGTAGAAACTCGGAAAACTTGACGGAGGTTTTGACGGTATTTAATTTACGCATTTATTACCATAAATACCAATTATTTTGTGGCATTGATTAACGTATTACTCAATTAATTCAATTTCAAAAGTTCTTTATTACACGATAATAAATACAGATAAATACTTAGCTAGTGTACATAAAATCCTAGCAGTACAAGAAGGTACAATAAATATGTTTTGCAAACATTCGCTCATACAAAACTGTTTACATCGATTTTACAAAGGAAACAAGGAATAAATTGAACGTATTACTGTAGTGCGATATACCACTGTTTTAATTGAAAATTTTCACATCCGGCATAAGTCAACTTGGCTTTACGAAAACCTACTGTTCTAATTGCTCAATTATTGCACGAGTAACATAACGTGGCATTAAGTTACCGCCCCGGCAATTATAATTGTGTTACCCTGGCAATTAGGAACTGCAAGTGGTTACGAAAATGACTCGGACGTGTGGACGTGTGCATTTCGATGAGTGTTTAGAGTATTACTGCACTAGGTTAAAAGAAAAACGCATCGACATTATCAAATAAATTATATCTAAACGTTTCAAGTCAACTGTTCTTGTAAGAATTGCAGAGGTGTGGAACTCGTTGCCTGCGTCTGTCTTTCCACCTAAATACAATCCGGGGGTGTTTAAGAGTAAAGTGCATAGGTATCTCCTAGGCAATCGTGTTACACCTTCGATTACGTCGCTTACCATCAGGCGAGTCAGTGATCAAACGCAAGCCTAGTCTGTTGTAAAAAAAAATGTTTTTTTTACATCGTGGATAAAAACAGGTCTTCCATACATTTAGTTATGTGAAATGTGCTTTTTCTACGAAACAGCTGTTTTGTTATTCGATGTTTCAGGGTTGGTTCTATAGTGACAATGAGATTTTCTTATGAAAAAGCTGTTTTGTTTTCGAATTTAAAGGGGTGGTCCCTTAGCGACAATAAGCTTTTTCTATAAAACAGATGTTTTTTTAGGTTTCAAGTTTAGTCCCATAGTGACAATTTTTCTATTATCCTACTAATATTATAAACGCGAAAGTTTGTGTGTATGGATGGATGGATGGATGGATGGATGGATGGATGGATGGATGTTTGTTGCTCTTTCACGCCAGAACGGCTGAACAGATCTGGATGAAATTTGGCACGGAGATAGATAATAGTCCAGAATAGCACATAGAATACTTTTTAACCGCGGGTTAAACCGCGGGGCGCAGCTAGTCTATAATAATAGAAATAATCTAAAATATTTCCGGTAACCTATTTTATCCCGTCATTCTTACACTAATTATAAAATTGAAAGTAACTCTGTATGTCTGTCTGTTTGTAGGCTTTTCACGGCTAGACGGCTGAACGTATTTTGATGAAATTTGATAAATAGTTGCAGTATGTCTCAAGGACGGTTTTTGGTTACTTTTTTCTAAATAAATAAATCTTTTTGTCAAGAAATTCTGTTAATTATTAAAAAATAACGCGCCGCTCACCAAATGCATCAGACAACATCACAGAATAGTACGTAGTTGGTATTAAAATAACGACTGACAACTAAAATGAAAACTCCGCTCAAAACTAGCCAGTTTTTTTTAAATGTTGGACTCTGATCTCTTTGGTAACGGATTATCCTATCCTACTAATATTATAAACGCGAAAGTTTGTAAGAATGGATGGATGGATGTTTGTTGCTCTTTCACGCCAGAACGGCTTCACCGATCTGGATAAAATTTGGCACAGAGATAGATTATAGTCTAGAATAGCACATAGAATACTTTTTAACCGCGGGGCGCAGCTAGTCCTACTTCCTATCCTACTAATATTATAAAGGCGAAAGTTTGTCAGAATGGATGGATGGATGGATGTTTGTTACTCTTTCACGCCAGAACGGCTTCACCGATCTGGATAAAATTTGGCACAGAGATAGATTATAGTCTAGAATAGCACATAGGATACTTTTTAACCGCGGGTGAAACCGCGGGGCGCAGCTAGTTATTCATAATTTGAAAATTAGTTACTGTATATCACGAGGAGGGTCTGTTCAGAAAATACTCGTAGTATCCATAATGCTATTTGGTGAATACACGCGAACGAAGTTGCGGGCAATAGCCTGGAGTTAGTATAATTATATTTATGATTTTTCTTAAACGTAGTCCCTACATACCAGCTCAATGATAAAACTCGTCGATTTCTCTCGCGTAGTTTCAAAGAGTGTCTTGGTGTGGTTTTACCCTTTAGAGAGTTTTGTAGTCTGTTTGTGTTATTCTAAGTGTTGTCGATGAGGGACGGTACTAAAGTTGTTGTTTAAATATAGGTTTGGCAATGGACGTCGCGTATGCGCTGAGGGAAATTTACTCGGGTATTTATTCCTCGGCTCCTCGTATTAAGTCCGTTGAGCAAAGAAGGTACAAGGAAGTACAAATTCCCACCACCCTCTCCAACACCCTTTTCTTAGTACATACGCAGGAAGAAAAGGAGACCCTCAAAAATCAAGGGTTTGGGGGAGGCGCAGGGTCACGCATCCTAACCATCCACGAAGCTCAGGGGCTAACGTACGAGTCGGTTATCGCCATAAAGACCAAGCCCAAAATGAAGCTGCATGAGAGCGTGTCCCTCGCAGTCGTCGCAATATCACGGCACACCGGGACTTTTACCTACTACGCCGATGACATCGAAAACCATCAGCCGATGCCATCAGCCGGTTTTTACGGCGAGCATCGGCTGCATCACCGAAGACCATCAAGAAATATAACCTGCAGATGGCTACCAGAGATCGGAACGCGGTGGTGATGGAGGCTCTGAGTCGGGAGGAGGCCATGATGTTATGTTAATAAAAATTGTAATAATTTCGCGTTTTATAGATATTGTGAGTCCATCTCGAGCATTCATGCTCACTATCGAAGGCACCTTCTTGCGGCGGCGTCGTTTGTCGGGTCGTTTTCTTCCCTCAAATATGGTTGAGGAGAGCGATGGCTGGCACATGCGTCATACTCGTGATCGGGTGCTGCTTGCGGGTCGCTGGTCTGCTCGTGGTGTACTCACAATGCAATAAGTAAATCTGATAACCTTTTACCTAACTTTGGATTAATACTTATAACTAGCCCCCCTCTACCTGTATTCCCCTTAAATAATTATTAAAGATTTATGTTAACAAAAGTCACGGTCCCCGGAGTCCGTGGAGTGTAATTTTTAAATAAAATAAAATAAAAAATTTAGGTTTTGGTTCGAAATTTAACTTGGTTATTTTTAGCAATGTCAATCGTTTTAGACTTTGGCAAGGTGTTCATTACAAAATCATATTTCTGCAAATAAATATGTATTGTATTATTGTAGATGAAAAAAATATGATTCAGTAGTAATAGGGCGGTCTTATCTCCTAAAGCGATTTCTTCCAAGCAACCTTTGGTTGGACAGGACATTTAGAAATAAGAAGAACCGTTGGAACTGTAAAATATCTACACAATTAAGTAACATAACATATTTTTTTTTAAATTAAAGGAAATTATTTTCACGATTTATTACGAAGTTAAATGTTATAAAATAAATAGTAGTAACACATGACACTAATAAATCAAAACTCCCCGGTAGGATTCTCTGTATAAGTCAATGTCTCTATTTATATCTATAAAGGTACCTACTATCTGTGTCTGTGGAGACAGGCAGATGCAGATACATACAGATACTGACCTGTATCAGTACCTATATTTACCTGTATCTGTCTATCTATTCTGCGCAATCTTTCAGAAAATGAAAAAAGAGAAAAACAGACAAACATAGAACTTCCATCGTTTTTGAACTCGGTTATTAATAAGTAGGTAGGATGTTTATAAAATCTCGTAAACAAACACTTCACCACATGTCAGTTACGTAATGATTTCCTGTCAGTGTCAAAATTAACGCACTCCTGGCAATTATGCTTGTAATTGTAGGGTAATTGCTTTTAGTAGGGTAACCATTATACAAGTTAGTAGGAAAATGTTTAGGATCTGATAACGGGCAAGAGTTATTGTGTCCATTTATTTATTTTATTTCAAAGCGATGAAATGCTACTTAGAGAAGGCTCGCGTCTCAAGCCAGAGGGAGCAGGTTCGGTCCCAGCAGAAGGTACGCATGCACCAATTTGTTCAATGTGTTAACACAAGAAAATTATTATTGTGTGCGTATTTTTGATGTCATCTGCTAGATAATTGGAGCCCGGTTCGGTGTATGTCGACAAGCTCGCCCTCCGTCACATTTGAGACTGAATATGGTCCGGTAAAGTGTGGGTGTGATACAAATCTGCAAGCCCATGCAATGGAGAAAGGCGTGATGATTTGATACGTATGTTTAATAAAAAAAATTGTGTCTATTTATAGATTTTGCTTTGATTGGACTTATCCTAAATTGACAATAAAATTGGCTACCCTACTAGTGTCATTACGCCCAGGAAATAAATATACGTTGTCGTATCATCAAGGGTTTATTTATAGACAAAATTGGATCCTTTATGTTGTTAAATTTTAGTATTGACACGAGCTGGGTCGATGAATCGATATTTTTTTAATTTTTGACAAAGAAATAATTGCCGAGATAAATTAGTGGACTGTGTTATTATTGTGACACAAGGTAATTAGGTAGGTACTTAGTTTAGAAGGTTAATATAGGGCTCACTGAAGGAGAATTCAAATCACATGTAAAAACTACTTTAATGAAAAGAGGGTATTATAAGGTTAGGACATATTTAGAAGACCAAGATGTCTGGAGCCTTCCACTTCCGCCAAGTAGCCACTAGTATGTATATAGATATATTATTACCTAGTTCCAAAATTTGTGAGACAGTAATTTATTTATTCTTTGAAAAAATAGTGCCACTCAGTTTCTTGCCTGTTCTTCTGAGTAGATGCTCTTTATCCGAATAAGGCAGTCGAGTCTATTTAAAAAAAAACTTTCACGTTCATAAGTGTATCATTGATACCCAAATTGAATAAAAACCTTTCGACTTTTTTTTGACATTCATGCTTATTACATTTCACATACTCGTGTTTCACCACAAAACACTGCCCAAGTACATATTTGCCAAAAAAAACTTTTGTAATGTAATGAAGAGACAAAAAACTATCTGAAAAGGCAGCCGCCCACCATTATCGTAGAAGTCTGAAAATTCTTACAAGAAAACCTATTATTTTTACGATTCTATTCACAGAATTTTATCAGGGCATCATTAATTTTGTGATTTTATTTTTAAATTATTTTTCAACAGGGCTTTGAAAGAATGCGTTCATTCATATATTTTCTGTGTTAAGATCAGAATTCATCAATCAGTTCGGAATGTTTTAAGTCATTTTTAGAGAATAAAATTAATAGTAATTTGTGTAATTTTTTTAAAAGTATTTATATAGTAGGCTTTCAATAAATCCAATGGCGACCTTCCTAGCTTAGTTAGAATTCGACTGCTTTGTAAGCAGGAGGTCCTGGGTTCGATTTCTGGCCGGGCAGAAGTTTGAATGATGTATTTAAGGTCGCTGCATAAATGACGGGATTTTACTCAGCCCGGACGAAACGGAGCAATTTTTAAATATCGTTACAAACAAAAGTATAGTAGTAAAATATACGCGACGGGATCTCGAACGAGACGAGACCCGCGCCGGACGGAGCGTGAAAAACATCGTCGTGGACGATGTTTACCACGTCCGCGACCCGGCCGACTCCGGAGAGTGGTGTAGTGAAGTGAGCTCCGTGTTTACGTTGGTTTTGCGGAATTCTCACGGTGCGTATACGTTACAATCCCGTCCGGGCATTCACACTGTCACGTTCCGTCCCCGTCCCGTCCGAGATATTATCCCGTTACGTATGTAGCAACCTTTATATCGCCTTTATGTTCGCGAGGTCTGAGTGATACTTGCCATGTCTTTGTGTGTATTCCATGGCATCCTCGACATAGGGAATTCTAGTGACTAGCTATGCGTGTGAAACGCTATGATTTTTACTTATTTTTTCAAATTATTTCTAACACTTATTTGAATTGAGGTAGAATAAACAATAACAAGTGACATTATGAAAAGAAAAACAAAAAACACGGTTGCAAAATATCGTTCCATGTGTCACTTCTACTATCAAGACGATTCAAATGACACCTCACATGTCGAAATACATCAAGCTGTTTAGGCTGTAGGGCGTGCCAAAGAAACCTCATACATACATACATAAATAAAAATAAAAATTGAACCCTCCTTTTTGCTCAGTCGGGTAAAATGTAACCTTATGTATTAGGTAGGCTACTTTTAATATTTAGATAGATTACTGATAACTAACTACCTTTACCTCTTTTTATCTGTGTGTGTGTGTCTGTCTGTCTGTGCCATCGTAGCTCCCGAACAGATTTTGATTTTGTTTTTTGACTTGACAACGTCTTATAATTCGATAGAGCCGGCTGCACGCACGAAAAAATGCAGCGTTACCTCGCTCTAAGGCGTTCCATGTAAGGCTTGAAGTGCAAGCAAGAGCGCGGAACGAGCGACAAAGAAGCACAATCGGCCTTTGCGTTCGGCAGCGTTCGACATCCGTCTCTCTCCTACTTGAGTGAGCACGTTGTCACGTTCAACTATCGTCAGTAAACCGACTTTACTGATAACTAACTACCTTTACCTCTTTTTATCTGTGTGTGTGTGTCTGTCTGTCTTTAGCATCGTAGCTCCCGAACAGATTTTGATCTTGTTTTTTTTTTGTTTGGAAGGCGAATTAGTCGAGAATGTTCTTAGCTATGTCTGATGTTAATCGGTGTCAAAGGTTTTTTAAAACTTTAAATTTTACTTATTACAAATGCTATCAAAGTATAAAATCCTACATAATTTTTTAACTAAACTCAGTACCTACTTTCAAACATTTTTTTATTTTTTCTGTATAAAAATAAATTACAACCTTTACCAAAAGTCTGAAAAATAATCGCAATAAAACATTATTACGGCTACAACACAATAAACTTTAAGAATGAACATGTGCATTACTCGTGATATGAATAAAGATTTATGTATCTGCAAAAGAATGAAAAAAGTGATAAACAACGTCATGTTTGTTATTCTGAATTTACGCTTCACATTATTAGTTTTTCTAGAAGGTTCTCGACGCATTACGAGAGTTTTCTTGATATTGATAAATTGGATTACTCATACATAACACTTGTGTGTGAAACTTTTGGGTAAAAACGTATTTTCCAGCTTAAGGCGTTTGATGGGAGCCTGTCTGCTACCACAGTCGAGTATAAAACTTATTTTTTACAAAATAAGGTCGCATATAGCGATGCACAAATATGGTAATGACTCTAGATTGTACGTGACAAATTTAAAATTTGGTCCAGAAAATATGAAACCATTTATTTTGTGACAAAACGTTTTTTTTTGTTACACCAAAAATTACACACAAAACAATGATAATTAATCTAAAATACCTAGTTGTAGTAATCTAAGTTGGAGAAGGCCCGCCTCTCAAGCCAGAGGGAGCGGGTTCAAACTCAGCCGACGGCACGCACTAATTTGTAGCAGATGACATATAATGCACATGCGCATTGTATGTCATCTGCTACATGACTGGAGCCCGGTTTATGGCGACAGGCTCGCCTCCTGTCACATTTGGGACTTAATATCGTCCGGCGAAGTGTGGTTGTTGTATTACACAACTGTCAGCCCCCTCGGAGGAAAGGCGTGACGATTATATGTATGTACTTTTAAAGACTTTAAAGTGGAAGTTTGAAAGTGGAAGTCTTTAAAAAGGGAGAGTTCGTTCTTAAGACAAGATAAGACTGCCTAACTGGCAGTCTTATCACTAAGAATGAACTCTTCTAGCCATTGAACCCAACCTAGATTGTAAATCTTTGTTCTCAACCCAAAACAGAGCCACTAAAACTTTTTAACGAAGTTTCAACAAAAACACGCCGCGTTCTGGTACATAAGCAAGAATAGCAATTGCCAGCCCTTTCTGCCGAAACGCCTCTCATAAATCCCGCAAAATAACAATTAACCATTCGACCTACTCCGCGAATACCTAAATGAGAATTTATACTTCGATGTACATTGAAAATATAAATTCGAGACGCGGAGTACTTATAAAGGAAGATACGGCTCCACTATACAAAATACAAATACAAAATATAAAATTATTTATTTGGAACTATGATAAAGGTACATTAATAAAAGTGTATCGATGCTACCCGCAGTAGTTAAAAAACTGAGTCGCGGGTAACAACGCCTATATTTATATATACAATGTGTTTGTCTAACCGGAGCCTGAAATGGTAAAATATATGATCCATTTTATCGACAAATCAGGCTCTAATAATTTTTTTTCCTTCCCATTGTGAAATCGCAGCCATTTTGTATTTTTTTGGTGCCAACCCTTGGGCGCTTGTATTAATTCAGTCATAACTTACCATGTAACGGGCATATTGATTAAAAAAAGACATCATTTGATAGCTGATCGTATAGGCAATAAAACGTGCTTAAACATTGACAAATTTTTTTTCGAGAAAAGAAAGAAAATAATTCGAAGCAAAAAATTATGAAAGTAAAGTTTTTACAAAAATCTATGAGAGTAAGTTCTAATTTTTTTTTTATTCCATAAAGAAAACTAAATTCAATAAAGAAAACTGAAATAAAAAAAAAACTAAATTGTTTCATCCGTTCGGGAGCTACGATGCCACAGACACGGCCACACAGACACGTGAAACTTAAAGCACCCAGTCGTTATTGCATTGGGGTCTAAAAACATAGCACTCTGTTCTTCAGCATGTCGTACTCGGCAGCATTAGCTACTCGGTTACTTTCTTTTCTTATGGAATCTATATAATAAAAGTGAAAAACCAGAACGAGATAAAAACGCAAGATAGAGTGAGATGGCGCTCTACAAAACTTCCTTTACATGTTTCTCCCAAACAACTACCTGTTTTTCGGGAATTTGCATGTAATTCGATTCCTTGACCTCGGGAGTAGCGACAAACTTAATATTTATGGTTTTGGATGTGTAATTTTTGTATAATAAGCAAGATAAAATCGCAAGTTCAAATTGAAGAGAATACTACCTCATTGGATAGTTTCGTAGAAACTATCTTATTGAGGAAGTTCTTTTTTAAACAGTGTCAATCCAGCAGTGTCAGTGTGAAAATTCTATTAATGGCTAATGTCTGTAATTCTGTATAATATTAAATAAAGCCTGTTAAATAACGTGTCGTGCTTATAAAGCAGATATTATTGGAAACCTTGCTCCAACATAAGGTTATGGGCCATTTTAAAGGATAAAGGTGAGAAAATAATATCTCAAAAGTAAAATGTACACAAACGTCAATATTTTGCCAATACTAAAAGGCGAAAATTATTCTAACTGGAAGTTTAGAGTAAAATCCTTACTAGAAGAAAAACAGGTTTTACAGATATTAGAATACGAAAATAAAGATATCCAGCATGAACAAAAACTAAAATTAGATGACTCAAAAGCAAAGGCTATAATAATTCAATGTATAACCGACAAACATTTATCGATCATACAAGATTGCCAAAACGCAAAACAAATGTTTGAACAGCTAGATTCTGTTTTTCAACGGAAAAGTGTCTTTACAAAACTAACATTAAAAAGGAAAATAAAACAATAAACAAGAATACTTATGTTTTTGCTCAACATTTTATTATTTACATCACTGTACTATTAATTTAGTAGGTAACTGTTACTTAACCACTAAAACTACTGAATGGATTTACATAATAGGTAATTAATTGCTATGCAATAGATTCCACGCGGGCAGAGCCGCGGGCAAACTCTAGTTACATACAACACCAAAATAACCGTTTTTGTTGATGAAGGTGTCATATTTGAAAAATACCAGTCTGTCAAGTGGTGTAGCTAAGTTATCTAGGAATAAACTTACCAAAGTGTAGCGTTTGCATCAATCACAGCATAGACAAGGTAGTTGAAACCGATCACCGATGATCCGATCGATAAGCAACGGATGACACGGTCTGTCTTGGGATGGGTGGCCGCGGATGGCATCTACAACTGAGCGCTACTGTGGCCGGTTGATTGTTCTCTAACATTAATCGTCAAGGAATCAGAATCAGAATACTTTTATTGTAACAATGTACATAGAAGAGAAAAACACACACAAAATACAAATACAAGTACATTATCACAGAACCGGCCCCAACTCAGCTGTTGCTGATTGTACACAACCAGCGCTGATTTTCTGTTGCGCCCGGCAAGTGACGTCACGCGAAAAGTGTGCGCACACAAACATACATACATACATACATACATACATAAACATCCACCTAAAAATAAAAACAAAATAACAAAAGATATTCAAAATAGACTAAAGAAAAAAACTTAACCGCGGGTGAAACCGCGGGGCGCAGCTAGTAATATTAATAAAACCAACTAACAACAACTAAACTAAACAAATATGATTACTACAAAATTACAAGGAATTAACTATAATTATTATTATAATAGTTAGAACAATGCAATAAACTGAAGCCTAAAATTTAAATTGCACTGGTGTCGTTTTTCTGACATTCCTCACGCTTTTGGTGCAGATAAATGATTTTTTTAAAGTTTTGTTTGAAACCAAAAAATGAGTATTTTGCAGGTCCCCTATACATAGACGGGGGAATGTTATTCCAACACTTTGTCGCGCGTATGTCAGAGGCCCTCGATCGGCCTAGAAACTTTGAAATCAAGGCTAGTCACTCGGCCTACACGAACTTGCTTATTACTAAAGCCTAGCATAAGGTTTACCTCAGTGCTTGATAAAAGCTTTTGGATGTAGAACAAGACCTTCTGCCTTTTGATATGAGGCTGCCGAATCTGTTTCATTTTTTCTTCCTTGGTACTACTATATAGGTACTGGGCGATAAATAACGAGCTGGATTTTATTCCTCGCGATTTCCACCTATTTGCAAATACAGTATAAATACCAATTCAGGATATTTTCACGAAATGTGAAAATTTGCTTAGAAGCTTACCCTTACTAACGAAGGCTGTTAGTAAAGCTTCGAAATAGTTAAATATTATTATGTTTGTAATGGGTATTTAAACATTCTTTTAAAATATTATAAAAGCATTTTTTATTGTAAAACAAAAAACTCAACAACCGTCAAAACTAAAAACAAAAGACGATCAGCTTCTTTCTTAAATTAGGCTACGAACTTCGACCTCTTTGCATATATTTTTTTTTTATTACTTAATAGGCTTGCGTTTAGCCGCCAACATGCCTGATGATAAGCAGTGATGCGGCCTACGATGGAGCGTTTGCCTAGAAGAAACCGATTCACTCGAGACTTGAAGACACCCAGATTATAAGTGTCAGGGAACACATTTACTACAACTTACAGTGTTTTGTCTTTTTTTTAATTTGTGACTTGAATCGAAGAAGACAATTACTGTATAACTATTTAGGGGCTATACAACGTTTATTAGTACGGGTTATAAGAGTTTATAACGAAAATCAGCACTGGGAAGAAATGTTCAGCATTTTAGCTGAGCACTGACCTTTTTTGACGTACTGGACACTACAGTGATAGCACTGTTTTCTTTAATTTGTGTATTGGTATTAAGTATTGTCACCGTCTTTGTACTATCTTGTGTGTCAAAATAAATGTATCTTTCTTTCTTTCTAACTTTATTATTATAATATTATTACTCGGTAAAAAAACGTCTTAATTTGAAAGTAATTAGTCGAACTCTGTATAAATTTCCATCCTAAAGTTGTCTGGAAGTGATCGCTCTTAGAGTAAGGGCCGCCAGTTGTTTTACTTATTTGTAGCGATATTATTTATTTAACTTTCGTTTTGTAATTTAGAGTGTTAAGACGCTATCTTACCACGGTTTTCCACCAGCACACACGTTCACTTAAGCCGCTTCATTTGGAGGAGAAAATCCTTTCAAATTTGATGGTAAAATGAGATCGAATTGCATTTCTATGCCGTTTTTGTTTGTATTGATCGTATCGTAATAAGAACACAAATAAGAATCAGTTACTCGGTTAAACTTTTGAGAACTAATCTGGCTATTTAATAATCGAAAACAACGTGTTGTAAGCGCTGAAAATTTAGAGAAACACAAACAGTTTTTTTTAAGATGTCACTTAATGTGATTTCTTATCCGAAATCAGAATCATTTTCAAAAATTCCACACAGTTCCACACTCCGGCTACACGGTTTTTGAGTGTTTTTTCTACCAGCTGGATTTTTTTGCACCTGATCATCACAATTCTTCATATCGAACTAGGTGGAAACAAGATACTTGTTTTCGTTGATTTCGTGATAATACCGGGCCTTAACAATGAAGAGTATAGTCATCACACTCAACTTTTGGTCGTATTTCCGCGTTATAATAAAAAATTCCTTCTACTAAATCAATCTTGCAGCGAGAAACTAAATAACTTAATGCAATTTTCTTATTTATAGCTGTAATAAAGGACTTGCGAGTTTCAGCGTAAAATTCTGCAAGCTCCTGTAATCAGGTATGGTTATAAAACTTACGTAAGGATATAAATTTTTAGAAGTATATGAAAATTTAGCGATAGATGAAAACGGTTTCTGCATAAAACAAAGACTGGAAAAGTAAAATAATACATACATATAGACACGCTTTTCTCCCGTAGAGGTAGGCAGATACCACTTCTCTCCACTTGCTAAGATCTTGGCATACATCTTTCGCTTCTTCCACTTTCATGAGTCCATTCATACATGCTCGTCAGTTACGGGTACTCCTCACCAGGAGGTCTATTCTTGAGGAGTGAGATTCAATCTCACCATTTTTCATCCTTGTTGCTCTCGTTTGAATAGTCATAGGTATGAGAGTGACCAAGATAAAGCCTCATCTCATCTCACGCGTAGAAATAGCCTCCTAGGGCTTATACCGTGACATCCTAGAGCAATGATTTTTTGGTTCTACCGCCGACGCTGCATGACTATGAACCTTATTGCGCGGCAATACGATTCGTGGTCGCTTGCGTCGGTAGCTGAACTTTTAATCATCGCAAAAACAAATCACGGTACGGGGCCAGGGCCCGTACCGTGACACCTTAGAGCAATGATTATTTGGTTCTACTGCCGACGCTGCATGACTATGAATCTTATTGCGTGGCAATACGATTCGTGGTCGCTTGCGTCGGTAGCTGAACTTTTAATCATCGCAAAAACAAATCACGGTACGGGGCCAGGGCCCGTACCGTGATACCTTAGAGCAATGATTACTTGGTTCTACCGCCGACGCTGCATGACTATGAATCTTATTGCGCGGCAATACGATTCGTGGTCGCGCAGCGTCAGTGGCTAAACCTAAAAATCATCGCAAAAACAGGTCACGGTACCGCTCCCCTGGCCTTTTCTCGAAACGTCTTGGATTTGATCATGAGAGGTTTTTCTAGGTTGCTTGGTACCTACTTGACAATTCACACTCGCCTATAATAATGTACTCGTAGTAAGTATAATGTTTTCTTTCAATATAGTTTTATAACAATTCAAATGTTATGTACCTACTAATTCCGCAGAGCGGTTTCACCCGGTATCCTACAGTTAGTGTTATTTTTTTCCGGCTAGTAAGTTGCCTATATATTAATACCGGGTTTATGCTACCTCCAAATCAAATTTTATCCTCATCCGTTAAGTCGTTTCTGCGTAAAGAAATAACTGCTCGCTCGCATAATATGCGAACATCACATTCGCATAATATGCAAAATATTATATTGTATGTGGAAGTTTAATAGAAAAAGTCCTTGATAGATACGGTACATAAATCCTAACCCTAACAAATGTTATAAATGCGGATAAAAGTAGGTTTGTTTATGTGTTATGCTTTCACGCCTTAACCACTCAGCGGATCATCATGAAATTTTGCATAAGTAAGTACAAATTGCCCGGAGTACAAAAAAGGACACAAGGTACTTTTCATCCTGAAAAATAACCCGGTTCCTGTAGGACCGCAGGTGAAACCGCTAAACGCAGCTAGTCTGAGAAAATATGACAGAACATAAACTTTTCAAGTTTTACGAAACAATGTTTTGTGAAAAAGCGTGCGCATAGCTTCTAAAGTACTTATATTATTGGAAGCTGTAGGAATAAAGCTCTCTCCTGACTAAGCAAACTGTGAGCAGCTAAGTGTCCGCTGACTGACTGACTGGCGGCGTATTGGGCAAACTCAATGTTGAGCTAGAGGCAAACTGTAGCAAACAAAATGCGAATTGGCAACTCGACAGCAAGCGATACGCTGCAATTTCTGCAAACTATGTACGTACAGTACGCGCTGTTTGGACTAATGGCTCTGTGAGCTGTAGATCTCGCGGCGGACGTCTGTCTCCTCTACAAATCGCACTCCTTAACCGATTCTTGTGAAAATTTGTGAGCAAGTTTAATAATTATACAGATTTTTGTGTAGAGTCAGTTTTTTTTTTAAATTTCAAAACGGCGTAGAATTTGTAACCCTGTTTTTTTTCTGGATCCAGAGTAACTATACCTAGCTATATATTTTTTTCCGCGTTTAGTATACCTTGTGACTCAAACTACTGGTTTAAATTGGAGCTACATAATATGAGTCCTAAATAATATAAAGGTTTTGTTTGGCAGTTTCAGCTTTTGATCAAAATTTAATAGGTTGTTTTGGTTGGTAAAAACTTACGTTGACCTTGTCCTTTATTTTGGGAGTTCCATACTTTCAAGCATTCGCATTCAATCAGACCGTTTAGCTATTAGTAGTTTTGTGTGTAAACTCTTTGTTTAATTAACTTTTTAACTTTATTTAAAATTCAACTTCAGGCTTAGGCTTGTTTACCAATCTGGTTTTAATTCTGTTTGGCGTTGACAGACAGTACCTCGCGTTATAGTGAAAGTGACATTCATCCAAACTTGACATATTGGCTGATGAGTGCGGAGTGCGTTTGGCTTGACATCAGCATATTGATCAGGTGTAAGTTTTGTGAATGATTGGTGTTCTAATTCGATCGTTTTGATGTCTGTGGTGTGGAGGAACGTAATCGATTTCCGGCTCCCGGGGGTTCTCATTGAGATTTCGATCGGGGAACAGCCATTTTTACAACTTTACATGGTGGTGGAAAGCTACGCCTTTCCCTAAATTTTATTTTTGTCTCGTTTGTGAGGAGTCACCAGGTGGCGGCAACGCGCTCTGCCTCAGGGGAGGTGTGGCGTCCAAGTGTTAGTGTTGAAATTGCGTGTCCGAGTTGAGCGTCCGTGGCCGGCGTTCCGCTGCCTTGGTGTGTTCGTGTGCCTTGGTCTATCAGTGTTCCTAACCGTCTTCCTTAACTGGAGGACGTTTAGTACGGGCTCTTCGTCTAGGTGGGAGATCACCAATCGGGTAACTTTACGTTAAGATTTTGATTGCTGTCCCTGTGGAAGACCACCTTTAGTGTAACTATACGTTAAGGTTTTGATTGCTGTCCCTGTGGAAGACCACCTTTAGTGTAACTATACGTTAAGATTTTGATTGCTGTCCCTGTGGAAGACCACCTTTAGTGTAACTATACGTTAAGGTTTTGATGGCTGTCCCTGTGAAAGACCGCCTCTAGTGTAACTTAGTTAAGGTATTACTTATAGACAAGACAAACCGACGAGATCGGCGACCCTTCCTTATAAATAAATTTTAAGGCGATCCTGGCCAGAAAACGTCTAGCAAGAATGAACTTTCCTCTAAGATAAACCATGGTTTTTATTGTGTAAAAAATATATGTTATTCTCAAGCATGTTTATAAGTGGTATCATAAATCTGATACATGTTATGAATAACTTCACTCGATAGAAAAAAAATCCAAAGTCACCTCTATTTGGTATTTTAACCCATTAGAGGCCAAACATAAACCAAACATAATTCTTTAAATTTTCCTTTATTTCTATGTTACGATAAGAGTTACTAAATAGGATTTACAAAGAAAAAAAAAGATTTTAATTTTTTTTAGTGATTTTAGGGGGTGTACACGATTAGGTACAGCGGCCGCTTATAGGTGAAAATTTTCAAAGCATGATTTTTTGATGCAAAGTGTTTTTAGACACTTCTTGCACTCCCAAAGAACTCTTGTATGACATATTGCGCAACGCAACGGTTTCTCTAGTTTTTTGAGGTAGTGACCTTTGCATTCTTGAGGTAATCCTGGTATCAGCGATGAAGATGGTCTAGCATTGTTTAGTGTTTCTTGGCGTAAATAGTACCTAGTAATACTACGGCGGAACAAAAGTTGATCCACATGGTCTTTTCTGCTCAAAGAACAAACAACAATCATGTCAATTGCAACAGTCATTTGTCCAGCATATTCGTAAATAATACCCACCACCATTTATTTCCATGAATGGCGATCCAGTAAGCGATATGGATTGACCTCCCATGCCCTTGTTGTACATACATGGGGTATCTCAAAATAAGTCTTCTCGTGTTTTATTCCGCACCATCGTTTTACAAGACCCAATGGCTCAACTGTGTCTTACCATCTCACTAACAACAGATCATTGGTTTTATCGAATCGATAGTCGTATGTAGCCCTTTCCATCTTCTTCATTTCTTTTTGCTTACAAGAGGACTTCCAATAACGTCTTGAAAACCCTGGATCCCAGGGGCTCGGTGGAAGCATTAGTTGATTTACCGCAATAAATATGTTGGAGAAAACTTTCGCCATGTAGGAGTTTGCTGACGTTGCTGGGGTTTCCGTGCTCGCTTTGCAGCCAACGGTTAGTCGACACTGCTGAAAGAACCACCATCATCATTGCCATCGTTGTTGGTAAAAACTTCGACATTACCAGGAACATCTTGAGGAAGTGAAGTGGTCACCAAATCTTCGTCGGCCCCCTCTTCTTCGTCCGTCACAACGCTCGGATCTAGCAGTATGATTGCAAATTCATACTCTGCATCATCGTCACATTATTTAGAATAGCTTCAACAGCTTCCTGAAGTCCTTCGAAGCTTTCAGCACCGATAAAATTGCTTCCGATGCATTTCTTAGTAATCTGAAAATAAAATAGTTTTACTCCCAGAAGTGGCCACTGTACCGATTTCTGTACAGCTGTATTTCATGCAAAATAAAATCGAAACGATTGAAGTACCATTGACAAATATTACTAAAACAGATGCCTTATATTTTGAAATATCTAAAAACAATTACTTTAGTAAAAATATCTCTCGCAAAACATATAATAATAATAATAAAGTGTACTTACGTGTCTAGACGTTCCGCGGACCAACTTTAACCACTTGTCAAAAAAATATTTGTAAAACTACCCACTTTTAAAAAATATATTTAATTGTCACCATTTACCCTCTTAAATTAAATAAATAGTAACTACCATAAAACTTTATAGAATTCATTATAAAAATTTAACTTGACCTGTACAGAAATAGGTACAGTGACTCGGAATGGGTTAAACACAATTTGCGACTTCATTTTTACAAATCATATTGCTTTTTTAATTTTTTTTACGAATTACAACGCAATAAAAAAGTGGAATCATTAATAAAAATGTTAAAAAGTTAATATGGTAATTTTATATGATTTTTTTATCATGAATTCATGGTAAAAAGGCGCGTTTACGTGACCGCCAGTCCGGTCGCAGACCCCGTCGACGCCGGACGTGTGCCAAATTTTTGTGTCTCCGCAGTGCCAGAGTGCAATGGGTAACAAACACAATAAAAGAAAAAAATGCTCAAGTCTGGCTTTTAGAAAATCGTACGAGTCAAGGAGCAAACGTCGGTAAGTAGATAAACTTCTACTAGACTAAGCTGGTAATCATTGTTTTTGTTTACTAGAATCGACATTTCTTGCATTGCTTTTTGTAGTCAGATGATGAACAACAAATCGATGAGTACCTACTTATACTCGTTTTAGTGCTTTCAAATATCATACTCATCATCATAGACACTTTTTTGTCTCGTTACGTGTATTCAGGATGTAAATACCCGGCCTAGTGGTATACCTACTAGTGATATTTATGTAGTTATACCTACCTACAGTTACAGTTTTTTTTTTTTGCAGATTACTACATGAAAATGTAACAAACTCCAATGACATTGGAATTGACGAAACGTAAGTACCTACCTAGCTTTTGTAACATGCAGGGTGGCGGATCTTCGCTAAGTTTTGACTATACAGGATGTTAGGTAAGATACGGGACGACGTTCATACTTTCATTTTTACTGAGCAATCTGAACTGCACAACGAGTAAATACCCGACCTAGTGGCATACCAGTGATATTTATATTTATATAGTTATACCTACCTACACGAATACCTATCTTACAGTTTTATTTTTCAGAAGAGTACTATATCAAAATGTAATAAACTCCGATGAAATTGGAATTGACGAAACGTAAGTACCTACCTACCTTTTGTAACATGCAGGGTGGCAGATCTTCGCTAAGTTTTGACTATACAGGATGTTAGATAAGATACGGGACGACGTTCATGCTTTCATTTTTACTGAGCAATCTGAACTGCACAACGAGTAAATACCCGATCTAGTGGCATACCAGTGATATTTATATTTATATAGTTATACCTACCTACACGAATACCTATCTTACAGTTTTTTTTTCAGAAGAGTACTATATCAAAATGTAATAAACTCCGATGACATTGGAATTGACGAAACGTAAGTACCTACCTACCCTTTGTAATATGCAGGGTGGCGGATCTTCGCTAAGTTTTGACTATACAGGATGTTAGGTAAGATACGGGATGACGTGCATACTTTCATTTTTACTGAGCAATCTGAACTGCACAACGAGTAAATACCCGGACTAGTGGTATATCTAGTAGTGATTTACGTAGTAATACCTACCTACATGAATACTTATCTTCGATTTTTTTTGCAGGAGAGTACTTCAAGAGAATGTAATAAACTCTGATGACATTGGAATTGATTCAGTCAAAGTGTATCAAGAAACCGTCTTTGATGGTGTTACAAAACCCGTTAGCAATACACTTTTTAAAAATCTATAGTGGAGTTTCCAACAAGACTCTGCACCTGGTCACAAGGCGCGCACTATCCAAACCTGGCTGGAAGCCAATGTTCCGGACTTTATAAGGGCTGAAGACTGGCCCTCTTCTAGTCCAGATCGAAACTCCCTGGACTACAAATTATAGTCAGTTTTAGAGGGAATGGCCTGCTCTAAAAGACACGCCGACGTCGAGTCACTTAAGAAATCTTTGAAGCAAGCAGTGGCTAAATTTCCCATGGAAACAGTCCGTAAATCTATAGATTCTTGGCCAGACCGACTAAAGGCCTGTATCAAGGTCAAAGGTGGTCATTTTGAATAAAATAATAGTTATATTTTTGTAAAGACTTCAATACATGTGTACATATTACTTTTATTGACATTACATTACTGTATAAAATAATAAATGCATATTCATTTGTAACAGAACTTATGGCTAGACATACATACATATCGTCACGCCTTTCCCCCGAGGGGACTGGCAGAGGTGTAATACAACACCCACATTTCGCCGGACGATATTCAGTCCCAAATGTGACAGGAGGCGAGCCTGTCGCCATACACCGGGCTCGTGTTATGGAGCAGATGACATACAATACGCACATATGTTCACACAATGAACAAATTGGTGCGTGCCGTCGGTGGGTTCAAACCCGCTCCCTCTGGCTTGAGAGGCGGATCTTCTCCCAACTAGGCTGCCATCGCTTCTACAACTATTGCAAAGAACAAAATAATAATACTACGTACCTATAGCTCAATTGTATCAAAAATATCTATTATAGTTGTCTATACTTGTATAAACAATTATAATAGATATGTATATGCATATGTATTTGTATTGGATGTTTTGTTAGTACTAGCAGAATGTCCGCCACTACGTACCCAGTGTATGTAACCGGTATAATTTACTCGATTCTTCCATAATTATTGTTCAAAATTATATCTGAATCGTGTAGTTTTTTAACTTTGTAACATTTAACAAACCATACAATATTATTAGTACGCACCTAATGGTAAATTAAGGTAATTAGAATTGTTATTACGATATTGTTATACAATATACCCAAAAATAATGAAATTTAAAATGTTGTATTATTTAATGAATACCGGTAGTTACACAATCATTCCAACACCCTGTATAAGTATTTGTCCTAATAAGGATAACTAGTAACCTATGTGTCAATCCAGGGCATAAGCTAACTCCGTTCCAAATATCATCCTCATCCGTCTAGCCGTTTAGGTATGAATAAGTAAAATACGAGTACATACCTAACTTCCACACACACTCGCAATCTTTTGTGTTTATGAGTATGAAGTGTGATAAAATGGAAATAATGACACTACAGGTAAAATGAAACTAATGCCACGACTTACACATCAAAAATACAACAACTCGTGGACATGAGATTTGTTGTTTATTTGCTCGAACGGCATTTCAAGCGAAATTTCGATTTCCTAAAAAATGGGTGTTTAGGTACTCGATACCATAACGTGACTGACGGGTGAAAGACGTGCGCGCGGCGCATCGCATACAACTTTTGTGTCGCGTGAACGAATACGTCGCGCTCCCAAAAAGTGCGGCCTGAGGTTGAGTAAAATACCTAAAGTTCTGGGAAAGCCTCGCCTTAAATGCAAACATTTGTGGGCTTTCCCTTTACTTCCCCCCACTTCCGGTTACAATATGATTTGTTTTAATCATATCTCCGTCAAACGTCTTTAAAAAAAAAAAACAAAACTGCCTCAAGAACAAATCTCTATAATTAATTATTAAACCTACTCACAAAGTTTCAAAAGAACTGCTTAGGAAATTTTAGTGCGACCTGTGGACGAAGACAAAGATCCGGAATTCGGACATACGAAAGCATTTTTGTCGAAGACGAAGCATAGGCGCTTCGCTCACTAACGCTCGATTAGTCAATAATAGACTGTTAAATGTAATTGGGTGAATAACTGGAGGTAAACAGTCAACAATGCAAACAGTCAGTTACAGTTTGTTAAGTTAGGACGAAGCTTATTTACTTACAAGTTTGAAAGTTGATACACAAGTTGATATCATGGTAACATTCAATCCGAGTTTTCTGACAATTTCTAACCAAATATAGAAAAAAAGTTATATGATGACGTCACGTCACGCAACTTGTGTTGATATTGTTTAGGGTTGCCGCTTATGTTGAAAAATGTCAGGTTGATTTATCCTACTAATATTATAAACGCGAAAGTTTGTAAGAATGGATAGACGGATGGATGTTTGTTTCTCTTTCACGCTAGAACGGCTGAACAGAACTGGATGAAATTTGGCACAGAGATAGATTTTAGTCTAGAATAGCACATAGGATACTTTTTAACCGCGGGTGAAACCGCAGGGCGCAGTTAGTTTTTCATAATTTACACACTATTGCAACTACGTATTTGTATGTGTGTAAGGCAATAGATACAGTATTTAAATTGCAATTATGTCAATTTCCAGGCTTAGTAAAGTAAGTAAACTTAATTATATAAATAAGATAAGTATGTATCTAATAATAACGTTTTTTTAATTCTACTGGTTACTAACATAAAATGTTGTCAATAAGCCATTTTTTTTTCCGCGTTTTCCTACTGACTGACAACCCTAATCCGACTACAGATGTTCGAATGCCAATATTGTGGAATTTAATAAAAAATCCCCTCAACATATTGGCATAGTGTAAATAAATGTATTCCCAAAAATCTACATTCGTGATTCTTACTTATTCCTATTCCGATAAGTAATGTATGATATTCGATGTTTCTAAAAATGGGGACCAAAATACTTAGATCCCGCTGTATTAGGAGATTTTTGCCTGTTCAAGCGAAATAAGAAATTGAATTCAGAGCTTCTTATAGGCATAGTAATATTTTTATCGTATTTTTATGTAACTTAAGTAGTAACCTACATAAGAGATTGAATTTGTACTCGTATGTATGACGTCTACCATATTATTTAAGTTTTTAACATAGCATAACAAATCGTCACGCCATACCCCCGAGAGGGCTGGTAGAGGTGTAATACAACACCCACACTTCTCCGGACGATATTCAGTCCCAAATGTGACAGGGGGCGAGCCTGTCGCCAGACACCGGGCTCCAGTCATGTAGTAGATGGACATACAATACGCACAAATGTTCACACAATGAACAAAGTGGTGCGAGCCGTAGGCTGGGTTTGAACCCGCTCCCTCTGACTTGAGAGGGGGGCTTTCTCCAACTAGGCTATCATCGCCTCTAATTATTCACATTATATCATCAGTGACTTCGTTTATAGGTTATCTTGTCTTCTACATATATTTCTATCTCTTCTCTAGAAACTCTCTATTCCAAATAGTACTACTACTCTACCCTCTACTGAGAGGCCATCGGGCGGCCTAGAAACTCTGACATCAGGGCCAGCCACTCGGCCTATCCAAACTTGCTTGCTTGCTTACTCTGAATAGTTTAAAAAACAAAGGCACATTTAGCACCTGTATGTTCCTCTATTTGTCTGGTTGTCTTGCTAACTCCTGAATGACGTAACGGATTTTGATGCGGTTTCCATCATCAGACAGATAATTTTTCACAGAAAGTTTACAGGTAACTACCGCGCAAAACCAGAACGGGTCGTTAATACGTGAAAATCACACTGTTTTTACCTACTAATAACTAATTACTAATAATATTGCGACCTGTAATTAGAGGAAGACAGCCATCCGAACAGAAATCCGGACATACGAAAGCATTTTTGTCTTTTTTTTATGTAGAATAGGTCGGCGTTTGACCACCAACTCGCCTGATGTTAAGCGACGTTGTGGTCTAAGATGGAGCACGACGACCTATAAGGTACTTATTCACTCTAGCCTTGAAGTTTTGTAGAGTGAAGAAGTACAAAGACGGCAGTTGAGTGAGGCGCTACGAGTGCGCTACTGCTCAGACCCGTCTTCGGAACGGTTACACCGGACTACATCCCGAAACACGACTAGGTCATTTCACGGCATGGCTTGGTCCGGTGGGTGGTAACTAGCCACGGCCGAAGCCTCCCACCAGAGTTTGCTACCCGGTTAGCACTACCCGGGGACCACGTGTAGGGAATCAGAATAGAGTACACTCCCACGGACGTGGGTAGCTCAGCCCCCGAAGTTGAAGCATAGACCCTTCTCTCGCTCGGTGGATAAACGCGAAGGTTCGGATGGATGTATGGATGGATGGATAGATGGGTGTATGTATGTTTCAATGTGTTACTCAATCACGCCAGAACGGCTGAATGAAATTTGGCACAGGGATAGATTAAAGTCTGGAATTACAAAGGATCATTTTTAACCACAGGTGAAACCGCGAGTCGTAGTTAGTAATACCTAAGCATAATATTTAACTGCTTACTAAGAAATTACTGCTTATCTAGCTAATATTTCAATTAGAAACAAAATTAAGAACTAGATGGCGCTTTTTAATATTCTTAACTGTCTGATCGCTCCACGCCCGTAAAATAAAGGATTCGCCAGATAACTTTTTTTATTTGAAAATGCTATAAAAAAAAAACTACTGAATATTTTCTCAAATTTCTTTTTTTATTTGAAAGTAGTTAATAAGAACCTTCCAGTTAATAGGGTTAATAATAATAGGTTAAAGGTTAATAAAGGTTTATAGGTTTAAAGGATAATATTCGTGAAGCCATTAGTGAAATACAGCTGCACACAATAGATAATGTGCTTAAAAATTGGACGGATCGTGTAGGCTATTGCATGGCCAGCCGAGGCAGCCGTTTGAATGAAATTATTTTTCATTATTAACCGGAAGCTAGTTCCATGCTTAAGCTTCATACTGTCAATTCTAGCAAGGAAACCACGACAGGTCATCTCAAACTGGTTATGCTACAATATGCATCGAAACCTATTGGGATATTATCGAGCTACCCTAGCTGTCGCTTCGAGTTGCTTCCACCCTCTGACGTAAGGGTGGCAAGTCGCTTTGTTGGGGCGTAAATATTAATAGGTTATTTAGGGTTCCGGTGCTCTTAAATCTTGTTTTGGGGTGACTAGCTAAACCCCATGACTTTACTTGCTGTCGTCATTTTTTTGCGGGTAAATACTAAGCTCGTACTAAGCTTTTATTTTAAGGGTGCATTGTGTTATAATTGATTAATCGAAAAGAGTCGAACGAATCGGCGTTTTGTCCGACGATTACTTGATTGAATAAGGATAGTCTGATTTTATTTTAAAAAAAAACTTAATTGATTTTTCATTTCCATTGAAATTTACAATATAACAAGTTACATTATAAAAGAAAAACGAAAACTTGGCTGAAAAATGTTGTACCCTATGTCACTTCCACTATCAAGACGATTCAAATGACATCTCACATGTCGAAATCCATCAAGCTGTTTAGGCTGTAGGGAGTGCCAAAGAAACCTCACACACACACACACACACACACACATACATACCTTCATACTAACATAAATACAAACACTCGAAAAACATAGCCCTCCTTCTTGCACAGTCAGGTAAAAAAACGCAATGTGCGTAAGTATTTACTTACTTACTACTATGTATTTCGTTAAGAGATTTACGGTAACTTAACGCGATTATTTTGTCCACATGAACGAAGTCGCGGGTAACAGCAAGTGTTGTTTTAATATAAAATTTCGAGGTTTTCCCTTTTAACCTTGTTACCATAGACCATTGAGTACAAAATGCTTAATTTTAAGAATTTATCTGATCTCTTAAGGGTAATGTGAAGTCAGTTGAAAGGGATTTTGTAACCTCCCTTAGTCGCCGAGTCGTACCTTTTTGAATTTTTATGAATTGGAAATAAAATGTCAGGATTATGAAAGAACTTGGGCTTTATGGATTTGAAAGATATTTATTTTATTGGAGGAAAAACGCTTCTCATGTTAAGTATGAGCATTTAATTATGCGTGACATTTATCCAAATGGGTTTGAAATTATTACAAGAATTTGTGCTTATAAGGTTGTTATAAAATATTCAAAGTAAAAGTAACATAGGATGGCGAATAGTGACATAATAGTAACATACGATGGCGAATGGTGACATAAAAGTAACATAGGATGGCGAATGGTGACCTTAAACATTTGAATTTTAAACCATATTTAACTACTTAGCTTTTATTATGGAAACTGACGTGGATTTCATATAGACACGCCTTTTCCCCCGAGGGAGCTGGCAGAGGTGTAATGCAACACCCACACTTCGCCAGACGAAATTCAGTCCCGGATGTGGGAGGGGGCGAGTCTGCGGGCTCCAGTCATGTAGCAGATGACATACAATAAGCACATAAATTATGTTTACACAATTAATAAATTGGTACGTGCCGTCGGGTGGGTTTGAACCCGCTCCCTCTAGCTTGAGAAGCGAGCCTTCTACAACTAGACTATCATATGATTTATGGAACGGGAATTACTCACGTAAAATTTAGTAGATTATTCCGACCATTTCGGTTTCGACCGAGTTTCAACCGCATTCGGCGGTCTAGGCAAGTGCGCGCGCGCGGCTGCGTTTCGCATAGCACTAAAGTCGGAATACTCGACTAAATCGTACGTGAGTAATTCCCGTTTCATTAACCATAACTACTTAGCTATTTGGTGCGGAATGGAAAATGGTAATAATTATGTTGGCGTGAGACTTAGAGCGCAGAGAAAAGTAACTAAAATGTTAATTAATTATTAACAACTTTTTATAACGATTGCTAGTGATCATTACTGATGCTCATAATGCCCCGGAAATTATTTTTGCATAATATGATGATACTATTTTTAGTTTAAGCCCCAGACAGAAAAGACGAGACGCAGACGCGGTGTACCACAACATGTATAGTGGAGACGCGATTCAACACATACGAGTAAGTACAGTGAATAAGGGGCACAGATTGGGCGTGGACGCGACGATTCTCGTTTTGTATGAAGGTGCCAGGCTTCCTCCCTATCCGTATCTCGTATTCGACTTACGTTTTTTCTATCTGGCTACCGGTTAGACTGAATAGAGACGTGAAATAAAATTAATTTCCTGTAGCAATATTAGTCGTGCACTATCGTGTCGGGTCGATACATAAGTGGCACTTCCGCAGACATCAAATGAAATATTCGAAAAACAATAATGAAATGACAGAATAACATGCCTCCAAAAAAAAAGTCTAACAACTAACAATATTAAAAGCTAAACACAAAACCCGACTGCAAAATGTAGTCTGACACTCTTGATAACTATAGTTAAAATGTTGTATCCTATGTCACTTCCACTATCAAGACGATTCAAATGACACCTCACATGCCGAAATCCAGCAAGCTGTTTATGATGTTGGCCGTGCCATAGAAACATACATACATACATACATACATACACTCTAAAAACATAACCCTCCTTCTTGCGCAGTCTGGTAAAAATAACCATAACGAGAGTCCCCCCGTAATAGAGAGAGCTTTGCGTTAAATTCTCACCCGCCATGCCTAATCTGAAACCACGGTATTCACCAAGTTCCGACCAATATTTCAAGATAACGTTCTGTATCGGATAGATAACGCGCGACGGCATGTTGTACCCTTGACGTCGCTGACTATTCGATTTAGTGGGGGAATGCAGACGAGCTGCTTGTGAGCAACTTACTAAATTACCAACTTATAAGGGTGCTATCAAGATTAAACTCTACAATTTTGATTTAGCTTCCTAAAACCAAAACCCGTTTACTAGCGTTATTTTTCATAAGAAATCGTGTTATTTATGCAGTTTCATTCCTACAAGAGCTTAAAGAAAATACACCTTCAAAAATATGATTAGCATTGTAAATATTGACTGAACATAGCTACATACTTACTTTATAATAATTGTCACGAACAGATGAGCTATACTCACAATAAAATTAATGTCATAAAATTAATTGATAACTTAAATTTAGAAAAAAACGTACTTGACAGTGTGTCAAAAGATTAAAAACCACCATCGACTTAATGCTTCTTAACAGATTAACAATCAAAAAAGGTAAATCATAACAGCACAGCAAAAGCGAATAAACACGCGCCGCTGTTGCGCGTGTTGCAAACATCGCTCGTCTGCACACCCTCTTCCGATTCAATAACAATTCACCCTGATAAATGGGATGGGAGCCATTACAATTTATGGTTCGTTTGCTTTATCTCCGCCTGCTGTAACCAGATACTAGTAAAACTATAATGATAAGACATATGTGACCGGTTTTTCCTTAAGCTTGGCCACTGATTCTGTAGCCCGTTTGCTCGTAAAATTTAGCTGAGTGAGGCTATGTTTTATGGGGACACATCGGTTGGATGATGCTTACGACTGCACCTATTTGCTATACTACTATTCTAGTACTTAGCAATAAAAATATATATAGGTACATAATAAATATTTCGACTTACTAATAAAAAATGTTTAGCCTCGGAATAGTTAGTGTTTTGACTTTTTCTTTGTTTTTAATTTTTTTAACTCGATGGAATAAAGCCCGCCTTTCATTAGCGAAGCCACAAGCCGTATGCCCGCCGTACGAATCGGTGGACAAATCTGTCATCGCCCATATACTACACAAGCGCTCAGGTGCGCTAGGCGGCGCTCGCGGTTTCGACGGCGAACGGTGGATTGGTCGGCGAGCCCGCTGGTTCCCTTTCGCGACAAATCCGGCTGATTGGTATGCGTGTGAATGGTGGGCTATAGACAAAACAAGGTATAACTAGTCCGAGGCTATACAGCGTTTATTAGTAAAGAGGGTAGAGTTTATCTGTCTTCTCAGCTGCTTTTAGAATCTGTGTAAAATAACTATATACTTCTCAACTAAGCTGAGAATTCCGTAGTTTGCCCGTGCATACTTCCTAGCTCCTATCGTAAAAGCAATCCTAATTCAGCCAGAACGGCTGAACGGATCTGAATGAAAGGTAGAGAGATAGATTATAGTCCGGAAGCACATTAGTTACTAACACCTCGGGGCGCAGCTAGTAGGTACGAGTATATTAAATACGAAAGTGAGTTTCTTTATTCGATTGTTTGTTGACCTTTCACGCCGTAGCTTTTCAACGGATCGTTAAGAAATTTTGCATACACATTCTTTGGAGTACAGAAAATATTGAAAGTATAGTACACTAGCGCCCCGCGGTTTCACCCGCGGTTAAAAAGTATCCTATGTGTTATTCTAGACCATAATCTATCTCTGTGCCAAATTTCATCCAAATCTGTGCAGCCGTTTTGGCGTGAAAGAGTTACAAACATCCATCCATTCATTCTTACAAACTTTCGCGTTTAGAATATTAGTAGTATAGGATAGGGAACTTTTTATACCGAAAAAAAAAATTACAGTTCCAACAGGGCTATCATAAGCCGTGGACAAATTTTCTTTCCACATTGTTTATCCCGACAGAAAGAGACACACATATTTTTCAGTTTTTTTATTTTTTATAAAAATTAGGTCAACATTTGACCACCAACTCGCCTGATGTGAAGCGACATTGTGGCCTAAGATGAAAAAAAGAAAAAAAAAGAAAGAAAGATACATTTATTTTGACACACAAGACACTACAAAGACGGTGACAATACTTAATACCAATACACAAATTACCGAAAACAGTGCAGTCACTGTAGTGTCCAGTACGTCAAAAAAGGTCAATGCTCAGCTCATAGACATAGAGGAAAGACCCCTAATCGGTCAAAAATAATGATTCCAAAAAAAGTAAACCAAACCATTGAAAGTCAACCAATTCACTAGTCAGTCTTCGATGTCATCCAGTAGCGGTTACGTCTCCCCACTAACCAATAAGTATGGTGAACTGTGTAGTCCACTCATGCCGAAATTTCAGAATATCCAAAACAGTAAAAAAAGGCAACGTCACAATAGCATCCGTAAGTCTTAAATATATTTTAATTGCTATAAAAAGCTAATAATTGTAATTAATTCTTAATGTCAACAGAGCGAAAAGTTGCTGAAAAAAGTGTTGCCACAAGGTATTTTTATATTTCCCCAATTAATTATCCTTAGGTTTCATAATCCAGTTTAGCCGGTCAGTAGACAAAAATAATTCGCTAAAGTAAAAATGAAAATTAGTGGAAACTTCGTCGCCTTTCAACAATTTGCGCTGTGCACCTTCGCAAGAAAGAAAGATACGTAACAGTGAAATATCGTGACAAGCAGGCGTCAGTTTTATTTTTATGTAAATGTAATGTTATTTTATTGCCGAAAAAATAACTTAAATGTATGATGTAAATAATGATAATGTGTAAATTTATGTGTAAACAAGATTAAAGGGATTACTTACTATTGATTTTAACTCAAATTCGTACTCTTGATTTTTACTTAAATTCTTACCTTTTACCTACTCTGATTTTAGTTAAGGTTTACATACAATCTATAATATTAGTTTTTAGTATAATGTCATGAGTGGATCTGGGTAAGTCTTTGTGTGTAGTTTAGCTCTGGCATAAGCTGGCCCAATAATTTGTTTCCGGTCTTGTGAATTCTTTAAACTCTGATCGTTATATAATTTACCCAAATAAATCGGGTAACCTCTTTTAATGGCAAGTTCATCACGTATAGAAAAAAAGGTTTTATTATGGTACCAAAATAAATTTGACATGTTTCGAAATCGTGTTTTGTATGAAGACTATCCTTCTGGACCTATGTAATAGGGCATATTCTGTGGCTCAGCTATAATGCTGAAAATTTCTTCCCAGCGCTGATTTTCAGCATTGACCTTAGGAGACGAACGGGACTACAATGTACAATTAAAAGAATACAAAAAAAAATCATCTAGCACGAAGATCTAGTAGGTACTTATTCACTCTGGCTTTGAAGATACCTAGGTTGCTACATCTAAGCGCAGATAAAAACGGTGAACCGAAAATTTGTCTCCGGCCCGTGGTAACCCTTCTGTGGGGTGAATCCGTGGGACGGAGCTAGTTTGATTACACGTAGTTTTGTTTTTCAATGAAAAACATTAGCATTATTAATATCGCGATGACAGCCTAGTTGGAGAAGCCTTGCCTCTCAAGCCAGAGGGAGCGGGTTCGAACCCAGCCGACGGTACGCACCAATTCGTTCATTGGGTGAACATGTGCGTAAATGTCATCTGCTACATGACTGGAGCCCGGTGTATGGCGACGGGCACACCCCCTGTCACATTTGGGACTGCATATCGTCCGACGAAGTGTGGGTGTTGTATTACACCTCAGCCTTCCCCCTCGGGGAAAGGCGTGACGAAATGTTTGTATGTACATTAATATTCAAAATCAATTCACAGAGTCATTTTAAAAAGTAAGTACTTACCTCAGTTTCTTGTCTCAATTTACCTAATTTTTGGGGGCTGAGCTACCCACGTCCGTAGGAGTGTACTCTATTCTGATTCCCTACACGTGGTCCCCGGGTAGTGCTAACCGGGTAGCAAACTCTGGTGGGAGGCTTCGGTCGTGGCTAGTTACCACCCACTGGACCAAGTCATGCCGTGAAATGACCTAGTCGTGTTTCGGGATGTGGTCCGGTGTAACCGTTCCGAAGACGGGTCTGAGCAGTGGCGCACTTGCAGCGCCTCACTCAGCAGCTTCTTCACTCTACAAAACTTCAAGGCTAGAGAGAATAAGTGCCTCATGGGTCGTCGTGCTCCATCTTAGACCACAACGTCGCTTAACATCAGGCGAGTTGGTGGTCAAACGCCGACCTATTCTACATAAAAAAAAAAAAAAAAAAAAACCTTTTCTTTCTAAGTTTTTCATCTCGCTATTTTTTTGAACAAACGCCAGCTCAAATATTATCTCTGTATCTTGGTAAGTAAATAAGAGTAGAACAGTGTACGTGGAGACTTGGTTGTTTGTCATCGTATGAAGTTTACCTTAGGGGCTGCGAATTTACATAGAGAATAAAGCCAGCAGACTGTCGTGAGGTGTCAAGTTCAATTGTAATTATAAGAAAACAAGCTACTCCACGCGGTTTTACTTTCGACTAAAAAGTGGCATGAAAAGGCTGACAGAGGTGTATTGCAACACCTAAGCTTCGCCGAACGATATTCAATCCCAAATGTGACATGGGGGCGAGCTTGGCGCTATGTAACTACCGGACTCCAGTTACGTAGCAGATGACACCAAATATTACATAAATTACATTAATATTACATTTACATGGTGTAAAGACATATTCCAGGGCATTCTCTACCTACATGTGAAATTTCTTTAAAAAAATCTGAAAATCTGTTTGAGTCTTCACACACACTCTCATAAGCTTTCGACTTAAAAATGTAAGTTGGATAGAGCATGGTATATTAATATACTCCGCCAGGTATAGTATTCAGCAACACGTAGTGACGTCAATCGATGCTTGAGAAAGAACGAAATAAGTCTTTTAAAACAAGTCCGAAAGAGACGGATAACGATGACGTCATTGCGTGTTTGCTAAATGCTAAACCTTGTTTCTTGGATCATGGGATAGTGGTAAGTAGGATAATCACATTGAACGTTGTGAAATATAATAGGGTCAACTGGGACAAATGCGTCTGTGGGACAACTGCGTCTTTCGAGAATGACTGACAAACCCTTCACAAATTAGGCAACGAACGCCATCTAGTACAGATTATTGCAACTATAACCGTTGACAGTATTTTGTTACGTGTATCAATAGCAAAGATAGCGAGAATGAACCAACAATAATCTTATATGTTTAAATGAGCAATTCTTGTATATATATATATAATTGGAATCTCGGAATCGGCTTCAACGATTTTCATACAATTTAGTATATAGGGGGTTTCGGGGGCGATAAATCGATCTAGCTAGGAATCATTTTTAGAAAATGTCATTTTATTCGTGTTTTATCGATAATCAACTTAAACATAAACTTGAAAGAAAAATAACAAAAATATGACTCTTCCTGACATCTATTGGCGAATAATAATACTATTTTTTGTGAGCAACTAATTGCTTTAACGACACAACAGCAGATGGCGTTGTTAAGTAACACGAAGTCAATGAGTGTTTGCTTTGAGGTTAGACTAAAATCAATTGTTTATTTTCCAAAAAACACAATTAAAAAAAAAAAATACCGAGCAAAGCTCGGTCATCCAGGTACTAATATATAATATAATATATAATAAAATATATAATAAGTATGTATATCAGTCTCTGACAGCCATAGTACAAGCTTTGCTTAGTTTGGGGTCAGGTGACCGTGTGTGGAAGTGTCCCGAATTTTTTTTTTTTTTTTAATTATTACTGTTGCAATTGGGTTTGTTTGTGACCACAGTGAATTGTATTTTCCATGATAAGGTTCTCGTACCGGAACGGTATTATATATGAACAACGCACTTGAATAACAAGTGTTAATTAAAAATTAAAAAAACCCTCAATACCGGAATTTATCAACACCAACTGTCATCAAACGCAGCCAAGAAAATTCCCCACAAACACACCTCTGACAAAAAAAATTGTGCATCCGTTCGGGAGCTACAATGCCACAGAAACACACACACACACACACACACACACACACACACACACACACTCACACACACACACACTCACACAGACACATCAAACTTACAACACCCCGTCGGTTTTGCGTCGGGAGTTATAAATATTCACAGCCATAGAATCAACATATGCCCTATATTTTTAACCCGCTACGTCAACACACAAAACACAACACGTCACACAAAACATCTATTACGCTACCGGCTACCAACAATATAAAGGTTAGATCAAACAAAACAAACCCCTCAAAAGCTGACCAATAGTTCCGGCCCTCATTCTGGGATGCTTAACATTTTGTCGGTCACTCGATTGCTTGTGATCTGTATAAAAAGACCAGCTGCGTCCTGCGGTTTTTTCAAAAGTAGCCTATTTGTTAATTGATCAAAATCCATACGTTGAGCGTAAACAACACCCATAGACGCATAACAAACATACACACACATTCACAACCTTTCGCCTTTATAATATTACTAGCTGCGCCCCGCGGTTTCACCCGCGGTTAAAAAGTATCCTATGTGCTATTCTAGACTGTAATCTATCTCTGTGCCAAATTTCATCCAGATCTGTTCAGCCGTTCTTGCCTGAAAGAGTAACAAACATCCATACATCCATTCTTACAAACTTTCGCCTTTATAATATTAGTAGGAGTAGGATAGCTGCGCCCCGCGGTTTCTCCCGCGGTTAAAAAGTATCCTATGTGCTATTCTAGACTGTAATCTATCTCTGTGCCAAATTTCATCCAGATCTGTTCAGCCGTTCTTGCGTGAAAGAGTAACAAACATCCATACATCCATTCTTACAAACTTTCGCCTTTATAATATTAGTAGGAAGGATAGGAAGTAGGATTAGTAGGAAGTAGGATAGGATCTAATTACAGTTAAAAGGGATGATAGCCTAGTTGGAGAACGCCCACCTCTCAAGACACAGAGAACAGGTTCGTATTCAGAAGACGGCACGCACCAATTTGTTCATTGTGTGAACATACAGAATGTCATCTGCTACATGACTGGAGCCAGATGTATGGCGACAGGAGCGCCCCCTGTCATATGTCGTGTAATCTTCCTAATTTTGATGTAAACAAGGGTCACACGCAAGAAGTTTTTTTTTGAAGATGTCCTGAAGACAGGGCGGAGGCACAAACGTGCACAGTACGGCCCGGCGGAGTTCACCGCGTTAAAAAAACACGTACACGCTGTTGTAGCTGTTGAGTAGCATGCGACAGCGCCGTTAATCTTCCTCACGGCGGGCGCGCCCTCCGCGCCGCCATTTTAAGAACCACGCGAAACTGATGGCGCGAACGACCCACGCGGTGGAGAATGGAGATGCGGACATGAAGCAGGATTGCGGTGGCAGTGGAGTCCCGCGCCTCCTCAAGGAATAAGGTATCCTTCGTCCCCGTGTCCCAGTGCGCGCAGTTTTTTGTGATGGACTTTTAAACTCGTATTAGTTTTTATTTTACTTCCTTGTACATTTAAACTAAGGAATGTTCTAACTTTAAGTACCGACGTAAGGTACATCTATTCCTTTCGGGGCAACGACCCCCTTATCTCTTTGTCCTTAAGCGCAGTCATTGCGTGTTCGAATGTAACGTAGGTTTAGCTACTGTTAAATAATTAAGAACTGTTCTTTTGGGGCAACAACCCCCGTGTATTATGTTTGTATGTGTACCTTTAAAGAAATACATTCCAGTACCTAAATTCTGTAGTTTTTAATCAATGGATACGTAACGACCTTGCCCATAGGCTAAGATCCACCACAAGAGGACCTTGTACTCCAAAAGTTCAGCGGCTTATCCGCGTAGCATCCGGCATCCTTCTTTTCCTAATTTATCTCAATTTAAAATACTTGTCGTAGATTAGTTACACCTTTTATTAGCTACACTAAAGTTAAAGTCTTTTTATACATAACACTAAAATCATTACCCCTTTTTTTATACACTCACACAAACCTTTAAACACAAATAAATACATACGACAATGGCGCCCGAACTATATAGTTTTTAATCATTAGCATATTTATGGAATCTTAGCTCCTTTAATTATTATTTTCACACAAGTTTTTTTATATTTTTTTTGCATCACGAAGACAGGCAAGGGTTGCCTATCCATTGAATTGAAACGTAAAGCATTCGAATTTCAAAGAATAAAAAGAAAATTTTGTGTACTGCTTTGTAAGTATATGTACAGAACAGCTAACCTACAAATTGATGTCCTGTCTATTTTTACAGGACTTGAATGTTTATTCTCTTTTCATTTGGTAGCTCATCTAGATGAATGCGGCTTCACAGCATTATATAAATTTTTTTTGCTTAGACAAATATTGTGTTTAACAGTACTTTGTCAGTTTTAGTGTTTTCAACTATGATGGAGAGAACTAGAATTCAACCATCCATGTACCAAGAACCACTAATGTCTCCTATTGCGACAACATCAAGCTTCCTTGATCAGCCGATCACGGAGCATCTCAATTTTGTCAATACGAGTCCTCGAGGGAATGCTGCCTGTGACCATGTTTCAACAAAAATAAGCACAGCGGTGACCTACTCTAACAACTTCGAAATTCCACAGCCTGCACTTCATGAAGGTAACCACTTTATCCCTCCTATGAATAATAAACACTCAACAATGTATAATTATGGTGATAAAGTAGAACTGCCAAATATACAAGAACCACAAGTCATCTACGCTGCGGTGAATAATAGTAACCATAACTTAAAGTCGTGGAACATAAAATATGATGGTTTGACATGTGTGAATGAGTTTTTAAACCGTGTGGAAGAAATTAGGGTTGCGAGAAATGTCGAAGTGTCTATACTTCTTAGAGGTTTCTCCGAACTACTTCAGGGTACAGCGTTGAAACTTTATAGGTCTGTTCGAAGTAAAATTAATACCTGGCAGGAACTGTGTGAAGTTTTTAAACAAAATTTCCTGGCTATTGACTATGAGTATTGTACTGAGAAGACCATTAGAGATCTCAAACAAAAGCAGGGTCAATCCGTGTTGAATTTTGTTATAGATATCAAGGATCTTAACCACAAATTAAGTAGGCCTATACCTGATGACTCTCTGATTGAAATCGTGAAGCACAACTTATTGCCAGCTTATGCACAGCTGTTAGCTAATAATGCGGTTAGCTCTTTTGAAAGTTTGGTTTCTTTAAGTAAAAACTATGAGGCTTACTCTAGCCTGTTAGGCAACAAAAATTACAGGGTGGGCATGGTACAGAATACAGGGCAGAGTTCTCCGGCTCAAAACATAACACAAACATATCGCAAGCAGATAAGCCCAGCTGTTAGGCCCAATCTTGAACCTGAATTTTGTAGAAAGTGTAAGCGTTCTGGTCATTCTTACAAAGTCTGCCGGAGTGTCCCAGGCGTGATTTGTTTTAAGTGTGGTAAGCACGACGTAACGACAGTATCTTGTCCAGATTGTAATAATTCTACCACCCCAGTAAATAGGGGAAGGTCAGGTAACAACAACCAAAATTTTTTTAAACAAAAAAAACTAAGTAAAGGGGAAGTTGGTCAGCATCGTACACCACCCACACAATGCGATTTGATTTCTCCTGAAGTATTAACTATTGAAGATGATAATAGGTTATTTCTTAAATTTAAGATTAATAACAATAATTTTGTTGGTTTATTGGACACTGGTGCGAATTTTTCAGTGTTTGGAAATAACTTTCACAAAGAATTTTTAAATAAAGCGAGCATGAAGAGTACTTTTATTAATGCTCGAACTGCTGATGGGTCACCGATAAAAATAGCTGGCACACTTTCGTTGCCAACTACTTTTCGTAAAATTTCGAAGTCGTTTGATTTTATTGCAATGCCGAATATACGCAATAATATAATTCTAGGTATGGATTTTGTTTATGCATTTCAAATTATGAACATTTTTAATTTTGACAAAAACTGTCTTGCTACTAAACCAACGACGGGATCATATATCCCGAGTGATTCTTTAATGCAAATAGATGAAGTTAAGGCAATAGTTCCTCGCGAACAACTGTCCAGTGACCAGGAGTCACAACTTTCTCGGATAGTACAGAAGTTTACGAGTATTTCTTCAGAAAAGGCTGGCTTAGGTAAAACTAACCTGGTTACACACCGTATTGTGACCGAAGGCCCACCAATCAAGCAACGTTATTACCCATTGTCGCCAGTTAAACTTAAGGCGTTGAATGAAGAGGTGGATAGGATGTTAGCATTAGGAGTAATCGCGCCTTCACGCTCTCCTTGGGCGAATCCAGTTGTAATGGCATCTAAGAAGGACGGTTCATTGCGATTTTGTTTAGACGCTAGGAAACTTAACGATGTCACAGTTAAGGACTCGTATCCGATACCTTACATTAGTTCAATCTTAGATAACCTTAAGGGGTCACGATATTTGACCTCTCTTGACCTTTCTAGTTCTTTTTGGCAAATTTTGTTAGACGATTCCGACGGTATAGCGTCAAGGTCGAATCGAGATTTATCAAAACAAGAAGATCCGAGCACTTCTTGTCAAAAAACTGCTTTTATAGTCCCGAATAGGGGTCTTTTCGAATTTAAGCGCATGCCATTCGGTCTCTCAAATGCGGGAGCCGAGATGCAACGATTAGTTGATAAGCTATTTTCACACCAATTTGGCGAAAAGGTATTTGCATTTTTGGATGACTTGCTTATCGCAACACCCACTTATAATCAACATATCGAGATATTAGATAAAGTTTTTGAAGCCCTTAAACAATCAGGCTTAACATTAAACTTAGAGAAGTGTAAATTTTGCATGCCAGAGTTAAAATACCTAGGCTATGTTGTAAACGCCCACGGCTTACAAACCGACCCTGATAAATTAACCAGTATACGTAACTTTCCTCTGCCAACCACTGCCAAGCAGTTGCGGGGTTTTATAGGTTTGTGTTCATACTACAGGCGTTTTGTTAAAGATTTTTCCACGATCATAGCTCCGATGACAGCCTTGATAGGTAAAAGAAAAGGGAAGGACAAAGTAGAATGGACTGATGAAGCAAATAAGTCGTTTGACGCTCTCAAACAAGCTCTGCTAACAGCTCCAGTTTTAGCCTGCCCTGACTTCTCAAAACCGTTTGTGTTGCATTGCGACGCATCATCAGTAGGTCTTGGAGGTGTTCTAACACAGGAATTCGATGGTACCGAACACCCAGTAGCCTATCATTCACGTCTGTTATCTCGTCCGGAACGCAATTATAGCACTACTGAGAGAGAATTACTTGCAGTCGTAGACTCCATAAACCATTTTAGGTCTTATTTGGATGGGTTTCGTTTCACAATCGTGACTGACCATATGAGTCTCAAGTGGCTCAGATCTTTAAACAACCCATCCGGACGTTTAGCCCGTTGGGCAATGCAAATTTCTCAATATAATTTCGATATCCGCCATAAGCAAGGCAAATTACACGTCGTACCCGATTTTTTGTCACGAATGTCGGTAGATCTAATTACTTACGCTGAAGGAGCAGATAAGACATCTGACACTTGGTATTTGAAAATTTTTAAGGGCTGTCAAACTCAACCGCAAAGTTACAAAAATTTTTTCATAGAAAAGAACATTTTATATCGTTATAATAATCCAAAATCGAGTTTAGACAAACATAATTGGAAAATTGTAATTCCTTCCGAATTAATTGAATCGTGTATAAACGAAGCCCATGATAACCTCGACGCAGTACACCCAGGTATTGTCAAGACGTACTATAAACTTAAGAGTCTGTATTACTGGAGGAATATGCACGCCGATGTAGTTAAATACGTTGAAAAATGCCATACGTGTAAAGCGTACAAGCACAATAACGCGGCACCGCAAGGTTTGATGACCACGCAAAAAGCAGTTCATTACCCTCTACACACGATTTCAATCGATTTGATAGGCCCATTCCCAAAAGCCCATTCTGGGCACATATATATTTTATCAGTTGTTGATATTTTCACAAAGTATTGTTGGTTGCACCCGCTGCGAACGGCAACTACAAAAACTATTACTTCTTTTCTAGAATCCGAAATTATTATGAAGCACGGAACTCCCTCGATTTTAATATGCGATAACGCTACTGTTTTTAAGAGTAGAGATTTCACTAAATTTTCTAAAAGATTTAACATCGCCAAAATCTTTTATAATTGTTATTACACTCCACAGTCTAATACTGTGGAACGATATAACCAAACAGTGGAGACTTGTTTATCAATTTTAGTCGGTAACGACCACCGTACTTGGTCGAAGCATTTGCCACGCATTCAACTAGCTCTTAATAGCTCCGTGAATATTGCTACGGGCTACACGCCCTACTTTTTGATGACAGGAAGGGAGATTATGGTAGACGGCAGTCTACACTCTCTACACACGAAACCACCAAAAGATTTGATAGCCTTACAAGTAGCTGATAGGGAAAAGTCCGCGACAGCCCTGACCGAGCTCTCCGACATCTTTGAGCAAGTTCAGGAAGCACTGACGGATGCGTATCAGCGTAGTGCAGCTAGGTATAATAGGAGACGAAAACACGTGACGTTCGACACAGGTGACATAGTGTGGCGTAGGAATTTCGTCCAATCTAGTGCAGCTAATTTTTTCTCCAGCAAACTAGCTCCGCGTTTCGTGAAATGTAAGATTTCAAGAAAACTTTCTGATGTGGCCTACATGCTAGAAGATTTAGAATCAGGTAGCTTAGGCAAGTACCATGTAAAAGATATGGTGAAACAAGGTACTTAAATGTAATAATATCTAAAATTTTGTTTTTGTTGAAAATATTTTGTTTTTAAAAGAATTTTCTAGGTGGCCGATATACCACAGTACCCCATTATACCCTTCAATTAGTAATATTGGTTAGACATATTTTTCACGTCGAATCATTACTATAACATAACATTTTCGTTTCAAACAATTGTTTTTTAAAGAATTTCGAAAAATTTAATGTATTTTTTTTAAAATGGCGGCAAAATTTTTTTTGAGATTACACTAATTTTTGAAACTGGACGACTAAGCGAGCATAGCTCTCTTTAAATTTTAAATTTTGGCCAAGTAGTTTTGAAGAAATAATGAAATTAACAATTTTTAAATCTGAACCATTTTTAAGGGAAATGGCGGCACTTTGTAACTCAAATAAAAACCAAACTAATAAACTTATGGTTATGTAACTCGTTAAATCGTACCTATACATACCTGGCCATGGGCCCAAATTAGTATTTTGAAATTTGAACTATTAATATTTTTTTAATAAGGAATCTTAAGTTGTCATTCGGAAATTTTTGAACAAATTAATTTTTCAAACATAGTTTTTGTTTGTAAACAGGTTAGTAAAGATAAGAAACAATGCAATTACTTGCATTGCGTTCATATTTAACACCTCTGTTAAGAAGGTCGACTTAATTCAACATTTTTTTGGTTCACTATAATACCTACTTGCTTGGTACTTTGGAACAGTTCCGTTCTACCTGTTTTTGTTAAACTTTACTGATACGTCAAAATGCAAACCAAATGCATATTCTTTTCCATCAGCAGGTATTTCATAAATTACACTTAACTACTTACTTTGTCACAAATCAGATTAGAGTTATAGGCAGAATTTTAGCTTATTCAACTCAAATGGTTACAATTTTTGGAAATTTTCAGTTTGAGATAAATTCAAACACAAGTTCTCTTTTTCATGATCTTTTTATTGAGTTCATAGTTAATGACCAAAAGGTTATTTACTTATCATTATTGTACTTTACTTACTAAGGTGTGCATGATATATGATGTACTGCATCACAATTAGTTATTAGGTTTTTACGATAAGGATCAATTGACATTGTTGTTTGTTCAATGCCACAAGGCATTGGATCTTAGTAGAAATGGTTCGGTTAAAAGCCGCTACCACATGTCTAATTTTTCTGCGGAACGGCTTAAGCAAAGGTAGCCACAACATGTAACATGTTAGTACCTTTTCTAAGCAAAAGTTTTTGCCTAATTATTTTTATGGATAGGTTTCAAACGATATTCTTAAATATGGTCTTGATTACCCTACTTAATAAAATTACACTGAATACACCTCATCAACACCAACAATAGCACGGATTGATCTTGTTGTTACTTTGTAGTCATGGGAACGTTGTAGATACTCTGACAGAAATTAGTGACAGAGAGTTAATAATGAATGTTTTTATAAAAGAAGATTTGAAGATTGATGGTAAGAAAGGAAGGGGTAGACATGGGTGCTAGCGTGATGTAATACTTTTAAGTACCGGCAGGATTTAAGGGTAGGTATGAATGCGGATAGGATAGATGGTTGAGGTATGAATTAGGAACTAAGGGATGGATGGTCAAGAGAGTGGTAGTGTATTAATGTCAATCTATCATGTTTTGAATAAGACTTGAGTAGACACATATTTTCTATGCGTTGGACGTTCGTGGGTAAAACTGCGTTTTACTGTTCAAAAAGAGGGATATTGTCGTGTAATCTTCCTAATTTTGATGTAAACAAGGGTCACACGCATCATTTGCCGTGGAAAGGCACCTTACTTTGTGTTAAGTATGTAATTTATAGATTACGCTAGAGAGATCATAGATCTAATTTTATATAATTCAAAGTAAAACCTTAAAAAACTAGGTAGATTTAAGTAAGTTTAGACGAGTTATCACGTTTGGGAACGCGCAAATTCATCCACGGACACGGGGGGGTGCATGAAGACTGAGGAGGGCAGCGCAGGCGGCGAAATGCGAGAGCGGCCGCGACGGAGGAGGGGCCGATACAGCTGCGAGAGCGACCGCACGCACCTCATAGCGCTTGGAGCACAGCGAAGAAGTTTTTTTTTGAAGATGTCCTGAAGACAGGGCGGAGGCACAAACGTGCACAGTACGGCCCGGCGGAGTTCACCGCGTTAAAAAAACACGTACACGCTGTTGTAGCTGTTGAGTAGCATGCGACAGCGCCGTTAATCTTCCTCACGGCGGGCGCGCCCTCCGCGCCGCCATTTTAAGAACCACGCGAAACTGATGGCGCGAACGACCCACGCGGTGGAGAATGGAGATGCGGACATGAAGCAGGATTGCGGTGGCAGTGGAGTCCCGCGCCTCCTCAAGGAATAAGGTATCCTTCGTCCCCGTGTCCCAGTGCGCGCAGTTTTTTGTGATGGACTTTTAAACTCGTATTAGTTTTTATTTTACTTCCTTGTACATTTAAACTAAGGAATGTTCTAACTTTAAGTACCGACGTAAGGTACATCTATTCCTTTCGGGGCAACGACCCCCTTATCTCTTTGTCCTTAAGCGCAGTCATTGCGTGTTCGAATGTAACGTAGGTTTAGCTACTGTTAAATAATTAAGAACTGTTCTTTTGGGGCAACAACCCCCGTGTATTATGTTTGTATGTGTACCTTTAAAGAAATACATTCCAGTACCTAAATTCTGTAGTTTTTAATCAATGGATACGTAACGACCTTGCCCATAGGCTAAGATCCACCACAAGAGGACCTTGTACTCCAAAAGTTCAGCGGCTTATCCGCGTAGCATCCGGCATCCTTCTTTTCCTAATTTATCTCAATTTAAAATACTTGTCGTAGATTAGTTACACCTTTTATTAGCTACACTAAAGTTAAAGTCTTTTTATACATAACACTAAAATCATTACCCCTTTTTTTATACACTCACACAAACCTTTAAACACAAATAAATACATACGACACATATTTAGGACTGAAAATCGTCCGGAAACCTGTGGGTGTTGTATCAGCTCCTAGGAGGAAAACCGTAACGATTTGTTCCATTTTATAATATAATCCTATACGCCCATGAGTTGAAGATAATCTCAACCATAACAGAATGAGGCTCCAGTATGGCTGTTAAAGCGACAAGGATTAAGGGCTGACACCGAGCCCTCGTGTCATGTAATAATCCCGTCAAAGTGACGCGGGTTCCTAAAAGCATCTGTAAGCGGCCTTCAGGTGAACGGGACGAAGGTTGATATTGGTTATGGTATGAGTTGATGCCATTTTGTGGTCAAGCCAGTTATTGTGGCTATCGAATATCTAGGGATAATCGAAAAATTCAGGGCCTCACAAGTCGATTTTTAAACCCCGAAGCAAAAGAGACGGGGTGTTATAAGTTTGACGCCTCTCTCTCTCTCTCTCTCTCTCTCTGTGTGTGTTTGTGTGTATGTGTGTATGTGTGTGTGTGTGTGTGTGTGTGTTTGTGTCTATGGCATCGTAGCTTCCGAACGAATAAATCGATTTTGATTTTGTTTTTTTTGTTTGTTTGAAAATATGTCTGATGAAAATCGGTGTCGGGAGTTTTTAAATTTTTATTTAATACATGTATTTCTACAAACACTAACGCTCTAACGTAAGGGGCTTGGTGTCAGACAAGCGTCTGGTCGTAAAACCTAAGCCAAATATTATCATCATCATCATCATCATCATGTCAGCTGGACGTCCACTGCTGAGGCTCTATTCCTAGAATTCTAGATATTTTCTGGTCTTTGTCTTTCTTGTTTGAAAAGTCTTAGGGGTGAAAGTGAACAGATCTCAACTCATGGGTCAAGAATAGCCCTCCACCAATGATCTCCACAACGACTGGTCTTGCGCTGCCCGCATCCAGCGACACCAAAGCCAAATGCTGTGGACAGCCTACTGACTGCCTCGGTAGCTCAGTTGGAACCTGCTTTCTGGGCGTGGGTTTGATTCCCACCTAGGGAAAACATTTATGTGATGAACATTTGTGTTTGTTAGATAGATAGATACTCGTAGATAAAAACTTTATTGTTCATACTAGAAATAACAAATCAAAAGAACAGAAAAAACTTAAACTGTAGTGTAACAACTGGCGGCCTTATCACTAAGAGCGATCTTTTCCAGGCAAACTTAGGATGGAGAGGATACTTATGAAAGAGTATGGGACATGGGTGTTCACAAATTAACAAAAATAAGAGTATTGATACACCTACTTAAACTATTTGATTCTGTTCTGTGTTCGAGTGTCAATATCTATTTAGTATGTATTTAAACATAAATGTACGGATGTATATCAGACTCTGGCAGCCACAGCACAAGCTTTGCTTGGTTTGGGGTCAGACGACCGTGTGAGCAATAAGTTTAATTTTATTAATTTGTAACTTTTTCAAACCAGAACGACTAAACCATTTTTTTGCACCTGCAAGCTGTATTCTTTGCACCTGATCATCACAACTCTTCGCATTACAATCAAACTAGGCACAAACAAAATACTTGTTTTCATTGATTTCGTGTAATACCGGACCCTAAATGCTTGCCAAACAAAATAGATCATTGTTCTGACCACGCTGCATAAGATCCCTCCATCCATTACGTCCAAAGATTAACCTACCCTCACTTTCCTTGAACATCTTAATTCTTCCGATCACAATGGCCACTGAACAATGCTGAGGAATATCGAAGAGGCCTATTGTCCGTTGATATATAGACTGGTCAGGAATGACTTATGGTGTCTTGGAGCTGGGTTATCTTTTTGTGAGTGCATTTTAGTGAATTTGTGGGGAGATTTATGCTCTTCCTTATTTTTGTGAAGTGGAGTAGAATTATTTCTGCTTAATTTCGTCACAACTTCAAATTTTATAAAATAAAATAACGTAACATATCGTCACGGCTTTCCCCCGAGGGGGCTGGCAGAGGTGTAATACAACACCTACATTTCACCTGACGATATTCGGTCCCAAATGTGACAAGGGGCGAGCCTGTCGCGGTACACAGGGCTCCAGTTACGTAGCAGACGACATACAATACGCACAAAATATGCGTTGTTCACAAAATGAACAAATTGGTGCGTGCCGTCGGCTGGATTTGAACCCACTCCCTCTGGCTTGAGAGGCGGGCCTTCTCTAACTAGGCTATCATTACTAACAAAATAACATATGAAAAAAAAATAACGTAGCGTTAAATTTTATGGTAATATACTGAGCGAGTGTTAGTGAGCGAAGCGTCTCTGCTTCAGCTTTGACAAAAATGCTTTCGTATGTCTAATTGCTGTCTGGATCTCTGTCCAGATTTTTTCTTCCTCTACTGGTCGCATTTCTTAACCGATTCTCTTGAAATTTTGTGAGTAGGTTTGATAAGTATTTGGATTTTTATTGTCAAGGCAGTTTTTGTATTTTTTTTTTCAAAATGGCGGTTTTTTTTCGAGAACCAGTTAGGAATGTGACCTATGTGGAGGAGGACAAACTTCGTCTGCGAGGTCTATAATAATAGCTCACAGAGCCACTAGTGGTCATAGTTACGTGTAGGCACCATACCATTTTTACGTAATTTTAGTATAGCAATTCAACGCGGCAAAGCATGGTAATACGGCCCAGCATTTTGGGTAAAATGCCTACGGTAGGTATGATTTTCTGTACCTACAATTTCTAAACTAAAACAAATTTTTCAGTTTCAGAATTGATGCAATTTTTTTTTAACATACTGAAATGAAAACAGAAGCAAATAATTTTAGCGCTGTCAGGTCCGTTCCGTTTAATAAAGTGGTACTGCAAAATTAACAGTAACTCTTGATAACTCTCTAATTCATAAAACAAAAATTATAAATAACTATTATAAATAACTTGAAACGAATTAGAGCTAAGAACACTCTCGATGGATTCATCACTAAGATAAAATAAACTCAATCAAAATCGGTCTATTATTTTGGAATCAAGGATAATGCCACACACAGACAAATACACAGATACACGGACACAACATACTTATATCCATACAGTCACGCCTTTTTCCCAGTTAGGCAGATACCACTTCTCTCTAACTTACTACAATCCTGGCACACATATTTCGCTTAACAGACACTAATCGTACACAACACGTTAAACTAGTTAACTCATTACACCTTTTTTTGACGACGGAGGTTACAAAATAGCAAAATTTCTTTACCAACACAACAATAAGAAATACTCACAGAAACACATAATTCACATCATAAAGGTCAGAAGTCGGCCCATTATCGATATCAATACCCAAAAGTTTCTGATATTCATAAGTTTGGCTTCAGTAAGTTATCATGTTACTCAAACATTTGGCAGCAAAACAAATATTATGATTTATCGGAAGCAGGCTAACGCGAATATACACGCACGGTGTAGTTTGTCGACGGATTCTAATCAAAGTGCAGTAAGTTATATCTAACAATTTTCTGTGACTCTACTGCTTAGTTTTACAATACAATACAATACAATACAATACAATACAATACAATACAATACAATACAATACAATACAATACAATACAATGCGGTTGGGTCTATTTAAAGAAACTTTGATGTTCATATGTGTAAATTAATTGATACCTAAATTATTTATTTTGACTTTGACTTTGACTTCAGAGATGGTAGAATATTAATAAGCTGGTGGCTTTGTGAGCTGAATACTTGGCGAAAACTTAAAAAATGTATCTCCACCATTATAAAACAAAGGCCAAAAACTGGATCGACAAAAAAAGATATGTCGAGAATCGGTTGAGAAATACGACTGTGAAAATGCAAATCTGCTGTGAACCATAGCAGCTGATTTGCAGTTTTATATTGGTGAATGGCGGAGATACGCCACACCCGAACTTCGCACCTGACGACGGATGTACGTCCCAGCCGAACATCCGCCGAACATACAAAAGTGTTTATGCCCAATCTTAAACCGAGAAGCTTCGCTTGCGCCTTGCGCTCGCTCAGTCAATAATATGTTTTTTTTTTATGTAGAATAGGACGACGTTTGACCACCAACTCGCCTGATGTTAAGCAACGTTGTGGTCTAAGATGGAGCACGACGACCTATAAGGTACTTATTCACTCTAGCCTTGAAGTTTTGTAGAGTGAAGAAGTACAAAGACGGCAGTTGAGTGAGGCGCTACAAGTGCTCTACTGCTCAGACCCGTCTTCGGAACGGTTACACCGGACTACATCCCGAAACACGACTAGGTCATTTCACGGCATGGCTTGGTCCGGTGGGTGGTAACAAGCCTCCCACCAGAGTTTGCTACCCGGTTAGCACTACCCGGGGACCACGTGTAGGGAATCAGAATAGAGTAGGTACACTCCTACGGACGTGGGTAGCTCAGCCCCCGAAATTATCTACAATACCCTCAATTACAGCCAATATTACATGACATCTATTGAATTTATGGGACGCGTCACGTTTGAATCTAATAATGCACCCTGACTTGAAATTTCCTGACAAATTATACCAAAGCGCACATCTGTTCTACGCACTGTGTTGTAATTGAATATTTCATCGGAAATAGTCGAGTCATTCATGAGCAATAATTTTGTTTAACTTTGTAATATTATTACAAAGTTAAACAAAATTATTATATGACGTGACGATATATTATATAGTCAAGCCATTCCCCCGAGGGGGCTGGCAGAGGTGTAATACAACACCCACACTTCGTTGCCTTCGACATTCAGTCTCAAATTAAAAAAAAAAAAAAAAATTCGGGACACTTCCACACACGGTCGCCTGACCCCAAACTAAGCAAAGCTGCCAGAGACTGATATACATACTTAGATATTTTAATTACATAGATACTTAAATACATATATTCACCCAGACATAGAACAAACACAAATGTTCATCACATAAATGTTTGCCCTAGATGGGAATCGAACCCACGCCCCCAAGCTTAGAAGGCAGGTTCACTACCACCTGAGCCACCGAAGCAGCATCAAATGTGACAGGGGGCGAGCCTGTCGCCATACACCTATTAACTTTGTAACTATTTTTTTTTTTTTTTTTTTAAATAAAAAGAAAAAAAAAAAAACTTTGTAACTAAGTTTGTATGGTGCAGAAATTACTTTTTTAATGACTTTCTTGTTATTTTTAAACCCCGCTGCCAAAACTATGACGATGTGTCTCTGTGTCTATCTGTGGCATTTTAGCTCTTGACCGGTTACACCGATTTAGTTTTTTTTTTTTTTTTTAAATAAGTGTGGGTTTTTTTTTTAATTTTAATTTATAAGTACTTGTTGATCAATAACCTGGTTTGAGGCAGGTCTCATAAAAATATGATTTACACAGAAGCAAAAAAATAGGACTACGATTTAGACTTTATTTTTTACTAGCTGCGCCCCGCGGTTTCATCCGCGTTTAAAAAGTCTTATGTGCTATTCTAGACTATAATCTATCTCTGTGCCAAATTTCATCCAGATCCGTTCAGCCGTTCTAGCGTGAATGAGTAACAAACATCCATCCATCCATCAATCCATTCTCACAAACTTTCGCGTTTATAATATTAGTAGGACTATAATCTTTTGGCACTGGCTATCCTACTAGAAACTGTAATTTTATCGGAATAAATCAGCGTAAGTAGCAAGTATTAATTAAAGATATTACTTTAAAATTATGTTAACTCAAATCCGTTTGTTATTTTCAGGACTTCGATCACATATAAGAGAGAAACAGTCCGAACACCTAAAAACGGACCGTATAAATTAGGTGCTGCACACAATTCACCGTAGTCACAAAGAAACGTAACCAGCCGCAACAGTGATCATTATTGTTGTCTCGTTCTCGCTATAGTCTCTTGTACCTCTCTCTTTGTTATTGAACACGTATCACAATACTGTCAGAGAAGCTGTGTAGAGTACGTTTGCTTGTCCGTCTGTGTACTAGAAATTAGACTCGTGCCGCTTTTTCCTTATATTATTTCGATGTTTCATTACTAATATATGACAAACAAACCGACACATAAATTCACCATTTAGTCATCTTTTTCACTGTTATGCAAATTATTTTATTATTTTCATACAGTTTCCATATTAAACTGAAAAATTGTAAATAAGTGAAAAAGATGACTGGTTGGTGAATCTATGTGTTTTTCAGTGGGGACGTAAAGACTAATAATAACACACTCTCTCACACGTTCACAAGCTTACACATTCATAATTTAGCGTAATAGTTCACGCACTCCCGTTTTTAAACGAAATTACACATTCGTGTTCGTTACAACCAATCAATCATTATGATTGATGCGTTCGTAAACACTTAAATACGAAAATGAAACTGTGACGTTCTTCGGCCATTAAATTGACACTTCTAGGCTGTGACGTCAAAGAATTTTGAGCTCTATGAGTTTTGGTGGTGATTAATTTTGTTTGGAGGTTTGTAAAATAAAAGGGTTTCGACGTCATCACTAGTTAGCGTTAGGTATATTATACGAAAGCAAAGAGAAAAAGCGTTGGACAGAGAGGCTGAAAACAAACGTCAGCGACTTTTGTTTTCAATTATTAATATTAATATCTCTTGATTCTCTCATTTGTTTTTTTACTTAACTAAATGAAAATATGTACATAGAAAAGCAAATATTATAAAAAACTCACAAACAAGGATGCCGCCGGCGGCAGGTAGGCGAGGCCCGAGCTACCGGCGGTGAGGGCTGCAGGGTGAGGAACCTCCTGACAATACGGCACGTGTCTAGGATCACTGCCCACAGTATCCGGCCCTTAACCCAACCGTCTAACGAGAGCCTCTTCTGGTTTATATATTATTACTAATGGAATATTGAGAATCTCCTCCTTATTGGAAGTCGGTAGAAAACTACCCGTCGCTTTGCTCACATTTCATGTAAATGCCATTCAGTCGTTTTGTAGCTTCCAATTACCCAAGTGTTTTTTTTTTATCGGATGAGTAAGTACGTCCGGAATAATAATATACTAATAGGTAGCTCCTCAGGCACTTCATAGTATTAGTGTAGTTAGTGGTAATTTGACTATTTTTTATGCCTTAAGTGGCAAACAAGCTAAAATACTACCTGATGGTAAGCGATCATGCACTATGGATACCTGTAAATACTTAATATTGTCACGCCTTTCCCCCGAGGGGGCTGACAGAGGTGCCATACACCGGGCTCACCGGGGTCAGTCAGTGTGGTGAAGCCTCATACTACAGATTGCAGGTGCGGCAAAAATGCTCCGTTTCATTTTGACTTTTAAAGTGACTCCAAATGTCGCAATGAAACCGGTTGGAATTAGCAGTTAGACAAGAGGCCGTAGCAAACCTTGCTAGTCAGATCTATGTCAAGACTGTCTTTTGCGATGATGATATGGGTACATCATACATACTCGTACATATCAAATTGGGTGATAATCATCACTATTGCATACATAGCAAAGAATGAATTCTCAAAGTCATAAAAGACTTGTCTTTGTATATTAATTCCTAAACATACTGTTTTCAAGTCTAAAATATGTTTACTAACACGATCAAATTCAAGAAAATGACCTAACAATACAATGTTGGCTTTCCTTAGAAATACAAAACCAGATCTTGAAAATTAATTCACATTCCGACACCGCATCAAGTCGTGGGTTATATTTATGACGTCATAATTCACTGGCATGATTTACGCGACGCGAGTGGTGTCACTGACAATTTTACGTCTGTGTCCGCACCTCGTTATAGATTAAGATGAGCGTCTTCATTTAGGAACATCCAGATATATAAGGAAGAAGTGGCACGAGTCTAATTTCTTGTACACAGCTTGGACCCAATAATAACTAAGTGTAACTTGTCGACTAATAAAAGGCTGACGTCCATTTTAAAGTACTCTTTATTCTTTCTTTCATTCCTACCTATCCTATATTCTATTACTTATCCCTTTACACTATTCCGGTTTTACATCTCTTTCATACTTGACTAAATTCACATGCAGGCGTCTCTTTCACTCATACGTTTCACTCCAAGATCACTTATTTTAAGCATAGACATTATGCTTACATAAGCAAACGGATACAGCAATCTTGACAGTTTTATCTTATGTGTATCAATAACTGGTTACGCCAGATAATGATCATTTAATTCTATTTTAATTTTGGTGCATTTACCATTTTCCTACCTACCCTTCCTTAAAAACAGCACTGTCAAGTATTTACTTGAACGCGCGGCGAATCTAACCTACTTCAAAATATGAGTGGGACAATCAGTGTGACGTCGACCTCCGTGCCGCGTGCAATGCACTCATCCGCATAATATTTGTGGAAACTATAACAAAAGGGTTCTATACCCAAATTAGCCGAACATTGTGATCTAGCACATAAACAAAAACTCGTTTCGCCTTAAATACTGTGGTGTGTGAGAAATAAATACGGTCAAAGGGTGACGTGTGCGCGTGTGAAGGCGCCGCACGCCTTGCAGGATTTTGTTCCGGAGGAAGCTGATGCAGGACGATACACAAGTGAGTGCTGTTCCTATCTTTCCATCTCTTCCTCTATTTGTTCGAATGCACCACGTCCGAAACCTCAAAAATACAGTCCACTTCTTAGGGGCCCGAATTGCCCCACCATAATTTGGCGAAACCATAGTTTTTCCTTCGAGCCGGATCCCCGCTCCGGCTTCTTTTCTCTTATTAGGATATATTAAACGCCCTAATAAGCTAATTATAGTCATTGCGATTATAATTATTCCCATAGCGTGACATTGCGTCATCTATTTTATCCCCTAAAATATATGTATTAACAGCCGTAAGCATTGAGCTAGGCATTTAATCAGCTAGGTATATTATTTATCTATGCGTATTTATATATATTTTACATTAATACTACATTATATAAGTAAAATAATCATAATTTAAAACTTCATTGTGATTACAACTTAAATTCAATTCTACCCTCGTTTGCATTTTAACTCGTGCCTACGTGACTTCGACGCCAAACCGCCCAATATAACGTTCGATATTATACGACCGTGTAGCGGAGTTCGGCCGTCGCAGGCGCAGCACAGTTATCACGCGCATGTTAAAGTAAACCTACATAATTTGTCAGTATAATAATAACCATATTTTTATCAGTAACAGTATTTTTAATTTTTCGGTATAATACTTGCCGCTTTTACAGTGATTTGCATTCCTTAAATACACCTTATTTTGTCCGTATAACATTGTTATCGGTGCATCGAGCTAATTACTTACTATTTATTCTTTTGTTTTGCACGAAATATTAAATAATGTCGCGAAGAAAAGGTTTAGATGAAGAAGCCAGTCGATTCTCCGACTGTGAAAATGTCGATGCAAAGATATTAATGTTACAATCGAAACGTGAAGCGATATTCGAAATAGTACAACGGTGTTATGATTTAGCTTCCGCGTCCGATATTGACAAAGATGAGGCTAAGAGGGAACGATTCCTAGATGAGTCATCACAGATAGATTCGTTGCGCGATAAGTATGAACGGATTGTTGATGATTATAATGCTCGCACGTTAGAATTAAATCCAAAAGCGAAGCCAGACTATCAATGTCTTTTTGCATTTGAGTCTCTGTATAGTAAAATAAAGAGAATGAATAAGCAGTATAGTTCTGCCAGTATCTCATTGCGAGATGGTATGGACGCTTCCTCTGCATTGCATAAGGCTAGGCCTAAGTTGCCTCCGATACAGCTCTTGGACTTCGATGGTGATATTAAATCGTGGCCGATGTTCTATGCGACCTTCAAATCCACTGTAGATGATAACCTGCTGTTATCGCCTAGTGAGAAATTATATTATCTCTTACCTAAATTAACTGGGCGTGCTAAAATCGCGATCTCTGGCATTTCGCCATGCGCTGAGAACTATAAACTGATCCTTGAGACCCTTATCAAAAAATATGATGATAAGAGGATGCTTGTTTCAGCTTATTTAACGCAGATGTTTGATTTTAAGCCCTTTCAAGTGGCTTCTGCAACTAACTTCGATTTGTTTACTGATAACTTCACAAGCGCAGTGAGCGCACTAAAGAATTTAAAGTTAGATAATTTATCTGATCTTTTCATTTTGCATATTGCTTTGCAAAAGTTAGATTCAGAAACAGTACGCGCATTTGAAACTAAATACGGTAGTAAAATGCCTACATTCGACGAGTTTGTTGAATTTATCTCAACTCGTGCGAAAGTATTTGAACGAACGACATGCGTTTCAAGCGCTCGTTCAAATCATAACATTAAAAAGCCTAATACTGGCACTATGTCTAAAATACCTAAATATCAAGCTTATGTAAACACAATTGATAAGCCTGCATCTAATACTTCTATTAAATGTCTATGCGCCAATGTGACGCACACGCACTTATACAAGTGTGCTGAATTTAATAAAATGACGAGTCCTCAAGAGCGTTATAAATGCGTGAAAGATAATAATGCGTGTGTTAATTGCTTAGCATTTAATCATAAGGTTTCTAGTTGCACTGTAAGACCGAATTGCAAGGTCTGCGCCAAAGCCCATCATGGGAAACTGCATTTCGTGCGTACGGAAGTACCTAACCGTGCGCCGTCATCAGGATGTACTACCGGCCCGGCGCCGCCGCCCGCTGCTAGCGTCTTATCACCGCCGGCGCATGAAGTGAATGACTCATGTAGCCAACCTGTTGCATCTAAGCCTATTGAATTAGCGCGTTCAGATATTACGTTATGCGCGACAAAAAACGATTCCTGTTTACCATTGCAGAGGGAAATTAATAACAACACTGTATTATTATCTACCGCTCAAGTAGCTACATATGATTCGAATGGCAAACGTCATATCATTAGGGTGCTCTTAGATTGTGCATCTCAGAGTCACTTTATAACAAAAGAGTGTTGCGAAAGATTAGGAATAAGACTTAGTAACGCCGAACGTACTATTATTAGGGGCTTCGGTGGTTTAGAGAAAGCTTTACAAACTGACTCGATAGACTTAAAGTTTTATTCTAGATTTGACGATAACATTAATTTTGATATTGCACCACTCGTAGTCGAAAAGGTAACGGACTTGTTGCCTACAGCTGTGATAGATACGTCTGGACTATCACATTTGAAGAATTTACCCTTAGCGGACGCAGACTTTGGCGTACCTGCTAAGATTGATGCGTTAATCGGAGCTTCCCTATTTCCGCATTTGTTATTACCCGACGTCCATGCTTCGCGCGAGGCGTCGACACCCGTTGCACTGCGCACGGTTCTGGGATACGTACTTTTAGGGTCAGCACCCACTATACCTACAACTAACGTGAATACGGCCTTGACATGTTGCCTCGCTCAAGAGCCTACCGTTATTGACGCGTTAGTCAGGCGTTTCTGGGAGCTTGAGGAGATTCCTTCCGCTCTCGTTCGGCATCCTACGCACATTGAGTGCGAGGATTTTTATGCGTCGACTACTACACGCGATCCTGTTAGTGGCAGATACGTTGTCGGCCTGCCATTTAAGGACGACCCATATTCTTTAGGGAATTCTGTAGACGCAGCTCACAAACGTTTCATGTGCCTTGAAAGGAAGCTTGAAGCTTCGCCTAAATTAAGGGCGGCATATGATGACGTCATTAAAGATTATCTCGCGAAAGAGTACATCTCTCCGGCGCCACCATACGATACGCAGGACCCTGCGCCGATATACGTTATTCCTCATCACGGAGTAGTTCGCGAAGATAAAGCGTCGACCAAGCTTCGCATAGTTCTGGATGCTAGTAGCCGTTCCACTTCCGGTCGGTCACTAAACGACATTCTTCATGCAGGTCCGAACCTGCAGGGTGACTTATTTAAAATTATTTTAAATTTTCGTCTCCATGCAGTCGCAATGACCGCAGACTGTCGTCAACAATTTCTGCAAATAATTATGCGTGAAGCTGATCGCCGTTATCAGTGTTTCCTGTATCGGTTTAATCCACGAGACCCTCTCGTGCTATACCAGTTCAATCGCGTGTGCTTTGGCGTATCGTCGAGTCCCTATCATGCATTGCGCACGGTTACTCAACTCGTTCAGGACGATGATGGCGCAAAGTATCCGCTTGCTAGTAGTATTGTACTACCTTCGCTGTACATGGATGATGTTGCCTTCTCGCTACCTAATGAGCGTGAGGCAGTCGCAGTATCCCATCAGCTGATTGAACTATTCAAGGGCGCACAGTGGGACCTTGTTAAATGGAATAGTAATTCACGCGCGGTGTTAGATAGTATTCCCACCTCGCACAAACTCCCTACTGAAGTGGAGTTTGATAAATCGACACATAAAATATTAGGCCTTCACTGGTCCACTGATGATGATACGTTTTACTTTAAAATTTCCCCGCCAACCGACGAGACTTGTACAAAGCGCACAATACTGTCTACCGTCGCTCGTCTGTGGGATTTAATGGGATTTGTTGCCCCCACAATTGTATATGCAAAGATGCTAATAAAGTCTCTTTGGCAATTGAATTTATCATGGGATGACAAACCACCGGCACACATCATTAAGATGTGGATGCAGTTCTGCGCCGAGCTACCGGCACTTAATAAAATTCGAATACCTCGTCATGTAGGAGTATCCGAGGACTGTGACGTCACCCTTCTGGGGTTGTCCGACGCCAGTCTTAGCGCTTATGGTGCAGTCGTATACCTACATGTCAGCTCCGCCGCCGGTAATACCGTACGTCTTGTATGCGCGAAAAGTAAAGTCGCGCCTACTAAGCCAATGTCGATCGCGCGCCTTGAACTATGTGGAGCTCTTCTGCTTTCCAAGCTGCTTCGCACAGTTCAAGACAATTACGCAAGTCACTTGTCTGCAAAGACCTATGCTTTCCTTGATTCTAAGGTTGCATTATACTGGATAAAAGGCTCGCCGCATAGGTGGCAGACTTTTGTCCCCAACCGCGTCGTACAGATAACCGAAAATATTCCACCTGATAATTTCTTTCATTGTCCCGGTGTCGAGAATAGTGCGGACATTTTGTCCAGAGGTGTCACTCCAGAGAAGCTCGTCTCGCACCCTCTGTGGCTCCATGGACCTCCATGGGCCTCGTTGCACCCATCTCAGTGGCCTCTCAAGAGCCTAGATGGGCAATCTATTCCTGACATACCGGAACAAAAGGTATTAACGCACACTGTGTGCACGCCTGTAAAGCAATGCGCTTTATATGACCTCGCTCTTCGAACTTCATCGTGGAGCAAGTTACTGCGTATAATTGCGTACGTTTGTAAATTCGTAAAATTGTTACCTCGCCGCAACACTACTGCAGTAACTGCCGAGGACTTAAACCTTGCTGAAAATAAAATGCTTTGTGCTCTGCAAGGTCAGCATTTTGCAGAAGAATATAATAAGTTACTTAATGATAAAATTTGTTCTCCGGCTTTCAATCGTTTGAGGCCTTTTATTGACAACGGTCTGATCCGCGTAGGCGGTCGCCTTGTCAATTCGGCGCTGGAATATGCGCAAATGCATCCAGTTATTTTGCCGCGATATGATCATATAGTGAATATGATTATTGACTACTATCATGTAAAACACTTACATGCTGGACCTGAAACGTTGATGTCGTTGCTTCGGCAAAGATACTGGATTTTATCGGCACGTCGCCTTGTGCGACAAAGAGTCCACAAGTGTAATACTTGTTTCCGTCTTAAGCCGCGTCCAACTTACCCGCTTATGGCTAATTTGCCTGACATACGTACACGTCCAGCTGTCAAGGCCTTCACGGAAACAGGCTGCGACTTCGCAGGTCCCGTTTCGTATACTCCTGTGCGCCGCCGTGGTGTACACAGCGAAAAGGCCTGGATAGTTTGTTTTACATGTATGACAACAAGAAGCTGCCATTTGGAAGTTGCTACGTCATTGAGTACGCCCAGCTTCCTGGCCGCGTTCAAAAGGTTCCTCTCTAGACGAGGACCTGTTAAAGTTCTTCATAGCGACAATGCTACGAACTTTCAGGGCGCTGCTTCGTATCTCCGCGATCTCTATAAGTTTCTTAAGGATGAATATTACCCGAAACTTGAGGTGGAATGCGCTGAGAGTCGCATAACCTGGAAGCCAATTTGTCCCAACGCACCACACTTCGGTTCTTGTTGGGAGAGTATGATTAAAGTAATGAAGTCTACTTTGTTCCGTGTTATCGGACAGCAATTACTGTCGTATGAAGAACTGTGTACTGTTCTCACGCAGGTTGAGTGTTTATTGAATTCACGCCCGCTGACAGTACTAAGCCCTGACCCTGCGGAGCCTTCAGCTCTTACGCCGAGTCATTTTTTACATACTGCACCTCTACTTTCATTGCCCGCGCCTGATGTAAGCTCTGAAAAGGTCAGTTTGCTTCATAGGCATGCGCTATTAGATAACTTAGTCCAATCCTTCTGGAATCGCTGGAGGATGGAATATCTACACAGTTTGCAGGTTAGGCAAAAATGGAATACTCCTTCCTTACCAATCACTCCGGGAACTGTCGTCGTAGTGATAAATGATAATGTACCGCCTTTAGCCTGGCCTTTGGCAATTGTAGAGAAAGTGCATCCTTCCAAGGATGGTATTATACGCGTAGCGACTGTAAGACTTTCTGGGAGGACTTATCTCCGTCCAGTCGTTCGCTTGTGCCCTCTTCCATCGCAGTAGTGAATGAATATTGCTTCATAGTTTACATTAAGTTTACACATAAGTTCATACTATATTTTATTACTATATTTGTATACTATAACATACTATATTACCTAAGTTATATCTCCCCGTATTGTTTAGGGATTTATTATTAGTTATTACTCATGCGCATTGAGCGTTGTTTCCCTTCTAATCAAATGAGATAATTTCACACCTTATAGTTTTCTTTAAAGGTACCCTTTAAGGGCGGGTGGATGGTTACGCCAGATAATGATCATTTAATTCTATTTTAATTTTGGTGCATTTACCATTTTCCTACCTACCCTTCCTTAAAAACAGCACTGTCAAGTATTTACTTGAACGCGCGGCGAATCTAACCTACTTCAAAATATGAGTGGGACAATCAGTGTGACGTCGACCTCCGTGCCGCGTGCAATGCACTCATCCGCATAATATTTGTGGAAACTATAACAAAAGGGTTCTATACCCAAATTAGCCGAACATTGTGATCTAGCACATAAACAAAAACTCGTTTCGCCTTAAATACTGTGGTGTGTGAGAAATAAATACGGTCAAAGGGTGACGTGTGCGCGTGTGAAGGCGCCGCACGCCTTGCAGGATTTTGTTCCGGAGGAAGCTGATGCAGGACGATACACAAGTGAGTGCTGTTCCTATCTTTCCATCTCTTCCTCTATTTGTTCGAATGCACCACGTCCGAAACCTCAAAAATACAGTCCACTTCTTAGGGGCCCGAATTGCCCCACCATAATTTGGCGAAACCAATAACAAAAATTGGGAGTCGTAGAAGAAACTACAGCGAGAACGAGACAACGATAATTAGCACTGTTGCGAGTGGTCGCATTTGATTGTGCGTACGGTGAATAGTGTGCAGCTCCTAATTTATGCGGTCCATTTTCAGGCTCATTTTATTTGTCGTACCACATCTCCTTTATTTATGATCACAGGGCACACTCTATTATTTTGTAACGTTTCACTCTCATAGCTCCCCACTAGGGATCCTTGTGTAAAGGATACCATAGACCACACAAACGCACACCCATACCTAGAACAAATTGACTGCCTCGGTGGATCAGTTGGTAATGAATGGCCATCTGAGCTTAGGGGCGTAGTTTTGATTCAACCTAGGACAAATATTCATGTGATGAACATTTGTGTTTGTTCTATGTCTAGGTGTTAAAATCTATGAAGGTTTGTATTTTAAAAAAAATAGGTATGTATATTAGTCTCTGGTGACAGACGGACAGACAGAATAAGGTCCCGTTTCACCCTTTGGGAATGGAACCCTAAAAATGGAGGTACTTTCTTACCTAAATTTTGTTTCATTTTCAAGATTTTTTTCAGTGCCATTGAGAATCTTTTTCAAAATGAATTACGAATGTTTTTAAATTTCCAACGATCCAAGGATTACCTAATAAACGCACATTAAGTACTAACACAAACAAATTCTGATGCCCTGAACATACATGCCTCAGTCAACACAAATCCCTGGTGGAAACTTTATTACGGAGAGGTTGGTTAGTTTAGGTCTAACCGTAATGGTGTCCTTCAAAGTAAAAGCTTTTATTTGCTAGCTACGTTATTATTGTTTAAAGTCTTTGAAGTTGTTTAAGAAGGTAAAACAATGATACTGTAACGTCTTGACGTACTCCGTCTAGTAATCTAGAAAGAACCATGGTATAATATACTCCGCCAGGTATAGCATTTCCGGTCACGTGGGCAACACGTAGTGACGTCAATCGATGCTTAAGCAAGACCGAAATAAGTCATTTACAAATAGTGCGAAAGAGACGGATGAGGATGACGAGTGACGTCATACCAAGAGTACAAAAAGCGGCATCGTTTTATGGTCGACATACCAACAACACGCACAAAACGCTTTGGCTCCTCTTTTCTTTTACGGACCGCTAGAGTGTGGAATACTCTGCCAGAGTGTGTGTTCCCTGACACTTTCCCGTTCCCTGAGAGACAGGCCTAGCCGAGTTTGGGGCTGGCTACACAAATACTCAAGTGTATTACATTTTTCTTGTTAATCTGATGTAAACCTAATCTAATATTAAATAAATTTTTACTTACTTACTTAATTTTAAACTGGGTGTCTTCAAGTCTTGAGTGAATCGGTTTCTTCTAGGAAAGCGTGCTCCATCGTAGGCCGCATCACTGCTTATCATCTGGCATGTTGGCGGCCAATCGCAAGCCTATTAAGCTATAAAAAAAACGTTATTGCTCCCGGAATGCTATCCTTGTTTTTTTTTTCATGGATAAAACTAAAAAGTGCATTCAATGCAGCAATACGACTAGCCCCCATTCTTGAGATGAGGTTTAGTCACTTTCCCTCCTATGACTTTTCAAACGAGAGAGACAAAGACCAGAGGGCCTACTATAACTTCTTATTGCTGAGATCGTAATATTTTGTTTTCGATGCTGCGCGACTATGGACCTTATTGCGCGGTGATACGATTTGTGGCATCATGGCAATAAAATGGTAGACCCCCAGAAAATTTGTCGAATTTTAGGACTAGGGTCCTTGATATTTTTAGTAAGATGCCTTGAACATGGTTGGGTAGATTACTTGGCTATTTATTTTAGTGTTATATAAAAGCGATGGCAGCCTATTTGGGAGACGGCCCGCCTCTCAAGCCAGAGGGAGCGGGTTCGAACCCAAACGACGGCACGCACCATTTTGTTCAATGTGTGAGCATATGTGCGTATTGTATGTCATCTGCTACATGATTGGAGTCCGGTGAATGGCGATTGGCGACAGGCTTGCTCCCTGGCGCATTTGGGACTGAATATCGTCCGGTGAAGTGTGGGTGTTGTATTACACCCCTACCAGCCCCTTCAGGGGAAAGGCGTGACGATATGTTACGTTATGTTATTTTAGTGTTTTCTCTGCTTTATTATCAAACTATGGGATAGGTAAAGGAAAAAAACAGCAAGAAATATAAAATAAAAGTTTTTAAAGAAAAGTAAATATTATTAAATTCTATCCACCAAATCTTGTTACAAAAATAAGGCAATCGTCATCTGAAATATGTCAAAAATTCAAACTGTTTATTTTCCTACTTCCGTCCGCTATGTCTCATAGCTATTAGTTTTAAATTTCAATCTGATTAGTCATTTGAATATCTACGCCATCTCATCACACCTTTGCACTGGTCTTTTAAAACTACACATGTAAAAATATAACAAAGAATATTTAACCCTTAACTGGTATCGTAAAATTGACTAACGTAACTGGTTTTGTGGGGGTCGCGCAGCCCCCATTACAAAATTGCTTCTAGGATGCAAATGTGCACAATTTCAGTTTAGTTTTATATAAAAAGAAAAAATAACAACCTTGTTTTATAGATACAATCATTTTTTATTAATGTAATTCTTTTTACTTAATTACTACAAGAGATCATATAAAAATGGCAACTTTTTGGTAATTTTTTTTCTTACATTATACAAACAAAAAAAAAGCTATTACTTTGGGAGTCTTAAGCTAAGTTATATATGTTTTCTTATTTCTAATACAATAAACTTTAGAATTAAAAAGAAATAATCTTCTAATCAACGTTTAGAAAAAAAAACAACAGGAATATAATCCCATGGACATAGGAACATTGTAGATGAACTAAGTTCAATCTTGACAATTGATACATAGAGTGTTTTTGTGCTACTATGCAACTTGCAAATGAAATGCATGCAATTGTTACATTTTGTAGCAAATTTTCGGTCTTTTTTTCTATCACATAAGTGACAGCGCCCTCTTTTTAGCACATTTTGCCTTGAGCTGCCAGCATCTTCAGACGTAGAATTTGTTGCAAATACGGTAATAGACGCTACAAAGCGATCAATCTTTTCTCTCAGTTCTCGTGGATACTTTGAATACTCAGCTTGATCACTTAATGGCCTCGCCATCTTGACAATATAACTGTAAAATACACGAATATATGAAATAATAAATTTACTAAAAACTTACGTAACTGGTATTGTGGGGGCCGAGCGCACCCCATAATGCACGTACCTCCGCTCTGGTAAAAGCTGCAATGCCGAACGTCCGGCACCCGCCGCGAGTCGCGACGTAATGAGATTACGCAAAATGGCGCCCACGCAGGATGCAAAGTTATAAAGGAATTCAAAAAAATATCACGCGTGGGGGCCGCGCCACCCCCACGATACCAGTTAAGGGTTAAAATTGACTCAGCTTTCCCGTCACCCGTGCATTGAGTTAAGGCCCTGCCACACGTTGCATCTTACTTGCGCAAATTCCAATTCGCACAACAACTAGCTAGTATACAGTACGTACGCGTTTTGTGCAATATTTTTTATACAACAATATAAATACAAATAGTTTTGTTTTATACGACAGGGTTTTTCTTTGCAAATTTGACGTGTAATTCAATATTTACCATTAAATAACTTTGACTTTGGTAGTAAAAAAGTATCTTCTATCATTGTTTTAGGGTTCAAGCCTGAAAAAGATAGACATAATAGCGTTTGCAAACAGACTATGCATTTTCTTTTATCTTTCCTTACAAACTTTCTTATTTATGATTTCATTAGTAACTTTTCAGCTGTACTTAAATTTTAATAGAAGTTAAGTATTATTAAATATGAATATGGAAGGTGCAAGGTACGAGATCCTGTTTTTTATCCTCTGGCGTAGAATGAGATGAAATTGAACTCTCGAAACGTAGTAAGATGAAACCGGAATAATCATTATTACTCTTTGTGCGTAAGATGAAAAAGTGAGATGAAATTGGACTTACCCGTCGTGTGGACACCACAGGAGTGCATCATGTTATTTGCACCAACTTTTGCACTAATCGCTTGCGCATGCAAGTCGCTGCGTGTAGGTGGGCCTTAAAGCTCGTACATTTGACGCCAAATTCAGAAGTGGGATCACTCTCGTTTTATTAGCCTGAGCGTAATTAGTGCTCGCTCCCTTTATACTTCGTGAAAGTCCAGGTTATCTAATTAACTTGCAGGTCGTCGGGTTACTCAATGACACTGTGTTTTTGAGTCTGAATTTTATTAAAGTACTTAGAAAGAATTATTATAGTGCTCACATTTTTTGAACCTAGGTGAATGTTTTAAAGTCTAAGTAAGTAGGTACTTTTACTCAAATAAATTCTAACATATTTGACCTTAGTAGAGCAATAATTGTAAAACTCTGTTAAAACAATATTTTGGTTTATTTTGGTTCGCAATATTAAATTTTAAATAAAATTTAATTTTTTAGGGGTCCGTACCCCAAGGATAAAACGGGGCCCTATTCCTAAGACTCCGCTGTCTGTCTGTCACCAGGTTGTATCTCATGAACCGTGACAATTAGACAGTTGAAAATTTAATAGATGATGTATTTCTGTTGCCGCTATAGCAACAAATACTAAAAAATTGAATAAAATAAATGTTTACGGGGGCTGCCATACAACAAGCGTGTTTTTTTTTTGCCTTTTCTATAGATAACTAGCTGCGACCCGTGGTTTCCCCCGCGATTCCACAGGAACCGTTAATTTTTCGTAATAAAAAGTACCATATGTCCTTTTCTGTACCCCAGACAACGTGTATGAAAAATTTCAAGACGATCAGTTGAGTAGTAGAGACGTGAAAGCTTTACAAAAAAATAAACAAACAAACAAACTCACTTTCGCATATATAATATTAGTTAGGATTAGGATAGTCAGGATGGCACGGAACCCTTTGTGCGCGAGTGCGACTCGCACTTGACCGGTTTTTATTTTATGATAAGTTTAACAACATGACGTAAACCTATAATAAAATCTCGTTCAAAAATGTTTTTCGAGAAAATATTTTTGAATTTAAATAAATCCATGTTATGTACTTCGTAAAAATGAAATTTAAATTTCGCTCATAACAATGTTGAAATAGAAATCATAATACATCATTTTGAGAGGCATAAGAGAATTCCAAACCACGTGAGCATTCAAGAAAACCATTTCTCGTTCCATAACCCATCAATTTTCAGTTATGACAGCTACAATATGAAACAAAAATAGTTGAGTCCTACCAACTCACGCTTAGAGCTGAGTTAGAGCGCCACCGTCGTATTTTCTGCGCAAAACCGACAGCTGTTTGGAGCTTACTTTTAGTTCCATCAATTAGCCAACTGTATGGATAATGTTGTTGCGCAGTAAATACGAGATTCCGAGTGATTCAACCCGGTCTGTTTATAAACATCCTGCATAGTTCCTGTGTGATAAATGTCCTGTTTTTATTGACTAGTGACGTACGCCGACTACGCACGTTGTATTTTTGTTACTAAATGGCAAATAGGATACTTGATTGAATCAGGCGTTACTTTGCGGAAGTTCATATTTAAAACTCTTTCTTGAACCAACCTCTAGTGTATTTCCGCTCTAACGTCGCATTAAGTACGTCAAAGAATATGTTTTTTTTTTTATTCTATCTTGGAATTATTTTAACCCTCTGCGACTGACGTGCGCTAGTTTTTACAATTCCACTGACGTGGTAGTCCACCAGACACCATTTTGACAGCCTATATCTTTTATATCTTTTTTATTTTGAAGACAAGGCCTATAGTATTAATTATTACCTATTTATTGACGGTTTATCCTGTATCTTAAAAGTAACAGAATACCAAAATTAAAGTGCACGTAGGTTTAAATAATTTTTATTCATATTACTAGAATCAACCTTCAAAATCAGATATCTATTACTCTAAAGTGAAAAAAAAAAATCAACATTGACTTTTTTTTTATAAATGCTATACTTAAATTGTAGTTAACGCTTATGCTAATTAGACTCCTTAAATTGAAAAACATTCATTGGTTCAATAAAAAATAATCACATCTTCAAAATCACACTTTTTTTTGGCAATCTTCACAAAGTGGCTTGGAGCATTGTATAGGCAAATCGGCTTCGAACAATCACAGCAACGATATTTTGATACTCTTTTTATTTTTGGTGGACAGTATTGTAGATATTATAGGCCTTCTCTACTCTCTTGCTTTCATTTCAGTAACATCTTTATCCAAAAGTTCCACCTTAGTATTTTGTTTGAACCGGGTTCGATATGTATTGAGTTTTTGATTTGTGTATGCCCCTAAACCTTCCAACAATGAATCGTCAATAAGCTTGGACCAAAATTCGAAATAGCCTTCAAAATTCTAAGCATTTTGCCGGCCTGGCAATTTACAATATTGTGAGCTGCAATTCGTGATGTTCTGGGGCACTCTTGTTTATTCCAAATAAACCCATTTTTACCTTTATGGTATTCAGACCGGTCTGTAACAAGTTGCTCTTCTGCACATGGTTCTTCTTGATCCTCTGCCTCAACTGATTTGATTGATTTCATCATCTTCGATGTGCTGTACTTCTGGTAGGTATAAAATCCGGGTCATCGCCAACATTGTCTACATCGTTGAACTCATGCTCGCTTTCCTCTTCTAACCATTGTAAGATTTGCTCGTCGTGACTTCTAAAGACTCCAGACGACGATCTTTTAGAGCTACATGCCTCTTGGTTATAACTTGAGTGAGCCATCTAAAACACAAAAAACAAACTAAACTAAAATAAACATAGTTACTGATATGTTGTTTAGGAAACCCTATGAATGTATAACAATTAAACTGACGTGGTTGTTTAGTAGACACATACCTTAACGCTGACGTGGTTGACTCGTAGACACTCTCCCTCGGTACCTACTCGATGCGTGGGCGTGCTGCGACAGCACCCGGCTTACTAATGCACGCACGAGACCGCGACAGGAAGGTACTGTGAGTGCGGGGTTCCTCTTTTGAAAAATACCGATGCTGGAGATGTTTTTCGATTATGCGGTGTCTGTCATACTACCACGTCAGCTCCAGAAGGTTAATGAAATTTACTAGAAAATTTGATTTTTGAAGCCAATTTGACTTTTATACAATTTGATATTTAAAGTTAATTTCATAAAGAATTTAATTAAATCCACTAGAAAACTTTATACAATTTGATATTGAAGCTAATTTAATAAAGAATTTAACACAATTATTATTAATGTAAATAACAACAACATTTGTTTTAAAAAAAAAAGAAATAAATTATACAATAAAAAAACCCTAATTCTTCTAGTTCTTCGTCGACACGTGTTCGTACAAAATCAAATTGTATAGTTTTCTAGTAAATTTCATTAAATTAATTCCAAGATAGAAAAAAAAATCATATTCTTTGACGTACTTAATGCGACATCAGAGCGGAAATACACTAGTGTTTCAAGAAACAATTAAGATACTCTAAAACTGATTTAACAGTATCTACAGCCTTACTCAAAAGTATTAGGCACCCAACAATTTACCGAGATTAACATGTTTAAGGCGTGAAATTAAACTTTGTATGTGGTTTTCATTTATGTATTGACATAAAAATAAAAACTGATGTATGTGCGACCAATGAGCTATTCTTGTAGACTAGGAAAAATCAAGGGATAATTATATACTCCGCCAGGCTTATCATTCCGGTCACGTGGGCAACACGTAGTGAAGTCAATCGATGCTTAAGCAAGACCGAAATAAGTCATTTACAAATAGTGCGAAAGAGACGGATGACGATGACGAGTGACGTCATTACGTGTTTGCTTCCGGAATGCTAGACCTTGTTTTTTTGGATCGTAATTTACATATCGTCACGCCTTTCCACGAGGGGGCTGGCAGAGGTGTAATACAACACGCACACTTCGCCGAACGATATTCAGTCCCAAATATGAGGACGAGCCTGTCGCCATACACCGGGCTCCAGTCATGTAGAAGATGACATACAGTATGCACTTTTGTTCACACAAATTGGTGCATGCCGTAGCTGGGTTCGAAACCGCTCCCTTTGGCTTGAGAGGCAGGCATTCTCCACCTAGGCTATCATCGCTTCATAATTTACTCTAGCTTTATTTGGTTTGAAAGCTGTCATTGTGACAAATGTCACACGTAAGAATCAATCAGGTTACTAGTTACTACCATTCCTTGTAAATAAGAATTAAATTTATGACTGAATTGAACTTAAGAATTTAGCATTGATTGACGTTTCGGAAATTAAAAAAAAAAAAACAGACTAAACGGTTTTTAACCCCCGACACAAATACGATTGGGTGTTATAAGTTTGTTAAGATATTTGCTGTTCTATCAATTTCAATCTCTATCAATGTTCTATCTATTTACAACGTAATTATTTTTTCAATATTGATTCAAATATATAAAACAGGCAATTTTAAACTTAGCCATAGATCTCACCACGTCTAAAACGCAAATTAATTTACTTTCCAAAACTATAGAGCAGCTATAATAATCTATATTCCTATTCAAAGGGAACAGAGAGAACAATAGAGCTCTGTTCCAATACATTTATGTCGGGATCCGTAAATCCCATATAATTTAAAGCACCATACGATTCCTCTATCATAGTTTGAAAGAAAATAGACAATTTATTTACTAGTAGGTCTAAAAGTGTCATAAAAAAAATTGGTTATCTGTATAGTCGGTTTACGGATGATAGTTTAATGTGACAACGTTATAACAAAACATTGATGAAATCTTCTCCTCGGACGCATAGGCCAATCGAGTGGAAGAGAGATAGATGCGGCGGAAGCCGAACGTTCAAGCCGATCGTGTCATTCGCTGGCTCGTGTAGCGCTCTCGCTCTGATCGACCGAGCGTAACGGGACGAGTCATCCTTTGTCGTGCGTGCAGCCGGCGTTCATCGGTTTATTAGACGTTGTCACGTCAAAAAATGCAATTTACCCATTAAGAGCTAGAGGTGTCGTTTGGCACCGCGAAGACAAGAAATAGTGCGATTTTAGTTTGGTTTATTGTAGGTAAAATACATAACAAACTAAGCACGTAATGGAGTTAAATTTAATGTTGTTTTCAAATTATGTGCAGCAGTCGATTTTTAAATGAGTCATTTTGTGCTGTCAATTTTCACCGCTGCACAGTGTTCTCTGTAGAACAAGCCAGGTGGACAAAAATATATTTTCATTGTTTCGGAACCATGAAAATATATTATAATAGTATAAAATAAAAAAAATAAAAAATACATAGTTTTATGTATAAGAAAAAAATATTTTATATTTACACTATTATAAAACAGAAAAAAATACTGAAATAATAATACAATTACCTTAATCTCTACAAATATTACCGCTAATTATATGTACAACCTTAGACTATTACATTATTTACAAAAATTACAAATACTAACACTAAAAGGTAATATAATACACTACAGGTACATTAAAACTAATTGTCAATATCGGAATCATCGGATTCTGTATCGGATGATTCCGATACAAGATAGTCTTCCTGACTTTGTGGAGGTCTTAGTTGCTGTGGAAGTCGAGGCTCTATAGTAGGAGCTATAATGAGCTTTAGGACCTCCGCACACAATTTATTCGACTTTTTTTGGAACTTCCCGCAGGCTGTTGATCAGAGGATCAGATGTTATAATCAACAGATTGAGCAAATCTCTTTCGTGGCTTGACGCGAGCACTTTCTCGTGTTGTGCTCTCTGAATCTTTATTTATTTGGTCGATAACATCGTCGATGATGGACGAGGATTTTGCGAGATGATATTGTTAGCTTCGTCGATTAACCTAAGAGGAACAAACGAATAAACAAAAAGGAACTCATCAGTGTCTTCGCTGTTCTCAAATCTCTGTGTGTAAGCACTATGACCGGAACTCCCGTCACAACCCCATTTACTTAAAAGAGTAAATGATGAATTGGGGAACACACTTGTGACAACTTCTTTCTGAGCTTCTATTAACCGTTCCGCTGTTTTGTTGAGTAAAGCTTGTAACTCAATTTCTGCTCGAGATTGTGTCACAACAATGTGCTCCTTTTGTGCTTTTTTTGATTTAACAATGCAATTATATGATGGAAACACATGGTGCCCGACCTTCATAGTCCATTTCCTAGTCTGTTTATAGGAGTGAGTGGTCGACTTCGAGTCGAGTCTATATAGTAGGCTAATGCCTCGTCACTACTTAGTGGTCTATTATTCTGCACAGCACTGGGTTGTTGAAGGCTAATGCATACACTCGCAGAACTCGGATTTTTGCCAATGTCCTTTATAGCCCTGGCAACGTCCTTTATGGACACGTTTTTGTGTCCAGTAGATCGTGCAGCTACTTCTGCAGCAGTCATCAATTCGCCAACACTCCGCGAGTAAACTAATTCTTCAAGTCTACGTTTTTTAGTTTTGAAAGACGAATCTTCGAAGTCTTTTTTGGGTCTTCCGGGTCGAGAGTGGTCAGTGGATGAGGTAGAAGGTTGCGGTTGAATTGACCGCACGCAGAACTCTAACTCTTCGCCTTCTAGCCACAACTTATTCTTGATAAGAAAACGCTCCCTTGACTTTCCTGAAGAAACCTATTTGGAAGCGATTTTTGAAGAAATACTGGCTAACTTCATCTTAATGTCTCTTTGACTATCTTCAGAAATTTCAGAAAACTCAAACTTAGACGAAATAAATTCAAATAGACGATCATTTCTTTCGTATTTTTCGTGTCTAAGCCATTCTTCGAAAAACTCTATTTTATTAATAGAGTGAAGCTTTTCTGCAAAAAAGAGAAAAAAAAATAGTTGTACTCATTTGTGCTACGTAAAATATATGTCACAATAATCTATAGTCATGCAGCTAAAACATATAAAAAAATTAGCCTGGATACAAGAGGATACATGCTTTTCCCATACTCGATAAGTTTGAAATCAAAGAAAAAATATGTTTTTTTTTTGTGTTTTCGTTGATAATCTATTCTAATGATTTTTAAGGCTCATTAAAAGATTCTAATAATAAAATATTAATATACATACCTTCAGAATTGAAATCCATCACTAAACTTTCCACAAAATTAAAAACTGCCACAATGAGGTGCTAGTGAAAGTGTCGCTAAAATGCAACTGACCTATATTTTAAATTACATTTACCTCATTAGCTCACTTTGATAAACAATGACTCATTAGTATGGAATGTTAGACATAAATAGTTCTTGGAATTGGGGGTTTGGGGGTTTTGTTTACAGGTACATAGTACTCATTTCCGGGAATTTGATTACGACTTTTGTCCACCTGGCTTGTTCTACAGCGCACACTGTGCGCTGCGACATATTTGCGCAAATATTTGCGGTAAGAGTAAATTAGTTGTAGGATGGTTTGAATTTTAAAGGTAGCAGTTAAAAGGAGAAGTTATTCTTAACGCCATTTTATTTAAACATAATTGAAGCCAATAAATGTATGCGTTCTTAAAATTTTAATTTACCTTGAATTAATGAACTACAATCGCAGATTTATTTTTATATTGTATTTATTTACTCACCTGCGCAAGAAGGAGGGTTATGTTTTTCGAGTGTATTTATCTATGTGTGTGTGGTTATGTATGTATGTGGTTTCTTTGGCACGTCCTACAGCTTAATCAGCTTGATGGATTTCTACGTGTGAGGTGTCATTTGAATCGTCTTGATAGTGGAAGTGACATAGGGTACAATATTTTGCAGCCCGGTTTTTTGTTCTTTCAGTGCTGTTTTTTTATTTGTTAATCTGCTTTATAGTTTTCGAGGCCAGCAGGTCTTATACTATAACTCAGATGGCCATAATTTAGTAACGTATTCGGGACTGATTCAGAGGCACATCAGATCCAGTGTTCATAAAATGTGGGTAGGTATCTATATTCCATTTGAGCTTTGTTTAAGTTAGTATTATGTAGATTGTAGATAATGGTTAGCGCACACGTCGTAACAATATCCCTTGCAATAATTAGTCGTAACCGTAACGCGCAATGCTACGGGATGCGGTTTGTTGTGTGGGACACATTGGCATTATCGTATGAAAAACGCACAGAATAAATACTCTCTACTAAATGAAAAAAGGTCTATAATGGTCTATTGTCGCTGCGGTATGCGGTTTGTAGTCTCGGATACATGTCATAATCGTTTGAAAAACGCACAGAATACGTTCTGCTAAACGATAAAGTAGTCTAGAATGGCCTATTGTGTTTGTTCTACGTCTGGGTGTTAATATCTCTTTAAGTATGAATCCTACTTATATTATAAACGCGAAAGTTTGTAAGAATGGATGGATGGGTGTTTGTTACTCTTTCATGCCAAAACGACTGAACAGATCTGAATGAAATTTGGCACAGAGATAGATTATAGTCTAGAATGGCACATAGGATACTTTTTAACCGCGGGGGAAACTACGGGCGCAGCTAGTTTAAATATATTATGTGTGAATAACAGTCTTTGCCAGCCTAAGTACAAGCTACGCTCAGTTTGGGGTCAGCCGGCCGTATATGAAAATGTCCTGAATTAATTGATTTATTTACTAGTTGCGCCCCGCGATTTCACCCGCGGTTAAAAAGTATCATAGGTATTATTATAGACTATAATCTATCTCTGTGCCCAATTTCATCCAGATCTGTTCAATCGTTCTGGCGTTAAAGAGTAACAAACATCGATCAACCCATCCATCCATCCATTCTTACAAACTTTCGCGTTTATAACATTAGTAGGATCGTTCCGTCGCAGTACGCGTCAGAGGTGAAGTGCAAGTCGTGACGCTGCGTTGTGCTTTGGTCTCGCGGTCGTAATACACAACGCTGTGGTGAGCGGCTCCAACGCAGCGTCACGACTTGACTTACACCGCTGAAGCGAATGTGAAGGAACAAGAAGTCTAGATCATTCTAGATGTTTTTCCATTTGGTAGAGAGAATTCTGTGCGATTTTCATACGATTGTGATGATAGCCTAGTTGGAGAAGGCCCGCCTCTCAAGCCTCGAACCCAGCCGACGGCGCGCAACAATTTGTTCATAGTGTGAACATATTATGTGCGTATTGTATGTCATCTGCTACGTAACTGAAGCCCGGTGTTCCACGACAGGCTCACCCCCTGTCACATTTGGGACTGAATATCGTCCAGCGACGTGTGGGTGTTGTTTTACACCTCTGCCAGCCCCCTCGGAGGAAAGGCGTGACGATACGTTTGATAAGTTATAACATGTGTCCGACACTAACAGACCATTCTAGATAATGGGGACTGAGCTACCCACGTCCGTAGGAGTGTACTCTATTCTAATTCCCTACACGTGGTCCCCGGGTAGTGCTAACCGGGTAGCAAACTCTGGTGGGAGGCTTCGGCCGTGGCTAGTTACCACCCACCGGACCAAGCCATGCCGTGAAATGACCTAGTCGTGTTTCGGGATGTAGCCCGGTGTAACCATTCCTAAGACGGGTCTGAGCAGTAGCGCACTTGTAGCGCCTCACTCAACTGCCGTTATTGTACTTCTTCACTCTACAAAACTTCAAGGCTAGAGTGAATAAGTACCTTATTGGTCGTCGTGCTCCATCTTAGACCACAACGTCGCTTAACATCAGGCGAGTTGGTGGTCAAACGCCGACCTATTATATATAAAAAAAAAAAAAAAAGATATCCAACATCGCATACCGCATACTAGGTACAGCAAAAATGAGGAAGACCAAATCAAAAATAATTATGAAAATAATAATCTGCGCGTAAAAAAAATCTCTTTTTGATCTCACCGTACAATATTTAATTTTTAATATTAACTTGCTATTCCTTTACTTACTTAAGCGTTTTGTCACAAAAACATGTAAAAACATTTTCAAAACCTTGACTGTTATTTAATATTTACAATATAAAAATCATTTATTAGGAAAACAACAGTTAAAAACGTGATTAAAAATTTACTTGCGTACTTCAATAAGCCATAACAGATGTACTAAATTATTCAGTTAGCCAGTAAATATTTTATTTTAAAACCTGCTCATTTTTTATCAAATAAACGCAATATAAAGCTTTATGGCTTCAGCAATAAAGTCTCAAATAAAAATACTGTGACCTAACTTATTGTTATGAATGACTAACGACGTCTCGCGGTTTCATCTGCTTTTCTGCAGAATTTTTTTTTTTTTTCGTAAAAGCAAGCAGCTATCGTTTAACTCCAGTTTAGAAGCTGTCTACATACCAAAGCCAAAGCGATGGTAGCCTAGTTGGAGAAGGCCCGCCTCTCAAGCCAGAGGGAGCGGGTTCAAACCCAGCCGACGGCACGCACCAATTAGTCCATTGTGTAAATAAATGTGCGTATTGTATGGCATCTGCTACATGACTGGAGTCCGGTGTACGACAGGCTTTCACTTTTCACATTTGGGCCTGAATATCGTCCGGCTAAGTGTGGATGTTGTATTACACCTCTGCCAGCCCGCTCGGGGGAAAGGCGTGACGATATACCTATACATACCAAATTTCATTTAATTTGAGCGTGAAGAAGTAACAAAATAGCACACATGCAAATAAACCCATAAACTTTCGCATATAAAATTTTAAAGTATGATGTGACCAAATATTAGGTCGAATACACACTAATATATTAATAGGGGTGTTTGTAGCGACACCCTAACGTTGTCGTAACGTGGGGTGTGGACGGGGGCTTATTTTAATTTTAAATCAACGTTAAATTATGCTAATGGTGTAAAAGTTATACGGATAGGAAAATAGGGTAAGTTGAAATTTGCCAAAAATTATTATAATAAGTAGGTTGGTCCATACCTACTTACTAACATTATTGTGCAGTCAAAAAATCTGAAAGCATATAATATTAACTTTTACAGACGGTTAGCTAGAGTAAGTGCTCTTGCTACCAACCTTGGCCAGGAAGAGATCGCTTTTAGTGATAAGGCCGCTGCTAGTGGTTACACTTTTTCTTCTTATGTTTTGTTATTTTTCTGGTGTGAACAATAAATAGTTTATCTATCTACCATGGTCATAAATACACGTTTTAAAATTATAGTTCGAGATGTTTTAGTGAAAACATTAATTTCGTTGGTTCAAATTCTGTCTGTATTTAGTTTAATTTTATTTAGTGGTGAGCCTGTTAACGATGTTGATTTAATTATGTTTATCTAAAATCGAAATTTAGAGCATTAATCCTTCTGAAAACTAATATTTAGTATAAACACTTTATAAATCTTATATCTTTAAATGAGCATTTCTTGTATATATTTAGATATATAATTGGAATCTCGGAATCGGCTCCAACGATTCATACAATTTAGTATATGGGGGATTTCGGGGGCGATAAATCGATCTAGCTAGGAATCATTTTTAGAAAATGTCATTTTATTCGTGTTTTATCCATAATCAACTTAAACATAAACTTGGAAGAAAAATAACAAAAAGGAGGCGTTTGAGTAGTCTCAACTGAAAAATATGACTCTTCCATTATCTATTTATTATTATTTATTATCATTATCTATTGGCGAATAATAATACTATTTTTTGTGAGCAACTAATTGCTTTAACGACACAACAGCAGATGGCGTTGTTAAGTAACACGAAGTCAATGAGTGTTTGCTTTGAGGTTAGACTAAAATCAATTGTTTATTTTCCAAAAAAAAATACCGGTCACCCAGGTCCTAGTGAATATAATATTACACTCTTTAAATACATCCATACATACATATAATCCCGCCTTTCTCCCATAGGGGTAGGCAGAGACCACTTCTTTCCACTTTCTACGATCCTGGCATACATCTTTCGCTTCTTCCACTTTCATGAGTCTTTTCATACACGCTCTTCGGTTACTCTTGACCTGGCCTTTTAAGACGTCTTCAATTACAAAGAGATATGTGCGCCTAGGTCGACCCTGACCGACTTGCCCATCCACACTCGCCTTGTAAACCTGTTTGGTCAATCTCCTTTCATTCATTCTCTCAACGTGTACAAACCATCTAAGCATCCCTTTCTTAATCTTTATCACTACATCCTTTACTACACTACAACGTTTTTTAATGTCGTTGTTTCTCATTTCATCTATCAGGGATCATTCATCCTCTTTAAATAAATTTACATAATATCACCGACTTAATAAAAAAGGACTTCAAAATACTAATTTTATTAAAATTTCAACATTATACGGTTTTCTCTGCACCTCCTCGTTTTGAGCGCACAGTTGTGCGTAGTAAAGATGTTTTGTCACAGGCTGTCGTAACTCCGTAACTTGTTTCAGAATTGTTGTTTAACATTAATGAGTATATTGTATACTTAGAAACATGTAATTTTGAAAGTAATTACGCGAAATTGAAAAATACGCAGAGACATAACTCAAAAAATCTGTCGAAGAAATGTTTTTTAAGTCTCGACGCAAATATCTATCTCTATCGTTATAAGTTTGTCGTGTCTGTGTGTGTGTCTGTCTGTCTATGGCGTCGTACCTCCCGAACCGGCGCCCCTCAGTTTCTTGCCATTTCTTCTGAGTAGAGGCTCTTTATCCGAACAAGGCGGTCGAGTCTATTTAAAAAAAAACTTTGACATTCTTAAGTGTATCTTTGATACCCAATTGAATTGAATAAAAATATTTGAATTGAATTGAATTGAATAAAACATTTTGACTTTGACTGGTGTTGATTTTGTTTAAAAGAGAATTAGTCGGAAGTGTTCTTAGATAAGTTTGATGAAAATCGGTGTAGGGGTTATTTTTAATTTTTAATTTCCATGAAATGTTCTATTGGTGCTGAATTACGCAAGTTTGGCAAATGTGCAAATGACATGGAAATGCAGCAACTGCAATGGAAATTTAGGGAAATTTCCCGATGGAAAAGCAAACGCTCAAAGCGATTATGACGTCATAAAAGCTGTTCAGAACGGCGAAACGATGCTGTTGTTCGCTGTTCATGAAATAATGTCAAATTCTGTTGTACTACGACTGTTGTTTTGAGTAAATAAATTAACAGGTCTAATAGTTATTTCCGTTTGCGTATTTAGTAAAATTTTAACCGACTTCCAAAAAGGAGGAGGTTGACCTCCTCCTGTTTGTCCTCCTGTTTGTCCTGTTGTGTTTTGTATGTTTTTTTGTGTATTTTCATGTGTGTTTGCCAATTATTTTTCTGAACAAATTTAAATAAAAATTTTTACTTCGTAAGGATATTATAATATACATACTCCCAAAGTAGTCCTTGATAAATTTCTTCGAAATCGGTCAAGCCGTTTTGAAAATATCAACAAAAGTCTAAAAATTGTTTACATGGATGACGGGAAGTCGATTTTTAAGTTTTTTTTGAATATTATTTTCAACATATTAAAAAAGAGACATTAAGGCAAAAAAAATCGCATAAGTAAACTTTATAGAATAGCCCAAAGAATTGCCAAACTGCAGTGGCAATGGACAGGGCACATCGCTTATAACGTTCAGGCCGAGAACGTCCAGTGTCCTAGAACGGCTACTTTGCTAAAACGTCCAATACCATAATACGTACAGTCCAAAAAATATCCAGTGCTTCATAATGACTAGCGTCTGAAAATGTCTAGCGTACGATAACGTCCAGCGTACGAGAACGTTTAGTGTCTTCAATGGTCTAGTCTAGTGTTCTTTGAATTTATACATCACTAGCTGCGCCCCGCGGTTTCACCCGCGGTTAAAAAGTATCCTATGTGCTCTAGACCATAATCTATCTCTGTGCCAAATTTCGCTTAGATCTGTTCAGCCGTTCTGGCGTGAAAGAGTAACAAACATCCATCCATTCATCCATCCATCCATCCATTCATCCATTATTACAAACTTTCGCGTTTATAATATTAGTAGGATATACTCGTAGTTACAACCGGCGGCCGACGGTGCAGAAAGGTTCTCGAGTGGCAACCACGAACCAGTAGACCCAACGTGAGCAGGTCTTCAGCAGGTCTCCAGGTGGGTTGACGATCTGGTCCCCGGTTCTTCTGAACGATTTACGATTACGATTGAACCAATAAAAACGGTAAAAAAAAAACTAGGCGCCGATCCCATTTTACCTTCAAATTTGATTTGCGATTTTCAACTGTAAATGATTGAACTTAAGTAAACGTGTGTGTAGGTAGAAAATCGTGGTATAACCGCGTCTTAAGGTGATGATTTATTTGAAATCCTAATCCTACTTCCTACTTCCTACTAATATTATAAACGCAAAAGTTTGTAAGAATGGATGGATGGATGGATGTTTGTTACTCTTTCACGCCAGAACGGCTGAACAGATCTGGATGAAATTTGGCACAGATATAGATTGTAGTCTAGAATAGCACATAGGATACTTTTTAACCGCGGGTGAAACCGCGGGGTGCAGCTAGTTAAAATTACAAAGTGAGTTTGTTTGTTTATTTGTTTGTAACGCTTTCACGCCCTAACTACTCAGCCGATCGTCATTAAATTTCGCATACACGTTGTCTGAGTTACAGAAAAGGACATAGGGTACTTTTTATCCCGAAAAATTTAACGGTTCCTGTGGAACCGCGGGTGAAACCGCTGGGCACAGCTAGTGAAAAAATGGTGTCTCAGTTAGTAATCTGCATTCCTTAGTCCGTTGTTATTACGTATTAAGTCATTTTCAACTTCCTTTTCGGGATTAAACGAAAATACGAAGAGAAAATGGTAATTTTGTAATTATTATGAGGCTTGGTAAGAGGATAAGATGTTTTGTTTAGGCATAGGTTAAAGGTTTATGAATTAAATAAGATATCTTTGTTAGAAGATAAACAAGCGAGAGGCAGATAGCCGACAGCCTGCGGTGAGATAAAGACGGCTTAAGATGATGATGGTAATGAAGAAAAACAAACTCAAGAGTAATTTTAAACATAAACATATCGTCACGCCTTTCCCCCGAGAGGGCTGACAGAGGTGTACAACCACTCCCACACTTCGCCGGACGATATTCAGTCCCAAATATAATAGGGGTCGAGCCTGTCGCCATACACCGGTAGTCGTGTAGCAGATGACATACAATACGCACATACATATTATGTTCACACAATGAAAAAACTGGTTCGTGCCGTCGACTAGGTTTGAACCCGCTCCCTCTGGATTGAGAGGCGGGCCTTCTCCAACTAGGCTATCATCGCTTCGATGATAGCTATCTATTTTATTCGATTCGAACTACCGATTTTATTTCAAGTAATTTTACACAGCTAGTAAATCGTTTTTTTTTAACTTTTATGACACATGAATTACTCACGTATAATTTAGCCGGATATGAAGACTGTAGTTTCAACTGTAATAAGTGGAACTTCCGTGAATCACGTTTCAGTTTGTTCGCCCAAGCATTTTTTGCAGTTCTATTCAGTGTCCGAAATGGGAGTAGAAATGGTATTTAAATTCAAAAGTCCGTGTCCGAAATGTAAGTGGCAACAGTATCAAAATTCAAAAGTCCCGTTTCGGACAGTGTCCAAAAATTTTGTGTCCGAAATGGGATTTAGCTGTTTTTTTAGTTATGTTAGTTGTAGTTATGGTAGGTTTTGTTTTGTAAAAACATTAATCATTTTAGCTACCTTGTATTATTTAAACTATCTATGAATAAGTATCTAGCAGCAAGTGTTTTTTTTTTTTGCGTTTTCTGTAACTTAAAAAGTTATAAAATTAAGCCTTTTTGCAGAAATCTGAATTGTTTTCTTTAATAATTGCAATCGATATTCACCCTTAGTTTCCTTTCAAGGTTCTGATGATATTATTTTCTGACTTGCAATACGTAGGTAGGTGTACTTAATTACCTACTCTTCTTCACGTTTACAATTTTTCTCTAACCAGTAAAGAAAACAATTGACTCAAAAACATTTCAAAGCAAATTGTATGCCGACTCTAATTCCGTCTAATTTCTATCCCCATATTTTAAGACCCCGGAAAACTCACGAATAAGGTAACCCCTAAAATTATCTTCTGGGTGAAACCCCCAAGTAATTTATACGAGGCGCAGGTGGTGTGCTTTTCATTTGCTTAATTATAATAAGAAAGGTAAATATCGTCTTTTGAAACTAGAAAAGGCAGAAGGTAAACTTTTTAGCTTGTAGGGTACAAGCAGTACCTCATCTAATAGTAGAGTTTAAGACGAGGTAGAGCAGAGGCTGACAGTAGAGTAACCACCGGAGGTGTACAAGGAAAACATCCATCATCTTTGTTAAGTATAATACTTCGTATGTTACCGCCAATAAATTAATTTCGATGGTTTCCAGCCAAAAGGTGATAAGCGACATTTTTTGGCAAATGGACTTATATATATAGTTGGAATCGTCTTTTTTTTCTGCGTCGAATGGTCTAGGTGACATGTCTCTACGAACAACTTTGATGTCGCTTAGGCGGTAGAAAAATCAGCGATTTTAGCAATTTTTTTCGTTATAAACGCCAGAAATTTTCCAGTTTTTCCTTTTTTGGGGGTTACACAAACATTTTTTTTAAAGAAAAGGAACTTACGCTTTTAGAGCTTTCTGTTACGTTTTATTGTTTGTACCTTAACTAATTTTAGCTGGAAGTAAACATTCACAAATTTGCGTTTACGTTTATTAGCCTCTCAATAATTTGTTTTATTAATCCGTTTAGTACTTTTTGCCTGTTATTTCGAAGACTATATTTTGTCGTTTATAGCTATTAGGCCGCATTTTTAAGCCTTCATTTGGTGTTTAGGGTGTCATTCCCCGATAATAAATAATTAGCCAATTGGCGGTTACTACATATTGCACCTACAAATATTTCACAATAGTTTGTCGCTTATCCCTTTTTTCCCTCCCGATACTTAAATAATTTTGGCGCTTAGATAAAAAAGTAGGTCTAAAAGGTATCGGCATTTGTCGTTTACCTATTCAAAAATAATTGGAAATGTCGGGTACCTACATCGGTTTTTTGGAACTACGTGAGCAAGCGCCACGCGCTCTCACGAGCCATTTTGACGCGTGATTTTTTTTGTTTTATGATAGATATCTCATCAGGTAAGTGAAGTTAATGTTTTTTATACATTTTGACTAAAGTTATTCCATCGAAGTACAATCTAAAACTAAACTGTCTCCACCGGCATGTTATAAATTTCAGCTACCTATGTCTAAAGCAAAACACGATGATTTACTTAAACTTTGTCGAACTAATGTGATTCCTCCTATTTTTCATAACGAATATAACAGTCTTACGGGTTCCAACAATGTTAAGGATACACTTCCTGAGAAAAAAAAAGTAATTTTTTTTTTCATTATAACTTGCTTGTACTTTTGTAAGCTTACATTTTACAAAGTAGATCGATGAACATTTGTACTCAATTTGACATTTCAAAATGTTGTACGCTGTTCTATGCTGATTCGATCGTAACTGTACGTTAGAATTTATAGTAATTAATAGTAATAAGAGATTTTATTACGAATGTTTTTTAGTAAGTAATTAATATATTACATTTTATTAGACAATTAATACAGACTGATTCGATTCCTACAAGTCTGTTGTTTTAATCTTGAATTACTCCGAGACAAACCTGAAATCGTTTCAACACGTAATTAAATTAAGGAAGAATTAGCACATTGAAATCATTGACCGCCGACAAACTATTCTCAATCAAAATTGAACTTAATACAATTTTGCAATTTGTCAATTTTTATTCAATAGTTAGTTGTCCCATATTTCTCCAATTTTATTTCTCAAAAACTTAAACTTATGCCATTTTTCTTCAATTTAAATGATACATGAAATGCAGTTACGCAAGTTTTGCTGGAAATGCCTGATCATGTATTTAGATTTATGAAATTTTGGCTGTTTGTAAAATTAAGACCTACTGGGATAAGCGACAATAAATAATGTTTGCAGGCTGAATTTCAAAAAAGTAATGATGCCATTCAATAGAAACATTAAATACTATAATATAGCTACATTTCCAGCTTTTCGGAAGCTATACTACGTTTTTTATGGCCATTTTTAATTATTTTTTAACTTTAAATCACTCTCCTGTAAAAATTGTAAAGTGGCGCTTATCACCTTTTGGCTGGAAACCATCGATTTCATTTTATCCACCAATAGTAAGACTTTATCTTTCTAGCTTCACTCGGCGCATCTCTGGAAAACAAGTATTATTCGAAACAGGTATTTGTAAATACTTTAAAAGAAGTAGAGAGATATGAGATATGACGTGTGTAAAGGACAGAAGGAATGTGTGCAAGATGCGAGGAATGTGCGCTATGCGTCTTAGAACTGCTGCCCCAAACTCTACTAACCAATCGTATTGAAATTGTTAATGAATTGCCTCAAATGACACTTTTTGTGTGCTAGAAGTGTCAAAAATAGACAATTTATTACAAATTAAAAAACAATTGCTTAGTAGTTGTACTGAGGCCTTTTTGACAGCTGAAAAGAGTCCGCTACGCATTCTAACATCACTGAGCTACATCAGCTACACATCAGTTTGACGTGTCTGTGTGTGCGAGTGTGAGTGTATGCGTGTGTTTGTCTGTCTGTGGCATCGTAGCTCCCGAACGAATGTACCGATTTTTTTTTTCTTTGTTTGATAGAAGAAATAGTCGGGGGTGTTCTTAGCTATGTTTGATAAAAGTCGGTGTCAGGGTGTCAGGATGTGTCAGCTCATATTTGTTTTCCATCTGTTACTGCTTAATCTGTGTTGTCGTTGCAATAACTCTGAGCTACTGCAGGGAAGTTGTTGGTTTGTTGATTTTAAGTTTTGTACCAAGTAAGGTATACTACGGGGAGTCGGTTACATAACATTACAAGTTTCCTGCCTTTGGTTTTATAGCAGAAGTTACCGTATGTGAAGTTTCTTAAGTCTACCGATGTTTGTAATTAGTTGCATGCAAGTATGCTACGCTGTGGAAGATTTTTGTTATTTGCTTTGATTGCTTGTTTTAGGAGTTTGTATATTTTCTTGCAAGTAGCTTAGTGAGAATTTTGTTGAAGGATGTATTGTTGAAATGAAATTAGTATTTAACTCTCAGTATACTGTTACATACATGCGGTCAGACAGGAAGAAGGATATGGCAAAAAAAAACTAATATAATACTGTTGCCTGAGGATGTGGTCACTGCTAAATCCATCAACGCATTTAAGCACCGGTTTGATGGCTGGTTGCACCGAAAGCAAATGTCTCTGACAAAATTTTAATGAGGATTTAACAATTTTTGTGTGAACATTTAGTGAATTTGGAGAAATTTAATTCAACACAGTGTGAAATAGGCACATCAGCCCTAGGCTGCTCGCCTATAAATAAATAAATAAATGTAAGGAATCCTTCGTTTACTTGGGAATCAAAAATGATGTTCAAATAATCCGAATAGATAGGCCCTGGTGTTAAAGTTTTTACGTACCTCAAGACCAATAAACAAAACCATACTTATAGGTATAATAGTTCGTACAAGTTAAAAAATTAAAAGAAAGAAAAAGACAGAGCACCGTGTACCTATTCCGGGGCTACACGGAAAAAAATGGTTTAGTTGTGGCAACTAAATCTGTTTCGCTGCCTATGTCTTAGCTGCTGCACCAAATATCTTCGAAACACTGGCAAAGTTTTGTTGACTACGACGAAGACTGCTTAGCTACTATTCAAAATAAAATTTTGCTAGGAGAATCACACTCAAGTTGCAGTTACTGCAAATTACTTAACTGAGTTTACTAAATTTGTTATCCATATAAACAAAACAAATTCGAATGTTTTTAATTAGCTATCAGAGCAAAATATTTTAACTACTTTAGGATAAAATATTTACCTGCTATTGCTAATTGTTAAGATTGTTAGCAACTACTGCTAAGTATTGTTAAGATTGTTAGTTGCAACAGCTAAATTCGTTCAGCTAAAAACAATTTGCTACGCTAACAAAAAACTTAGCTGTCCCTATAGTTTGAAAGGATTTTTGCTACTACAACTAATATTTAGTAACAGCAGCTAATTTTTTTTTTCCGTGTATACATCGTCTTTTACTAGGACCCTATAAAATAACTAGCTGTTATCTGCGACTTTGTTCTTATTTATTCGGAAAATAGTATCAAAAAACCTTTCCTCTTGATAAACTTTAACTAATTATAAATGTCATCAAAGTCCGTTCAGCCTTGAAAAGCCAACTGACCGACAGCCAGTCTTACTTTCGATTTTACAATGTTAGTTTTTCTTCTTTTTTTTAAACTTAATTAGGTCTGTGTTTGGCCGCCAACATGCCTGACGATAAGCAGTGATGCGGCCTACGATGGAGCACGCTTGCCTAGAAGAAACCGATTCACTCGAGACTTGAAGACACCCAGATTATAAGTCTCAGGGAACACACTCTGGCAGAGTATTCCACACTCTAGCGGTCCGTATGACAAAAGAAGAACCAAAGCGTTTTGTGCGTGTTGTAAGGATTTATAAGGAAAAGGATTAACACCAACTCGTAATTAAATAACTCGACGCCTTTTACAACGGTGCCTAAACATTGCTTACAATCCGATTTATCATCGCGGGAACGTAAACACTGTAATTTATATTTATGTATAATATCGTCACGGCAGAGGCTGGCAGAGGTGTACAACACCCACACTTTTTTTTTACACTTCGCCGGTCGATATTCAGTCCCAAATGTGACAGGGGGCGAGCCTGTCGCCATACACCGGGCTCCAGTCATGTAGCAAATGACATACAAAACGCACTTATGTTCACACAATTAGCAAATTGGTGCGTACCTTCGGCTGGGTCCGAACCCGCTCCCTCTGGCTTGAGAGGCGGCCTTCTCCGGCTAGGCTATCATCGCTATAATTTTTACGAAAACTTATAAATCACTAAAGCAAAAATCAACTTATTTTCATATTAATTCTCTTAACCAAAAGAATCGAATAAATCCAGCCATTGTCCAGACTCCGCGTAGAATACGAACATGGATTACTGTTAACCAACAAAATTGTAACGAAATTGTAATTAAATTCGTCCACAATGTGCTAAGTCCATTTGTTCAGAATCCACAGACAATACAGGGTTTAATGGTACAGAGGCGGAGGGATAAAATGTGCAGTGGAGGCGCGTTTGAATCGAGCCAGTTTTATAGATAAGTTGACAGATTGTTGATTGAATCAGGGACCCTAATCGGAGATTTGAGATTCTCATCTCACCATTTTGCGTCCTTGTTGCTCTAGTTTGAAACGTCATAGGTGTGAGAGTGACCAAGATAAAATCTCATCTTGGTGTTACTTTGCGGAAGTTCATCTTCAAAACTGTTACTTAAACCAACCTTTAGTGTATATTCTCTCTAACGTTATATTAAGTACGTCAAGGAATATGTATTTTTTTTCTATTTTTAATTTGGAATATTTTAATTTAATTTAAAGTTTACTCACATATCATGCACTTTGATATTTAAAGCGGATTCAATTAGTGTAATTTATGAATTTAACAGACCTAATTTAATGAAATCTACTAGAAAACTTTATATTTTTACATTATTTTTATAGTAAAAATATTTATCTTTCGTACCAGAAAATAAAAGAATAACAACGCTTAAGACGCGATCATACCACGATTTTCAACTTGCACACACGTTTACCTGCCGCTTCATTTAGAGTTGAAAATCGTATGTCATAATCGATGGTAAAATAAGATCAGCGCCTATAATTACATTTTTTTGACGTTTTTGTTGGTATTAAGCGTAATAAAAACACAAATAAGAATAAGTTACTCGGATAAACTTTATAGAACTAATCTGTTTAATAAACAAAAAAACGTGTTGTAATCGCTAAAAAATTGGCCAGGTCAAGAGTACCCGTAATCGACGAGCGTGTATGAAAAGACTCATGGAAGTAGAAGAAGCGAGAGATGTGTACCAGGATCTTAGCAATTGGAGAGAAGTGGTCTCTGCCTACTCCTACGGGAAAGAGGTGTGATTAAATGTATGCACTAGCTGCGCCTCGCGGTTTCATCCCCGGTTAAAAAGCATCCTATGTGCTATTCTAGACAATAATCTATCTCTGTGCCAAATTTCATCCAGATCATTTCAGCCGTTCTGGCGTGAAAGAGTAACAAACATCCATCCATCCATCCATTCTTACAAACTTTCGCGTATATAATATTAGTAGGAAGTAGGATAGGAAGTAGGGAGTAGGATGTATGCCCCCCCCCCCCCGCACTCTCCTCACCATAGTGACTTAATTTTCTTGCGAATAACGGCCTTAAAGCCGTCAGTTTTCGTATTTGGTATCAATAAAGAGTTTTGTGTCGTATTGTATGCACTGGATCAATCTAAACGCGCCCCCATTCATCCCTTGTTAATATTTAAAACGGTTGAAACGCCGCGAGCCGCACCATTCGCGGATTAGTGACTGGACCCTATACAGGGAATTAGGTTTATTAATACTAGCAGTTTAATATTTAAATTTGAACATAAATAGGGGCCAGCGCCTTAGTTTACTAAGCAGAGAATAGAACATTTAAATACAATACAACGTAATTAATGTTTACACTTTTAGTTTATTGAGTAAGTTAATTTTATGGGAGTCGCTCCTAAATCAGCTTTCGAAATTTTACTTTGAGATAGTTCTACTTAATTTAAACTAAACATCAATTTTAGGCCGACTTCACGTAAAGAGGATTTTCTCAATTCGCCTGAATGTTTTTATGTAAATATATTTTGCATGTATGTTACGATTTTAATAATTATGAATCGATTTTGTTTTTGCGTAAGGTCTGCTTTTTAACCCCCAACGCAAAAAAGATCGGGTGTTATAAGTTAGACGTGTGTGTGTGTGAGTGTGTGTGTATTGTGTGTGTGTAGTGTGTGTGTGTGTGTGTGTGTGTGTGTGTGTGTGTTAGTCCGTGTCTGTGTGTGTGTGTGGGAATCGTAGCTCCCGAACGGATGAACTGATTTTGATTTTGTTTTTTTTTTGTTTGAAAGGTGAATTAGTCGGGAGAGTTCTTAGCTATATTTCATGAAAATCGGTGTTAATGAAAATGGGTGTCGGTGTTTTTAAATTTCTAATTTATTATAATAAGGTAATGCGACACTTAATGCGTTATGCATTACGTTTCGTTCTTTTGTTGCTTGTCTATGTCCTTCCTACTAATATAATATTCGTTTTTCAGTCCATGATAATTACTAGCAGCAGCAAGCGTCGCGCTGCGTCAGTACACCAATCTGGTTCAAAGCCAAAGCTAAAAAAAAAACACATTGACATTTATCTTATTCGACAACTACAACAATACGTCATTACAAGTTTTAGTGCAGCGTCAGTATAATGACACTACAATTTTATTTTGATTTTAAATCAGTTTTACGTGAATCTGAGTTACTAAAATGTTCAAATGTTCTCCTAATTAATTATACGCTTAAACTTAAAATTGTGCATATAAAAACAGTGCCTTTGAAAACACAAAAAATGGTGAATAAGTGCTCAACCTTGCCGGTCTTTTTTTTAAAATGGCGTCAGACCGGGGGGACACCGGCCGGTATTCAGAGGTTTGTTTACAAACACACGAGGTATGTAACCAAACTAATTTATTATACAACTGAGACATTCGGTTATGGAATGAAAAAATATCAATATAGGAAATATAACCTTATTGGCAAGTGATTAACAATATTATTTATCACTTTCGGAAGTAACTTTGTTCTCACTTTGTTTGACCGAAAAACGGAAAGCAAAAGTAATTAATTGCGGAATATGGATGTAAAAAGAATATAGTGCTATCACCTTGAGGATAGACAAGTCCAAGTTTTTTATTCGGGCCTCTTGCACAGAAATGCCTAGTCCCTAACCAGTAAACACTGTCATTTTCAGACAAGCCTCCTGAAGAGTTCTTACAAATACTTGGAAACGAATGGGAAGAAATTGGTGACCCTATCAGCAAAGAGTTGGTGCTGCAGTGGAAAAATTTAATGAGAAATAACAGCCTAGAGCATGACTCAAAGGAAAAGATCTTACAAAAAATACTTGATCTCATTAAAACTCTTTAGCGAAGTAGTTCCTGTAATTAACACTGAAATGTGGGCCTCTCTCTTAAGAGGAAACAAGAGATGCAGAAAAATTAGCAGCTGAAATATCTCTTCAGGACTCAAACTTAAGAATTGTTTGTGCCTCACCTTGAGCAAACTAAATAGTCAAGGATGCAGTCCACAATTCATCCTCAGATGAATTCCTGTTTTGAAAAGACTGTAGGAAAAATGTAAACAGCACAAACAATCCAAAAAAGGGGACTCAGAAGGAAAATCCCAAATTAAGACAAATATTTCAGCCTAACAAGAACAAAAATCCTATTGGCCCAAAATACGCAGAAAAACGTGAAAAGCCCATTGCAACCTCAATTTCAATCACATTTTTATGCTCATGGCAGGCAATGTTAACAACCAGCGAGAAAGAACTCTAACTACAACCAACACAGGAACCAGAGACATCAACCTTTCAAGTCCAGGGGTAACTGCCATCATTAAATAATCGGATACATGCCGGTCAATTAATTTTAATTAATTTTTTTATCAATAACTGGTTAGAGATAGCTACTAAGAAAACTAAAGACCCAGTTATTATAAACAGATTCAGCGAATTGAAATCCCTTTCGCTACAATACTACAGGCAGTTGAAACACCTGGTCAACATGAGTCATAAGAAGAATACATAATTACTGGTCATTTCAAGTTAAAATATATTAGAACTGTATATAAATTACTGTCTAAAAATTGTTTATGGCCGAAATTGATTTGATAGAGGTGTATTTCTCTCTTCCAAATTCAAATACATACATGTAAAAACATTTAAGACTTATATTTGATGAGAAAATGTACACATTTGAAGCTTTGCCTTAGGGCTTGGGTATCGGGAGGGGTTCACATTGGCGTCGAGTCGACGATGAAGTACCTGGGACTCGTCCTCGACAGCCGGTGGAACTTCGTGGAGCATTTCCGACGTTTGGCTCCCAGACTGGAGAGGGCCGGGGCTGCTTTGAAGCGGCTTTTGCCCAATCTAGGGGGTCCAAACGCCTCCTGCCGGAGGCTCTACGCGGGGATCGTGCGGTCCATGGCCCTTTACGGGGCACCGGTGTGGGCGCGTTCTATGAGGCTGCGACCAGCCCAGCGGTTGAACGCGTCCCAAAGAGTCATGGCCATTAGGCTGGTACGGGGTTACCGCACGGTCTCCCGTGAGGCGGCGAGCCTCCTTGCCGGACTGCCGCCGTGGGATCTGGAGGCAAAAGTCCTTGCGCATCTCTGGGAGTGGCGCGAGGAGGCGAAACGCCGGGGTGAAACGCCGCTGCCGCGAAAAATCACGGCACAGCGGACGGAGCTCCGGCGGGATCTCATGGCGGCATGGAGAGTGCGATTGTCGCAACCCAGCGCTGGGCACGCTACAATTGTGGCGATAAGTCCCCTCTTTGAGGAGTGGCTAGAGAGGCGCCACGGCGTCCTCACCTTCCGCCTGACGCAGGTCCTCACCGGACATGGTTGTTTCGGGAGGTTCCTGTTCAGGATAAAGCGGGAGGAAACGCCCGGGTGTCACCACTGCGTGGATCGCCCGGAGGACACGGTGGAACATACGGTGGAGGTCTGCCCGGCCTGGGTGGAGCACCGCCGTGTCCTCACGGAGGCGATCGGCAGCAGCGACCTCTCGCGTCCGGCCCTGGTTCAGGCCATGGTTCGGAGCGAGAGTGCATGGGAGGCCGTCACCTCCTTCTGCGAAGCAGTAATGCTCGCTAAGGAGGAGGCGGAACGTGTGAGGGTGAGGCAGGGTTCACGCCCTCACGCCCTTAGTCGCCGCAGGAGACGCCCCGGGCGTCGGGAGTCACAAAGTGACTTCCGGCCACCGTAGGCGCGGGCCTGCGGACGGTGAGCGATGGGTAGCTCGCCGTCCGACAAGGACCAGGCCCGGGTCGACGGCGCGTTGTGTTCCACGCGCGCCTCAAAGAGACGTCAGCACCAACTGACGGGGTCCGCTGGGGCCAATGCCTGCCAGGGTTGCGAGTTGTTTGAAAGGGATATCGGGGCTCTGGCACACAGGCAATGGAAGGAACACGGGTGGGTTTTAGTCAGTAGAAGTCTGACATGCCCTCCCGCTCAGCCCAGAGCGGGAGAAGTCATCTGATGATTTCCCACCCAAAAAAAAAAAAAAAAAAAAAAAAGGGCTTGGGTATGGCACCATTCTTTTTTACAAAACCAGTAAAACAAATAAATGTGTACTTATCTTAGAAATCAGAGTGTAATGTAACAAATGATTTAGACAACAGTCTATTTATTACAAAACCATAACCATATGAAAAATTTAGAAAAAACATAAACCAACTGTTCTAAGATTTGGAATTAATTATTAATGAAGAAAAAAGTGGTCTCTTTTTTCACAAAATTTGCAATCACTTAAGATTAAACTTGAGATCTTACCTAAATTACCTAATGGTAATTGGTACATAAAATAACTCACAGTTAGAGATATAAATTAATTATTTCAAACAAGACAGTATAGAGCTTGTTATAGGGTTATTAAATGCTTTCTATGTTCTACCTCATGAACAGCAGAGATGACAGTGCCAGAAGGTCCCTTTTCAAATATGTGAAAACGAGAACTAAACTCACCTTCATTGGTCTTCAGTGCTACACTAAAAATATTTCAAATAGTAAAGTACCATTGAGAATAGATCTTATAAAAGTAAAATGGGAGATATTAGGGTTCCTTGGCGTCAATTAAGAATCTGTGAAAATTCAATTTAAGCAGGAACTAAATTAAGACATTTATTAAAAAAGTTTTGTTGTGCAGTATTAGTTTTGTTTGCTTCAAGAGTAAATACAATTTGTGATTGTGGTAAATACTATTTCTTGAAAATATGACCCACTGGCTGTTGCAGGAGACTGGGTAAATAGACAAATTTAGTCTTTTACCCCTTTCCCCCTTTTTTTCATTTATACTCAAATGCTTAAAAGATAAAATGTTTTAAAGTTTGTAGGAAAATATTTCAATCAAGGAACTTCCTATTGCACTCTAAATACCACAGGATCGACTCTATCCTTAATTACAGGATCTAACATTGGTGTAGATGATTGGATAAAAAAGTTAAGGAAAGAAACTTCAGAATCCCAAATACAACACTACTTGGTATCTGAGAGTAGTCTAAATCACATAGCAGGTTACCTGGTAGATATATCTCAAAAAACTAACTAAAGGTAACTATCATTGGACACTATCATTGATTGATATAAAAAATATAGTTAAACAAGATACCAGGATCCAAACACATATTCGGGATAGAATACAATATAGATTAAACCCCTAAAAAGGGTAGTTTCAGCCAAATCCTTACCTTAAAAAGCTTGGTTGGCAAAAATGAAAATTTGCCTGGTAAATACTATTACATAAAACATTACAATAATAGAATCCAGAGAAAGGATGTAAGCAATCTATTCATTATTTACAAAAACCTTACAGACCCACATCAAGTCAAATGATCAATGGGTGGATAAAATATACCCATAGAGATGCTAATATATACATAAATGTATAAATAGCATAATACCAGTCACTCAGCGAGTAGTTCTGAGTCTGGATCTGGATTAATATTGACCAGATACAAAGGCCTGCAGGGTTGTCTGAAAACTCAATGACCTTCGCAAAATATAACAAAACCTCTGATTGCAGATCAGGCCTTCTATAGTAAGACCATTGGCAGTACAGCTGTTTAGTGATGGAAATACTAAATTTCTAACAAGTAAAGCAAGTCTCAGTAACAGCAGTCAGTGATGCACCTACCTAAGTAAATAGTGTGCAATGGAAATTATTGGAATGTTTCATTTTAATTTTTAATGTGTTAAGCACAATTTTATAAGATGGAATAGCTTTTCTAAAGTTCTTCTTATCTTAGTATTAAGACTTCAAATTATTGTTATTTATAAAATAATAATAAAAATAATAAAATAAAACTACATTAATAAATAATATAAGAATTGATTATTATAATAATAAAACTACATTACTATTTCATATGTAATGTTTGTTTTCTTAATATGCTCACAACCCAATTATAGCTTTAAACATCTGCTAGTAATTATCATGGACTGAAAAACGAATATTATTATATGATTAAACGAACTTACCTAAGTGAAGTTCTATCATAATAATATGAAGTTTTTCAGTCCACGAAACTCCCAAAAACCCTCCCTCTAATACGCTTCGTATTATCCCGTTGTGGGATTGTTCGCACTGCTTTAAACGTAATGACGTATTGTTGTAGTTGTCGAATAAGATAAATGTCAATGTGTTTTTTTTTTAGCTTTGGCTTTGAACCAGATTGGTGTACTGACGCAGCGCGACGCTTGCTGCTGCTAGTAATTATCATGGACTGAAAAACTTCATATTATTATGATAGAACTTCACTTAGGTAAGTTCGTTTAATCATATAATTATAAACGCGAAAGTTTGTAAGAATGAATGGATGGATGTTTGTTACTCTTTCACGCCAGAACGGCTGAACAGATCTGGATGAAATTTGGCACAGAGATAGATTATAGTCTAGAATAGCACATAGGATACTTTTTAACCGCCGGTGAAACCGCGGGGCGCTGCTAGAGTATACTAGTTTTAAGTGGTGTTGTCCTTATGTTTTGTTGTTTCTGGTGTAAAGAATAGATAGTTTTTTAATCTATCTATAATATGTAAAATATTTAGAAGTATTAAGCAACCAAGTTCGTATAGGCCGAGTGGCTAGCCCTTATGTTAGAGTTTCATGGCCGCCCTATGGCCTCTGACATGGCTTGACTATTGTGTTGTCATAGAACAAACAACCGGGGCCTACAATTTAACGGGTCATCCGAGCCACGGTAGCGCTGAGTTCTAAATTGCACTAGGATATGGGTAGCATTTAGAAGTTATTTTTACTCGACTGCTTAAGTGAGTACCTACTTATTTAATGTTTTTGAATGTGTCTAACTTTGTATGTGTCTTCATGACCTTTTTCGCATAATACGAGTATATCTTCAACATCTTGATGACAATTATAAAGTTTTGAACGATGTTGGGCCAAAATTCGTTAGTAGATTAATTTTATACCTCGACTTTTTATTTTTATTTTGACTGCCTCGGTGGCTCAGTTGGTAGTGAACCTGCCTTCTGAGCTTGGGGGCGTGGGTTCGATTCCCACCTAGGGCAAACATTTATGTGATGAACATTTGTGTTTGTTCTATGTCTGGGTGTTAATATGTATTTAAGTATGTATTTAAAATTATCTAAGTATGTATATCAGTCCCTGGCAGCCATAGTACAAGCTTTGCTTAGTTTGGGGTCAGGCGACCGTGTGTGGAAGTGTCCCGAATTTATTTATGTATTTATTGATTTATATGTACGAGTACCCCATTATTTTGTTAGCGTAAAGGCAATGATCATCGGTGACCATCACGCGCTCTCTCGTATGAGGTGAGACGGTGGCACGAGCGGGATGACACGCTATGACCATTGTCATTACGCTGATAGAAAATATCATTAATATTTTAAATTTTAGAGCCAACTTCTCATCAGAACTGGATTTTGTAAATGGGACCAATCTAAGTAAGTAATAAAAACCGCTCGAGCTATTTCGATAAAATTTAAATGGGACTATCCCTAAAAACAAAAAAGATTTTTTAAATCAGTTCGTCAGTTTCGTTCAGGCGTCTTCGAGTAATCGAGGAACAAAAAAAAATGTGGCGAATTGAGATACTCCTTATTCTGACCGCGCTCACTGCGACGGCTGCACAAGTAGGTACTTACACTTGAACTTGGTAAGACATGACAAGCGGCACTAGCCGATACCTACAACAGCTGTTTTGGGTGAGCGCGCGCGAGATATGCGATGTTTCTTTAAGTATTTAAATTTAGGCATAATATGGTATACTTAAGCTAATTAAGGGTGAGAACTGTTTGTCCTAGACAAACCGCATTGGTTTTAAGGGCATGTTTAGTTTAAGCTGTAGTTGTATTTATGTTAATAATAAAAAAAAAGCTGGTTAATTCGGGCTTGATCAGGAGCGTATCCTAGTGCATTTTTTTTTATTTATATATTTGTATACATATAGAAAGGTGGCGCCTCAACAGCGCGGTCAAGTTGATAATTTATCAAATAATTTTGCAAATAATAAGCAAATAATTTTGTATTTACCTACTACACTAACAGAAGCAAACCCATCAAATTAAAGCTTATCAAACTTCTTCCATTACATTTTGTCAAATTAACTGCATACAACTGCATTCATGATTCGATCCGATAAGCAGCGTAAATACGTGCTATAGGCACCTATTGTTAACTAAAGTAATGAATAGTTGGGTAACAACATGGCATTAAATGAACTGGCAACTATTTCAGCTAAAGAGCTCAAATGATTAAATACATGCATCCAGTTCAATACAACAATGCACTTGTAATAATAGCGATTTGCAGCGCTCCCTGCGATTTTCAGTTAGGGATGTTACGCGTAAACAATCGCTTGAAAGATACTTTTTTTTCTATAAGAGGTTGAAGAGTTAATGTATGGCTTCAAGTACTTTGTCAGGTTTTGACACGAGATACCTAATCAAGTATCAATTGAAAAATTCTGTACATTTCAATATAACTGCAAATTTAAAAAAAAAGACACAATAATTGTGCATTACTCTTCTTCTTCATCATACACTTACCTCTCGCTCGTCATATTGTCGTCATATTCGATATAAATTACACTCATTAACTATTAGACGTAAATAGGTATAATTTCCTGAAAACCTATTTTAGTCAAAGAATAATTTACAACGAAAAAATTGATGTTCGTCATTTAATTGATAGATAGATAGATAAACTCTTTATTGTTCACACCACAGATAACAAAACAACAACAGAAAAATAATGATAAAACTTATTAAATAGTGTAACAACTGGCGGCCTTATCACTAAAAGCGATCTCTTCCAGGCAACCTTAGGATAATTGTTAAACATTGTAGACTACAATTTTTGTGACTCAAAAAACGGAATTTGATAAAAGTCAGATTAGCGTCAAGTACATAATGTTGTTGAAAGCCTCAATAGTTTTAGAACAACATAATCTAATAAATCAAGACAAACAATCAATTAATTCAACTGAACAGCTCTTATTAATTAAAGTCTCAAGAGGCAACCCTAACTTTGATCCGGATTTACACAAGGCGAGACAGCGGGCCCGTTCGCGACACGACACGCTATACTGATTTGTTCAGTACATAAGTTATTTGTTTAAAGTACATTCATAGTTTTATATATTTACTTTTTTTGTTATAATTATAACAAATCGTCACGATTTTCCCCCGAAGGAGCTGGCAAAGGTTTACAACACCCATACTTCTCCGGACAATATTTAAGCCCAAATGTGATAGGGGCGAGCCCGTCGCCATACTCCGGGCTTCAGTTACGTAGCAGATGACACACATAATAATTATGTTCACACAATGAACAAATTGGTGCACGCCTTTGGCTAGGTCCGAAACTGCTTCCTCTGGCTTTAGAGGCGAGTCTTCTCCGACTAGGCTATCACTGCTTTTGTAATTATAGAAAATTATTAAACGAATTTGGACAGAATTACTTGTGCACAATTGAACACAAATATGCCTTTTACTAATAAAGTTTGTATAGCCTCTTATATATTACATTATACCTGCAGTGTTTTGTCTTTTATGATCGAGTTAAAAATTTAAAAGAAAGAAAATGACAATACATTGTATAACTATTCACTCGTTTATTGGTAAGGGGTTGATGTGTGAAAGGGCTTTGACACAAGATGCACTGAATCGTATAATCGTAGTGTGGGCATAATGTTGCTCTTACATGTAACCGTAAATCCAGTGTAAGTGTGCGTCGCCGCCACCGGATCGCACAGCTTGTTCAGCTAGCTCCTTAGCTGTTCAATAAATATTATCTACCTCGGCGATGAAGTAACTTTTTTCTGTAAACAATCGTAGTTTACTGCATCTTCTAAGATTGATATTGACTTAGGTTACTGTATCTAATTCTTCGGTAAAAGCGTACGTTGCCAGGAACTAATGTAGTGAAACAATGGATCTTATGATGGATTGGGAGAACGATTACGTTGCTACTTACTATTACATACTTCAGAGATTGTCATGTATTCTTTATAATATAAAAAATAAGTGTAAGAATAAGTGCGGTAACGACTCTAAGTGAGGCGGTTAGGGTTTAGTTTATCGCACAGCTAGACTCAAAATAATGTTTCATTATAATACATATAATGTATTAATATAATGAAACATTATTTTGAGTCTTATTCTTTATATTAAACATTATTTTGAATCTTATTCTTTATACTATAAAGAATAAGACTCAAATTAATGTTTCATTTCAATTAATTAATGTAATAATATAATGAAACATTATTTGAGTCTTATTCTTTTTATTTTTGTTTTTTTTATTTGTTATTTGTTATTTGTTATTTGTTATTTATTATTTATTATTTATTATTCATTATTCATTATTCATTATTCATTATTCATTATTCATTATTCATTATTCATTATTCATTATTCATTATTCATTATTCATTATTCATTATTCATTATTCATTATTCATTATTCATTATTCATTATTCATTATTCATTATTCATTATTCATTATTCATTATTCATTATTTATTATTCATTATTTATTATTTATTATTTATTATTTATTATTTATTATTTATTATTTATTATTTATTATTTATTATTTATTATTTATTATTTATTATTTATTATTTATTATTTATTATTTATTATTTATTATTTATTATTTATTGTTTATTGTTTATTGTTTATTGTTTATTGTTTATTGTGTATTGTTTATTGTTTATTGTTTATTATTTATTATTTATTATTTATTATTTATTATTTATTATTTATTATTTATTATTTATTATTTATTATTTATTATTTATTATTTATTATTTATTATTTATTATTTATTATTTATTATTTATTATTTATTATTTATTATTTATTATTTATTATTTATTATTTATTATTTATTATTTATTATTTATTATTTATTAATTATTTATTTTTATTTTTCTTGAGCTTCGTTTAAGCATATGGCCCTGAAACTGTCACTATACTCTAAAAATCTAATATTTTTTGCTTTGCAATGCATTTATGCTCTTAGCACTGGAGTTATTATAGCTAGTAATATGTGACGAAACGCGAAAAAATTACACCAACTTTTCCACAATAAGAATCCTCATAAACTCTCATTCTAAAAAGGTGGGGTTAACAATGCTAAAACTTTTTTACAGAATGAGAATCTGCAAAATTCTCTCCCTTTGTTAAACACCCTCGAGGTAGATAGTCCATAATTTATGGTTTACCATTGCCCTGATAGGGTCCGACACGTGCCTCAGTATTGGGTGCTTTGGTTCTTGATGGGCGTGGATCACATCATTAATATGATTTGTGGGAGAAGGTGGTGACAGCGGATACAGAAATGAGCTGATAACTAGAATTTAGGATAGATAACTAACTGATAGTTATAGTAATTTGGCTGTCTTAAAATCGCGGGAGAAGTTAGAAGTTTGACGTGTCTGTCTGTGTGTGTGTGTGTGTGTGTGTGTGTGTAGCATCGTAGCTCCCGAACGGATGCATTGATTTTTTTTTCTGTTTGAAAGGTTAATTACTCAGGAGTGTTCTTAGCTGTGTTTGATGGTAATTGGTTTCGAGGGTTTCTTACATTTTTAATTTATACTTGTATAGATAAGCGTGCTTCGTCGTAACACGCATCATTGCTTTATCAGACGAAATTACGGACAAACGCAAATCTAGGTATTATTTTTCAAATTTGAGACCCAGATTTTTTTATGTTCGAGCTGTAGTTTTGCTAACAGCCAGAGATCTTGGAATACAAGAATTTTCACAGTCAGCCGTTTTTCTGCAAGCCAAGTTGGCAGAATTATTTTGAACCTAACATCTATCGCTAATATTGTAGCATTACGCCAGTAGCATAATAGTTCTAATCCGTAAACCTTGATAACCAGTAAAATCAATAGAAATTAGCTGAAAATAAACGCATGAGAACTTGCTACAGTTATTCAATCGAAAGCAATCATTCGTCCCTTTCTTTAGCGGCAAATCGATATTACCACGGCCGATTGCACAGTCCAAAGCTGCTAGAGCTCTATCATGCTAGCGATTTGCGAGCGATTTCAAAGCAAGGCGATTGCGCGGCGTGACCGCTGCGAGTTTGCCACGAGCGGCGTCCGCGAAGCCAAAAATTACTAATTTGCTACTGCGTCGCAGCATCTAGCGAATCTGCATTGCTACGCCTGCGCCATCGGGGCACGCTTATTGCGAGCTCGCGTTTTGAAATCGCTTGCAAATCGCTATTATTATTTATTTATTTTATTTTTTATTTGTCCAACAAAATTCACAGCCGTTTGTTAAATACAATTAATTCTTAAAAATATGACTTAAGGCCAATTACGGATTTACATTACTTATAAGTTTTTATAACATACAGTCGCTCGTGTGAATAATAATAACATGACATAATTATTTAAGTGTGGGTATGTTTGTGTGTGTGTGTGTGTGTGTGTGTGTGTGTGTGTGTGTGTACGTGTTTGTGTGTGTATACAAATTTAAATTAATTATATGTAAAATTTCTACGATATTGCTGAATGTTGTATAATATTAAAACTGATAACACATAATAATAATGATAGCCTAACGTGTATGAGGGTTCAACCAAGATAATTATTTTTATTATTCTTTTATGATAGAGCTCTTAGAGCTGGTACTGGATTTAGTTCACGAATGATTTTCTAGACCAATCAAGGCAGGTTGTGATGTATCAGCTTCATCTATCATGATTCGACAAGGCGATCGAGTTGGCGCAGACATGCACGTCTCGTCCAATCGGTTTAGGACAGGAGTGTCATTTTTTACTAGTCAGACAGGCCGATTTAAGCCGATCGAGTTGTGCCAGTGTTCTAAGAGCTTCGTTCCAATATTTCAAGAAGCTGCATTATCTCGGGTAGAGACTGGCAGGGAAATACGTAATACATACAGTATGGAACATTCGTATGTTCCAAACTGTGTTCCTGACTAATAATAATTTGTTAAGGTTAATAATTTATAGATGGTAATAGTTGTAAGGTTAGGAAGTTTTGAAGGTAGTTTAGTTTGCAAGGATTGTAGCGTGTAGCTTTAAGAATATTGATACAAACTGTTAAGTTTTTCAATGCTTTGTGTTTTAATGTAAATTAAAAGAAAAAAAACTGTTACAGACTGGTTTTCAGTGAGGCCTTCTCTTGCACTCTCTCTCTCTCTCACATTCTTCACTTTCTGTTTCCGAAAAACTGTTTAAGCCCACTTACAAAAGATACGGAGTAAAATTTTTAAGACAGGACTAATTAACCCAGAGTTAAAGTGTAATAAATGTCACTCTTATATTATGTTAACTCAAGGATAACATCCAAGCAAGATGATTTACCAATATCTGAGCTCTTTTTACCATCAAATTTGATATACGATTTTAAACTCTAAATGAAGCGGCTTGAGTACGTATGGATAGATAATAGAAGAATGACCGAGCTTTAATCACTAAAATAAAGTCCGAAAGCCAGTTCTCCATCGACATTCCAATTTATTCTCTTTTCTTTTTCGCCTGGTTGTATTATGGCTTTTGTGCTTCATAATTTCATCAGTAAAACAAACTCAATCTCGCCAGAAAAACAAACCTCAGCCGTCAGCTCTTGTGTTAGTTCTGAAAATACCGAGCCCTTGCTAAAAATAACCTTATCGCCAAAACAACAAAAACAGACTCCCCTAAACTTGGTTTAACAAAAATACATGGCCGTCTATTGCTTCTAATCAGTCTTCGATCTTAGGCAGTTGTCCGACCGCCAGCGGTGAGCGAGTAGCGAGCGGAGCTTGTTAAAAGCAAGCAAACTAGGTCGTCTTAGCTGAGTGGGTAGCCCTGATGTCACTAGAAGCATCGATAACAAAAGCCTTTTATTGCCTAGATTCAAAAACACTTATGGTAAAAGAACGTCCAAGTATATAGTTCCGTTTTTAATTAATAAACTTCCCCTTGCATTAAAAATCAGTTTAACACAAAGGAATATTAAATGGAAACTAAAGCAGTATTACCTAAATCTATAACACGTTGGGTGTTATTGATTTGGGTAATACTGTATTACTGGAGCACCCTATGTTTGTTGGCACGGTGCGCCATTGCTGCGACTGCTGGACGAGTAAGTTACTACGTAGAACTGGTTTTTGTGTTCTAATGACAGCAGTTTTGTGCGATAGGCGCATCGTTTTTTGTGTAATGTAGGTATTTGTTATTGTTGTTTTTTGTAGGATTATTTTATGTGTCAGTAGTTTATTCGAGAACTAGTTGTCTAGTTAAACCTAATATAGGTTTTAAGACAACTATTTAACTTTAATTAATTGTTTTAAGTATAATTAAATAAATAAAAAAATAAAAAATAAGTTACTGGGCCGCTCGGAAGCCTCTGACATGGCTTGAAGATTGTTGTTGTAGAACAAACAACAGGGGGCTACAATTTAACGTGAAACCAGAAATCAGAATTTATTGATAACTCCTATAGTTACACGTCACAGTTGAATATTTATATTTAAAAACGAATGTCAGAACAATAATAATTGATAATTATGTCAAATATAAAAATAATTCATTGATGTCATTATACAGTTAAGGATAGTAAAAGTAGTTACAATACAATACAATACAAAAACTCTTTATTGACACTAAATACAAATAAATCTAAACTAAACACTCAAAAATAAAGGCGCAATGGGCGGTCTTATCGCTTAAGAGCGATCTCTTCCAGACAACCTTTGTTTAAGTAGTTTAATTTTAATTTGTTTGTTTGTTTAGTTAAATATTATGTAAAGCTATTATTATGCAACAATAATAATAGTTTACTTTAATGCCATAAAACATTATTTTCTAGTAACCAAGCTCTCAGCTTTCTCTCAGCTTCTCACCTTTTATAATGCACTATATTGTATATTTATGTTTACGAATTTATACCATAAAACAATGGACATAATGTCGAGGTAAGAATGACCAAGCGAGTAGCGTAGTTTTTTTTGCATCAATGTGTGCGTGTTGTGTACATATACGACAGTAGCGTAGTTTTTGGATGGTTTTTGGCTTCACCTAAATCATACATCATCTTATTCTCTAGGTTGATTTGAGCAATAGTTATACAGTGTTTGTCTTTTTCTCTCTTTTAACCGACTTCCAAAATTGAGAACGTTCTCAATTCGGCGTGTTTTTATTTTGTTTTTACTAACCGACTTCCAATAAGAATGAGGTTCTCAATTCAACTGAGTGTTTTTTTGTATGTATATTATTAACCGACGTCCACATAAAAGAGGAGGTTCTCAATTGGACTGTTTGGTTTTTTTTTGTGTTTTTGATGCGATTTCTCCGCCAACTAAGAATCGATTTCAATGATTCTTTTTTTGTTTGGTAGATCATACTTTGTAGGTCCCATTTAAATTTTGTCGAAATCGGTCAAGCAGTTTTTAAAATTATTAACATGGATGACAGTTATTTAAGCTTTGCTTTTAAAAAAAAAGGAAGCGATGATAGCCTAGTTGGAGAAGGCCCGTCTCTCAAGCTAGAGGGAGCAGGTTAGAACCCACCCGACGGCACGCACCAATTTGTTCATGGTGTGAACATATTATGTGCGTATTGTATGTCATCTGCTACATGACTGGAGCCCGTTGTATGGCGACAGGCTCGCCCCCTGTCACATTTGGGACTGAATATCGTCCGACGAAGTGTGGATGTGGTATTACACCTCTGCCAGCCCTCTTCGGGGAAAAGGCGTGACGATATGTATGCTTTTTAAATTATACATTTTCATACGATCAAGAAAGACAACGCACTATAAGTATATGTAACTATTCTGAAGTTATTCAACGCTAATTTATAAGAGGGAGTGTGTTTGTACCCTACCTACGCTACGACTCAGCATGGCAGGCGTACAAAATCGATTCACAAGACTTTCGCGCTAGTTCACGGAGAAAAAAACCCTTGTCGAGGACGAAAATTTACTGGATGAGTCTTTGAAGTGTGCCGTCTGGTTAGGTGTGCTTTGTTTAGAATGCTCCAGTTTTAACAGGAAAGTTTAATCATAAGTTTTGACCTACTGATGGCAAACAGACTGTCTGTCTTATCTGATGATAAGCAGGCAGTTATTTTATTATGGAAACTGACGTGGTTTTCACACATTATGATTTATAACACGGGAGTTACTCACGTACGATTTAGTCGATTATTCCGACTATAGTTTCAACTGCATTCGGCGGTCTTCATCAAGGCGAGTGCACGCGCGCGATTGCGTCTCGCATAGCACTCGCATTGCGTTTTATAAATCATAAACAGGCAGTTATTCATATTAGAAAGTCAAGCTTTGCAATTGCTAAGCTCGAGCAATGGAGTAAGCTGAAAACCAGCTCTGTGCAAACTGGTTTGCACAGTACAACGCTGAGCTTACTCCCATTGCCAAACACTTTTATTTATCTGTTTATATAATTATTCTGTAATCAACTGTGTATAATTTAATTATGTTGTGTTTGTCAATAAACTATTTTTATTCTTATTCTTATTCTTAGTCAATTTATTATTATTTTTAACATATTTTGCAATACAACTGGTTTTGTCAACACAGAAACAAAATGCCAATCGAAATGAGCCGTCGCGTTACAGTAACTTATGTAACATTGTACTCGTATATTTCGTATTTCCGTAACATCTCGCTCGTCATCCGTAATATTTTGAAGTGAAACTACTAATGCGACTTTCAACAAGGTTGCGTTAAACGTTTAACGCTCCTGGGGAGTGGGAATAAAAAGAGACAGAGCAAGAGTGAATGCGTGGCACTCGACCGCAAGCGCGTAGTAAGAAAGATAACTTCTTCCGCGTGGAGGGACTAAACGCATTATTTTTTTGTACAATTAATTTAGTAATTAAATGTACCTAATAGTAATGAATGTAACTAAGACAAACAAATAGTACCTACTATATATTTATAGCCCCCAACGCAAAAACGACAAGGTGCTATCAGTTTATGTATCACAGTGCTATCAGTGTTGTGTGTGTGTGTGTGTGTTTGTGTTTGACTGTGGCGTCGTAGCTCGTGAACAAATGAACTGATTTTAATTATTTTTTTTAGTTTGTTAGGTGAATTAGTCAGGAGTGTTCTTGAGATAAGTTTGAAGAAAAGCGAAAATTGGTTTCTTACATTTTAAATTTATACTTGTCATCTGTGCCATGCATGTCCGCCCGCATGTGGACTCTTTTTACAAACTTTATACATTCTGAAATCAGCCTTTTATACAAGTAACTGGATTCATCTAAATTAACTCTCAAATGTTTGTCAGCATCAAAAACTTCTGTGACATCATTTTCGCAAGTTTCGAAGTCAAACTTTTAGCTAGTTTGCAGTTTAAGCAGGGCCCTAGAACCTTTATTATTAAGTTTAATGTTTTGACGAGTGTTTGGATATAAACATTGACATTCGATCTTCTTATTTTTCTGTCTTTTATTTTTGTTACATTATTCAAGACAGCGTTCATTTGATGGAACTAAAACAATGTTTTATAAAATGGTAAGTAAGTATAAAAAAAATATACATTCGGGACACTTGCACACACGGGCGTCTGACCCCAAATTAAGCAAAGCTTGTACTATGGCAGCTAGATACTGATATACATTACATCCTACTAATATTATAAACGCGAAAGTTTGTAAGAATGGATGGATGGATGGATGTTTGTGACTCTTTCACGCCAGAACGGCTGAACAGATCTGGATGAAATTTGGAAATTTGGAAAAACTTTTTAACCGCGGGTGAAACCACGGAGCGCAGCTAGTAAATAAATAAACCTACTTCCTTTACGTTTCCGCCAGTGGCACTATGCTAAAATGTATGGAGCCAAGCGGAAACGAAAACAGTTTTCGTAACTAACAAAATTCATGTTATGGGTCTCATTCTTGGTCCACCTCGAAGAGTGCCTGCACGCATTATATCTCTAATTTTGTTTTTCTGTTGCCTTTAAAAAAATGGTTAAATTGGTTACTCTATCTTAATCCGGATCTTAATCCTAACTAATAATATACTCGTAAGTGCGAAAGTTACTTTGTTTGGTTGTTACGTTTTCACGCCTTAACTTTTCAATCGATTATCATGTAATTTTGCGTATACATTGTCAGGGGTCTAGAAAACAGCATGGGGACCTTTCATCCCTAATAATTAACGATTCTCGTGGCACCGCAGGGCGCAGTTAGTATTTCAATAAAACTGCATAACCGAAATGGAATACCTACATAATTATGCGTATGTCACGTCATTCTGTCATCAGATCGACGTGTGCTGATTTCGGTCCTGTATTGTTTGGTACTCTACTTGGAACAATGGATAATGTAGTCAATGGAATGATTATTAATGATAATAATTGTTTCTGGGTCACTGGGTAGCGGGTTTGAATTTGTTGTTTTGGATGGACTATGATAATCTATTAGCAAGTACTTACATAATTATGAGGTTAAATTTCAATTTAATATTGAGGTTGAATTGAAGTTTCACGAATGTAGACTTTTTGTTGTATGGGGTCCACAATATGGTTTGGTAGCAAAATAACTATTCAACTATTTTTTTATTTAAAAATTACAATCCACGGACTCCGGGGACCATGACTTTTGTTAACATAAATCTTTAATTATTATTTAAGAGGAATACAGGTCCCCTCTACCTGTATTCCCTTTAAATAATAATTAGTAAAGGTTAATTTTTAATATTCTATTAACTATTTTGAATCTTTGAATTGAGCTGCCGATAAACCCAATTAATTGGATGGAAAATTGTGTGTAGACAAGTCAAATTTTTTAAAAAATGTGATGCATCAGTACTCGCGTTATTTTTGATGTTCTGGCAGAGCCACTGCTCAACTGCAACTCACCTGATTGTAGTTAAGATGACTGATTGCAGGTTCAAATAAGTAAAAAAAGGTTAGGATTGGAATTATGATTGATTTATGTTTTACAAGCTTTTATTTAACTTGCAATTTAAGTACGAGTATACTGTATTCAATTCATGACTGCATGTATGTTTGTTCGTGTGGATTCTTGCAACTCTATTTTGAAGCAGATTTCTTCAACCGATTGAGCTGAAATTTTGTAGGTATATTTATTTTGGATGACAATTTATGGTTGGCTGTGTGATGTCATTCTATATCCAACATGGGGGAACACCCAAAATGGCGGACGAGTTATGCACTTAATGCCTACAATATTCTTTTTAGCGCAATAAAAAAAGAAAAGAAAAAAAAGTTTTTTTTATGTTTAATTATTGTTTTTTAAGTAAGCCTAGTTTTTTACCGACGTTTACAAGTCGACGCGTAAATATTTATTTATTTATTTATGGATGTATCGCATAACTTTTTCTTATAATTTTAAATTTTGCAAGTCGATGCGTAAATATTTTTTTTTATTTTTTGTTGTATGTAACGAATAACTTATTACAGAGTAGTCCGATTTGATATTTTTTTAGATATTACACTTATCTCAAAAACTGAAATAGCAAATCTCTCTCTTGTAATTTCAAATATATTTTAAAAGGCCTGTTTCTCAGATTTCCCTAATCTTTTCCAGTCGTCTAGCTCCGCAGCCACATATCACACGTACGTAGGTATTCCCGGTTCATAAATTATGAATCCCGCGACACGATACAATCTCGACCGATGGGAATATTATGCCGATCGTATCGGCCGGCGCGACCGAGAATGTTTTTCAAATTTTCGCTCACAAGGGTGATGTGATAATTTCGACTTGTTTGTTTGGTTTAAGCGGGATGTGGTTGGAAACGTCTGGTTTACTGATATTTTAATCTACGAGTAAATTTTGCCAGTTTTTGAACGAGAATAGTATGTAAAATTTAAAAACAAAACATAACATATATCGTCACGCCTTTCCCCGCGAGGGGGCTGGAGAGGTGTAATGCATTACCCGCACTTCGCCGTACGATATTCAGTCCCAAGTGTGACAGGGGGCGAGCCTGTCGCCCTACACCGGGCTCCAGTCATGTAGCAGATGACATTTAATACGCATAAATGCTCACACAATGAACAAATTGGTGGTTGCCGTCGGCTGAGTTCGAATCCGCTCGCTCTTGCTTGAGAGGCGGGTCTTCTCCCAACTAGGCTGCCATCGCGCAAAAATTAAAAAATAACTTAGATATATTTTAGAATTATTTGAGCTCTAATAATAGGTCATAGCAAGGCACATACCAAGTCCTAGATGAGATTGGAAATTGTGTGCTAAAGATGGCTATGTCCAGTAAATTGATCACTAAATAATTTAGTATTTACTTATAGACCTACCAGCCATTTGGGCTTTAGATGAGCACTAAAATGCATGCTATCTCTTGCTTGTTTATCTGATAGTAAAAGACAGCAATAGCACTAAGATGCGTTTACAAATTGACAACGGAATTAAGGCTAATTCTGTTGTCTCGAAATTTTTGTCTTCTCCACAAGCTTAGACTTATAGTGAAGTTAGTATAATTATTAAGATTAAGACCTGTAACCCTGAGGCGTGACGTCTAACTCGTGGCACGTTTAATAGCAATGACATAGAGTCATAGACTGCGTGGGCAGACCGTGGGCAGGATCAGGGTTGCTAAACGTACAATCTTTGGAAAAATGCGATATTGATGCTCTTCTGTACGAGACTTTTAAAATAATGTACCTACGAAAGTTTTAAAATTTAGGAAAATAATGTAACATTATTTTTTATTGCGAGCGTTTTCTAAGTACCTACTTTTAGCATAATATCGCTGTACATTGAGTGAGCTAAAAAAATCCTAATCCTAACTAATATTATAAATTCGAAAGTGAGTTTGTTCGTTCGTTTGTTTGTAACGCTTTCAAGCCCTAACTAATCAACAGATCATCATGAAATTTTGCATACACGTTGTCTGGGATACAGAAAAGGACATAGGGTACGTTTTATACCGAAAAAATTAACGGTTCCTGTAGGACCGCGGGTGAAACCGCGAGGCGCAACTAGTCTTCAATAATTATTTTATTAAACTATTAAAGATTTTACCAGGATGGAAAGTCAAACTACGACATTTTTAGCTGTTTATTACGAGAAAAGAAATTCTACGATTGGCAACCCTGAGCAGGACATTGGCGTGACTAAATCGGACCCGAACAGATTCTGACGTTTCTCTAATAAGGTAAGTATGAAGTTACGAATTTGACATTGGCTTTCGCTCTGATGGGAATAGCTATATAACAAGCTTCGGGTATAGCTATATTGAAGTACTGTTTTTACCCAAATGCGCAAGAAGGAGGGTTATGTTTTTTGGGTGCATGTCATTCATGAAGCTAGTTGAATGGCCTCCATTTAGTAAAATGGCTAGGCTGATAGATAAACGGCTGACTAAGCAAGTTGGCTGCGACATACCCATGAGGTTTCTTTGGCACGCCCTACAGCCTAAACAGGGTGATGGATTACGACATGTGAGGTGTCATTTGAATCGTCTTGATAGCGGAAGTGACATGTACAATATAATATATTAATTATACCCGGAGTGTTTTACATTACTTTTTTTTATTACATTTTGCAGTCGGGTTTTTTTTTTGTCTTTTAATAATATAGTTAAATAGATACATAGATAAACTCTTTATTGTTCACACCACAAATAACAAAACAACAAGAGAAAATTTAAAATAAAACTTATTGTAGTGTAACAACTGGCGGCCTTATCACTAAAAGCGATCTCATCCAGGCAACCTTATGATGGAGAGGATACGACAAATAGTATGGGACAGGGTGTGCAAAGATAACAAAAATAAACATAAGATTGATAAAAAAAAACAAACAAACAAACATCATGTGTTATAATATAATGTTACTCAAATTATGTTACCTAAATAATGTAAAAATGTTACTTGTTTGAAGCGCAAATACCTACGTTGATGTTGATCAATGTAAAGATAGTGTTGGTACGTAGGTCGGTGTTGGTCGGTAGGGGTGCCCTTCTGGCATCGAGTCCGACATACCCCGCTGCGCCTCCCCCGGGGCGTAGCGGGGATGTGTAAGCGCATTCCCCCACGAAAAAAAAAAAAAAAAAAAAAAAAAGTGTTGGTACGTCAACATTGTTTTAATTTGAATTCGGTTAAACGTATAGGTATGTCTAATGTATGTGTGGTTCAACACTACAACGACCAATATTGCGTTGATGTCCGTCAACTCCCTACTCACACCAATCACTGTATCTTAGCAATAACTACATAGGGTCAACTGGGGCAAATGTGTCTGTGGGCAATTGCGTATTTCGAGAATTACTGACAAACCCTTCACAAATTGGGCACCTAACGCCATCTTGTACAGATTATTGCAACTAAAGATGTAGGTGGCGTTTAATTTGTGAAGGGTTTGTCAGTAATTCTCGAACGACGCAATTGCCCCACAGACACATTTGCCCCAGTTGACCCTACCATTCCTATAAGCGGGCCGCGGTATTCGCCGCAGTTAAAAAGTAGCCTAAGTGTTAATTCAGAGTATTAATTTCCTCCATACATTTCATCACAATCCGGCCATCCGGCCATCTGATTGTGAAGAAGTAAGAAACAAACACACAGACACAAACAAGCTTTCGCCTTTATAATTTAGTACGAAGTGGGACTAGGTAGTAACATAAACACTATACATCTCCCATCTATAAGCCCGCCAAATACCTGCCAATGAAATAAGTGCGTAATGGACACCAAACACCAGCTAAACAACTAGCAGTAGCACACCCCAACATTACGGCCATGACTTCTCGTTTGGTTAATGCTCGATGTCGTTTGTGTTACGAGCGCATTAGTCAATGGTACAAATGAGGCCAATTTTCGAGGAGTTTTCAGACTACCCTGCTATATATCATATTGCTGAGCAACATAGGGTTAGATGGAACCTATGCGCCATGCTCAAAGCCGAAGTCAAAGTCAAAATGTTTTTATTCAATTTGGTTATCAAAGATACACTTTTAAACGTCAAAGTTTTTTTAAACTCGACCGCCTTGTTCAGATAAAGAGCTACTACTAAAAAGAATAGGCAAGAATCAAAAGGGATCAATGTCTTTAAGATCATTTTTCGCGACTAGCTTTGTGTTCATGATAGTGCATAACTTATTATCGATTATCAAAGATTCTTTGTCCTAAACGCATTTTTTTTTTCAATGCCTTCAATACACTGGCAACGACAACGCGAGCAAGCGCTCTACTTAGTGTGTCACCGGCTCCTCAGGTTGCAAATTCTGATTCTATGCACCCGCGGTGCGCGTTGCGAGATTTGCGAGAAGTACAGTGGGTCACATTTAGAATACTTTTTTACATAATTCAAGCTAAAATCATACAGTACTGGGCATCCTCTGTCAATATATAAGGTGTTAAACCAGACGTTCTCTGTGTACACTTACTATGTAGTATTACGATAGGCTTCGGTACAAAATAATCAACGAAATAAAATAAAAATATAGATTTACCCCTTACTAGTAGGTAAATGTTGTATAGCCTCGGAATAGTTATACAATGTTATGTCTTTTTCTTTTTTTTTAGTTATTTTAACAAGATGAACAAAGACAAAACACTGAATAACTGTACCGCGGCTATACAACATTTACTATTTTTTTAATTTTGTGTTTATATCGCAGCAAAACCTATCGTAATGCTGCGATATAACAAAGTATACAATACTGGGTATCTGGAAATCAGAAATCAGAATTGATTGATAACTCCTATATGTAGTTACACGTCACAGTTGAATATTTATTATTAAAAACGAATGTCAGAACAATAATAATTGATAATTAAGTCAAATATAAAAAATAATTCATTAATCTCATCATCACTGGTTGGACGCCTTGATTATTATTGATAGAGAATGGTCAGTACTTTATTGCATTACTTGAAATTTAAAAAAAAAAAATAGTTAGGGAGATATAACGTAGCTTTGTCTGAGGAGTCTTTCAGCATTTCGCCGTATTAGGTAATGCGGGGGTAAATCACGCGATGGGTCATAACTTATGTTTGCGCCGGTGATTGTTTGCTTACGCTATGCTTCTTGGTATTCAATCAGTTCGCCGAATTAATTAGGGAACATAAGCATATTAAACATACTCGTATGATAAATTAATGGAAAACGTGTAGAAGGAATTGGCCACAAAATTAATAAAAGAAAACTTCATAAGGAGTTCAAAACCAATTAGTACATCAAAACAAAATACAAATTATTTACAAAAATAAAAACAGACCTACAATTTTTTCAAATTAGATAATCTCATTTATCTTAATCTGCATGTAAAAACCACAACTTGTCTTCCTGAATTAAAATATAACAAACATCCACGCTAACATACACACTTACAAAATTTCGTCTTTATGATATAAGGGTAATGAGTGCCTAATAATTGATAACAAACGTCGCGACCAGCGTCTTTCCTTCTGTACAGGTCGCATTTCTCTACCGATTCTCGTGAAATATTGTGAGTGAGTTCGATAATTATACAGATTTTGGTTTGTCAAGACAGTTTTTGGAAATGTTTCAAATTGACGGACATATGTTTTTTTAAAGATAGAGTTCCGAAAAAAAATTGGACTGAAATCCGGTCATACGAAAGCATTTTTGTCGAAGCTGAAGCAGATACACTTCGCTTGCTAACGCTCGCTTGGTTGACTACATTCAAACCTAGTGCTCAATATCAGCGAACGGTGCATTGACAGTTTTTTTACCCATAGGTTAATAAATTTGTTCACAATTAAATATTTTAGCCTAAAATCTAAACTTCAAGCCAAAAAAAGACATTCCAAAAAATTCATCAACTCCTCAAACCAACTGAAATATCTTAACTCACAGCAGTCACAACTCAACGTAAACCCCATCTTCAACGCACCAACTAAAACTTAGTTCATCTAAAATTGGCATGAATCACAACGGACTTCCCGTTCAAATATCAAAAGACATTAAATTACCACACATATCCGTTACTAGCGGTAATTTGCGTACATATCCTAAACGACCACTAAATAACCACTATACGACTAAAACATCAAAGTTAAACCAGCAGTTTGATGTTTAGGGAGCGACTAAAAAAAGACATCGTAAAGTCCACCGCTAATGGTTTTAAATGATCCTTTAAATAGCTAAAGTACAAAATGATTTTTGAAGCAATAAATTGGATGTTTTAAACGACAGCGTGTATTAGGGTGTGTATTCAACGTGACGTGTGATTTTAAGCCGAGTTATTGGTTAAATCCCGAAATAAAGTCTGCAGGGCTATTCCTACAATTCGAGATAGTTTTTGGTCTTTCTCTCTCTCGTTTCAAAGGCCATAGGAGTGAAAGTAACCAAGAAACATCACGAGCGGGGCCTGACTCGATTAATAGTCGTCACGTCAGTTATATCTTTCGTGCATAGAAGATTTGACATAGCTGAGAAGAAAAAATGCAAATAAAAAAAATATATATAAACAGGGTGTTACTAAAACCCTGTTGTATTCGTGACGTGCGCATCCAGTATCGACTGGAGGATACAATTATGCTAGTTCAAATTAAATATTGACCATAGAAAATGTTAACACACATCACGCTCCGCTCTCCTAAAAGCGCGAACGCAGTCAATAATCGCGTCGATTTTATTTGCAAACTATTCGCGTCGTGTCGCTACTTTCTTAGAATAAAAGCCGCCAACATATGACACTGATTTATTACCATTTCTGTAAAATTTCCTTTTTGTCTTGCGTTCTTAAACCGGTAATAATTCTTCCTATTTTGAACGTGCAATTTTTTTGGGTATATTTTTGCATAAATACCTAAAAGTGTTTACTGCCCATCAATTTATCTAACAGGGTTTTCGTAACGCTCTGTTTACGCGTTTCTCTTCCGGTTCGGTCGGTTAAAAATAAACCATAAAATATGTTAAAATGTTTTGATAGATATGCATTACTTTAAATTATCTATAGAAAAAAATTTGAAAAACTTTTCTTAGTAAGTTAACTTTTCTTAACTTTTCTTTTCTTTTCTTTTCTTTTCTTACTTTTCTTACTTAATAATATTTTAACGGTCAAATGAAAAGATTTTGGAAAGATTTTCTAAAGTATTTGTAACATACATTATTAAATTTTATCTACAGTATTAGTTTTTCTTTTTCACTAAGCAATTTTATACTTTATTAAACATTAAATTGTATGTCAATCTAAGTAGTAAACATTGTATGTCATCTGCTACATGATTGGAGCCCGATGTATGGCAACAGGCTCGCCCCCTGTCACATTTGGGACTGAATATCACCCGGGGAAGTGTGAGTGTTGTACTACACCTCTACCAGCCCCATCGGGGGAAAGGCGTGAAGATATGTTACTCGTATGTTAATTTATCGAAATTTCATGTATTGGTTACTAGTATGGAAGGCACTTCTTTCAACAAAAAATCCCGTGTTTCCGGGATTTTTCGTTGAATTGATCAAGTATTAATTTGGAATTTAGTAAATTGATTTAGAGGATTTAAGTAATAAATAAGTTTTAATATCAAATTTACCTAATTAAAAGTAGACAAAAAAATAACAAAACAAAATCTAGGAAAATTGGAAGCCGCTTTTGGATCATCAAATTGCATTAAAAAGCTAATCAAACTTTTTTAGTAATTGCCAGAAAAGGTGATTATTAGGTAAATTATGTATCCGATAAGCCAATCTATAATTTTATTATCAAACTAATACTTTTTATAAATTTGGATGTATGGGTGGATGTTTGTTACTCCATCACGCCAGAACGGCTGAACGGACCTGGATGAAATTTCGTACATAGATAGATTTATAGTTTTTTAGTTTTTTACAATAAAATCCCGAAAAATATAACAGGGCTCACCGAAGGAAAATTCAAATCACATGTAAAAACTCCATTAATGAAAAGAGGACTTTTTTTCTTAAGGTTAAGAATTATTTAGAAGATAAAGATGTCTGAAGCCTTCCACTTCCGCCAAGTAGTCACTAGTATTTATAGATATTAATTATCTAGTTGTAAGCCAAAATTTGTGAGACTGTAATTTATTTATTATTTGAAAAAATAATGCCCCTCAGTTTCTTGCCTGTTCTTCTGAGTAGAGGCTTTTTGTCCGAACAAGGCGGTCGAGTCTATTTAAATTACTTTGACGTTCATAAGTGTATCTTTGATACCTAAATTGAATAAAAACATTTTGACTTTGACTTGACTTTGACTATAGTTTGGAATAGCACAAAGTCTATTTTTAACTGCATGCAGCACCACAGGGCGTAGCTAATCAGATTTGAAAAAAAATTGCATTGTTGTCATAATTATGTATTGACACGGGAACTCAATGTGGAGCAAATTTACAATGAAACCGGTTCAGTTGAAGTAGTTCAAAAAACTGTTGGTAACAAAATTTGAAACAAAACTAGTAACGGGGTTCAACTAAATGAAACAGCTGAATAAAAATACATTCTGAAGCTTTAATAGCCAAGTGCCGGTGAGTTTAAACTTTCAAAGTGACATTTCACATTAAGGCGAGTGCTAGTTAAACTTCGCTAAAAGATTTAACTTCATCCCACTCGGTACATCTTCAACTCATTTTAGTGCTCTACTTAAATTCTGTTCGGTCTAAAGTTTACGAACAGGCTTTATATGACTTATACTATGAAATGTAGGTATATTTCCCCTCCATTAAATGAATGTTGAGATGTTTGTAGCGTGTTAAGTCTGTGATTTGTCTATTTTATTTGATCTTTGTAAAGTGAGTAAGTATCTGAAAAAGATAGAGAGAAAATGAAAGAGAGAGATAGATATATAGATAAAGAGAGAAAGAGTGCGTGAGAAAGAGAGAGAGAGGGAGAGAGAGGGGAAAAGAAATGAAAATCATAAAAGTTGAGATAATCATAATAATAATTATTTAGTTTAACCTTACATTTTCGTTGGATAAAAGAGACATAGAGGAAAGATTTGTATGGAAGTATATTTGTAACGAATTAACTTAAAAAACCACTGGTCCGATTTCAAAAATTCTTTCATCATTAGATAGCTACATTATTCCTGATTGACATAGGCTGTAAAATGTGAGCGAAACCGCGGGTAAAACAGCTAGTCGAAATATCAAACACTTCTGCATAACAAGATAAGACAAAAATACTTTGTTATAATAACTTACACGGGGTAATTTGAGCTGTAGTATTCCAGACAAAACGTGGTTAATTGCCATGTACTTGAATAGGTAATTGAGGTTTTCCTTGCCATCAGAATAAATTTCAAATCTAAAAAACTGCCAAAAGTTGAAATTTAAAGGATTAAATAATTACTTAATAAAGAGCGATGGCAGCTTAGTTGGGAGAAGGTCCGCCTCTCAAGCCAGAGGGAGCGGGTTCGAACCCAGCCGACGGCACGCACCAATTTGTTCATTGTGTGAACATAACTGCGTATTGTATGTCATCTGCTACATGACTGGAGCCAGGTGTATGGCGACAGGCTCGCCCCCTGTCACATTTGGGACTGAGTATCGTCCGGCGAAATGTGGATGTTGTACTACCAGCCGCCTTGGTTTAGTTATAATTATAACATACACATCGTCACGCCTTTCCCCCAAACGAAAAGTAAGAAAAACGTAATTACGTTTTTCTTACTTTACATACACACATTTTGCCAATACGTTTGACCTGACTTCTCAAAGCTGCCATGCCACGCCTTTCGGAAAACTAAAATCAAGACAAACTGTGTAAAAAACACGTTAGTTTTCATAGCGTAAGTAGTCATGAAATAAATGCCAGACCATAATGCAACACACGGGTTTCTAAAGTAAAAAGTGTAAATAAAACGGGAAGCAATGTCACCGCACCGGATCTACACGACGATAAAACGAAGAAGTCTCGTTTGGCTAATTTCCAGAGGTTTCCTCGGCCACTAGTAGGGTTGCCAGGTGACGCAAATATACACTATGCGTACTTTTACTAGCCTTTATTTTAATTGAAGTATTGCATTAAAACAATAAAAAAATCTAGTTACGAACAATAAAGACGACAATTTTGCAAAGTTTTGGATTTTTTCCTGCACCAAAAAGTAAAAGCAGAACACATTGTAATTTTGCATTTGTAACATCGAAAGAAGAAGGATAAAGGAAGAAGGAAGAAGAAGAAGGAAGAAGAAGGAAGAAGGAAGAAGAAGGAAGAAGCGGCACGAATCTAATTTCTAGTACACAGCGCATGGACCCAATATATAGGTAACTACAAGCAAACGGACACTACTCAGCTCCGTTGACAGTATTATGTTACGCATATCAAAAACAAAGATAGAGAGACGTACAAGAGGCTTTTGCGAGAACGAGACAACAATAATTACTACTGTTGCGACTGGCTACGTTTTTTTGTGAGTACGGTTTTTGTGAGTGTGTGCGGCACCTAATTTATGCGGTCCATTTTTAGGTTTTGGTACTGGATCTCCCTTGAATATGATCGAAGATTTGTAATGTTGTTTTACATAAAACAATTTTATTATTCATCTGATACGATCCTACGTATATTTTCTTCATAGATTGATAAGCAAGCATAGAGTTAAATATCTAGAGTCAGTAATCCAATTTCGATCCGTTGTCTGTGTTAGCAAATAATCTGACGTCTTACAAATTGAAAACCCCGGTTCCTCGTTGGCGTGAGGTCACACAATGCTATGAAAACGGTCGTTTTTCCTCTTCGGAGTCTAAAGCTAACTAGAAAGAGAAAAAGCGGACAATGAAACAAAAGTACTTACATACATTGTTTATTAAAAATCCAGCTAAAAACATTTTCTAGCTTGCACTGAATTTGTATGAAAAAACTGGAGCATTCTTTAAGATAATTATGACCATGTTTTTACCGCAAAATCTACGAGATCCCGCCAACAAAAATCCCTTGCCTTACATTTTCTGAGCGTTAAAGATAAATTAAATGAAACTCGACATTCGTAACCGCATAATTCATAAATTAAAACACAAAGGATAATAATTTCTCTTCGTTCGAATTACAGCACGCAACTTTTGCTTAACACGATCCATTTAGCGAGTAATGAATCAAAAGGAATGCAAGCCATTTTATGAGCAAGAATTTTTGTAATATCACTTGTAGGTACGCGATCTGCACGAAGTGTGCATTATACTCGTACGTTAGAGCTTATTCCCAAAGTCATACATTTGAAAATTGATCTTGTTAGTTCTGTTTTTTTTGCCTGGCTTCGATTTTTCGTGTTTGCAGCTATATGTCTGTCTATCTGTCCAACGGTTTTTAGCGTTTCGTACCAATATATGAATGAGTGAAAAAAGGAATCCTTTTGGTGAGACTCCGATGTATGTCTGTCTGTATGTCAGCGCCGTTTATTTTTGTTTCACAAAGGGAAATTCCACACACTTTCAGAATACAGCAAAATTGAAAGTAACCAGTTTTTTTTTTAGTTTTTTTTATTTAAAAATTACACTCCACGGACTCCGGGGACCGTGACTTTTGTTAACATAAATATTTAATTATTATTAATGGGGAATACAGGTAGAGGGGGGGTTTGTTATTAAGTCTTAATCTAAGGTTAAAAAAACGTAACCAGTTTACCTAGTACAACTTTGCAAAAAGTCTTTTAAAAACTCCGTCTTGGACTTCATACTAAATGGTTCAAAAGATATACAACGAATGCGACAAGCACAAGATTCTTTTTGAGATTCCATATACAATTCCCCGAAGCGACGTGGAGAACTGGAGACATCTGCGCGCATTAATATACGCGTGACAGCGCACGGATGTTGTACAGATTTGAAAGCATCTCTGTAGGTAGGTACTAACTTACATAAATATTATTTTCATGTAGGGTTAGCTCGACACCAATTTTAATCAGAATAGGTTCTCACAATAATTATTGTTTTTGTGTATTTAAGTCTAGAATTCTAGATAGATACTGACTTCGTGGGATTCAATTACGAAACCATTTTCTGATAAAGTAAATACTTATTTTAGTTAAGTTATTATGTATGTACAACGTGCTCTAATCCATCATCATCATCTTCATCAACAACCATTTTGCACTCATAAGTAGGTCTCTTCTTCAGCGCCATATTTTCCGGTCCTTCAGTGAAGTAAAGTAAAATTTTAATGCATAAAACTATGTAGGTACATAATATATAGGTTGAAGTAAGTATGTAAAAGTAGTCTCAACAGTTTGTCCTAGCGGACATGCAATATTCAAAATTAGAAAATTAGGTAATACTTACTCATATTATTATCAGAAATTTGCATCAAACTCATACTTCAATAAAATAAACATCAACCAAAACAATTTTATGAACAAACTGTACTAAGTCTTAACCAGTTTCCAGTCTCAACCACTACCTTGACCGACAGAAAGAAAGGCAGTAGAGAAAAAATACATAAAGTTACTGTTTTTCTACCACATTAATAACTATGTATGTATGTAATGTTTTATAACTTTCAAGGACTCTATTATATAAATGTTCCTGTCCATTCAGTTTGCCTGGAAGAGATCGCTTTCAGCGATAAGGCCGCCCATTGAAAACTTAACTAAGCCTTATTTAAGTACTATTGTAATTATTTTATGTTTTTAATAAAGAGTTGTTGTTGTTGTTGTTATTGTTTACTCAATTCCGTACCAATAATAATGAACCAAATTCAGACCTGGGGGGCTATCCCTGCGCGTGAGATGAGATGAGATTTTATCTTGGTCACTCTTACACCTATGACGTTTTAAACGAGAGCAACAAGGACGAAAAGAAGTGAGATGAAAATCTTAAATCTCCGAATAGGGCCACTGGGCTAAATTTTTTTTCGCATCGGACTAGGCACTTTTCTCTACTAGGTATCTTACTTGATAGAAAGCGAACAACGAGCGAAGCCGAAGAAGATCACCTTCCCCAGAAGGTCTTTTTTGTATTAAAAGAGGATCTACAAATTTATTTCCGTGATGCCAACTCATCAACAGCACCGCTAGTATTGCAGGTGTTACATAAGTGGTGATTACCATTTACCATCAGACAGGCTGCAGTTTGTTTGCAACTCTTTTAATAAAGGAGTAAAGTTCAAAGTTTGCTTGCTTTAATGTCTTTTTTTTATGTAGAATAAGGTCGGCGTTTGACCACCAACTCGCCTGATGTTAAGCGACGTTGTGGTCTAAGATAGAGCACGACGACCTATAAGGTACTTATTCACTCTAGCCTTGAAGTTTTGTAGAGTAAGAAGTACAAAGACGGCAGTTGAGTGAGGCGCTATAAGTGCGCTAGTGCTCAGACTCGTCTTAGGAACGGTTATACCGGACTACGTCCCGAAACACGACTAGGTCATTTCACGGCATGGCTTGGTCCGGTGGGTGGTAACTAGCCAAGGTAATAACAGGCCAGGTAACTAACCAGCTTTTTAGTCTGTCTTTGTTAGTAGCACCTACATGATACCAACAGTTTGTAATTAGGAATATGTTAGTTGGTATAAACAATGTGTCTAATTCTAACACATCCAATAATTCATAGTCAATCACCTGTCTTCCTCGGGCTCAGTCAAATCTTGTTATTTCCTATGGGATTACCTCCTTGTTTACTCCGCTTCTACCAATATTTGATCCTTGCCACATAGACTGTGTTAGTCTACTACTGCAAATCTACGTTCTGCAAGTTTGCTATTGTTTATTGAAGGGTGTTGTGTATGCTGTGGGTCTTGGTTGTCTTGATTGGTGATTGGGTTACGGTATTAACAGGTAATGTTATGTGGTTGTTAGTATTAACTAACTCGGTGTTGTGTGTGTGTATACTCTGCAGAATACTTGGCCTTGGATCACAAATACGAAAAAAGCAACAATTCAACACTTTTCGGATGTTTATTAAAAACGTTGCAAAAATAAATGGTCATTTATATTTAATATGTATAGGTCCTTGCTTAACTAGGAAGTTTAATCTACTCTTAGCGAAATATTTGTTTATCGGGCACATAAAACTAAGAGTCGCTAAGGAATGTAAAAATAAAATTTAGGTATTAGGAGCTAACTAGGATTATACTAGTTAAGCCAGAACTTAGGAAATCTAATATTCAGTGCTAGTGACCATCTATCATATTTTACTATGGAACCCTAAAAACTATACTGCAGTACTTATGACGTAGTTTATCAAAGTAGCCGATGAAGCAACGAACGATGCCGTAAGTTTTCGGATGAGTGATCAGAAGTCTCATTTATAGCTGAGCGCTATCGTGGGGCGTGGATCAGACATTTGTAGGTTTTCTATTTTTAAGGATCTAAACATGAAACTCTTTAGTACAAAATACAAATATAATGATCTATTTACATTTTTCAACTCACAATAAATTATATTTATTACGTCTTACTCATCTAATTGTGAGTCGTTAGTTTAGCACCATCCCCAGACCAACCACCCCCTTCCAGACTTCTAGTCTTTGGTAGTGGTCGGGCGATGGAGCTACACCAGCGCCTCCAATGAAAAACAATGACAAAATATAGATGGCGCTTGTGAACTTCCGGCGTAAATACACCTTTGAATAATTGGCGGCAACTTAATGTAGTTTGTTCTAAAAAAAAAACAGAATAAACTGTAAGTTTGTAGTACATAACGAAATAATATATTATAATCATAAACCAACATTAAAATGTTTTATATAAATTAAAAAACGAAAAATGTCTCAGCTTTTCCAATCTCTCTTTAATTTTTTATTCTATCACTCTATCCTGATAAATTAAACACTTTTTATTAATCTTCAATTTATACCAACTTATCTAAATAGAACCTTAAAATGAAGTCCTATTCAATATTTCTTTTTTCAATTTATTCGTCACCATCTTAGTTTAACTTATTCGATATCCAAATTCATTCAAATTACAGTATATACTTACGAGTTGGATTTTATTAAATCTAAATGGCTCGTGTAATTTTGTCTTACCGCTGTATCAAGTAAGTACAAGCTCAAAAGAACGAAAAATAAGATACGAGTATATTTGAAACAACTCTGGTTTAAATTTCTATTTAAAATTAAGTAACCAAATCTAGAGTTTATCTCAACTCCAAACTAAGCAAAACAATCTTGCTCATAACCCTTTCAGCCGTATTTTCCAAATAAAATAAAAAACATATCTTGATAGAAAGGTTGTGTAAAACTATTTTCAACGCGAATACTTGCACTTTGGAATTTCGAAATTTCTAAAAGCACTTGAATGGAAGAAGAGCCGCGAGTAATTTTAATTCTGAAAGCAATTTTAAATACGAGTAGTCCGAGAGCTAGGGCGAAGTAACTCTAACTAATATTTTAATGAGAATGTAAGTTCGTTTGTTTGTTAAACTGTCATGCTTAACTACTTAAATGATGATCAAGAAATTTAACACACCTACGTATTGTCAGGGGTACAGAAAATAACATAAGACTACCATTTTATTATAAGTAATAGTATTATTACATATCGTCACACCTTTCCCCGAGGGGGCTGGTAGAGGTGTAATACAACACCCACATTTCGCCGGACGATATTCAGTCCCAAATGTGACAGGGAGCCTGTCGTCATACACCGGGCTCCAGTCATGTAGCAGATGACATACAATACGCACATTATATTCACACAATGAACAAATTGGTGCGTGCTGTCGGCTGGGTTCGAACACGCTCCCTCTGGCTTCAGAGGCGGGCCTTCTCCCAACTAGTCTGCCATTTCAATAATATTATTCGCAATAGTATTATTACGTGTCTAAAATGTTGTTTTCCTACTTGTAATAAAAAATTGAAATGAGAGTTAATTTCTGCATACAAACTGCTACGCAGTTTTGCAGAGTTAAGTTGAGAGTTGCAATAATGTGCATTTTGTGTTATTCACTTAGATTATTATTTAAAAAAATACGTACTCGTACCTAAATTTTATTGCAAAAAAAAAACATGGTTCCTAGGACAGCGGGTAAAACCGCGAAGCCCAGCTAGTAATGTTAATATAGAAATACCAAATTATTGGAATTTTCCAAATGATTAGTATTCATATACCGCGCCTTTCCTTTGCAGGGCATCAATAAAATCTTTATGAAATTCGCATTTTCTCATTAGTTTCCCGGCGATCTACTTGAATAGAAATGAATTTACTCGTCTTTAAGAAATATTAAGTAGGTACGCTAGTAATAAAAATGTTAATCAGTCATAAAAAAAAATATAATAAACTAGCTGCGCCCCGCGGTTTCACCCGCGGTTAGAAAGTATTCTATGTGCTATTCTAGACTATAATCTATCTCTGTGCTAAATTGCATCCAGACCTGTTCAGCCGTTCTGGCGTGAACGAGTAACAAACATCCATTCATACATCCATCCATTCTTATAAACTTTCGCGTTTATAATATAAGTAGGAAGTAGGACTAGCTGCGCCCCGCGGTTTCACCCACGGTCTCACAGGAACCGTTTTTTTTTCGGGATAATAAGTACCCTATGTCCTTTTCTGTACCCCAGACAACATGTATGCAAAATTTCAAGACGATTGGTTGTGTAGTTAAGACGTGAAAGCGTTACAAACCAACAAACGAACAAACTCACTTTCGCATTCATTATATTAGTTAGGACTAGTGACTAACCTCGGTTTTACTCGGAGCCTACAAGCCTTCAGTGAATATTTATCTTACTGATGGTACAAAACCGCATCAAAACCCATTGTGTGGTTTCGGATAATATAGATTATACAGACAGACAGAAGGACAGACCTGAAAAGCAAATTTGTTCTATTACTTTCTATAATTATAACTGTGAAAATAGTTTAAAAATAATTCTAAACTTAAGTGCTTACTCAATTTTATTTTTTTTAGTGCAAAATAAGCTTGCGTTTGGCCGCCAACACGCCTGATGATAAGCAGTGATGCGGCCTACGATGGAGCACGTTTTCCTAGAAGAAACCGATTCACTCGAGACTTGAAGACACCCAGATTATAAGTGTCAGGGAACACACACTCTGGCAGAGTATTTCACACTCTAGCGGTCCGTATGAGAAATGAGGAAACAAAGCCTTTCGTGCGTGTTGTTGGTATGTAGACCATAAAACGATGCCGTTTTTTTGTACCCGTGGTTGTTTTTTAGAAGAATGGGCTAGGGAGAATAATTATACACAGCAAAAATCGGCAACAAATTTTTGTTTCATCATCCAGTATTGGCTTTCCTTTATATGTCTAATCTAACTAGCAAGCGATGATAGCTTAGTTGGAGAAGGCCCGCCTCTCGAGCCAGAGGGAGGGGGTTCAAATCCAGCCGACGGCACGCACCAGTTTGTTTCTGTGTGAACATATTATTATATTATATATTATATATTCTGTGTAACATATTATGTGCGCATTGTATGTCCTCTGCTACATGACTGGAGCCCGGTGTATGGCGACAGGCTAGCCGCCTGTTACATTTGGGACTGAATATCGTGCGGCAAAGTGTGGGTGTTGTATTACACCTCCGCCAGCCCCCTTAGGTGAAAGGCGTGACAATATATGTTATGTTAACAACTTAAGTATCTCCCCCCTCACTGTTCATGGCAAAATTGCCCCATAACACCCAAAGGAACAGTATAGTCAAGTGTAAAAAAACAGGCCTTCGGGTGGTAAGAACTAGGCCAATACGAACTCGCAATTGAAATAAATACTAATTTAAAACAATATTTTAATTACATCTTTTGTTTTCCGGCTGCTTTATCATATCGACTATAAAGTACCTATCTAATCTACCTGATTTTATTTTACTGAAGTTACGCAGGTCAACTGGACATTTCAGATCGAAGAGGTTAGATCTATTGATTTGGACAAAAAAATCTTAATCTATGGGTTAAATAATGTAAATAAGCACATGTAAATATTACAATAATTATAAGCACATGTAAATATTAGAAGGTACAAATTTTATATACATAAAGTAATATAATTCGTTTATATTTATAGACTATGAAATAAATGTCGAATTAATGAACGTTAGTTAAGTTCTAACAAAAGTGAAATTTATGTTAATTTCTTGTCGAGAAATAAATTTCTTTAACCCGAATCTGACACCAGAAAGGGGTTCAAACCAAGTTTTCGAGATAAGTAAGTACTAAACATACATATCAACAGCAAAGTGTCAAACGATAACTGACAAGACACTTCGGAATTTTTACTAAAACATACAATTTCAACCCTTGAGAATTTCAAATTCACTTTCAACGGAAATGGAGTACATTTCGGTGAAAAAGTGAATTTCTTAAAAAAAATACGAAATGGTATTGGCACTTCGCTATAAATATTATGAATAAAACCTAAAAACCTATGAAGTACGCCATTATTTTATCAATAATTAATGATAACCTAGTTGGAGAAGGCCTGCCTCTCAAGCCAGAGGGAGCGGGCTTAATCTCAGTCGACGGCGTGCACCAATTTGTTCATTGTGTGAACATATGTGCGTATGTTTAATGTCATCTGCTACGTAACTGGAGCCCGGTGTATGGCGATAGGCTCGTCCTCTGTCACATTTGGGACTGAATATCGTCCGGCGAAATATGGGTGTTGTATTACACCTTTGCTAGCCTCCTGGGGGGAAAGGCGTGACGATATGTTATGTTATCATTAAAAGTTTTCCTCATCTTTCATAATTTTCATCAAAAATCTCTCAGCTGGCAATCTAATAAAAAAATTACAGCCAAGTCTGCAATATTTCACAGGTCACTGAGTAAATTCGATCACAGTTTCTTCGCCGAGGCAAATGCAACTTTATTGAAATAGTAAGTGGTAATATCCACAAGACAGTGCGCTTTGAAAGTACCGACTGCAAAACAAGAGCGAGAATTGAATTAACTTTAATACCTATTTATAAAAATACTGCTAACAGTAAGTAGATACCAAATATTGAGCCTGCTTTGTACTTATTGTTTTATGTGTAACTAACGAATGGTTAATTATCTATTATTTAAATTAACAAGGGACTATGATGATCAATTAATATATTAAAAAAAACCTAAGTGGTTTATTTACCTAACATCGCCTTTCTTCATTAAGCAAGTTGATGTTGTAGGCAGAGACCTCACGTTAATTTAACTTTAGGTTCAAAAACATATCGTCACGCCTTTCTCCTGGAGGGGCTGGCAGAGGCGTAATACAACACCTTCGAGGGACAATATTCAGTCAGAAATGTGACATGGTGCGAGTCTGTCGCATAGCAGCAAGCTTGACTTTAATTTGAAATGGCCAATATTGAACATTTTCACTATGTGACACATTGGCTCCAGACACTGTGTCCAAAGACTGATACACATATTGGTGATTTGGCCCCAAGGCCTAGATTGGTGTAAATATCACCAATGTGAAGCCATGGCATTACAATAACTAACTCAGTTAGCTAGTTACTTAAAATAAATGACAAACGTATGTATCCGTATCATATGCCAGAAATCTAGTCTTCAAGTTGATTGGTAAGGGAAGGCATAAAAAGATCGTAGATTTAAATTATTGACATGAAACAATCTACTTTGAACCTTCCTCTTCCTTGACGAACTATTAATAGTAAGTCCTTTTTAATAGCCGACGCAAAAAACGATGGATACGTTTGACTTGTTTGTGTTTTTAAGATTTTTTTTGTTTTGTTTGAAAGGTGAAGTAGTCACGGTGTCGATTTTTTCAATTTATACCATATAATATAAGCCCCTAAAAATTTTAAAGTCTTAACAAAACTTTTCGTCTATCGGTACGCATTCTACAATCGATTTCCGGGCCTTATTGCCGCGTCGCTGGTGCTCTTGTTTGATGTGTCTTCCGACTCATTTCTTTTTACATCCCATCTAGAGATATTACATAGATGGCAGAGACATTGGTAGTCTATTTTTAGAAGAGCCCTTATTTGAGAGCGATGACTTAGTGACATCACTGACGATACTTGCAAAGGATTCTGAAAGTAGGTTACGGGTTGTGTCCCACATTTTTTAGAACATTTATGTAGAGGGAATTTTATTCTGTGATAGGTGTTTATCATTTGCTCTAGAAGGTTCTAGGTTTTTTCATTTGTATCTGTCAAGTAGGTGAATTTAATAGGATTACCTAATACACTTTCAGAGCGAGTAATGTAATGTCGAGCAGGCCTAGCATGCACACCGCTACAAAATTTTGTCGACTTTTTTTTCGAGACAGATGTACAATTGTACATATTTTAGGCGTCTGGATGTCATCTGCTACATGACTGGAGCCCGGTGTATAGCAACAGGCTCCCCCGCTGTCACATTAGGCACTTAATATCGTCCGGCGAAGTGTGGGTGTTGTACACCTCTGCCAACCTCCTCGGAGGAAAGGCGTGACGATATAATTCGTAATTCGTAGCACTTCTGTGAAACCATCTGTCAATTATTGTTGACAATTGGTGAGCAGAGAGTTAAATTTGACGATTTTGAAAATAATAATGCCAAATCAAAAAAAAGCTAAAAGCGGTGTTCGGAACATGATTATTTATATACGAGTACATTGATAATTAATAAGTGCACACAAATGAAACATGACGGAGACATCAGATTTCATGAAAAAAATGACTCCTTGAAAGCGTATCGGTATCAGGTACCTTTTGTGCTCGAAATGTTTTGATCCTTTTAATCTGGGAGTGCATGGCTCGCAGATAGAAAATATTACCAGATAATTTTCTGGCGCTATCACTGACTGACTGACGCGATGATTAAAAAAAAATGTACCGAGCATGTAATTCGTGTTGAAAATTAATGTAAAACCAGAGACAAATATTAAGTAAAGAGACTGTACTGGAACCATTTATTTTTTTGCACCCTTAATGTTGACAGTGACATTGATCACTCATACTGGCAAATACTGGCATTGAATATCTGGATTCTAATTATCATTCCAATTATTAAATAAATTGAAACTGTACCTAAGTAGGTATGCAATATTTAACATTTCTGGTTGTTCATTTGAATCCTGATTGTTTCCTAAAGACATAACTAAAAAAGATGTTTGAAATAGTAGATTACACACCGACAGGTGTTTTGTCTTTTCCATCTTTGTCCTTTTCAATCCAAAATTTAAAAAATAAGAAAAAAAAGAAAAATACAGAACCGTACAACTGTTCCGAGGCTATCCATACAACGTTTACTGCTATAGGGAAGAAAGACTAAAGGATCAAAATTATCAATCCAACTTCCAGTGTGTACAGCCTCGATAATTTTCAAATTTGCTGCCATTCTCTTGTGACACGACTTATTTGCCAGACTCTAGCAATGTCACGTTCTTACTCGACAAAAAATGATGAGATGATCTGTCGCGGCGTGCATGTCAGCTTTGTAAGCCTACAGGTTTCACAGCACCTCCCCCGCCAGCAAAACTCATTTACATGATCACACTTACGCTATAAAATGGTAGGTATGTTAAATCACACCTATGTTAAATTATGTATGTACTAAATAGGTATATGATAAATAATATAGCTACCTACTAATATATACTAGTTTTAAAATTACTTAGAATTTGTTACTCCCTTACTTAGACCCTTGATCCCTTCTAAACTTTAACATTACTTTTGTTACTCAATCACGCTGAACGGCTGAACGGATGTGTTTGAAATTTGGCACAGATATAGATAATAATAATAGTAACTACATAAATAAATAAATCAATATATAATCTGAAACCGCATATGCTATTTTTTAATCCCGGGTAATACCGCGGGGGGCAGCTAGCAATTTACACTAGTTTTGTTAAGTAGATATACACAACTTAAAAAGAATTTGTTGTTGGCAAATTTACTAAAAGTTTTTGTCTTAAATCGTCTTTAGTCGCATTATACGATTACGCCTTTAATTATTAAACAACACGAACAATCATAACTCATTAATTCATACAAAAACCGCCTTTCCTAGTTTCACTAACCTAATAAACAGTTAATTAAAGTGTTAACTTTTAACCGTTATAAATGAGCTTAGGAAATCATGCAACAGTTTACTGAGCAGTTTATTTTATAAATAACGGTATGTTAGTTTTTTTAGTGGAAATTAGCGGTAGCGGCTTGGATTGCGGTTTACAAGAATTTCCACATTTTATGAATTAAATTTATACAGGGTTGTTTTAAAAGATGACAAACAACAAAATTGTGGGTGTGATTTTAACTTTTTTATTTTTTATTTTCCTAATAGAAACTAATATTTTAAATGCGAAGGTTAGTTTGTTTGTTACGCTAATTCCTAAACTAATGATCATGAAATTTTGTATACATGTTGCCAGGGATACAGAAAAGGACTGGTTTAAAATATGTAATAGTAAATGGAAGGAAAGGTAATAAATATACCTAAATAAAAACAAAAAGGGAAATAAATATACCTTTCGGTTCGAAAAAATTAACGGCTTCTTTGGGACCGCAGGTGAAACCACGGGATGCTGTTACTATAGAAAATTGTCCAGCAAATTTAAAAGCTTTAAAACTTCTGACAATAGGGCTGACAACTCAGTCTATAGGATTACACATAGATAGATAGATAAACACTTTATTGTTCACATCAGAAATAACAAAACAAAGAACAGAAAAAACTTAAACTGTAGTTTAACAACTGGCGGCCTTATCACTAAGAGCGATCTGTTCCAGGCAACCTTAAGATGGAGAGGACACTTTTGAAAGAGTATAAACGTAGAACATAGCTACTGTAATGAAATGATTAATACAGCTAACACTAACAAAAAAATTGATGTTTCTTAGTGATCCTTCATACACATCCTATATCGTACTCGTATTATAACGGCTTCTCTCGACCTACGAATGTACTGGTGGTTCTGTATACTGTAGACCTGGCGGCTGACATCTGTCATGCTCTACCGATTCTCGTGTAATTTTGTACAAGCAGGTTGGATAATTATACAGTTCTTTTTTCCGAGTGAGTTTTTGGAAATTTCAAAAGAATCTGCTAAGATTTGCGATCTGTAGAGGAATCCCGACAGAGATCCATGCTCAAGAGACTTGTTCGGTCGATTTTTTATTTTACCCTGTATACATTTTATAAAGAAAACCTTACACGAAGCCCTTAAAAGCAATAAAATATTAATAGAAACCACGGCGAGTGCAAATTTGGCTCCAAAATTCTAAAAACATCATAAAACACCCTAAAATATTCTCACACAAAACATTCTTCACCTTTTAAATCGACATTTCTTGCAATTACCTTTTTATATTTTGCTACAAACTTCAAAGAAACGGCAAAATGCCCTGTGAAGCTCTTGACCCACATTACTGTTGATAGAGATTGTGTTGTTGTGGTTATGCCGGATTTCCGATGTATTCGGCTTATTTTTCAAACCTTAATGTCATTAGATTTAATTACCGACTCTCTAGTTTTATTTTATCTGCTATATTATCTAGTAATTTAACAAAATAAAATTAATTGACAACTACTTTGAAACCATTTTTTAAATTAATACATCACTGATTGCTAATGTTTAAATTTTTGTGATTACCTACATAATATTATTGAGATTACAGGCAACTAACAATGATCAGTAAGTACGTATAATTACATTATTAGCCTTCCTTTTTCTGATGATAAGCCTTCTTGCTTATCGCGTTATTATTTTAAACTTCTACCTCATTACTTTCTATTTTGAATAGAAAACAAACCACATTCATGTGATGTCATATGAAAAATTTACAAGTGCTCCGGCATAAAAATGTCCGGAAATTCCAAACACGTCTAGTTGATGCTTGAAAAATGTTTTCTCAGATAAGTACCTACGTTTCAAATGCTATCTTTCCCACTCTGATGAAAAATGTGCCGTAAAAATATTGCATTGTTTATTATCATAAAACGCAAAGGAAAAGGAAAAGTAGTGAAGTAAAAGACCGTGTTTTATTTGATTTTGACTAAAAGAAAAATGATTCTGTACTGGAGATAAGGTTTTTCACGGGCGATGTAGGTCAAACATCGGATGTCGTTTCGTAGCGTTTGATATTATTGACCTCGGAATAATTTAATTCTTCTGAACACGGTCTTCTTCTTATTTTAGTTACGTGCATTTTACGTTACGTGATTGCACGTTTCTAATTCGTGTGCATGTCGCAGCCAACTAGCTTAATTTGCTGTACAGTTAACAGCTTAACCTTTTTACTAGACGGCATTGTTCAATGTTAGCCAGCTAACTAGCTTCCTAATGATATTCAGGCAATCACTCTAGGCTAGGCAAAATGACTTGGACCGACAAAGTTGACTACTTGAATCCAATCATTTATGAAGAGTTGAGTTGAGTTAAGAGTTGAGAGAAGAGTGAAGGTTTTGGGTTGTAATAAAAAAATCACGACGGGTAAGGCGAGATGCTTCGTTTCCTTAGCCTTCTTAACCAATTCAAGTTGGATTTGCTCTGATCTGATAAAGGAGTCCAGCAGGAGAGATTTTATGTTATTATAATTTCATGTCTATCAGAATTGTGATTCATTTTACGGATTTTCGTATTTTATTTTTATCATAATTAATTCAAAACACATTCTTTACGTCAAAAATGGTATTGTTGTTTTAATAATTATAATATTAACTAACTGCGCCCGCAGTTTCACTCGCGGTACCACAGGAACGGTTACATTTTTCAGGATAAAAAGTTTCAAGATGATCGGTTGAGTAGTTGAGACGTAAAAGCGTTACAAACAAACAAATAAACTCACTTTCGTATTTATAATATTAGTCAGAATAATGTCGTAATAATCATCTTATTGTATGAATGGTCTGAGCATCAACCAGCCAGTTTATTAAATGTTGTAATAGACGCTACGGCTGAATTTTATTCAGGAAGCCATTTAGTAAAATGGCTAGCCTGTTAACTGAACAGCTGATTAAGCAAGTTGGCTGCGACAGAGATATTATAAATTTGATGTCGGTGTAGTGCTTTTTTGAGTTATCTTTAAATACAAAATAAAGCTTAATACTTACCTTAAGAGGGCCGCGACGCTCTGAAATTTCCATACAAACGCGCTACTCAAATTTCTTGAAAATCGTTTGTCAGATTATGATGAAATTTAGCATGTACAATTAAATTAACAATATCTCCGCCCCTATGTCCTATGGGTTTTTTTAAACGTTCTCAAGCGAAAATAGAGCTATGAAAAATATCTGCATTTTTAAGGGGTCACTTTGACTGATGTATTCAGTAGACAAAGCAAATCAAAAATTCCATTACATAGGGAGGTTGTCTATATCATTAGCTGTAAAATGAATGAATACAAGAGAAATTCTTAGTTATTTAAGAATGATTACAGAAGTGCAAAAGTCATAAAAAAAATTAAATTGCACTTTGTCACTCTGTAGGTAAGTTTAGAGGCTCGTCAGTATTGTTACGAGCTGGATTAGGATAAAAGGAATGAAACGTCGATGTATCCGAAGATTCACTTTATTCACCAGTTACACACACACAAACACTGTTACACTACACTAGACACTTGCACTATAACACTCTGAACACTTCTCGTACAATTACTTTGATGTTAGCACTTTGAACGCGTAATCAAAACTGACTGCCGAGTCGTCGGTCGTCCGCGTATTTATACAATTTTAAGATATCCAGAGCATTCGATTTAACAATAGCGCAAACACACAAAAAGTTGTTTATCACGCGGAGCCACGCGTTCAATCTAGAACATTCGGATTCAAATAAACACCCCATTATGAAATAGATAAAAACATCATAAAAACGGTGCACAATAATTGCTTTCCAGAAAGATTTCTTTTGTTCCGGATTTAACAATGGAACGCGCGGCTCGAGCAGCTACTATTGTCTAATCTGCGTTACCTACCGGTAGTTGTAAACAACATCGCCACAGATTAGCGCATAGTTTCCGCGACTGGCGTAGCACTACCCCCTCCTAAGACATGCTCGTCCCGAGCATCGTTAGTCCCGTGATATCGCGCCAGTCGATCAACGTGGACAATCTTAGGTGCGCCTCGCTGACCCTTCTGTATGCGATATGTGACGTCGTTGATTTTGGTCACCACACGGTATGGTCCATCCCATTTGGGTTGCAGCTTTGGAGATTTCCCTTTCTTGCGTACAGGATTATGAAGCCATACTAGCGATCCTTCATCAAACCCAGGGTCGTTGAACTTCCTGTCATATCGAGTCTTCATCTTTTCCGATGCTTGTTGGCCAGAATTTCTAACAAGTTCGTAGATGTCGTTCATCTTATTCCGTAGATCCCTGGCGTACTCGTTTATTGGTTGTGGCGAGTCTGGTGGAATACCGGTTATTAAATCTGCAGGCAACCGCAACTCTCTTCCAAAGTTTGCAAAGGCAGGAGTGACGTTTGTGCTCTCGTGAACAGCACTACGGTACGACAGTAGAAATGGCTGGATGTGCTTGTCCCAATCTCGCTGATTGTTTTCGACCACTTTTGCTAGATGGGTCACAAGAGTGCGGTTGTATCGTTCCACCATTCCGTCGGACTGTGGGTGGTATGACGTAGTCCTTGTTTTGTGAGCACCCATCACTTGACATACCTCCTTAAACAGTTGAGATTCAAAATTCCTTCCCTGATCGCTGTGAATTTCCAGTGGTACTCCAAAACGGCAGAACACTTCATGCACTAATTTGTCGGCTATTGTAGGAGCCTCTTGATTTGGAATTGCAAAGACTTCTGGCCACTTGGTAAAATAGTCCATAACAACCACGAAGTACTTGTTGCCATTATCAGTGACAGGAAATGGGCCCGCCACGTCTAACGCTATTCGTTCCCATGGTGCTCCGACATTATACAGCTTCAATGCACCTCTGCTACGGGTGTGTGGGCCTTTCACTGCAGCACAGCTTGTACATTTTCGTACCCAGTCTTCTACGTCGTCTCTGCAATTGATCCAGTAAAATCGTTCTCGAATCTTTAGCAGCGTCCGTTTTACTCCCAGATGTCCTCCTGAATATCCATGGTACAGATGCAATACGTCAGGTACCTTAGCTTTAGGTACAATCATTTGTAGATGACAGCGATTGCCTTGTGTATTTTCCATTTGCGGCACAATACTCCTTCATGGATAAGAAGACTGTCCCATTGTGCCCAATAACTCTTCGTCGTTATGCTCATGCCAGCCACATCACTCCAATTTGGCTTAGAGGCACCAGACTCCATCCACTCGAAAATTGGCTTTATGTCCGTGTCATCTTGTTGTGCTGTCTGGAGGGTTTGCTTCCATTCATCACTAAGATCTGTTTTGAGCATCCTGACGGGTACAACTTCCTTAGACTCTTGCTTTAGACAATGCTTACAGTCTTCCGGGCAAGGCCTTCTAGACAATGCGTCCGCGTTACCATGTGCCCTGCCACTGCGATGCTCCGCTGTAAAATCAAACTCCTGCAGCTGCTCAATCCATCTTGCTACTTGACCTTCAGGGTCCTTGAATTGCAGCAACCAAGTTAATGCAGCGTGATCGGTCCTCAGGCGGAATTTTCTTCCCAGTAGGTATTTGCTAAAATGTTGCAAAGTCTTCACTACTGCCAGCAGTTCTCTCCTTGTCACGCAGTAATTCCTTTCTGGTTTGGATAAGGATTTGCTGTAGTAAGCTATCACAACCTCTTGATCTCCTTTTCGTTGTGATAGCACGCCGCCTATACCAATATTACTGGCATCGGTGTCAACGATGAATTCATTCTCGGTGTCTGGGAATCCAAGGATTGGTGTTTCACACAGATGCTTCTTCAGTTCTCGGAAAGAGGTGTCGCAGTCTTCATCCCAGTGGAAGATTCGTTTTTCTTCAGTTAGTCTATGCAACGGTTTTGCTATATCAGAGAAGCCTTTCACAAATCGTCGGTAGTAGGAGCATAGACCCAAAAATGACCTGATTTCCTTCTTGTCTTTTGGAACCGGCCAATCCTTAACCGCGCTGATTTTATCCGGATCTGTCCGCACACCATCTTCAGAAACTACATGGCCCAAAAAGTTAACTTGTCGTTTGAAGAATGAGCATTTCTTCGGGCTCAACTTGAGGTTGGCTGCACGGATTTTTGTCAACACTAGTTCCAGGTTTCTGAGGTGGTCTTCAAAGGTTTTTCCCACAATTATGATGTCATCCAAATAGACCAGGCAAGCGTCTCCAATCAACCCTGCAAGCACTAGCTCCATTAATCTTTCAAAAGTTGCAGGGGCATTGCATAATCCGAATGGCATCACTTTGAATTGCCAAAGCCCTTTTCCCGTAGAAAATGCGGTTTTCTCTTTGTCTTTAGGGTCAATTTCTACTTGCCAGTAACCACTTTTCAAGTCCAAAGTTGTGAACCACTTCATTCCCGTCAGCGTATCCAATGTGTCATCAATTCTGGGCAGAGGGTAACTGTCTTTCTTAGTTACATCGTTCAGTCGTCGGTAGTCCACACAAAACCGCATACTGCCATCTTTCTTCTTTACTAGCACCACAGGAGAACACCATGGACTGGCTGAGGGCTCGATGATCTCGTTTTTCGCCATATCCTCAATCATGGTCTTCACTTCCTTTTCCTTAGCAACTGGTATTCTTCGTGGCCGCTGGCGTATCGGTTGCTGGTCCCCTGTATTTATCGTGTGCTTTACTAGGCCAGTTTTTCCATTGTCCGCATCGGTCGAAGCAAAAATATCGGCGTAATGCAGTAACATCTTCTTTGCCATTAAACGCTCCTTTCCAGTAAGATCCTTACAATCTTCTAAAAGCGTGGACACGTCGTAATTCTCACGAGGTACACTTTTGCTCGGTAGTTCTTGACATCCGCGCATCCAATCTACTTCCTCGCAAGTGCCCATTAGAGTTCCACCTTTTATGAGATGCTCCTCATTACTGGGATTCAATACACGCACTACGCCAGTATTAGTTGTCTTCACTAGAGTCCGTGCCACTATCCATGGATGATTATTTTCCAATTGTTCAATTAGCACACATCGTCGTTGGTGTCTTAGCTTTGGTGGTAATCTTACTACCACAATGGTTTCCGACTTGGGTGGAAGGATAGTCCTCTTCAGACAGTACACTTTTCCTGCTGTAGCACCTTCCATAAAGATCTCTTCTGATCTACACTTTAAGATTCCTTGATTGACATCGATCTCACAATGATGTTCTCGCATAAAGTCAAGTCCCAGAATGCAATCATCGACTATATCAGCCACAATAACTTTGTGTTGGAAATATTCCTCACCTATCTTCAATGCCACTGATTCTTCGCCTCGGACGGGTATGTGCTGACCGGTTGCTGTCAGGAGTTGAACTTTGTTGCAGCCCCGAAAATCCTGAAGGTAACGTTTGGCAAATCGGGAACTGATCACTGTTCGAGATGCTCCAGTATCCAAAGTCAGCTTGCATGGTGTTCCATTAATTTCGCCTTTGATGATCAGGCTATTTCCATCTTGAACTTGTGAGATCGAAATCTTCGGGGCTTTTAAATCACCGGCCCGCACCCGCCCCTTGGTCCTGGCGTTTATTCGTTTCCCTGCTGCTGGGTGGCGTGGTTATCCACTTTTTCCTCAATTTGACGATGGTCTCTCCTTTGCCGTGGCTTCGAACAGTTGCGTGATAGATGGCCTCTTTCGTCACAGTTGTAGCATCTAGGGCTAAACCGGAAACGATTTTGGGATGTTTCGCTGACTTCCCTGATGCGTTGGGTTTCTCCCGTTGGATTTCGTACAGCTTCTACTTCTAAAGCGTGAGCTAAAGCGTCCTTCAGAGATTTGTGATGTCGAAGCTGTACTGCTACCCTCACTTCACTGTCACGTATTCCATCGGCGAATGCTTCAACCAGCTGCTCGTCGTTGGGTGTAGGTGAAGACTGGTGAGCCTTCCTAAATAGCTTTTCTATCTCGAGAGCCCACTCTTGCAGATTTTCTCGGCGGCCTTGAACTCTGTTCTTCATTTGTGCTCGAAACACATGCTCTAAGTGTTCGTCTCCGTAACGACTTTCCAAAGTTTCTAGAAGCTTCTCATAAGTGACGTCCTTGCCCAGTGCTTCAAGCACAGTCAAAGCCTGGTCGCGGAGGCTTACTGTGAGAGCAGTCATGGCTTGCTTCTTATTCCATCCATTGCCCTCGACTATGGCATCAAATTGGATTTTGTAAGCTGACCACGAGGAACTTCCGTCGAAAGGTGTCACCTTGAAACCATGTGTTACAGGTGCAGAAAATACAGGAGCTGCTATTCCATCTCCAGACTTGAGAACATTTAAACATTTTCTTACATCGTCGATCCGTGTTTCAGCCTCGAAGATGCGGGTTGCGTAGTCCTTGATAGCGATGTCATGTTCCTTTACGGTGGTTTCATGCTGGTCAACTTGGTCTTTTAACTCTTTGAACTCAGTAATCAACGATGTTCGCAGGCTAGTCATTTCTTCTTTCAGCTGACGAGCATTTTCTTCCTGACGACGAGCATTTTCTTGCAGCTGGCGAGCGATCTCCTCCTTGTCCTTCCTAAGCATTGCCACTAAGGCAGCCATGTCGAATGAACTTGGCGCCGCAGCTGCTACCGGTGGTGCTCCCAAATCCTCTGATGGAACGTTGGTCGTTGGCTCACTCACATCAACCATTAACGAGTTGTTTCCAAACCGTCTCTGGTCAACGTCTTCCTGTCGCCGTATCTGATCCTCTAGTCGGCGTGCCTCTTCTTGTCGGCGTTGGCTCCTGGTGCGAAGCGAATCGTCGTCGTGCGGAGTTATCGGCATTTTCCTTTTATCCCACTTCTGACACCAAATGTTACGAGCTGGATTAGGATAAAAGGAATGAAACGTCGATGTATCCGAAGATTCACTTTATTCACCAGTTACACACACACAAACACTGTTACACTACATTAGACACTTGCACTATAACACTCTGAACACTTCTCGTACAATTACTTTGATGTTAGCACTTTGAACGCGTAATCAAAACTGACTGCCGAGTCGTCGGTCGTCCGCGTATTTATACAATTTTAAGATATCCAGAGCATTCGATTTAACAATAGCGCAAACACACAAAAAGTTGTTTATCACGCGGAGCCACGCGTTCAATCTAGAACATTCGGATTCAAATAAACACCCCATTATGAAATAGATAAAAACATCATAAAAACGGTGCACAATAATTGCTTTCCAGAAAGATTTCTTTTGTTCCGGATTTAACAATGGAACGCGCGGCTCGAGCAGCTACTATTGTCTAATCTGCGTTACCTACCGGTAGTTGTAAACAACATCGCCACAGATTAGCGCATAGTTTCCGCGACTGGCGTAGCAGTATCATTACTCGCTGTCTTCGCTCGTCTTCTTCTAGACGAAATGTCTATAGAATACCTAAAGTGGTCGCCGGACTCTTAATCATTTTATCCAAGTATTCCTTCGTCAATCCATCAGGCGAGTTGATGGCCAATTAAAACTATTCGCAATACAGACATTAATTATTTTAGTAGAAAATACGAGTTAATAAGTACATAACGAGACAACCTCGGTGGCTTAGTTGGTAGTGAACCCGCCTTCAGAGCTTGGGGGCGTGGGTTCGACTCCCACCTAGGGCAAACTTTCATGTGAACAACATTTGTGTTTGTTCAATGACTGGGTGTTAAATATCTATCTAAGTATTTATTTAAAAATAAATGTATGTTTATCGGTCTCTGGCAGGCATAGTACTTTGCTTAGTTTGGGGTCAGGTGATCGTGTGTGATACTATTCGGGACACTTGCACACACGGTCGTCTGACCCCAAACTAAGCTAAGCTTGTACTATGGCGGCCAGAGACTGATTTACATACATACATATGTAATTTTTAAATACATACTTACATAGATAATTAACACCCATATTGTTATTTAATTATTTAGATAAAATTCTATTTTTAATCCCTTATTAATAAACTTTGCCATAGCCTTGGAATAGTTACGAATATGAATACACCCAGAATACAGCTTTAAATCGGAATATTTTGCGCACTTTTTTTTAAATAATAAGATCGAAAAGGACAAAACACTGTACAAGTACGAGTATAACAGTATAACTATTCTATGCCTATATAGCGTTTATTAGTCAGGGTGATAAAGTTTACGGTTTCGAGATAAAATATATGAAAATCGAATCTTTGGTAAACTCGTAAAATAATAATATACCTACTCCTCTAATGCACTCGCGCATTGACGTCACTGCGTGTTGGGGAACACGTCAATCGATGCTTATGCAAGTCATTTACAATAAGTACGAAAGAAACGGATGACGATGTCGAGTGACGTCATCAGGTGTTGGCTCCCGGAATGCTACCTTGTTTTTTGCATCATGGCAAAATTCTAGCGGATAATTAAAATGTCAGCTGACGAGCGACTCTTGGTCACGTGCATACTTTACTTCCGGTACTCTGTGTGTGTATTTTACTTTGTACACTATAATACTGTTATAATACAGTTTGAAAACTTTGCACTTAAATATTATTTACTTGTTTTTTAATTATTAATAATTCAATACTCTTGAATACTCAATCGGAATAAATCGCGCTAAAAGGTTCATAAACTCAATTTGTAGTTGATTGGGCACTCAATTTGTAGGCAGTGCTCAGGCTCTAAGCTTGTTCCCATTCGGAAAATGAAATCTTGCTACAACATTTTTAATTTTTGTTATGTACCTACAAGGAATTTCAAATTTACTTATTATGATTATTATAAAGCCAGTAGTTCAAAACGCAACCATTCAGTCAGACCAATTATAAAGCCAGATGTTCAAGAAGTACCTAAACAAAGCCACCTGCACTGCAGTATTGGCTTAAGATTTCCACAAAATCACCAGCCTATCACTGGGTGGCGGCGTCGTGGATTAATTTGTCAATGTTACGGAGGCTATCCCTGCTGTTGACCCTTTTCGACGAGCTGTCACTTGACCTAATTGGTAACTGTTACGACTGGAGCTTCGTGGAATGTTCCCGAGAGTACTTTAGCTTGCATTTGCAAAAAACAAACAAACAAATGGTGCGTGGAATACCTCGGCGCGGAAGAAGTGATATACACATAGCACGAAGGACTGATGACCGATGGGGTCGAAAGGTTCTTGAATGGAGACCAAGTACCGGCAAGCGCAGCGTAGGACGTCCACCCACAAGGTGGACGGATGACCTTGTCAAGACCGCAGGATCGCGCTGGATGCAGGCCGCTACCAACCGGTCTTATTGGAGATCTATGGGGGAGGCCTATGTCCAGCAGTGGACGTCCTATGGCTGATGGATGGAAGAAGTGAAACTTCTGTGTATCTTTCTTACTACGCGCATGCGTTCGAGTGCCATACATTCACTCTCGCTTTGTCTCTTTCTATTCCCCTTTCCCAGGAGCGTTAAACGTTTAACGCAACCTTGTTGGAAGTTGCATTAGAAGTTTCACTTCAAAAACTTCGTCTTCTGGTTGCACTATTCTAGAATTAGACCTACAACATCCCTAGAAGTTGCAATCGTTTTCAAGCGATACTGTTACGTATTTACAAATTACCTATACCTTGTGGAAACGCTCTATAGTGTTATGGTTCGGTTTAGTTTGTAAGATGTTCTCATGATATTCGACCCACAAGATTTACCCGATCTTAGTTTACACAACCGGGTATATATTGTAGCTTGCAAAATCTTATTTCTCACTAAGTCAAAGTCAAAATGTTTTTATTCAATTTGGTTATCAAAGATACACTTGTGAAGGTCATAGTTTTTTTTAAATAGACTCGACCGCCTTGTTCGGATAAAGAGCCTCTACTCAGAAGAACAGGCAAGAATCTGAGGGGCATTATTTTTTCAAAGAATAAATAAATTACTGTCTCACAAATTTTGGCTTACAGCTAAGTAATATCTATACGTACTAGTGGCTACTTGGCGGAAGTGGAAGGCTCCAGACTTCTTTGTCTTCCAAATAAGTCTTAACCTTATAATATCCTCTTTTCATTATTGTAATTTTACGTGTGATTTGAATTTTCCTTCAGTGAGCCCTGTTATATTTTTCGGGATTTTATTGTAAAAACGAACGCAGTTGCCTAAAAATGACTTATTTGGACTAAATCTCGGTACAGCTCCCTCCATTACTTATTATACTTACTACCTACTTACTACCATCCTTATTACTACAAAACATACCCGATCACGGACGTCTGTTGAACGTCCTTAAGTGTAGGTTTCCGTCACGCCTTACCCCCGAGGGAGCTGGCAGAGGTGTAATACGACAGCCACAGTTCGCCGAACGATATTCAGTCCCAAATGTAGCAGGGGGCGAGCCTGTCGCCATACACCGGGCTGCAGTCATGTAGCAGATGACATACAAAACGCACATACATATGTTCACACAATGAACAAATTGGTGCGTGCCGTCGGCTGGGTTCGAACCCGCTCCATTTTAAAACTTTATCAAAAGTCTAAACATTGTTTACATGGATGCTGAGAAGTCGTTTTTTAATCTTTGCTTTTAGTAAAAGCTTAGTAACTTGCGTATAAAGTATGCATTGTGCAAAGACTATCTAAGATTGATGAAATATCATACCTATTTCCAATACTTAAGTAAAGGTAAGTATAGACACAATAAAAAGTCAAGTAAAAGATATTTACGACAGTAAATAAAATAGAGATAGAGTCTTCGAGATAACCCTGTTACAGGCATTGAGAAAAAAATAATAGAGTTGCTATCGCGAACACGTTGTCGAGCGGATATCATTCACAGAAGCATGAGGCAGTAAACATTTCCGAGTGTTTTTTTTTCGAAAATAGTGACTTGTGAAAGTGACTGTCTTATTTTCCCATTTTTTTGGATAACGCAATGTTAAACACAAAGCGTGTGTTGTCTTTTCGAGTACCTAACTTTTTTTTTTTTGTTATGTAGAATAGGTCAACGTTTGACCACCAACTCGCCTGATGTTAAGCGACGTTGTGGTCTAAGATGGAGCACGACGACCTATAAGGTACTTATTCACTCTAGCCTTGAAGTTTTGTAGAGTGAAGAAGTACAAAGACGGCAGTTGAGTGAGGCGCTACAAGTGCGCTACTGCTCAGACCCGTCTTCGGAACGGCGTGTGAGTAAGAATGTGCTGGCCATGTTTAATAATATACTCCGCCAGGAATAGCATTTCAGTCACGTGGGCAAGACGTAGTGACGTCAATCAATGCATAAGCAAGACCGAAAATAGACATTTAAAAATTGTGCGAAAGAGACGATGACAGTGACGTCATAACATGTTTGCTCCGGAATGCTAGACTATGCTTTTATGATCATGCACAGGACCAAGAGGCTTGTTGGCTCCGCTTTTGTTTATTTTCGTAAATCGGAACTTACTTGTCAAATGGGACTCCGCCTTTTAATTATTTTAAGGACGACGCAATATTTAACTCAAAGCGCGTGCTGTCTTTTCTAGGGGTTATTACCAGAGTACTCCAAGAAAAGGTTTCAAAATATTCCACGAAAAAAAGCATAATTTTGGTTTCAATCTGCTCCATCGCATTCTCTAAGTAATCCACGCTACTGGTTTCCTAAAACTAAATAAGCGATATATTCATTCTCAATCAACTCTACGCATTTTGTTATATTATAATTTACAAATACCGTTTTTATAGTACCTAACTACGCGTGACTGTGAGTGAGAATGTATAATATTAAGAATATGAATATATTTATTGAATTACTGCGTATAAAAGATATTACAAGTTTAAAATTAGTATAGTAGTTTCTAGAAATATAATTATGTAGTTTCTACTTAGTAATACAAGTACTCAAAGATCTATAATGTTAAATGAGATTAACTTTTGGTGCTCAAAATATTCTTTAGTAGTGTAAAGAACTTAAATGATAAGCCAGGATTTAAGTTTATTTTTTAATCTTTCTATCTATGTATGTGCTGGCTAGCATCCTCGCGGTGTACTACAGTGGCAGCTAGAGATGTCAAGTCTAGTATGAAATACAGTTATTATGTCTATGATTTCGAGATGGGCTTTAGGATTATTTTTGGGTGACTTATTTTTAGATACCTAAGCTTTCTTTGCCTCCTACATTTTGTTGTCATCTTATTTACAGTGAGAAAGGTTCTGGGTATTACTGAGGTAGTCTTTTAAGCTTTAACAATATTTTTTACCACCAGTACTTAAAGTAACAAAGCGGCATTGTTTTATAGTCGACATACCTACAACACGCACGAAATGCTTTGGTTCCTCATTTCTCACACTGACCGCTAGAGTGTGGAATACTCTGCCAGAGTGTGTGTTCCCTGACATTTATGTTCTGGGTGTCTTCAAGTCTCGAGTGAATCGGTTTCTTCTAGACAAGCGTGCTCCATCGTAGGCCGCATCACTGCATAGCATCAGGCATGTTGGCGGCCAAACGCAAGCCTACTAAGTATCTAATAAAAAAAAATAATTACTAAGTATATTCAGTACATAAGTGATCATAGCCTAGTTGGAGAAGGCCCGCCTCTCAAGCCAGAGGGAGCGGGTTCAAACCCAGCCAGCACGCAACAATTTGTTGATTGTGTGAACATGTGAAATGTGCGTATTGTATGTCATCTGCTACATAACGGGAGCCCGGTGTATGGCGACAGGCTCGCCCTCTGTCACATTTGGGACTGAATATCATCAGGTCAAGTGTAGGTGTTGTATTACACCTCTGCCAGCCCCTTCCGGGGAAAGGCGTGAAGATTCGTTATGTTATGTTTATGTTCCGGATAAAATTAATAACAACAAAACAACATATCGTCACGCCTTTCCTTTCAAAGCTGACAGAGGTGTATTACAACATCCACACTTCTTCGGACGATATTCAGTCCCAAATGTGACAAAGAGTAATCCTGTTACCACACATCAGCGGGCTTTAATTATGCAGCAGATGACATGAATTAAGCAATAACATTGTAAAACAGTGTGAAACAAATACATGTTTTGTATTTTGTATTGTGTATGTAATATATGTATTACATACACAATCCAAAATTTCACACATAAAAAAACTGGGACGTGCCTTCGACTGGCATCGAACCCATTCCCTTTGGCTTGATGATTCCATTATTAGTCTAAATAAAAAGGTAACGAGTGCTTGCAATTTTTTCGGCGCAACTGACATTTTTGAACTGTACAAGAAGTGCTGAAGAACTTTGAGGTAGCGCTAAGCTGCTCAGAGAAAACTTGCCGTTAACTCAAAACGTAAATGTATTTTTTTGCTTATTTTATATTTTAAACTTATCTTACTGTTAGGCAAAGTTTGTACTTCAAACTATAAAAAAAAAATTGTAAATAGAAACTGACGTGGTTTTACACATTATGGAACGAGAATTACTCACGTACGATTTGGTCAAAACCATAGTCGGAATAACCATATATCGTCACGCCTTTCCCCCGAGGGAACTGGGAGAGGTGTACTACAACGCCCATACTTCGCCGAACGATATTCAATCCTAAATGTGTCAGGGGGCGAGCCTGTCGCCATACACCGGGCTCCAGTCATGTGGCAGATGACATACAATACGCACATATGTTCACACAATGAACAAATTGGTGCGTGCCGTCGGCTGGGTTTGTACCCACTACCTCTAGCTTGAGAGGCGGGCTTTATCCAACTAGGCTATAGTCGGGATAATCGACTAAATCGTACGTGACTAAATCCCGTTCCATAAAATCATAAGTAAAATCAATTTAATGTGCGTAAATTGCGTTTTTTTACAATGGCAAGTTTTATGCTAGTTCCCACAAATCTTTCTTCCATGCTAGTAGGTAACATCCGCAAGATATCAAGCACTCCATAAACCTCCGACGCAGTATATCCAGTAGATAAGCAAGTACATCCAGTTAAATCACAATAACCCCGGGCCATGGAAACCGCAACCTTAATGGGGTTAAGAGGATCCGGGAAGATTAACGTGAGAATTGCTTGAAGATAGGTAGGTAGAGATGGGGCTGGTTCAGTTTTGAACGGATAGGTTGGTGCAACGTTGTAGAGGTAACTTGCGTGAGCAATACAACAACAGCTGTTTTGGGTGACCGCGCGCGCGATGTGCGATTAATCATTGTTTCTGTATTTATATCTTATCTTATATCTTTAAATGAGCAATTCTTGTATATATAATTATATATAATTGGAATCTTGGAATCGGCTCCAACGACTTTCATACAATTTAGTATATAGAGGGTTTCGGGGGCGATAAATCGATCTAGCTAGGAATCATTTTTAGAAAATGTCATTTTATTCGTGTTTTATCGATAATCAACTTAAACATAAACTTGGAAGAAAAATAACAAAAAGGAGGCGTTTGAGTAGTCATAACTGAAAAATATGACTCTTCCTGACATCTATTGGCGAATAATAATACTATTTTTTGTGAGCAACTAATTGCTTTAACGACACAACAGCAGATGGCGTTGTTAAGTAACACGAAGTCAGTAAGTGTTTGCTTTGAGGTTAGACTAAAATCAATTGTTTATTTTCCAAAAAACACAATAAAAAAAAATACCGAGCAAAGCTCGGTCATCCAGGTACTTTAGGCATAATATGGCATACTTAAGTTAATTAAGGGTGAGAACTGTTTGTCCTAGACAAACCGCATTGGTTTTAAGGGCAAATTTAGTTTAAACTGTAGTTATATTTATGTTAATAATAACAAAAAAAAAAACAAAACGTAGGGAGCAGCGGCGTAGTTTTCAATAGTTAGTAAGTACGTACCTACCTATATTAGGTCAATCCGTTTGTATCTTGAAAAATTTCTAAAAGCACAAAGTAGTTGGTAAGTTGGATCAACTGAGGGAAATACGTCTGTGGGGCAATCACGTCTTTCGAGAATTACTGACAAACCTTTCACAAATCAGGCTCCACTTTCATTTTTTCTTTCTTTAGCTTGTTAGAAAAACCCTTCACAAATCAGGCAACTGACTGTTGCCTAATTCGTGAAGGGTTTTTCAGTAATTCTCGAAAGAAGCAATTACCCTACAGCCGCATTTTTCCCGGTTCACCCTAATAGAAATATGAAAAAAAGCATTATTCAAACATAAACTTAACTAAACAATGTAGTGCTATATAGATGAAAAAACGAGTCTAACATTTAAAAAACTTATTGATACGTTTAGGCTTCACGAAGTTATATGCAAACAAACATACGTATATGCTTACACTCACATACATACTTCTATACATTCACACAGTCGGATTATAAATACGACAACATAATTTTTCATTTTTTTTCCGGTTAGACGTCACGAATTACCGTCTAAAACTTAGCCGGCCACTCAGCACATCACTAGCACATATTATTTGGGTATTTGCAAAGCATTAATATTTTACAGAGTTAACTGGGTCGCTACAGAGGAATCTTAGAAGGGCCCAAATTGATGGTGATTAAAATATTAATCGTAAGTGTGGGGTTTCTTGGGGTTCTATAAGGTCTCTTGATGTGAATCAGGCTTTAAATAGAGCCATTGTTTCCTATAAATAGAACAGTAAATTTGTTTTATGGGTAGTTAGAAATAGGTATTTTTTATTAAGTTTCTCTGTTTTATATTCGTGTGTCTACGTTTATTGTCGCTGATAATTGTAATATAGGTAAAAAGTCTATTTTTGTATATTTTTTTTGTACTAGTTATATTGTTTTAGTCAATTTATAAGTAGCTGGTTAATGCGTAATTACCAATCAAACAATTAGTATTTTTATACATATATTTTCGGGGAAAGTAGGAAAGGCCGAGGCCGATATCGTCTGAATTTCTGATCCGTGACATCGTCATCAAGGGCATCTAAGGTGGAAGTTAGACTTCAGGAACGTTGAAATAAATGGACTGCGGTGTAGACTTTACATTTTTTAACTAATGCAGACATTTAAACTACTTAATTAGTATATGTGTCGATATGTTTTATTATATTTTACTTGTTTACTATTGTATTTATGTATTTATGTATGCCACCGACCGTTTGTCATATTTCGTTCTGTCCTGTCTATCCAAAGGTTGACTGGAAGAAATCGCTTTAGGCGATAAGGCCGCCCTTGTACTGCCGAATGATATTTTATTGTTTAATTTTTTCTTTATAATTGTTTTACTTTGTATTTTTGGTGTGCAATAAAGATGTATCGTATTGTATTGTATTGTAATTAGTAAAGGATTACAACAATAATTAGCGATTTAGAGTAATGGATTTGCGAATGACCATTACGTGCAACCGTCATCAACCAAGTCAAGTGAGTCTGTAACTGGTAGACATAACGTTCGCCCGCCACCCCAAACGCAACTCCATTCGTTGTTAACCGCTCTAAATTATCATAAAAAATCGAATAATCGTCAAAAATAACAGAACAATAATACCATCGACTAACAACTCTCAAAATAAACTGGTTTTCTTTATCTAATGATGTCACGCGTCGTCATATTTTTTATTCTAAACGTGTAGGAACATCTAATAGATGGCCCGTTCGAAACTATGTATGGTCCGAAAGCCTCGAGAATCGCTTTCACTCGGTAATATAAAACTGATACCCGCGACTAAAAAGTAGCCTATGTTGATTGAATCAGGCGTTACTTTGCGGAAGTTCATCTTCAAAATTGTTACTTGAACTAATATCTAGTGTAATTCCGCTTTAACGTCGCATTAAGTACATCAAGGAATATGAATTTTCTATTCTAATCTTAATTTAGAATTAAAAAAAATAATTTAATGACATTTACTAGAAAACTTCATACACATTGATATTTGAATCTATTTTGAATCCTATGTGTTAAACCAGGCTATAAACTGATTCCATACCAAATTATCTGGTGGGAGGCTTCGGCCGTGGCTAGTTACCACCCACCGGACCAAGCCATGCCGTGAAATGACCTAGTCGTGTTTCGGGATGTAGTCCGGTGTACCTAACCGTTCCGAAGACTGGTCTGAGCAGTAGCGCACTTGTAGCGCCTCACTCAACTGCCGTCTTTGTACTTGTTCACTCTACAAAACTTCAAGGCTAGAGTGGATAAGTACCTTATAGATCGTCTTGCTCCATCTTAGACCACAACGTCGCTCAACACCAGGCGAGTTGGTGGTCAAACGACGACCTATTTTATATAAAAAAAAAAAAAAAAAAAATCCATCCATCTGTTTGAGCGTGAAGAAGTAACAATAAAACACAAACAAACGTTCGCCTTCAATATAAAAAGACATAGGGTTATGGGTTATGTACCTTTCATTCCGTAATAAGTTAAACTTTTTACAAGCCATTTTCATCAACACCGATTTTGGTCAAACGTAGCTAAGATTTCTCCCGACTTATTCACCTTTCAAACATAAAAACAATATAAAAATCGGTTTATCCGATCGGGAGCTACGAGTACGATGCTACAGACAGACACACAAACACACACACAGCCACGTCAAACTTGTAACACCCCGTTGTCTTTGCGTCGGGCTTTAAAAAAAGTAGGATAATATTAAGATAACCCTTATAACTCTCATTATTTTACGACAAATACTCATTCAACCATCAGGGGCCTACCATGACGTAACCATATGTTTTGTTTTCGACGCTGTGCGACCGCGAATCTTATCGCCGCGCAATAGGATCCATGGTAGCACGGCGTCGAAAAAAAACCTAAACATCATGGTATTAACATGCTATGGTAGGCCCCCAGATTGCCTGTTTAAATAATAATAATTATGCAAAATACAAAGAAGTTTTATAATTATTACAAATCAAATCAAATAAGTATATATTTATTTCAGACCAAAAATCCATAATAATTAATCTAATCAATCTGAATTCTAATTAATAATTCATACCATTCCTACTAATATTATAAACGCGAAAGTTTGTAAGAATGGATGGATGGATGTTTGTTTGTTACTCTTTCACGCCAGAACGGCTGAACAGATCTGGATGAAATTTGGCACAGAGATAAATTATAGTCTATAGATAAAATAAAATATGAGAAAAATTAACTAGAGTACTAAAATATACATTGAAAATAAAACAACCATATCTTTAATTTATATAAATTACGTGTCACGTTGTTTGTCCGCTATAGACTCCTAAACTACTTAACCGATTTCAATCAAATTTGCACACCGTGTGCAGTTCGATCTAACTTAACAGATAGGATAGCTCACATATATGTATATATAAATATCTAAGAAAGTAGCAGAAAGGAGCCACGCCGTCGCATCTGATCCCACTTCTGATGTCGGAGAAAACATAGGAAAGGCCGCCGCGCTGTGACCTTCCACTTTTGATGACGGGGAAAATCTAGTAGGCCGAGGTGTTGTGTCTGATTTCTGATCCGTGAACTCGCTATCACGGGCATTTATGGTCGGCGTCAAACTTCAGGAACGTTGACATGAGGGGACAGCAGTGTAGACTTTTCACTATTTTAATTATACAGTCACTTAGACTACTTAGTTAGTGAATGATCACAAAGATAATTGGCGATTTAGAGTAATGGGTTTACGAATGACCATTGCGTGCGACCGCTTTCAGCCCAGTCCTGTCAACCCACAGATCTAGGATGTAAAAGATCGACAGTGACAATTCGATAGTGATACAAAAAAACATTTGCGCATGCGTGAGTAAATTAGTGTTGTGAAAAGTACTTATTAATTTATCGATTGACCAAAAATGGTCCTTCGGGTGCTTGTCGATAAATATAATCTTTCGCATACCAATTGAGTTGTTTTTTGTTCCAAGTATAACACCGCTGCTGAGCTAAAATGAATATTAATCACTAAACGGGTGTTAAGCTAGGCGGAAGAGTTAGATATCAGTGTCACCATGTATCTAAATTAACATAAGAAAAGTAAGTAATAAGATCATCATATTACTATCCTAGTAATTCGCTTCGAATTGTGACCCTTGACCAAATTTACTCGTATATGGATTAGGATAAGTAATAATACTTATCTCATTGGTTTTGTACATTTATTTATAATTTACATATATATTATTTAATTTAATCAAATATAAATATAATATAATCAAATATAATCAAATTAGACTTGGATGTAAGACACCCAAAATGTGTAAATTGAAATAAAAATGATGATCAGAAATTGAAGGTACATACTTATATATAATACAAAAATGTTTTACGCCTCATCATTCAGTACAAACTCATAAGAATATCAATTTACTTTTGATGGCATTGATTCAAAAATGTATGCTTTGTTTATGTATTGCACCCATCGCCTACCTAATGAACTTTGATAAAAACTATCGATAATAATGACGTCATCTTTTTATCCATCTCTAGTGAAAATCGAGCTTAAACTAACTAATATTTTAATGCTGAATTTTATCACCAATTCTGCTTTCATCTAGGAAATATAGATGTTACGAAGAAACGACAACAACATACCGCTGGTAAATCGGTTTTTGGAACCAATTTATGTTGTGTTTTAGACAAAATTTAGACAAAAACATCACAATGGAATTTTCATATTTACCCATGAAACGACAAATTTTGTGGGTTGAATCTTGAATTCACATCACAATCGCTAAACGCACAAGATGGCATAACTGCATACAATTTTAATTGAAAGAAAGAAAGAAAGAAAGAAAGAAAGAAAGAAATTTATTTTGAAACCATACAATTAACAATATAACGACAAATAAAAGCAATTAAACAAAATAACAAACAGATACTAATAGATACTAATATATATAACAAACAACAATAATAAATTAAAATTATGTATGTGTTTCAAAAAAGGCTCCACCTCAGCATAAGCTGTTTAATCAACAGCGCTGGTCTTCCGGTGGAGCCTTCAGTTAAATCACGGACGCACCTACTAATGGCGTCGATACGCAACCTATTAAAATAATACAATTTTTTTTTTTTTTCTAATATAAAATGTGATAAAACTTTGGGTTTTTATAAAAATATAGGTACTATCAAAAAAACACTAAATATAAATATTCAACTATTACAAGACGAGGCATTTCATTCATGGGGCATGGGCATTCGAGACAGGGGACACAAGGTAGGCTATTTATTTATTGCTCATTTTAAATGGCACTAGTGTCATGTTTTAAATTTTGCTGCTGCTTTTGATGGTTATGTAAAAATAATTTTAACCTTTGTCTAAAATATTGTAAACTTTGCAGGTTCCTAATCGGCGGCGGTATGTTATTCCAACATCTGGTAGCAGCATATCGAAAACTACCCCTGAAAGCGGCTGAGCAGTGCCGTGGTGTAGCGAGCGGTGGCGCACATTGCCGGGACCTATGGGATTTTGTTCCGCGCCTCCAAGTCAGCCTTTCAAACAAGTACAGGGGGGTTTCATGTTTAAGTACGCCGAAAAGTAAACATGCAAGGTGCAGTTTACGTCTATGTGTCATCTTAAGTACAGTATTTTTATTAAGGTATGGAGTTACATGAGCCCTTGGCGGAATGTTAAAACAAAAGCGTGCGCACGCGTTTTGCACTCTTTGAATAAGCTTCTGGGTCTTGACTAAAAGACGTGGACCAAATACTATGTCCATATAATTCAACTTTGACAGAACAAGCGACTCCACCAGTTTAATACGCAAGTCTTCTTTTAAATATGGCCGCATTTTGTATAAAATTTTTAACTTATAGAAACAATTTTGCATAGAATTAGCTACATGCTTCTCAAACCGAAGGTCGCAATCCATTTGTAAACCCAGGTTGCGAGCAACGTACACGCGTTCAATTGGTTTCTCCATAAGTGTTACATTAATCGTTGGTTTGAAGATAGAAAGCTGGTGTTTATTGCCAAAAACGAGATATGTAGTTTTAATAGGGTTCAGAAGAAGAGAATTATTTTTAGACCACTTTACTATGCTACGAAGATCTTCGTTTAGCTTGATTATAGCATTATCAATTTGCGATGGCCTACACGAGATATATACCTGGGTGTCATCTGCATAAAAATGGAATTTGCAATGCCTGATATGCCTTTTTATATCTGCGGAATACAGAGTGAATAATACAGGACCTAGTATAGATCCTTGAGGCACACCCCTTGTTACCGCAGCTCGATCAGACAGTAAAGAGGATCCATCGTTATGATTGATTCTAACGTATTGGTATCGATCACTCAAGTAGCTATTAAACCATAGTAAAGCCTCTCTGTCGAAACCGTAGTAACTTAGCTTAGATAACAGCAGATCAATATTAATCGAGTCAAACGCCCTAGAAAAATCAAGCAGAACCAGTACTGTACACATACCTTCGTCCTGAGCACAAAGGATATTGTCGGTAACATCAAGCATGGCCGTTACAGTGCTCCGACCTTTCCTAAAACCAGATTGCATTTCAGGAAGAATATGATTCTTTTCAAGATACTCTGTCAACTGCATGCCTACAACTTTTTCCATAACTTTCGATAAACAAGGTAAGATGCTAATAGGCCTCAGATCCTTTAAGCTTGCTGGATTTGATGTTTTAGGCAGGGGACGGACGATGGCAATTTTCCAAATGTCAGGACAAGTAGAAGTAGAGATGGATTTATTTATTAATGTTTGAATTAGATCTAATGTGTGAGGAAACGTTTGAAGTAGCATGCTTAAGTTGATCATATCATAGCCTTCCGCGTTAGATTTTAAACGAAATATAATTTTAGTCAATCTATCTGTGCTTACCGGTTCCAGGTGAAAGACAGCGTCACTGTGCTTATGGAATTCAAAGTAGGTCAGCTGAGATATACTGACACCTGTTATACCGGGTATGTTCAAAAAGTGGGCATTCAATACATTAGGGTTATCAAATTGAGGAGGAAGTTCATCGTTTTTCTTTGGTAATAACGCTCTCTTTTCATTCAATTTATAATGATACTAGTAAAAAATAATAATCATAGGAATTTTCGCGTGCTCAAAGGTGGCGCGCTGTCATTAATGACAAAAGAAAAATTGACTAAGATTTTATTTGTAGGCGACCTCTTTCTCTCTTGTGGAGTTTACATTTCGATGGAGACTTCTCTGTCCCACGCTTCGTTGGTCTTTTGCGAAGCAAAAAAAATCTTAGGTCTGTGTGTCAACCACTCCTGACAGACATGACGTTCGCCCGAAATCCCAAACGCAACCCAATTCGGTGTTAACCGCTCTAAATTACCATAAACAAATCGATTCATCGTCAAAAATAACAGAACAATAATACTATCGATTAACAACTCTCAAAATAAACTGATTTTCTTTATCGAATGTTATTACGCGCCGTCATATATATCTATATATATAAAATTCAAAGTCCTGACTGACTGACTGACTGATATATCAACGCACAGCCTAAACCGCTGGTCCTAGAAACATGAAATTTGAAGGATATGTTCTTTGCACAGTGTAGGCATCCACTAAGAAAGGGTTTTTCGAAATACTACCCCTAAGGGGGGGAAATGGGGGGGTTCAAATTTCTATGAAACTTTTTATTCTCTGGGTCGATTGACTTAAAAATTGGAACAAATACTCTTCAATTAAAATTATGAGACACGTGTATCACAGTTTTTCCAAAATCATCATCATCATCATCCACCGACAGAGTTAAATAGGGCTTCTCTTTACTCCGAAAACTTTGTTGAGAAAGTTATTAACCCACTACAAACGACGCTGTTATCATTCTTAGGGTTTCGTACTAAAACGGTGAAAGGAACCTTATCATGAAACTCCGATGTCTGTCTGTCTGTATGAGCTGATTATCTTGGAAACTGTAATAGCCAGCAACTTGAAATTTGGCACAGATCTAGATAACGGTAGTAGCTACGTATAGTAGGTAAAACGTCACGCCTTTATCCTAAGAGGTGTATTATAACACCCTCACTTCGCCGGACGATATTCAGTCCAAAATGTAATTAGTAGCGAGCCTATCGCCATACGTACACCGGGCTCCAGTCATGTAGCAGATGACATTAAATACGAAGCTATCATTGCTTTTTCCATAAGCATCTCCGTGTAAAATGTGTGAACTATATTGCTGACATTCTATCAAATTTCAAACCTACTTAATCAGTAACGGAAAAATACAAGAATTAAGTCCAAGCCTGTCAGAAGATTACAAACGGCAAGTGAAGAGATTTTCTGTCAATAAAGATCAGGAAGATGAGCTAGGAGATGAAATTTATAATTATGTCTGTCTGATCTTAGAAGCAGTATTTAGCAAAAATAGACGAAGTCAATAGAAGAAGCTGCTTTAGTATTAGGAAGACAAAACCTACTACGGGTTGTCTTTGCTTCGAAGGTCCTAACTAAAGGTATGCCAGCACACTGACTGGTGTAGTTTCCGAATGAGTTGTGTTTATGCTGAGGATTCCTCTAACATCTCTAACACCACCGAACTACTCCTTCGAGTTAAAAAGAGTGCAGTTTCCCCTCAAAGTCCTTTGCCATGACAATAAATAAATCTCAAGCCAAACTCATAATTGACTAAAATGCTTTTCACACGGTTAGTTATACGTGGCCTGCTACAGAGTAAGCATCCTGGTTTAAAAAAAAATAGGTTTTCGTTACAACGAAAACCTATTTTTTTTTGTGAAAACCTATTTTTTAATGTTTACAAACATTATTAATTGTCAATTATTTACTTTCTGTTGTCTTCTAATTTTATCTTTTCACACACGCTTTAAGTTCTGTTGATACCATACTACTACTACTACTCTTACTTTTCTCATTCCAGAGATAGTTTAGTTAACTATAAAGAACTTCGTCCATATTGCTCTGCTTGGGATATTGTCAGTTTGTGTATTCAATTGAGAGCGACTGTGACCGCTTATAATATTAATTTCTGAAGTTAAAAACGTCATACATTTTCTGTAAGCCACGCGGGCGAAGCCGCGGGCAGAAGCTAGTAAATAATAAACGCGAACGAAGTCGCAGGGTGACAGCTAGTTAATTAATAAATTAAACGAACCACATTTATGGTTATTTAAGACAGCGTCGCAAAGGCAGCACATGCGTCTTCAAAAAATAAATAAATAAATTCGGGACACTTCCACACACGGTCGCCTGACCCCAATTTAAGCAAAGCTTGTACTATGGCTGCCAGAGACTGATATACATACTTAGATATGTTATTACATATTACGTAGCTAATGCGATATTTTCGTCAGGTCATAGACCAAAGGCAAATTCTCTAGAGCTTCTATTGTGCGCCTAATCAAATTGCGTCGGCCTAGGCTTACCTATAATATATTATGCGGATAAATTCGAACTGACAAGGGCCTAATAACCGGATGTTAATAAATTGCGGTACGTTAAAATGATTTATGTCTTGTTTGGTTGTAGCGCTCGTGGTAACCTCTAGATCGGATGATCCCAGTAGTCATTTCTGTACAACAAATTCAGGGCTGAGTAAATACGGTATTTTATAAACGGTTTGAACACATGAACGTATGAACGGACTAACGCTCTGGTATTTTTTTTTTTACTTTTCAATTAAACCTGTATGTGATATTTTAACTGATTTTTTGTAAGCGGTCTTTGGCAAAAAATCGGGCTATGTACCAAGTGTAGCCGGTTAATTCGTCACTGCGATGTATCGGGATAATTATCGCCCACGTCAATTCCGCAGGAAGGCGACGAGTTTACCGCTAATGTACTGTAGACAAGAACATCGCCGATAACTGATAACGATGATTTCAGTGTTTTCAGTGCTGGATATATCTAAAAGAAGTAACATTATCAAAAGAAAAACAAAAAAGCCTGTCTGCAAAATGTTGTACTCTAAATTACTTTTACTATCAAGACGATTCAAATGACACCTCACATGTGAAAATCCATCTTGCTGTTTAGGCTGTAGGACGTGCCAAAGAAACCTCTATACATACGTACATATTATATATAGCCATGCACATAGTAAATACATACATACACACACTCGAAAAACATAACCCTCCTTCTTGCACAGTCGGGTAAATATGAAAATAACATACATATCGTCAGGCCTTTCCCCGAGGGGGCAGGCAGAGGTGTAATACAACACCCACACTTCGTCAGACGATAATCAGTCCCAAATGTGACAGGGGGCGAGCCTGTCGCCATACACCGGGCTCCATTCATGTAGCATATGCTCACACAATGAACAAATTGGTGCATGCCGTCGGCTGGCTTCGAACCCGCTGCCTTTGGCTTGAGAAGCGGGCCTTCTCCCAACTACGCTGCCATCGCTAAATATTAAAATACCGATATTAATACCTGCAATAAATATCTTACTCGGTCTTTACCGGAGCTTACAAATAGGGATGATAGAGGATCCTCTCTGAGGACTGTGGCCAAGCCCTCGGCATAATGCCTTCGTATGCAAATAGTAATATTATGTATTCTTTAATATTAAAGCAGGTTTGTGGTACTCGAGGCTTATAGATGGAGGAATTGTAGGTACATAGCTAGGTAGACGTTTGTATTACAAATCTTCGCCGGACGATATTCAGTCCCAAATGTGACAGGGGGCGAGCCTGTCGCCATACACCGGGCTCCAATCATGTAGCAGATGACATACAATACGCACATATGCTCACACAATGAACAAATTGGTGCGTGTCGTATTAGAGCATGATAATTGGTCTGCTTCAAGTACTTATGCTTACGATATGGCATCTAGTGGGTTGTTATTTTGGCAAAGAGATCATCCCAATAAAAGGAAAGATTGTGCCAGAAACGGATTGCTGGACTATTTTTCTCTTAATTGAGCCAGAAATGGATTGCTGGACTAATCTACACTTAATTGGGCCAGAAACGGATTGCTGGACCACTTTCCACTAAATTGGGCCAGAAACGGATAGCTGGACTACTCAAATGTCATAAGAAAGACTAATACATTATAACGCAGGATAATTGTCACTGTGAAAATAGAGGGGACGACGCCGAGAGGAAGGAGCTCAATGTGCTGCAGACCAAATTTGCACCACTGCTCTCAACATCAACGTCGCAGAGGCTGTTCACGCTACGGAGAACCGGAACAGATGTTAATAGAATGTATAAAATAGTTGTTTCTATGATGGTTTTTCATTCCAGTGTTGAGAATCGACGCAAGGAGGAGGAGGCAAGAAAACTTAAAGAAAGTAGTTTCTAATACTGCATTTATCTCGTTTGTAGGGTTCCATACCCAAAGGGTAAAACGGGACCCTATTACTAAGACTGCGCTGTCCATCTGTCTGTCCGTCTGGTACCAGGCTGAATCTCATGAACCGTGATAGTTAGACAATTGCAATTTTCACAGAGGATGTAAGTATTTCTGTTGCCACTTTAAAAATAAATACTAAAAAATAAAATAAAAATAAATATTTAAAAGGTCTCCCATACAACAGACATAATCTGGGTGTCTTCAAGTCTCGAGTGAATCGGTTTCTTCTAGGCAAGCGTGCTCCATCGTAGGCCGCATCACTGCTTATCATCAGGCATGTTGGCGGCCAAACGCAAGCCTATTATGTAATAAAAAAAAAAAAACATGTTTTTTTTTTGTCGTTTTTACAGATTATGGCACGGAACCCTTCGTGCGCGAGTCCGACTTGCACTTGGCCGGTTTTTATGTCTAACAACAACAATTTCACATAACAACATTCTTGTGTTTTTTTTTTAAATTAAACAAAGTAGTAGTTATTACCCAAATCTTAATATATATAAATTACGTGTCACGTTGTTTGTCCGCTATAGACTCCTAAACTACTTAACCGATTTCAATCAAATTTGCACACCGTGTGCAGTTCGATCTAACTTAACAGATAGGATAGCTCACATATATATATATATATATATATTTGGGGGCTGAGCTACCCACGTCCGTAGGAGTGTACTCGATTCTGATTCCCTACACGTGGTCCCCGGGTAGTGCTAACCGGGTAGCAAACTCTGGTGGGAGGCTTCCGCCGAGGCTAGTTACCACCCACCGGACCAAGCCATGCCGTGTAAAAATGACCTAGTCGTGTTTCGGGATGTAGTCCGGTGTAACCGTTCCGAAGACGGGTCTGAGCAGTAGCGCACTTGTAGCGCCTCACTCAACTGCCGTCTTTGTACTTCTTCACTCTACAAAACTTCAAGGCTAGAGTGAATAAGTACCTTATAGGTCGTCGTGCTCCATCTTAGACCACAACGTCGCTTAACATCAGGCGAGTTGGTGGTCAAACGTCGACCTATTCTACATAAAAAAAAAAATAATAATAATAATAATAATTAACGCGAACGAAGTCGCTGGGTGACAGCTAGTATATTATAAAAACCACTACCTATTACCTACTTTGTTAATTTATCAAAATCTTAGTAACTCGTCTAGTTTCCCAGTTTATTTATTCGTAAGGCTAATTGCCAATTGTTGTTTGAAGGCACCTTTGCGAAGGTAAAACCTTTTGCTCCCACAAGACTGAGGTACAGAGCGACAACCTTATCTATGCGGCTGAATCGGGGAGCCACCGTCGCAGTTTCTGAGCAACACTAATATTTCAGATAAGGAGATGTTTTTTCTCTCATTTTGCCAGCTGTAGAAATAAGTTGGCCACTCTGGTATTGTTACTTTGGATCCGTGTTCAATTTGTGTGAATCCTCGGAGACTGGGACAAGCGTTTCATTAAGGATTTGGTGTGATAGCACTCACATACGTAGCGATTGGGACGGAGAGTGTTGGGTAGGTTACAATAATAGCAGGAAATGTAAAATTCATTTTGTTAGTTTTCAGCTAGCCAATTAATACATAATAATATAGGAAAATAAGGGCCTCCTAACTTTGAAATTTGGACCTTAGTTCCATAAGTATAAATTAATAATTTAAAAAAAACCCCGACACCGATTTTATCAAACATACCTAAGAGCAGTCCCGACTAATTGTAACACACACACACACACACACAGGTACGTGAAACTTACGTGAAACTTATAACACCCTGTCGTATTTGCGTCGGTGGTTAAAAACTAAATAATTTCAAAGTTATTTTTTTCAGTTTCGGATTTAGACCGGAAAGGCCTTCTTGCCAGCTAAAACTTTGATACGAGGGCTAGCGAACTTAAATAAAAAAAGAAATAAAAAATAAATTCGGGACACTTCCACACACGGTCGCCTGACCCCAAACTAAGCAAAGCTTGTACTATGGCTGCCAGAGACTGATATACATACTTAGATATTTTTAAATACATACTTAAACTAGCTGTCACCCCGCGACCTCGTTCGCGTTTTTATTTATTTATATATTTAGGTGAGCTATCCTATATGATTGATTGAAATCGGTTAAGTAGTTTAGGAGTCTATAGCGGACAAACAACGTGACACGTAATTTATACATACATACTTAAATTAAATAGATATTAACACCCAGACATAGAACAAACACAAATGTTCATCACAAAATGTTTGCCCTAGGTGGGAATCGAACCCACGCCCCCAAGCTCAGAATGCAGGTTCACTACCAACTGAGCCACCGAAGCACTTAAGGCTTTTTAACTTTTTGAGCGTAATTACGTAAGACCTCTTAATCTTAGAACGCCACATCAAAAACACATTTTTTGTGGCCTGTTGACGTATTTTCTCTCAACTATAAAGAGTCTACAAAAACACAAGCATAGACACAAACCAGACGGTGGCCTGTCTTCACAGCCCTCCGACATGACGTGTGTGGCTTGATTTCTTTTAAAATATGGACGTCAAGGAACATAGCCGGTGCCGCCAACATACAACAGAGCATCCCCAGATTGTTACTTCGCCATGCAACACTGATGTTTTGAACGCCGAAGTTGCACTCTGGGTGCGCTCCGAGCACAGATCTGGGATGTAAAGGATCGACTATGACAATTCGATAGTGATACAAAAAATCATTTACACATGCGTGAGTAAATTAGTGTGGTGAAAAGTACTCATTATTTTATCGATTGACCAAAAATGGTCCTCCGAGTGCTCGTCGATAAATGTAATCTTTCACGAGTTGGTTTTTTGTTCCAAGTAACACTGCTACTGAGCTAGAAAAAATATCATATCAGTGTCACCATGTATCAAAATTATCATAAGAAAAGTAAGTAATAAGATCAATACAAAACTAGTAATTCGCTTCGAATTGTGACCCTTGACCAATTTTACTCGTATTTGGATTAGGTAAAGTAATGATACTTATTTCATTATTTTTGTACATTTTTTTTATTTATTTTTTTGCCTTATAATTTACATACATATTTATTTAAATTATTAACACTTGGATGTAAGACACCCAAAATTTGTAAATTGAATTTAAAATTATAACCAGAAATTGAAGGGACTTATATTTTTTAAATGTTTTACGCCTCATTGCCAAGTACACACTCGGAAATATGTTAATTTAGTGTTGATGGCAATCAAAAATGTTTGTTTTGTTTATGTACGTATTATAAAAACGTACGTTTGTTTATGTATGTATTGCACTCCTATTGAACTTTGCTAAAAAAACTATCGATAATAATGACGTCATCATTTTATCCATCTCTAGTGAAAATCGAGCGTAAACTAACTAACATTTGTATGCTGAGTTTCATCATCAATTCTACTTTCATCTAGGAATTATAGTTAATACGAAGAAACGAGAATAACATACCGCTGGTAAATCGGTTTTTGGAAACAATTTATGTTATGTTTTAGACAAAAACATCACAATGGAAATATCATATTTACCTAAGAAACGACAAATTTTCTGGATTACATCTTTGATTCACATCACAATCGCTAAACTCACAAGATGACATTAAGTACTGCATTTAGTTAAAATTGCTTTCTTTTGAGTCTATTTATAATTATTTTAGTAAAAATATAAATCATAGGAATTTCCGCGTGTTCCAAGGTGCTCGCTGTCATTAATGACAAAAGAAAAATTGACTAACATTTTATTTGTAGGCAACGTCTTTCTCTCTTGTGGAGTTTACATTTCGATGGAGACTTCTCTGTCCCACGCTTCGTTGGTCTTTTGCGAAGCAAAAAAAAATCTTAGGTCTGTGGTTATAATAATTATAATATTTGGGACAATTGCACATAGAAATCGTTAAAAGTTAAATCGTGATTGTGGCTAGCTGACTAGCTGAGACTCTTGGCGCGAATCGTTTACATATTGTTTGTTTCTGTTTTTTGGTATGTTTTAAGCATATTTTATCTTCTTCCTAGAACAAATTGAATAAAATAATAGCTTACTTCTTTCCTGGCATCGTCATCTAGTGCAATAAGTAAGTATATTCCTAGTATTCTGAAAGTTTCCGAGCCGCTCCAGCACGGAAATGCAGTACTTCTTCTCTTCGACGTCGCGGGTCCTTTGACGCAAGATGTCTGTGCGGGCTCAGGGCGTTACCGTGTTTCGGATGGAAAGTTTGATTTTAGGTTCGGGGTGGTGTAGAGCTAATCTGAAAGAGTATGTTAAACAGAAAGGGGATTGTGCAGGGATAATTTGAAAGGGTATGCTAAACCCAAAGGGGCTTGTGTAGGGCTAATTTGAAAGGGTATGTTAAACCGAAAGGGGCTTGTGTAGGGCTAATTTGAAAGGGTATGTTAAACCGAAAGGGGCTTGTGCAGGGATAATTTGAAAGGGTATGTTAAACCGAAAAGGGCTTGTGTAGGGCTAATTTGAAAGGGTATGTTAAACCGAAAGGGGCTTGTGTAGGGCTAATTTGAAAGGGTATGTTAAACCGAAAGGGGCTTGTGCAGGGCTAATTTGAAGGGTATGTTAAACCGAAAGGGGCTTGTGCAGGGCTAATTTGAAAGGGTATGTTTAACCGAAAGGGGCTTGTGCAGGGCTAATTTGAAAGGGTATGTTAAACCGAAAGGGGCTTGTGCAGGGCTAATTTGAAAGGGTATGTTAAACCGAAAGGGGCTTGTGTAGGGCTAATTTGAAAGGGTATGTTAAACTGAAAGGGGCTTGTGCAGGGCTAATTTGAAAGGGTATGTTAAACCGAAAGGGGCTTGTGCAGGGCTAATTTGAAAGGGTATGTTAAACCGAAAGGGGCTTGTGCAGGGCTAATTTGAAAGGGTATATTAAACCGAAAGGGGCTTGTGCAGGGCTAATTTGAAAGAGTATGTTTAACCGAAAGGGGCTTGTGCAGGGCTAATTTGAAAGGGTATGTTTAATCGAAAGGGGCTTGTGCAGGGCTAATTTGAAAGGGTATGTTAAACCGAAAGGGGCTTGTGTAGAGCTAATTTGAAAGGGGCTTGTGTAGGGCTAATTTGAAAGGGTATGTTAAACCGAAAGGGGCTTGTGCAGGGCTAATTTGAAAGAGTATGTTAAACCGAAAGGGGCTTGTGCAGGGCTAATTTGAAAGGGTATGTTAAACTGAAAGGGGCTTGTGCAGGGCTAATTTGAAAGGGTATGTTAAACCGAAAGGGGCTTGTGCAGGGCTAATTTGAAAGGGTATGTTAAACCAAAAGGGGCTTGTGCAGGGCTAATTTGAATGGGTATGTTAAACTGAAAGGGGCTTGTGCAGGGCTAATTTGAAAGGGTATGTTAAACCGAAAGGGGCTTGTGTAGGGCTAATTTGAAAGGGTATGGTAAATCGAAAGGGGCTTGTAGGGCTTCGCTTCGTGGCAGCGCGTAACACGCAACACTTAAAGAAATCTTCACAAACGTGTAAGCACTATCGGCCGAAAATGAACAAGTAAAAAACCCAAGAAATGACTAAGATATCTTCTAGACCGTGTCTGCGTCTAGTTTGTTCTTCTTCTCGTCTCGCCGCCAGCTCAGAAGATCGTCCAGTAAGGCTTCTAGTTGAGGGTTGCCGCCGAGACGAGCCACCTGTGACACGACACACAGTTAAATCCATGATCCAAAAAAACAAGGTCTAGCATTCAACAAACACATAATGACGTCATTGTCATCCGTCTCTTTCGAACCTGCTGTAAATGACTTATTTCGGTCTTAATTAAGACCGAAATTCACGTTGTGACGTGGTTGAACGGCACATTGTGACATTGACGTCACAACGTGTTTCTGAATGCTGTATACCTGGCGGAGTGTATTATTATACCATAGTTATAATTACAGATCTGGGATGTAAAAGATCAACTATGACAATTCGATAGTGATACAAAAAATCATTTACGCATGCGTGAGTAAATTAGTGTAGTGAAAAGTACTCATTATTTTATTGATTGACCAAAAATGGTCCTCCAGGTGCTTGTCGATAAATGAAATCTTCAGCATGCAAATTGAGTTGTTTTTTGTTCCAAGTAACTCTGCTACTGAGCTAGAAAAAAATATCATATCAGTGTCACCATGTATCAAAATAATATAAGAAAAGTAAGTAATTACATCAATATAAAATTAGTAATTCGCTTCGAATTGTGACCCTTGACCAATTTTACTCGTATTTGGATTAGGGTAAGTAATGATACTTATTTCATTGTTTTTGTACATTCATTTATAAATAATTAATAATTTGCCTTATAACTTACATACATATTTATTTAAATTATTAACACCCAAAATTTGTAAATTGAATTAAAAATTATGACCAGAAATTAAAGGGACTTTTTTTTTTAATGCTTTACGCCTCATTGCGTAAAACTAACTAACATTTGTATGCTGAATTTCATCATTAATTCTACTTTCATCTAGGAATTATAGTTAGCACGAAGGAACGACAACAATATACCGCTGGTAAATCGGTTTTTGGAAACAATTTATGTTATGTTTTAGACACAATTTAGACAAAACATCACAATGGAAATATCAATGAAACCATGAAACGACAAATTTTGTGGGTTACATTTTTGTTTCACATCACAATCGCTAAACTCACAAGATGACATAACTGCATTTAATTAAACGTGCTCTCTTTTGAGTCTATTTATAATTATTTTAGTAAAAATATAAATCATAGGAATTTCCGCGTATTTCAAGGTGCTCGCTGTCATTAATGACAAAAGAAAAATTGACTAACATTTTATCTGTAGGCGACCTCTTTTTGTTCTTGTGGAGTTTACATTTCGATGGAGACTTCTCTGTCCCACGCTTCGTTGATCTTTTGCGAAGCAAAAAAAAAATCTTAGGTCTGTGGCTCCGAGCCTATCTTCTGAACGCAACCCAGCGCCCGCTATCACTCGTTAAATTTTGGTGACATTGACTTTTAAAAGGTTACTCTTGGATTTTCACTTAATTTTATGATCACTAGTTGCGTCTCGCGGTTTCACCCTCGGTTTTAATTAATTGACGGTTGCTGTACCTACTGTTAATTTTTCCGGGATCAAAAGTGCGCTAGTGTGTCTTTTTCTGTACCCATGACGATCAACGTGTATCCAAAATTTCGTGATAATCGGTTAAATTATGAAGCATTACAAACAAGCAAATGAACAAACGAACAAACTCATTGTATTTGTATTGTATTTACAACTTTAAAATGGTTGGATATAGGTCTCTCACCCACAAAACAATGTTCAAACAAGCCAGTCAAGAAACTCCTAATTCACCAAAAAACTCCCATAAAAAATTCCCCACACAACAAAACCCTTAGCTCACATTGTAGCAAAGAATAAAACTAGAGTACCGTGTAAGATGTCCATTTTTCATCGTCACTACAAAGTGTTCTCAAGATATTACCTACAAGGTAAACGGGAGGTATTATTTTTCTTACGCCACTTTTCTGATATATTTCCTCGGTGCGGCTGCACGGAAATAGGTGTAAGTGTAAATTGGGTAAATAAGTTATCTACGAGTATGTTAGCGTGCAGTGCTGGTTTAGAACGATAAGAGTAATATGAATTAATTTTTTAATGCTTGAATATTTATTTTTTTGTTTATTTAATTTAAAAAAATAGTGCGTGGAGTCCCTCTGCGTGGATGAAGAGAAACTTCTGTGTATCGTTCTTTCTCTCTCCCTCTTGCGTTAGAATATTAGACGCTACTCGTTGCTAACGCTCGCGCTGGCCTGTAACAGGTATACTACGCGCATGCGTTCGAGAGCCACGCATTCACTCTCGATCTGTCTCTTTCTAATCCCCAGGAGCGTTAAAAGTTTAACGCAACCTTGTCAGAAGCCGCATTAGAAGTTTCACTTCAATAATATCTTATCGAAAACATTACATGTACAACCCCAAGTCTTGTACCGCAAAAAATCGTAAAAAGCTATGAGATCTAATTTGTAAAACCAATTCAGTTAACTTATTCAGGTAGTAATATTTCAGGTACTTACTTATTGCCGCAGCGACCCAAACCGTGTCTTGGCCTCCGATACTAAGACGCGCCACTCTTCTCTGTGTTGAGCTAGTTCATGCCAGACCTCCCCGGAGGGTTCCCGCCTTGTCGTGGCGGGGGGGCTCAGTAGCCGTGGCTTCGGCAACCACGGTGAAGCCAAGAGGCATCCGAGGTGGGGCCGCTGCTTAGGGCTTTTAGCTCCAAAGCCCACATGGAAGCGGCCTAAGTAGGGTGTGGGTCTGTATGGGCAGACCCACAACTGAGGCGGGGTGCAGTGTCGCGTGTGCGACACTGCAACCGAAGGTTGGGGGCCGCGGCGGGAGAGGACTGTTGGTGTGTCGTTGCCACTTTCCCTACCTTCCGCCGTGGGGCCGCAGAGGAAGAGGCGTGTCGGTGAGTCGTTGCCGCTCTCCCTATCCTCTGCGGCCGAAGTGGCAGGCGGCGGGGCCACTCATCTGACCCGTCGCATGGGGACCATGGGCGCCTAGGCACGGGTGCTGGTTGGTGCCCACGGGCAAAATTGGTCCCCGAGGAGGTGGATGATGACGATGTGTCTGGTGTTCGACACATCGTCATCGAGAGGGAGAGAGCGCAAGCTCGAGGTGGTGCCCGAAGGGGCTGGCGCTGTCGGGGCTGCGGAGGAGTCCGGAAGCGTACCCGTTGCCCCGACATTTTGCGCTGAGGTGGAACACCCTTGGGTTTTTAGTGGGCAGGCCGTCAGAAGCGGGATTCCCACATAACCACTCTGTGCCCGCACCCGGGGCTGTTGGTGGTATCTATAAAAGATTTTCCCAAGGTGAAAAAAAAAAAAAAAAGTTCATGCCAGACATCAACTTCAAGTTCTCGTAGGTCTTTAGCTACTTCATCTTTCCATCTATACTTGGGACGGCCGACTGGACTTCGACCTGTTGGCAATCCCAGGTAAGCCCTTTTTACGGCACGATACTCTCCCATCTTATTAGTATTTCAGGTAGGTAGGTTTAATTACCTTTTCCCCGAATCGGTTACTCGAGGTGTATTACAATACCCACACTTCAAAACGACGATATTCAACCCTAAATGTATCAGGGCGCTAGCTTATCGCCATAGGACACCGGGCTCAAATTATAATAAGCAGATGACATTAAATACTATGTGCGTATTTAATGTCATCTGCTTATCATGAACAAATTGGTGCTTCGGCTGGGTTCCAACCCGCACTCTCTGGTTTAATGACCGTGCCATCTTCCTACTAAGCTAAAATATTTAATAATTTAAAGTGAGTAAACGCTAAGTTTACCCAAAAGTAAAACCGAAAATCTTTTAAAATGCTTTAAAAATTAAATCGTTTTTTTTTAGCTTCAGCTATTCCGCTTTAAAGCTTAGATAGGCATGGGTTTGATTAACGCTTCAGAGACTCCAAATCCATAAAAAACCCTTTACTAAGTACTTAACAAAAAGCTAATTCCTTTAATAAAATGCTAATTCCTTCAATACCACCCTGAGAACTCTTTATTTCCGTCATAAAACAATCAAAAAGTTCCCAAAGAGACTATCGTCCACTAAGCAAGAATAACAAGACTCAAGACTACCGTTTTCAAGTTTAATTGACACCTTCCAACCTCAACCGACCGCTATAAAACGTAAGGGTCCCCTTGTCATAAAATTAATAACAATAAATCCATCCTTGTCAGATGTCTTACCGCAGAGCGGGACGGACGACGCGGCTTGTGACGTAAATCCTGTAATGTCAGTAACAGGTGCGCATACCCTATTTTGACAGGAGATTACTCGTCCTGATGATATTATGTTTGGATTTGTGGCTTTTGTTGTTATACAGTTGGTTGCACAGAATAGGTGGTAGTTTATACTGGCAGCCACTGGTTCATGTTAGGAATTGTTGAATCTCTGAGTGAGGAATGATTAGTGGTTGGAACGGTTGAAGCTCACACAGTGGTGGTCTGAATCACAGTTTGTGTTTCAGGAAATTATTAGGAGCACCATTTGTAATATTCGATGGGATTGAAGTAGTAAAATGCGTACAAGTTTTTGACGATAAGCTATACAGCTGACATATTTACATCCTTGAATTTGATTTAAAGGTTAAGTTAAATAATTAGAATAGTCTGGACCTGGAATTTTGTCGTTGTCGTTTTTAGAGGTAAGGAAACACAAAATTACGAAAAAAAACATTTTATTTAAAGATTTTTGACAATCGATTGACTAGTTAAGGTGTCAAAGCGTTACAAACAATCTCAATTTCACATTTAAAATATTAACTCCCTGCGCCCTGCGATTTCGCCCGCGGTCAAGCCGGAAACGTTAATTTTTTCGGGTTAAATAGTACCCTAAATCCTTTTCTGTACCCCTGACAATGTATTTGCCAAAGTAAATGATGATGTGTGACACACACACACAAACACCATCTGATTTACCAGGCACTTAGCAAACTTAGGTTTATTAATGGGAGTAGCCACTTGCTACCGAAACAACTTTCAACATTTCACTAGTATTACAACTTTCAATATTTCACTAAAAACATTACACTAGTTCGGAGTCAGTGGATTCATTTCATGTGTTTTGTACTTATTGTTCGTGTCAAAATAAAGATACTTGATTTGATTGATTGTTTTGAATGTTTGCCCTAGGTGGGAATCGAACTCACGCCCCAAGCTCAGTAGGCAGGTTCACTACCAACTGAACCACCAAGGAAGTCAAATAAAAATATTGAAAAAAAATGTGTGATGAACATTTGTGATTGTTCTATGTGTAATGTGTATGTGTTCAAGTTTATTTAATTACTTATGTATTTAAAAATTAAAAATATATATGTATGTATATCAGTCTCTGGCAACCATATTATGATTAGAACAAGCTTTGCCAAGTTTGGGGTCAGGCGACCATGTGTACAAAAATGTCCTGAGTTTATTTTTCCTACTAATATTATAAACGCGAAAGTTTGTAAGAGTGGATGGATGGATGGATGGATGTTTGTTACTCTTTAACACCAGAACGGGTGAACAGATCTGAATGAAATTTGGCACAGAGATAGATTATAGTTTAGAATAGCACATAGGATACTTTTTTACTTTACTTTTTATAGGTGAAACCGCGGGGCGCAGCTAGTTATTTTATAATATGACTGCATGTTGGTCTGTTAAGTATTTTTATCAAGCGAGTCCGTTTTGTTATTTTATAACATGAACCTGTTTTTTTTTTTATATATTTTAATTGCCCCACGCCGTTTTACCTACCTGTAATAAAATCACTTTCCACAGCAATTATTTCAAACTCTGTTTGACTTTTACTAGTTCAATAAAATAAATTTCAGGTGTATCGACGTGGCCGGGAAAAGTGACTAATGGACCGGTGGCGGCTCGGTAACTCACTACCGAGTTCCGTCATTACATTAACCGAAGGTCGGCATTGCCGCTGGTTTGGCAGTTACCTACTGGCAGTGGCTTGATACTATAAAGACATACAGTTGAACTTATTTTTACTATTGAACTAGCTGTCCCACAGGAACCCAGGAACCGTTTATTTTTTGAGGATAAAAAGCTTATGTCCCCCATGTATTGTGTCCCCATTAAAAACTTAGTTAAGCCTTATTTAAGTACTATTGTAATTATTTTTTATGTTTATAATAAAGAGTTGTTGTTGTTGTTGTTGTTGATGTATTTCTGTACCCCAGACAACATGTATGCAAAATTTCAAGACGATTGGTTGAGTAGTTGAGACGTGAAAGCATTCCAAACAAACAAACAAATAAACAAATAACCAAACAAACAAACGAACAAACTCACTTTCGCAATTATCTATTAATATAATATAATTAATTATCTACTAATAATATATTATTATTATAACAAAATCCTAACCAATATTTGGTTAGAATTTTGTTCAATATTAATGTTTCAAACTCTGCCTTTTATAACTTTAATTCAATAAATTATAGATGTATCGGCATGGCCGGGAAATGAAGCAATAGAGCGGAGGCGCTCGGTAACTCACTGCCGAGCCAAAGCTCGACAGTGAGTTGAGTTCATTTTACATTTATAAGCATAAGAATAAGAATAATTTATTGCAGAACAGCTGTGTACAGAGGTCTTAATTTAAATATAGTCTCAACAGAAGGCCCAAGTCGGGTGTGCAATGTGATGTACATATGATTGGTACTTATAAATGTAGTTAAACACTATAAAATAACAACACTATCAAAATAACAACTATCAAAATAACAACAAATAATCGCTATTTTTATCATTATAATACTCTTTCAAATCGCAAAACCCTTTTGTCAATAGCCATTTCTTCAATTTACGGAGGGTTGATACTGCCGCTGATTTGGCAGTTACGTTACAACGACTTAATACAGCAAAAAAGTCATGACATCAAATGTATTCGACATTTTTAACGAAATTAGACGACTAGAGTTAAAACTGGAGTTGAAGGTTTGGGATACTGAATGGTGACCCAAAAGAAAATCACGGTTTCAAAAACTTGCTTAGGTATAGTTTAACATCGTCCAAAGTTAACATATATTTCTTAACAACTTAGACGACACGTTAACGGTTTTGACGTGTGACTATTTATCAATGAATTTTGACAATTTTAGTAAAACAAAAATATCTGAACGCTTTGTGATGAATTTTGCATTTGTGATTGAGTGGTTTAATTTTTGCATAGCTTATACTTATTCTTTATACTTACTAGTATTACCAGCATATACTTACTAGCTTAATACTTATTCGCACCTGTTTACTGTAGGGGTAGGCATTCTTCCCGGGAGGCACTCTAGGCAGGTGTTGCCGTAGCACGCCGGGTAGGGTGCCGGTGCGCGGCTGTGGGTGCCATTCCCAGGACAGTGCTCTGAGCACGATGCGAGAGGGGTACCGGTGCGTTCCATGACGAGATCCCGAAACCCCTTGACATGCATCGAGGCTGGCCACCAGGTGGTTTTTAGTGGGTCGCCAACAAGGCAACCCCACACTGCCCAAACGTGACTCAATCGCGTTTGGGCGTCTGATTGCAGATTTTCCATCTCCAAAAAAAAGGGGTAGGCAGTCTAGGCAGATACCACTTCTCTTCTCGCCACTTGCTACTAGTAACTATCATACAGTCACTTTTGCGCCAATGTGTTGACTGAAGGCGCTCGCTCTGTAGTAGGTCTATTTCGGAAAACGTCTGTATATTCAAACTACGTTAACTTTGTAATGGCTATCTTTGTAGTAACAAAGCTAGTGGACTATTATGGAGTTAGAAGTTAGTCATCTCAGTGGTCTTCCTTGAGCGTTGGGAAGTTTCGTAATGTGAGTAACTTGTATATGACAGCAAAGACAATTAGTACTAAGAGTTTGCCTTAAACTCTTTTTTAATATCAATATGTATGAAGTTTTCTAGTAAATGTCATTAAATTATTTTTTAAAATTCTAAATTAAGAATAGAATAGAAAATTCATCTTCCTTGATGTACTTAATGCGACGTTAAAGCGGAATTACACTAGATATTAGTTCAAGTAACAATAAACTTTTAGATAGATATGTCGGCCATTTGATAAATAATTCAGTGGTCCTCCCTTGCACATTAGTGAGCTGTCAGAGTCGTGACAGGGCCGTGTTCTGTTAAGGCGTCAAAAAGTATCGGTACATTTTTTAAAAGCTATCATAGACAGGTATAACTATATAGGATATATGAGATATATAAGGTATAAAGATTTATAAGGTAGTATTAGGTCAAAGGTCCCCGTTTAAGAGCCGACTAAAGGGAGACCTTTGGGCCTGAGGTGGACAGATTTTGAGATCTGACCGCCCTACCAAACGAGCGAGCTCGGAGAAGACAACGCTGCGGCGTGGCTTTCATCGTTGTAGGGAGGGAAGAGAGACCAAACTCTTGAAAAGGTGCTGCTACAGACAACGTGCTAGGGGGGCACTGGTGCGTTCCTATGGAGATCCTTGTGCCTTCTGCCATGCATGGCACTGAGCATGGCCACTGAGGTGGTTTTAGTGGGTCAATTCCCACATAACTCGGATGCATCCCCCATGACACCCGGGCATCTTTTTGAAGATGTCTCCCCTGTCACAAAAAAAAAGGAAAGGTAATATTAAGTTTTAGCTCCCCGTCTTATCACGTCCATGGTATTACCCGGATGTCTTGCAAGTCCTTTTTTGCTTTTCAATAGCAAAAGATAGAGGTCTATCTCCAAGTTTTTTTCAGGTGGAACAGAGTGGTAGAAGAAGACCACTGAAGGCTGTCTCAGAGTATAAATAATTAATTCTAAATCTAATTAAATTACTTAATGGGGTTGAAAAGGGAAATGTATGATAACCGTCTAGCAATTGTCACTGTTATAAGTAATTTCCATTAGTAAAAATAATATAAGCCTTACCTACTCATTACTAAGTAATTGCTTAATTTATCACTCGTCATTTATTATTCACGACACATATCTACGTAATATATTGTTCCACGGCTGTGCCTGGTAACTCCAGTAAATAATATTGAAAGGTACAGGAAACGTTTTGTTGTGTTAAAACCTTAAAATTATCCAATTAATATAATATTAATTTGCTATAATGTTATATCTTCGTTAATTTTATTAACAGGTAATTAACAACTAACTCTTATTTAGTCGTTACGAAGTTGACCTGTACAAACACACAAACCTTCTTAATTAATATTAGCGTGATGAACCCATACATGAAATACAATTTTATTTCTTAGCTTCATTCCGTATTTCTACTTTGGTCCGTACGGTTTTGAAATTCGTAACCTTTAAGAATTTGCAGGTTAATAAAACTACCATGAATAATCAACCCAAAATCAATTCATTTTTGACATCTGAAAGAAGTGTACTTCCGTCTCAAATTCTTGTGATATTCTACAAAATTCTGCATGTGTTGTTTGGTTTAGATTTTGGATTTTTCGAATATGAAACACCTAGAATGAAACGAATTGTCAAGTCTTTAACTTTAATTTACGTCTTGGGAATATGTGTTTCTTACCTAATAAGTATTACCTATTATCTTAATTCAGAATTCGCTGTGTTGAGTATTTGTATCGTGGTTCAGTACGCGCTGTACGTCACTGTACTTCTTGGGATGAAGAATACTTTCAGCGACTATTTACACGCTATGACGCGGATTGACGTCAAATTGAATGTCAGAAGCGAAGATTTTTTTAAATCTAAGGAGAAAATTTTGATGGGCCAAGCTTTAGTCACCTTATCTAAGGTTGCCATGACATTTTCTAGGTGCACTCAAAGCTATGCGGCAAACGAGTGTGGAGTTTCATATGTCATAAATGCTGTTTATTTTTTCATAATAGGGTCAAGTCAAGATCATATGTTCGTAACAAATCTGTTAATTTTCTTCGCAATCTATCGTCGTTTAGTGACTATGTCTTGTCAGCTTAAAGCAGCCCGTACAGGATTTGTCTCATACACTTATATTTATAAATCCATTGTCGATGCTGCTGAAACAATCAAACAATCATTCGATCCTGTGGTATGTTGACTATTTATTGTATAATTCATTGTGTTTGGTTGTAATAATATTATAGATTTTATTTTTATGGTTGTAGAAAAGGTACAGGATGCTTAAGGGTTGTATGGTTAGATAAATTATCCAACCAATTTGCGCTATACTCTATCTGTCTATCTGTTCGTCTAAATGTCACAGTATTTCAAACTGGGACAGGAAAGCTGCGCACTACCAAAAAAGCTCGTAAAACCGGCAAAGGAACTCTCCCCAGGAAACCACTTAACGCGGCCCACGTTGAAGTCGCTAAACCGATTTCGGACCCATGTGGGCCGTTGCAAGCTCAACATGACCAAGTGGGGGTCCTCTGACACGGGTTCTCAGTATGCCTGCGGTGCACCGCAGCCATACTGAAAACCATGGGCCTTCTAATATCCTGCCTCCAGTGCCCCAAAAGCCGCTCTCTGAGCGATCTGATAGAGGCCTCTGCTCTTGGAGTGGCTGTCGCCGACTATAATATTGGTCGGGGCACATTTATACAAAAAAAAAAAACATCGACTCGAAGAAGAAGTGTTTCAAAAACTATATTTACCCACAACAACAACTATAATCTGATCAAACCAATTTATGTATATGTAATTTATATTTTCAGTTGTTAACGTCGATTTTTTTCAATATTCCCTTTATGATGGTATTTATCTACTATCAAGTGGAGAGTATAAAACTGCGGATTGTTTCGGTACGTGTGTATTTAAATATAATATTCATTATTATAGTTGTACAAAAAATAAAAAAAATACTAACCAACTTTGAGGGCTCATTTTGTTTATCTTAACAAATAACTTTTAATACTGGACCAATCGTGAAACATAGCAAAATAAAATCCAGTTGTTCCATACATTTTGTCGCCGACAAATTATTGTAATTTTAGTTGGAAATCAGAAGCGAATTTCATTTTAAGCCACAGATGGCACAAGCTAACGGGCCGCCTGATGGTAAGCGATCACCGTCGCCTATGGATAAACATGTAATACCAGGGGCATCACAGATTCGTGGCCAACCCTTAAGGACTCTATTGAAGTCTATTGACAGCCCATTTGAATAACCCTATGTTGAACGAATGAAACTAGATGGCGCTTTTTTTATTTTCTCTAAGACCGCCTCCAAGAAAAATAGCAGTTGATACACATTAGACCAACTTAAAGAAATAAATAGGAAATATTCTCCGTTGTCCGTTAAACAATTTACCCAACGCAGGCTGCGTTGGGTAAATTTATGTAAGAAGGGAGTTTGAGGAACATGAAGTAGAGACTAATAATTCAAATTGTTATTTTTTTGTAAACATTTTGTTTGACGCCCGATAAAGTAGGCACTGACTGAACTGATAATGCTAGTTACTTTCAGGTTGAATCATTGGATTTAACACTCTCATCCGTTTCAGTAAGTATTATTTTGGTTCAGAGTGTTTTACCAGCAATCTTTGCTGGCATGGTCACGTCAGAAGCTTACAAAATAAAAGTCATACTTCACGCGAAGTTGCTGAGTGAAAGAGAAGGTGCGTAATATGTTTTTAATCATTAAAACCTGAGTTATAAAACTTTTACTAAATTTAAGGGGCCGTCATAGCACGATATTTTCATCCACACACACGTTTACTTAAGCAGCTTCATTTAGAGTTGAAAATCGTATTTTATATTTGATGGTAAAATGAGATCGGCGCGTAAAATTATATTTTTTGCCGTTTTTAATGGTATTTAATCGTAACAATGACACAAATAAAAATAATTTGCTCGGTAAAACTTTAGAGAACGAATCTGCCTATTTATAGCCGAATTTTTTTTTTTTTTTTGTGTGTAATAGCTGAAAATTTAGAGAACTACGAGTACGTTCCAATAGTTTTTTTAAGAAGATACTTTTAATCATTCTTTTTTTCCAAAATGATAATGATTTATCAAAATTGTTCTTTGGTCAAACTTGAGTTGGTTGTTTCTTCTACCAGCTGTATTTTTTGCACCTGATCGTCATAATTCTTCACATCAAACTAGGCGCAAACAAAATACTTGTTTTTGGTGATTTCGTGTAACACGGGGCCTTAATCTAATCGAAACTAATTAGTTTGGTTATTTAGTACGTCGTTTTATTCTAATTATGATGAGCTAAAATGGTTGTGTGACACAGAAAAAACTTGACGGCTTTGTAGACCAATAATAATTGCTACCACAAAAATATTACGTCGTCCCTTTTTTAGAATAGCTTATTGTATTATCAATTGCTATAAATCGTTAATCGGCTTCATTATTTTAAATAAGCTTAATTCTTTTTTAACGTAAGTCCAAGAAAAACAGGTGAAACAACTGATTAGGGCTACCGAACAATAAGCCCTCTAGTTTTATAAAGCATGTTACAAAAAACCCTGTTTTATAATTGAAGAGAATGTACACACACTTTTATGTACTATGTCAAATTAATATACCAAACAAAAAATGCACGTTTAAAATTGTAAGAGTTATGATCCGTTTAGGAACACAAAAAAGGGATTATTAGAAAAATATTAATAAATCTCTATCATAAGTTGACGGCTTTTATTCTAAGAAAGTAGCGAATCGACGCGATTAGTGTCTGCGTTCGCGTTTTTAGTAAAATGGAGCGCGATGTGTGTTTAATTTTTTTTTATAGTCAATACTTCATTTAAAGATCGGAATCTGGAAGAGATCGCTCTTAGTGATAAGGCTGCCAGTTGTTACACTACAGTTTAAGATTTTTCTGTTCTTTTGATTTTGTTCTTTCTGGTGTGAACAAAAAAGTGTTTGTCTGTCTGTCTGTCTGTCTGTCTGTCTGTCTGTCTGTCTGTCTGTCTATCAAATTAGCAAAATTGCATCCTCCATCCTTGCATACTGGATGCGCACCTCACAGATACAAAACCCTTTTGTATCTGTGAGGTGCGCATCCCTGTATTTAAAGTTGTATCTATGAGTACAAATCTATCTCTTTTCATTTTCTCTAATACTATGCTTTTCTTTCAGATGTCACCAAAACAAATGACATTACTAAATTCATTGAGTACATAGAAGCACGACCTATGAATTTCTATCTTTATAAAATCATACCTCTAAACGCGGATCTCCTCGGGATGATTTTAAATTTTTGTGTCACTTATCTCATTGTTATTATACAGTTGACACACTTGTATTGATAATAATTATCTACGAGTATGTATTGATGTAAGACCATTTAATTTTAATAAAGTTTTTGAATAGTTTTCCAACATTTTTTTACCACAGCCCCGCATAGCAAAGCAATAGTCTAATTGTTAACTGACTGCTAATGAAATCAGCTTTAATTGACATTTAAGTCGTCTTACGGTGAAGCAAACATCGTGAGAAAACCGACATTATTCTAGAATTAACAATTTAAAAGACATGTGTCATCACTCATCCACCAACCTGTACTGAACAAAACAGTGTAAACAAGTGTGCCAAATCAGTAGTCAGTAGTCTGGACGTAAGATAGGCTCTACAGAAGGACGTAAAAAAACTGTTATTATGATAAAAGTATACTCCAAGTGTCAAAATGAAGCCACTTACGATCCCAGTTCGTTAGACAATAGGGCCGGGGCCGCAGTGTCTCGTCAACCACCTGTGTGTTCAGGTAGCTTGCATATGAGTCAATACCTACCCATTCTAAACTAGGTATGTATTATCCTCTCCTTGAAACCGGGGTCCTAGAACTCGGCAATAGTATCCCCTGCCTACACTAAAAGCCTCTTTATTATAAAGGGAACTCAGGAATCGGGGATGGTTGGAAATGGGGCTCAAGCCACCTACTCAAAAGAGCCTGGGATGGAGCTGGTGACATTGTAGGATGGCCCTTTCGCTGTCGTATACGGACAGGCTCAACGGGATAGCTTGTAGCTGAGGTTTCCGTTGTGCTCCTCTGAAGATCCCGGAGCCCTCCATTTGCCACTAAGGTAAGCTGTCGGGTGGGTTTTTGAAGGTATAGTCCTACATATTCTTGGACCCTATGGTAGCAGGGTACCTCAGGGTATCTTGTAAAAATTTACCTAAAAAAACGGTATGTATATTTACTATCTTTGGCTACATTCCGCATTTGAACACGAACCGGTCTTGTTTGATGACTTCTTATCAGTCCAAATAAGATACTGATGTTACAGTTGAGATTATTATTAATTAAGGTATTGAATAAAAATAACGTCTGGTCATTAATGAATTCGATTAACACACTTATGATCATTGTAAACTACATTAACTTGAGACCGACACAGATGCTATGGCTCGTCACGCAGTAGGTATCTTTGATGACTAAATGCAAAACCACACCGAAATTGTACGTACCTATTTTGGTAAAGAGTAACAGAGGATTCCGATTTGTGAACCCACATAAAAATAATGCGAAAGTTTAGTTTAGATGGATGGATGCTTGTTAATCAATAGCTGAAAGGATCTGCATTAAATTACACGCAGAGATAGATAATAGCGCAACGCAAGGCGCAGCTAGTCAAAACATACATAAATATTCGTGATAAATGGTCTTCTCTCATAGCTCATAAATAAGTTAAATTTTTTTATGCATCTCAATCATCAGTGTATTTTTAAAGACCTATTTTAGACACGATCGAATAAGCAACCAAATTTATGAAATATTTTTTTAGCGTAATTATTATTATAATGTTTTCTTTGATATGTCGAAAAAACACGATTTAATTCATAGTTCGTTCGCGTCGGCATAGCGGTGGAAATTGCGCTTCGATTAAATGTTGATGCCTTACGTTAGTTGGGCCGGGCATCAGCCTTACGTTAGTTGGGCCGGTCGGTGGCGAGGTGTTGGAGTGAGCTATGTACCTGTGACCCTAGTATATGAAGACTTTAATCAGATGTTCAATTTAGTAGCGATTTCGTAGTGATCGAGATGAGAGAGCTCTGTGTGGTTTTATTATGTGCGATACTTTTGAGCCAGGCTTATGGGTAAGTAAAGAACAATAAAAAATGTACTTTAAAAAAGTAAATAAACTAACTTTTTATGTGAGCTCACTAGATTTTGTTGCACCCAAATAATCAGACTAAATTTTAACCTAGATATCTCCCGTCTCATATTAAAATCCTAACAATAAATAGATTACGTTACTGTTTCTATAACTGAGTGAGGTACACCGAGTCGTGCGCAGGACCTGCCTAATTGGCCTGCTTGATCATTTAACAACAGAGATGCTCAAAATAGGTAGTGGTCAAGTGTCAAAATAAGTAGTGTCAACGGAACCGAGCTGTATAACTCGAGTTCTAGTTGATTACTTTACGTTGGAATGTTACTATTCTGGCTGTTTCACTGACTCTTGAAATATCCTAATAAAGAGAAATAGAGAACTAAATGTATGCAACTCAACTATGAGTAGTAACTAATCATATTTTATCTTAACAATTTTTTCCACATTCGTTAGATTTTTGTCTATTGATAAAAATGTTTATTTTTTATCAGATAGAATAACCTGGTTTTATAATTGTCTTAGGGTTCTCTTAGACGGGCCATTTTTTCAATGCAGTACTTGCGCGGGTATACTGGCCCGGCAATATGTTGAGTGTGGCCCGGCCATATTGTCATACATTTCTGGCATGGCTGATGATGGCCGGGCTACGGTCGGCAATATTGCCAGCATTGCCGAGCTAATATTGCAGTAAAATATGGGTCACCTAGGAGCACCCTTAACACCAGGTTTACTAACATACCTCCGTTTAATCACATAATAGTTGGACGCCCTGGTTACGTGCGCGATTTTCATTAATATTTTGTTCTTCCCAGATCAACACCTCCAGTGGCTCCAGTTCACAATACAATAGTCGTGGGCTTGGGACCATCTGGTACGTCAGCTGCGACAACCTTAGCTAAAGCTGGTAGAAATGTCCTTGCTCTGGAAGCACAGAATAGAATCGGCGGCAGAGTCAATACAGTGCTTTTTGGTGATGCGATTGTTGAACTAGGAGCTGAGTGGTTAGTACTTGATTTGCAAAGCCCAATGAGAGATGTAAATGGGTACAAACCAAAAAAATACTCTGCGATAGACGTTATTACTGCTACACATTTTGTCAGATGCCTAAAAACCCCAGCAAAAGGTTTAGATCAATTAGATACTTAATAACTAACATTCCTCACTCATAGCTCCCTACCATAGTTTCCTGTGTCGAGAATGCCATAGAACACACACAAAGACATAGACAACTAGCATCCTGATCTAAAACAAATTCATCGTTTAGCATAGGCCGGCCAGAAATCGAACCCAGAACCTTCTGTTTCATATGCACACTTACACAATTACACTTGTGAAACAGGTTCTGGGTTCGATTACATTGGTACTTGTGCCAATTTCCATTTTTTTACAATTTCAATTTGTTTCAGGATCCATGGCAGTGAATCTTCATCGACCTATGAGCTAGCAGTCAAGAACAACGTCTCCATTCTACATCAGGATTCTGTCATGAACGCCTACTTCTCTGACGGTACTTCTGATAAAGAAGACATCATCCTCGACCTGACTGAATTCACTTTGCAGGTGATTCACGACCCAAAGATCTTGGACAATCAGGAGCCCAAGGATCCTGAACCTTTAGGTCAATACCTTTCTAGAAGGTAAGCATTACCACATCTCGTTACACTACTTTGCGTTAGATCACATTTTATCAGAGAATAAGATAGGAGGGTAGTATTCCACAAAGGGTAAAAGCAAGTTCTTGATTTGGAAAGTTGTTGCTGTAAATTAGTAATCAATTAAACTGCTACTAAACTAGGGCCTTCTCGTTCACATATATTTGCCAAAAATAAAATCTTATTGAAACATTCAACATAAAACATTAAAGTTAAAAATGTATTTCAACGAATACTTTTGGGGCTCAATCCTAATCCTATCCATATCCTCATTTTAACTTCCTAGTCCTGACTATCCTAATTTCCTGTCCTAATTCTGACTAATCTTTCTCAATTTAACTACTCTATCAATCAACATGAAATTTTGCACACAGATATGTTGCCAGGAGTCTAAAAATGATTATTAGATAATTTTCATTCTGAAAAAAAACGGCTTCAATGGGACCGTGGGGCTCAATAACGATTTTTTTTAGTTTCTTGAGACTAAAAATGGTACTTGCTAAAAATTTTAATTTTCTACTATTTTTAAAGCTACTTTCACTTAAGTTTAATGTGATCTATCTATCATTTGACATGCTTATACGAGTAACACAGGATTTCTGAAAAGTAAGTGAATACTATATTTTTGTTAACAGAATCCGCGAACGCATTATAACCAACCATCCATCAGTTCAAAACAACACCGACTTCATAGACGGCTGCCTTGAATATTTGGACACACTTGTAAATATGCATGTGGCTTCCAATAGCTGGAACGACATCTCTACTTGGTCCAATTACCATGCCCTTGGAGGCAGTCAGGATCTGGCTGCAGGCAGGATCAGCTGGCACACGTATGGGTACAAGACGCTTTTCGATATTTTACTGGTAAATCTATTTGTTGTTCATCAAAATATCGCGTATGTTTAAATTTCTTTTATTTTTGTTTTCTTAAGTGTTAAGTATAGAAAAAAAATTAAATGTTTTAAACTCTTTGCACCTTTTTTAACCTTGGCGAATGAATAATTTTATTTTATAGGCATTTGTAAGATATAAACCTTTGTCAAACTAAGTACCACAAGCTGAGCAACAACTTAATAAAATAATTGAAAATGTGACGTAATTTAACGAAACTCTTAAGCTTCTAATTGTCACAATGATATTCATGAGAGATACCCTATTCCTCCCGTCATGCCTTTTCTCTCTATTTTCTACCTTTCACACTTTTCCTCTTTTCTTAAATCTGTTTTTCTTTCTTTTTCTCTCGATGCGAGACTATAACTATATATATATATATATTATTAACGAACTAACGACTAAAAACGTATGTTTCAGAACAAATACAACGACGGCCCAGGCTACCCTACACTAGACATCGAACTCAATACAGAAGTAACACGGATCCAATGGCCGCAAACACCTGAAGAAAACGTAGTAGTTACAGTAAAAAACGGTACCAGTTACATTGCTAAGAACGTTATCGTTACTGTGTCGATAGGCGTACTTAAAGAGAGGTATGTCTGACTGAGAAAAGTAAGAACATCGTTGAAAACAGTAGCTCAGCTAAGATACACAACATAATATAAGCCTTTATTGCTGTAACAACTATTTCTATGAGTATGACAACATCCGAATATAAATTGTTTACCTAACTATATATAAATATATATTTTAACCATTTAACTTCTAGCTATTTACAACGGCAGCCGATTTTTCTTTTTCAGCTTGTCCTTCGACAAAGGCCTCCTCTAAGTCTTTCCATTTTGTTCTTTCCTTCGCAGTGCGTGTCCATGCTGGACCAGCTATTTTTTTCATGTCGTCTTCCCAACGTTTTATTTGTCTTCCTTTTTTCCTTTTACTATGTTAAGGGAAAATAAAGAGAAGTGGACGAAACTAGTAACGGAATGGTACCCGCGTGATAGTAAAAAGATACACACTAAAGCTCCTCAAATATAACTATTATACCCACGAGTCAAAGAGGGTTGGTGTCAGGCAGGCGGCCGGCCGTAAAACCTAAGTCAAATCTTTTACGCTTAGTATAGGTAATGCTAGCGAGTGAAATGAATTGCATATCTAAAACATCTAAAACACTAGTAAGGGGTAACAACGTACGGGCTGTGCCGACCCCACCTGAGGGTAGTAAGAAGAAGTATATATTTGTTGGAAAATTTAACACAAATTAAGATCGTTTATTTGAGAATATATTTCTATACGCACCTGCATATTCTGCGCAGTGCACATTAACAGTAAAACGGAATAAATAATAATGATGCAAAATAAATCTCAATCAAAACTATGATCTTGACTAAGTTTGGCGGTTGGAAGGCAATACATGAGACTGGCACATGACTCGAAAGGTTGACGCGCTAAAATAGTCAGCTGTAGGCGGAAAATGATGTTTGGAGAAATAACTAATTCTTTAATTTGAGCCAGTGTTCTGAATCTGAGAATAAAAACTAACAATTAACAAACAGCACGCTTTCTACATCCTTACTTCAGAATTAAATCAGCTCCAAACAAACGAATTTTAGTTTTTCATCAGAACTACATTGAAGTACGTAAAAAGTTTCATATAAATACGACATTTCGAAAAAAAAAGGAGAAAAATTGACTTCTGAGATTATAATTATAAGTGTTGTTTGTTATCTATCTTATAACTAAATCAGGCTCATTAAAGCGAGTTAAAAAGATCATGTAAAAGACAACATTAAACAAGTTACAATCCACGAAGTTCCGAATTATGTGCCACCTCTTCTAATCTCAAATTTTTGTTTTTTTTTTAGATATAAGACACTATTTTCTCCACCCCTGCCGGAACAAAAGATTAGCTCAATCGAAACGCTATCACTCGGACTATGCGACAAAATGATATTTCGCTTCGATCACGTCTGGTGGCCGACGAATAGCTTTGGTTTCTTCATTTGGCGAGGAGTTGATAGAGCCAGTGTTAGTGAAAATGATCAGTGGCTACTGAAGGTGAATGCTGCAGGAACTCCGATGGCTCACAATACTGCCTTGACTCTATGGGTGTGCGGCAATGCTGCAAAAACGGTCTGTATCTAAATAGCATGGAGCATTCACTGTAATGTTGTTATTTGATGCAGTGTGGAATTGTGGATGGTATGAACTTGAAACTCATGTGTAGTTTTTTGTTTGTTATCCTCTCTACAAGATGTTAGGTTAAATGTAAGTTCTTTGAAGTATTTAATACATGAGCATGGCTTTGGGCCAATTGTACTATAACGATAACACCAACTGTTAAAATCTTCGTGATTTATAATTGATAATTTTTTTTTAATTAAAATCGATTAGAAGGGCTATAATTCGATCATAACTTTGACGTTCATTTTACAAAATGCTCTTTTCGATCAATGCAAAGCACACCTTTGTTTTTAGATGGAAACACTACCAGAAGATGTAGTCAAGACAAAAGTAATGGGCCTGATCAGAAAATTTATGGGTAACGGTAAAAATATATCCGAACCCATTGAGATGATAAGGTAAGGTAATTTGTAAGAATGAGATCCAGAATAGAAAATAGAAGTACTACCATGAAATAATAATTTATAAGAAACAAATTCACTAGTAACTTTTATAAACACTTTTTGTAGTTCATGCCGATGCTTTCCTGCTTTCGACAAACCGGAAGTCACCAGCAAACCTAGGCTCTGGCATTCTACTTCCGTTTTACAGGGACTTGTAGGTTCAGTGTCGTTCTACAAAAGCAATTTAGCTAAGGCTCTTCTTTTATACCATAGATAGCATACAAAATGACTTCTAATCTTATGCGACACTACTAAAATTCTCTTTTCTCTGAACTCTCTTTTCCATCTTCTTCAGAACAACGTGGTATTCCAACCCGTTCACACGCGGCAGCTACTCGTATGACAACGTCGACACCCCGAAGCATCCGACAGCTCGTGCTGACCTCGCGCAACCCCTCCTTGACTCCTCCGGAGCACCCAGAGTTCTCTTCGCGGGCGAAGCTACAGATAATTACCACTACTCTACTGGTGAGGAATTTTCTATTTAACGTTTCTCTGGAACAGACTCGTATTTTTCGTAGGGGCGTGGCCCGTACAATGCGGCTGCAAGCGTTCTATTTTAGGGAGTTCATAATACATAATGGTTGTAATTTCTCGATAAGTAATACCAATGTTTTCGTCATCATTTTTCTACTTCTAGCATTATATGACAGTCAGCTTTTAAAACTAGGCTTGTCCAGCAATATGAGTTTGTATAGTCGTTTCACTTTCTTAATAGATATGCACTTCCTATCATTTTGAATTAACGGTAGGTATTTTTGTGTTTTTCTTCATTGCAGTGCACGGTGCAGTAGACAGTGGTCGCCGCGAAGCAAACAGATTACTCTGTCTAACCTAAATCAAACCTACTCTACACTTATAAAAACCCTACTGGTACGTTGAAATTAAGATTTAAATAGAGTATGTTGTCAGTGCTTATGTGAAAAGTTGATTTTAGGTAATTATTCAATACAAATAAACTACAGTAAAAATGTTTATAAACAGTGCAAAATGGTGTAATAAAACTTTACTAAAATTGTTGGTTTGATTGTTATAGGATTATTTAACGGAAGAGACATATCTATATTTAATCTGAATCCTACACACGATAATATCGGTTCTACCGCGTGCTACTGCCAAGGTTGACTCCTGCTCTGTCCTCGACACTGTACTCATGTACTACCTCGATACATGAAGCCGATTACTAAATGCTATTTTCACTGTTAAGCCTCCACTGGTAAGAATGGTCTTTTCCCGCGACTCCTTTAAATGGTGGGAAAAAACAGTGCAAGACGACAATTAGAGGCTGACTTAAAGCATAAAATATATTCGTTCTAACCGACATAAAGTACTTATTTAGAATTTAAAACGCTACTTTACATCCAATTATTGGCATAATAACCCTCTGGCAGACATCATCATTATAATTTTTCATTTTACAGCCACTAATGTGTGTGAAGCGATGAAAGCCTAGTTAGAGAGAGCTCGCCTTGCAACCTAAAGGAAGCGGGTTCGATTCCAGCCAAAGGCACGCACATTCGTTCATTGTGTGAACAAAATATCTGCGTTTGTGATGTCATCTGCTATAACTATAGCCCGGTGTATGGCGACAGGGCGCCCCCTGTCGCATTTGGGACTGAAAACCATCCGGCGAAGTGTAAGTGTTGTAATACACCTCTGCCAACGCCTGAGGGGGAAAGGCGTAACGATGTTATGTTATTATTGATGTTATGTCCACATGTTAGGGTTCACATATTAGTGCTCTGTCTGGGAGACTTAGTTCTACTGCTTATGCGGTTCGCAAGATTAGGCAACTGACGGATATAGCTACAGCTCGGATGGTTTACTTTGCTTACTTCCACAGCATAATGTCATATGGCATTTTGCTGTGGGGATCAGGTGCTGAAGTGGAGGCCATTTTTATTTTGCAAAAACGAGCGGTCCGCGCTATCTACGGAATGGGTCCCCGTGAATCATTGAGAGATTTATTTAAAGAAATAAATATATTAACTTTACCTTCTTTGTATATCTTTGAAAATATTATGCACGTTCGCAAAAATCTACATAAATTTAAATTGAACAGTGACTATCACAATTATAACACTAGAAATAAGGATAGGATAGCTGTACAGAGATTTAGACTGACTAAGTCAAGAAAGTCATTTTTAGGCAACTGCGTTCGTTTTTACAATAAAATCCCGAAAAATATAACAGGGCTCACCGAGGGAAAATTCAAATCACATGTAAAAACTACATTAATGAAAAGAGGATATTATAAGGTTAAGAATTATTCAGAAGATAAAGATGTCTGGAGCCTTCCACTTCCGCCAAGTAGCCACTAGTATTTAAAGATATTACCTAGTTGTAAGCAAAATTTGTGAGACTTTAATTTATTTATTATTTGAAAAAATAATGCCCCTCAGTTTCTTGCCTGTTCTTCTGAGTAGAGGCTTTTTGTCCGAACAAGGCGGTCGAGTCTATTTAAATAACTTTGACGTTCATAAGTGTATCTTTGATACCTAAATTGAATAAAAACATTTTGACTTTGACTTTGACTTTATGTAATGAGTAGCTCTATGTTTTATGTAAATTTGAAATTTATTCTGTGAATACCGTCAAGAGTATATTAGTTATATTTAAAGGGCTGGGCAGCGTGGTTTCATCCGCGGTTATAAAAAGTATCTTATGTGCTCTTATAAAACTTTCATGTTCGTGTATCTACGATACCCATTTCGGACATCTGTCTCTGTGCCAAATTTCATCCAGATCCCTTCTGGCTTAATTGAGTAACAAACATCTACCAATCCATCCAAACTTTTTTATTTATAGTATTAGTGTGATACTTAAGACCGGAAATAAATTAATTTAATTGAATTTATTAATGAAGTCGATAAGTAACTTCTTAATTTGATAATTGTTATTTATTATTCAAAACATATTGCCTCCATTCCACATTATAATAACTCTACGGTTCTACCGGTAGCTTCCGTAATTACAGAAATAATTGTTTTTTTATTTATTAAAGCATTATAATAATCCAATTAGTATTAACATACGAGTATATTCCATTTCCGAGTGTGATATTAAAGTATACTGATACTAGATGCGCCCCGCGGTTTCAATCACATTTTAAAAGTATCCATAGGTGGTGTTCCAGACTATAATCTATCGCTGTGCCAAATATTATCCAGATCTAATTCAAATAAGTCCTTTTTAGGCAATTGCGTTCGTTTTTATAATAAAATTTCCAAAAATATAACGGAGCTCACTGGTGTAAACTATTTCTGAAGGAAGGGTATTTAAAACAATCTTTATGGACATGTAACAACTAATAGTTCTAGCCGGTTGGACGGGGCGGGCGACTCAGGCGCTGCTCTACTGATATTTATTTGACAGTTCGCTCCCAAAACGTTACACAGCAGAGCATAGACTGCATTTTTTGTATGTGTTGCTAATGCTGAAGGAAAATTCAAATCCAATGTAAAAACTACAATAGTGAAAAGAGGATATTATAAGGTTAACAATTATTTGGAAGACAAAGATGTCTGGAGCCTTCCATGTTAATTTCTTGCCTGTTCTTCTGAGTAGTGGCTCTTTTTTGAACAAGGTGGTCGAGTCTATTATAAAACTTTGACGTTCATAAGTGTTTATGATACCCAAATGAATGAAAGCATTTTGACTTTTAATTAATAACTAACCCACCTGTACCTGTATTCCCATTAAATAATAATTAAAGATTTATGTTAACAAAGATCACGGTCCCCGGAGTCCGTGGAGTGTAAATTTTTAAATAAAAAAAATCATTTTGACTTTGAATTTGATCCGTTCACCCGTTCTGGCGTGATTACTGGTTACTAACATCTTTAAATTCGTCCATCCGAACTTTTGCATTTATAATTTTAAAGATTTAGTCGTTACTTGGACTTACACAAACATACAAGCTTAAAATTAACATTATTAATTAATATAATTGATTATTTACATGAAATACAATTTCTTGTCTATTCTTCATTCCATATTCCTACTTCGGTCTGTTTGGTCATTAAATTCGTAACCTTCGAGAACTTAATAGAAGCTATAAGAACTTATTAGTAGTTAATAATTATAACTACCATGAGTCATCAACTCAAAATCAATTCATTTTTGACATCTGAAAAACGTAAACTGCCGTCTCAAATCTTTGTAATATACTACAAAATTATGCATGTGGTCTTTGGTTTAGATTTTGGATTTTACGACTTTAAGACAAAGGAAACGAAACTAATTGTCAAGTGTTTGACTTTAATTTACGTCTTAATAATCAGTATTTCTTTCATATTAAGTACTTACTATTACGTAAACGAACGATTCGCTACTTTATGTATTTCCATGGTCATTCGGTACAACGTTTACGTTTCTATACTTCTTGGAACGAAAAACAGTTTCTGCAACTTTTTACACACTATGACAGAGGTTGACGTCAAATTAAAAATTAATAGCGAACCATTCTTTAAATCTATAGAAAAAATGTTAATGGCAGCAGTTTTAGTAATTTTTATTAAGCTAGGCATTACACTCTGTATCTGTACTCAAATTTATGATGTAAAGGAATGTGACATTCCCTATGTCTTCAATATTTGTTATTTTTTCTTAATAGCATCATGTCAAGATCATGTATTCGTAACAAATCTTTTAGTATTCTTTGCAATCCATCGTCGTTTGGTAACTATGTCTCGTCAACTTGAAGCAGCTACTACAATGAGATTTGCTTCATATAATTATATTTATAAATCCATTGTCAATGCTGCTGAAACAATTCAAAATTCATTTGCTCCCATGGTAAGTTGACAGTTGAGTAAGTTTCTAATTCTGTTTGGGCGTTAAACACTGATATTGTCTGGCACCCACCAGGGGTTCAATGCAGCTAAGCTCAGCCGTTGCTTAACTGAACCGTTGATGATGCGTTTGTCATTAAAATATCGGACGTGGAACGGCTCAGTATCACTAATGTCTCACAAGCGTACCAGCTAGTCTACCGGTGACACGTTAGTGATACTGAGCCGTTCACTGTCCGAGTTTTTGTGACAAACGCAACATCAACGCTTCAGTTAAGCATTGACTGAGCTTCGCTGAATTGCCCCGTAGGTTAGTTAGTCCCCGAGATGGATGATGACGATGTGTCTGATGTTCGACACATCGTTTTAAAAAGGAAGAGCATAGGCTCGAGGAGGGGCTGGCGCTAACGGGTCGCAGTCGTGTATAAAAGCGTGGGCTCAGCCCCGATGTTCTGCACTGAGGTGGAACACTTGGGTTTTTAGTGAGTAGGCAGATTGGCGGAATGCCCACATTACCACTCTGTCCACCTCGGTACTGTTGGTGATTTTAAAAGATTTTCACAAGGTGAAAACAAAAGGTTTCTGTGGTAGACATACTCGTACCACAAAACCAATTTGCGCTACGCTCTTTCTGTTCATTGCTTAATTTAAATTTGCATACTAAATAACTAATCTACTTATGTAATTTTTATGTTTAGCAGTTATCGTCGCTTTTATTCAATATTCCGTATCTAATGATCTTCATCTACCATCAAGTGGCGAGTATAAAACTACAACTTATTTCGGTACGTATCTACTTGTCTACTCAATAATGATCTGCAATATTACTTTCATATTTTTCATATTATTTAGCGGGTAGGCAGCTAAATTGTGTTTTGATTGCGAGCAAATGAAACTAGATGGCGCTTTTTATAATAATCTACAGTTAGAACTTTACGCAGACTGCATGTGGTATTTGCCCCAACGCAAAATAGTAGTTTAATACATTACTAGCACCCTTTTTTTTTTTTTTTTTTTTTTTTTCACCTTGGGAAAATCCTTTATGGATACCACCAACAGCCCTGGGTGCGGGCACAGGGTGGTTATGTGGGAATCCCGCCACTGACGGCCTACCCACTAAAAACCCAAGGGTGTTCCACCTCGGCGCAAAATGTCGGGGCAACGGGTACGCTTTCGGACTCCTCCGCAGCCCCGACAGCGCCAGCCCCTTCGGGCACCACCCCGAGCTTGCGCTCTCTCCCTCTCGATGACGATGTGTCGAACACCAGACACATCGTCATCATCCACCACCTCGGGGACCAATTTGCCCGTGGGCGCCAGACAGCATCCATGTCTAGGCGCCCATGATCCCCATGCGACGGGTCAGATGAGTGGCCCTGCCGCCTGTCACTTCGGCCGCAGAGGATAGGGAGAGCGGCAACGATACACCGACACGCCTCTTCCTCTGCGGCCCCACCGCGTCCGCCATCGAACGGTAGCGACCCCGTTTGGGCCGCGGAAGGTAGGGAAAGTGGCAACGACACACCAACAGTCCTCTCCCGCCGCGGCCCTCAGCCTTCGGTTGCAGTGTCGCCCATGCGACACTGCACCCCACCTCAGTTGTGGGTCTGTATGTGCAATACAGACCCACACCCTACTTAGGCCGCTTCCAAATGGGCTTTGGGCTAAAAGCCCCAAGAAGCGGCCCCACCTCAGATTCCTCTTGGCTTCACCGTGGTTGCCGAAGCCACGGCTACTGAGCCCCCCCGCCACGACAAGGCGGGAACCCTCGGGGGAGACATTACTAGCACCCGCCCCAATTTCTGATGACCTAATAAATTACTACTAAGCTTCTCAGGATCATCCCCGCTGGGCTAATCTTAATAATAATATAATCTAAAAATTTTACTAACATCGCTCTAGCGGTTTTGCAGCAAACCATTCTCACACATCCATTTCTAGAGTTACAGAAAGATATAATACAAAAAACAAAGCTTAAAAACCGACTTCCCGTCAGGGCGTCATCCATGTAAACAATTTTTAGATTTTTGTTGATTTTTAAAAATTTTTCGATTTCGATATAACTTATACGGAACCACTTCTAAAGTATGATCTACCGTACAAAAAAAGAATCATGAAAATCGGAGCAATGGCGTAACATACATTAAAAAAAAAACACAGTCTAATTGAGAACCTTCTTGTTTTTAGAAGTCGGTTAAAAAGATAAATAAAGTAACTTCGTTGTCGACTAAACATATGCATTAGAATAATATTTGTGAATTAGAATGTATTGTGTGTTGTATGTGTATATGAGAGTTAGGGACTACTAAAATGAGTGATTAATTATCTAGCTAACATTCTGTTTCACACCAATCACACCCATTAAAGATGTATACTAACAGTGCTGATAGTTATAAGCGATGATAGCCTAGTTGGAGAAGGTCCGTCTCAAGCCTGAGGGCGCGAGACCCAGCCAACGACACGTAACAATTTGTTCATTGTGTGAACAAAATTAAATGTGCTTATTGTATGTTGTGGGGGCTGAGCTACCCACGTCCGTAGGAGTGTACTCTATTCTGATTCCCTACACGTGGTCCCCGGGTAGTGCTAACCGGGTAGCAAACTCTGGTGGGAGGCTTCGGCCGTGGCTAGTTACCACCCACCGGACCAAGCCATGCCGTGAAATGACCTAGTCGTGTTTCGGGATGTAGTCCGGTGTAACCGTTCCGAAGACGGGTCTGACCAGTGGCGCACTTGTAGCGCCTCACTCAACTGCCGTCTTTGTACTTCTTCACTCTAGTAAACTTCAAGGCTAGAGTGAATAAGTACTTTATAGGTCGTCGTGCTCCATCTTAGACCACAACGTCGCTTAACATCAGGCGAGTTGGTGGTCAAACGCCGAACTATTCTACATAAAAAAAAAAAAAAAAAATGTCATCTGCTACATGACTGGAGCCCAGTGAATGGCGACAGGCTCGCCACCTGTCACTTGGGACTGAATATTGTCCGGCGAAGTGTAGGTCTGCCTGCCCCCTCGGGAGAAAGGTGTGACGATATTTAAGTTATTAACAGTACTAATAAAAATATTTTCAGGTTGAATCATTGAATTTGAAACTATCATCGATATCGATAGGTATTACTTTTGTCCAGAGCGTTTTACCAGCAATATTTGCGGGCATGGTCACATCAGAAGCTAACAAAATAAAACTAATACTTCATGATAAAAAGTTGCAGAGTGAAAGAGAAGGTACGCAAATCTAATCATTTAAATTTAAGTTATTTATCCAAATTGAAAACATGTAGGTACTTGTAAGCTCTGAAGAAACTTAATGTCTACATAGTGGGTGGTCAAAAATTGTTTTGTAGAACGATTCAATTTTCAAATGTTCAAAATGATGCATCGTGTTCTTCTGGCTCAATTTCTCTGTAAAAGGTTCTATTTTAAACGCAGTTATGTTATAACTACTCGTAGCTCGCTCCGCTGTTCACCATTAGCCCCATTTTTTTAATTATCCTATGTGTTCTTTTCTGGAATCCTGGCTATATGTATGCAAATTTTCACAATAACCCGTTGAGAACCTAGTTAGAGCATACTAACAAACAGACAAACTAATAAACGAACAAAAAAACTTATAATCATTTTCTAAAATTAGTTAGTATTAGAATTAGGATAGTTAGGATTAGTGAAAAATTTTCTTGTTAGATTTTCTTAATTCTTTAACTTGTTTTTCTTACAGATGCTACCAAAACGAATGACATTACAAAGTTTATCAAGTATATAGAAGCACGACCTATGAGTTTTGATCTTTATAAAATCATTCCTCTAAACGCGGATCTCCTCGGGATGATTTTAAACTTTTGTGTCACTTACCTTATTGTGATTATACAGTTAACACACGTGTACTAATAATCTGTCAATGTATGACAATGTAGGCTTAATAAAGTTTTCAAAGTGTGTTTTTGTGTTTTTCGCCTCAAATCCGACTACCAGTCCGTAGGCTACATTACTAGGTACCAGTAGTCTAAGGCGCGAATTATATAGGCAAAGGGGCCTACTATTGTTGTCGACGTTGTGCGTCTGCTAATCGTATCGCCGCGCAGTAAGGTCTATAGTCGCGCAACGTCGAAAACAAAACGTAACTATGTAGGCAGTAAGATGTCATGGTAGACCCCAGACGTAAAGCGAAGGCACGGTTCGATGAAACAGCGTGCCTGCTCCACATCGCTTGAGCATAATTATACGTCGCTATCATACATTTTATATGAACAAGTTGAAAAGCGGCAATGCGCCTGATCTAAACGTTGTCCGCGCCGCGTCCTTGCCTTACGTCCGGTCTGTCTAATTCGCACCTAAAATTGATCTAATTGTTAATCGGAATTGGCCTTAAGTGGACTGGACACGCAAAATTTGCTCCAAGTATCAAATAAAACCGATTGCAATTTCCAATGCAGCATAGCTGTCGACAACTACTTATTAGTTCCGGAGCCAATTTCTATGGTGTGCAAATGAGATATTGCGCCCTTTACAGAACGCTAAATTGCTATTTATAAAATAGTTAAAAGTGTTGATGTCCTTGTCTAATAAGCAGCAATAACAAAGACAGGTACATTTTAAGTTTGTTTAAATTTGGCAATTTAGCGTTTTGAATTGGGTCTCATAAGTACGTTATGTAATACAATTATAAGCCACATGTGACCACGAACTGATCTCGCTTGGCGACTTGTTATCAGTCTTAATGATATTGATGTAACAAAAAATATAATTATTAACGTAAATATTTTGTACACATGACATCTGGTCAATGATAAATTTGATAAATCCACTTAAGGTCATCGTGAACTACATTAACTTGACACTGGCACGGATATTATCTCCCCCGCGGGTTCCCGCCTTGTCGTGGCGGGGGGGCTCAGTAGCCGTGGCCTCGGCAACCACGGTGAAGCCAAGAGGAATCCGAGGTGGGGCCGCTTCTTGGGGCTTTTAGCCCAAAGCCCATATGGAAGCGGCCCAAAGTAGGGTGTGGGTCTGTATTGCACATACAGACCCACAACTGAGGTGGGGTGCAGTGTCGCATGGGCGACACTGCAACCGAAGGCTGGGGGCCGCGGCGGGAGAGGACTGTTGGTGTGTCGTTGCCACTTTCCCTACCTTCCGCGGCCCAAACGGGGTCGCTACCGTTCGATGGCGGACGCGGTGGGGCCGCAGAGGAAGAGGCGTGTCGGTGTATCGTTGCCGCTCTCCCTATCCTCTGCGGCCGAAGTGGCAGGCGGCGGGGCCACTCATCTGACCCGTCCCATGGGGATCATGGGCGCCTAGACATGGGTGCTGTCTGGCGCCCACGGGCAAATTGGTCCCCGAGGTGGTGACGATGTGTCTGGTGTTCGACACATCGTCATCGAGAGGGAGAGAGCGCAAGCTCGGGGTGGTGCCCGAAGGGGCTGGCGCTGTCGGGGCTGCGGAGGAGTCCGAAAGCGTACCCGTTGCCCCGACATTATGCGCCGAGGTGGAACACCCTTGGGTTTTTAGTGGGTAGGCCGTCAGTGGCGGGATTCCCACATAACCACTCTGTGCCCGCACCCGGGGCTGTTGGTGGTATCCATAAAGGATTTTCCCAAAGTGAAAAAAAAAAAAAAAATGGCACGGATATTATATCACGTCACGCAGCATCTTAGCTACCAATCTACGAATGCACTATGATTATTAATACCCATCTATTTGATTTACTTTACCGACATCCTCGTCGGCAAGGCGAGGTCACGGGACCGCTCGCGAATTCTCCGCAATCCCACCACGCCGCTGTCCGCATCCGGACCCACCTCAGGAGGGGGCTCGTTCCCCTCCCCACCTCCGAAGCGATGCCCTGGACACCAAGGCATCGACTCCTCGGGAGACCTTCCCTAGTTGAGAGCAACAGACGCTCCCGTGTCCGGCGCCATTGGGCCTCCTAGCGGAGACGGAGTGTGAGCCCGGCTGGTTCATCTTCGTGCCCGCGCCCTCCGGAGCGAAAGAGAAAGAAGACTCCTTTCTCAACATTTGATGTACTACAGTAAGACGAATCAACTACCTAATTAATTTTTTTTAAAGGGAAGTCTTTGATGGCAAAGTGATTTTTTTAATTTATTTATTTGATATTTTTGATCCTGTGCTTCAGTTATATTTAAATTTTTATTGCAATGAGTCCGATGTTGAGATGGTACAGTGGGCTATGGCCCTACTACATGAAGACATGAATCCGATAGTCAATTTAGTGGCGATATTGTAGTGATCGAGATGAGAGAGCTCTCTGTGATTTTATTATGTGCGGTCTTTTTGAGTCACGCTTATGGGTGAGTAAAAAACAATAAAAAGTGGACTTTAGAATTAAGTATATAAGCTAAATTTTAGCTTAAAGCAGAATTTGTTGAAGCAAAAAATCAGTTCTAAATTTTAGTCTGATAAATTACATTGTAGGCAAAACTTCTACTATGAATTACGTAACTAAATGAGTACTGATTTATGAAACGGGAATTACGCACGTACGATTTAGTCGATTATTCCGACTATAATAATAATTTATGTACTATTTATATACTATGTGTATTTTTTTTTTATAAATCGTAATATGTGAAAACCACTTCAGTTTCCATAATAAAATATATGAGTACTGATTACTGAGTGGGGTACACAGTGTCGTGAACAGACTCTAGTTAAGCAGTGATAGTTGTGGATAGCCAAAAATAGGAAGGAGAACAACGAAGCCGAAATAGAACGCCGGTTAAAGGTATAGCCGTCGTGTTACGTACTCGTAGGTATTGACTGCTCAATTCTGTGCAATCCAAGTAATCCAACTAAAAGCTCAACTATGAGTAATAAGCACCAGGTAATTCCAAGTATAATTTCTAAGTAATTTTGATCATTTCTGCCATTTTGCAAGTTTCACAAATATATTTTACCACATTCATCATATTGTATGTCTAGTGACTTAACGGTATGTAATCGGCTTTTTACAATTCAGATTTAGTTTTTAATAACTCCACCCCGCAATTAAAAAGTAAATTTTGTGTTAATTCATGACACAAGCTATCTCCATACCAAATTGCATCGAAATAGGTCCATCTGTTTGAGCGTGAAGAAACAAAAACAGACACACACACCCTTTATACTTAATACAGCTCTTGCCCGCGGTTTCGTTCGCATTTCATAGCACAGGCTATGAAATGCGAACACTCAGGGATGATGTGATGTAGCTTTCTTGTACTGAAATAATTTTTAGAATCGATGTTGTATCGGAGATTACCCCCGACAAACAAACTCACAAATTTTACTTCTTTATAAAATTAGTAACCCTGATTTTATATACTTCACGTCAGATTTGCTGGCATACGATAAATTATATAGTCCATGGACGCTTTGCTTACGTGCGCAGCCTACATTTATGTTTTGTTCATGTACTTTCCAGATCACCAACTCCACCTATCTACGATACGATAGTCGTGGGTCTGGGAGCATCCGGGACCTCAGCTGCGACAACCCTGGCGAAGGCCGGAAGAAGAGTTCTAGCTCTGGAAGCACAGAACAGATTCGGTGGCAGAGTCAATACTGTACAGTTTGGTGATTCGATTGTTGAGCTCGGAGCTGAGTGGTTGGTACTTCAATATAATTGCAATGATTAGAAAGAGGAGAGAGAATTAAACAAAAACAAAACTACAGAATATTTCACGACTCACGCCATGACTTCGTCTTCTTCTATTCATGAGATGTGTTAATTTTTTGTTTTCCCTTCATTATACATACATACATTTATAATCACGCTTCTTTTTCATAGTGACAAGAAGAGAGACAAGCAAATACCACTTCCCTCCACTTGCTACGATCCTGGCATACATCTATCGCTTCTTCCACTTTCCATGAGTCTTTTCATACACACTCGTTGGCATATTTTGTCAAAAATAAACCCAAGTGGCCAAAACTGACCTACTAGCCCATTGACACAAATGGTTTAGATATGAATGAATTACATATTTGTCTAGAATACACCAATTGTAATCATTTCCGTTTTCAGGATTCATGGCAATGAATCTTCATCAACCTACGAACTAGCTATCAAGAACAACGTCTCCATTCTACCTCAGGATCCTGTCATGAACGCCTACTTCTCTGACGGAACTTCTGATAAAGAAAACATCATCCTCGACCTGACTGAATTCACTCTGCAGGTGGTTAATGACCCAAAATTTCTGGATCATCAGGAGCCTAAGGTTCCTGAACCTTTGGGTCAATACCTTTCTAAAAAGTAAGCAATGAATGGTTTACTATACCTGCTATACTGCTTTGCTATTATCCAACCAAATGTTAAGATAAGAACGTTAATCTACACCGAACTGATTTTTTGTGAAGCAACATTTGGATATACGATGACATCCTATTTATTTGGACCTTTTATTGTTCCCCATAAACATTTTTTACAAATTTTGCTCGTTGAAAAATAACGTCGATTTGGATGCACCTATAGGCTAGTTGAATTTATACAAGAAATGGAAACTAGTTGTTACTGTAAATGACATATCAAACAGTAGCCAAGCCAGGTGCTAAACTAGGTCGTCCTTCTTGATATTTTTTCGTTGTTTTTTCTCATTCGTATAAGTTCAAATGTACTTGTATTTCTACGAAAAATTGTAGGGCTAAATAAGTAAAAAATCTTTTCATTTTCTCTTTTTCAGTCTCTGGAGATAAAATCTCAAAAAGTACAAGTAGAAAGGCTCAGCATTTGTTCAGTTTTTAAGTAACCTTTAGTTCTGTTTAATGTTTGTCTTCTCCATGAAGTACTCCCCTGAGACTTCTATGTATCTTGAGACTTGCTTACAACACAGAATTTCTAAAAAGTAAGTAACATCTTTTTGTTTACAGAATCCGTGAGCATATAAATGCTAGATATCCATCAGTTCAAAACAACACTGACTTCATAAACAGCTGCCTTGAATTTGTAGACCTATTTATAACCACCTACGAATCTTCGAACAGCTGGAATGACATTTCTACTTGGTCCAATTACCATGCCCTTGGAGGCAATCAGGATCTGAGCTGGCACACGTATGGATACAAGACGCTCTTCGAAATCTTACTAGTGAGTCATCATCAACAGTAGCAATAGTGGGAGTGAAATCTATAAAAATCGTAAAAATACTATACAAGAAAAGACAAAATCAGAATATAGGTACGAACCTATATTCTGATTTTGTCTTTTCTTGTCATAATCATTTTCTATGTAAGGTTGACATGAAATTGTGTTATTTTTTTTTTTTATGGACAATAAGTCGGCGTTTGACCACCAACTCGCCTGATGTTAAGCGACGTTGTGGTCTAAGATGGAGCACGACGACCTATAAGGTACTTATTCACTCTAGCCTTGAAGTTTTGTAGAGTGAAGAAGTACAAAGACAGCAGTTGAGTGAGGCGCTACAAGCGTGCCACTGCTCAGACCCGTCTTCGGAACGGTTACACCGGACTACATCCCGAAACACGACTAGGTCATTTCACGGCATGGCTTGGTCCGGTGGGTGGTAACTAGCCACGGCCGAAACCTTCCACCAGAGTTTGCTACCCGGTTAGCACTACCCGGGGACCACGTGTAGGGAATCAGAATAGAGTACACTCCTACGGACGTGGGTAGCTCAGCCCCCAAAAATCTTCTTAATCTTCTTATCTTTTTAATCGACTTCAAAACAGGAGGAGGTTCTCAATTCGACCGTATTTATGCTTTTTTATGTTTGTTTGCGGATAACTTCGTCGTTTATGAACCGATTTTGATGATTCTTTTTTTGTTGGAAAGAAGATATTTCAAAGGTGGTCCTATGATTAGGGAATTAGGGTTTAATGATTACAGACCAGAAAAATCGAGGGGACTTTTCGAAAATGGTTTTTTGCTTTTTAGTTTACTGTTTAAAGTCTGTTATTTTCCTTTTTTTTTTAATATTTTGCAATATATTTTGCCTTTTGAACAATATTTTTGCAACTAATAAATTAATTACATAAGTCAAAAAATCAAATAAACGTCATCATCATCAGTGTTAAATAAACATTTTCAAAATTAAATTACATAAAACCTTTACCAGATGCTCAGCAACACCCTAAGCTCTGAATTTTCAAAATTGATTCTTCGTTAACTTTAATTACCTCGCTTACTTTGTAATGTCTTCTTCCATTTTTTATTGTTCTTCCTCGTTTATCTATTTTTGTCTTTCTATATCTTCTTGATCGTGACTCAATAAAATATCTCAAACGTAACTTTCAGAACAAATACAACGACGGCCCAGGCTACCCTACACTAGACATCAAACTTAATACAGAAGTAACGCAGATCCAATGGCCGCAAACACCTGAAGAAAACGTAGTAGTTACAGTAAAAAATGGTACCAGTTACATTGCTAAGAACGTTATAGTTACTGTGTCGATAGGCGTACTTAAAGAGAGGTAGGTATACATTTCTGAGAAGAGTAATGACCACGTATACATATTGCACTGAATATAAGGACTTCTATTCAACTATTTACGTTGAATTAACTAATTCGATTAGTGCAACTACTTCTAGCGAAACATTTGCTTATTGAGCACATAAAGTTAAGAGTCTCCTAAGGAATGGTTTAAGGTTTGTGCAAGCTAATTTAGGAGTGGTTTGGAGGAAACTATTCAGCACGGACTTAAGCAGTTCTTAAATTCAATACTATTGCAAACAAAGCGGTTGATTAAATTCAATTTAGCAAATGACAGTCATGCCCACGTATATATTTGTGGATCCACATTTGTACAAACTTTCACAAACCAAAAATGGTGATAAATAAATAAATTATAATGATAATTTAACCTCCAGCCGAGATTTAGCAGGGCTATTTACAACCATTCGGAAACTTTTCCGTTCGGATTAAAAAAAAATTTAAACTTTAATTATTTGAATCTCAGTCTATATTCAAAGTAAAAATCCAATCGAAAGAATTAATCTTATGGTTTTAAACGTGATTATTTCTTTCGATCGGATTTTTACTTGATCCCCTATTCCAAAATGTGTAAAAGTAGACTGAAATTCCAACAATTTGAGCTTGAAATTTCTGGGATCCAATCGAAAACGTTTCCGAATGATTTTGAATAGCACCGCAGTTGCCAAACAATAATCTTGGCTACGCTTACGTTTTTATAATGGTAGAAGAGATGTGACGAGCTAAAGAGGAGACTTATAAACTGCAGTGGACGGAAAATGGTTGATAATAGCGATGATGTAATGACTTTTTCTTCAGTTGAACCAGTATTTAATAACTTAATTCTAAAACTGGTTTCATTCTACAACCACATTCAACACCTTCGAATCTAGTAAGGTGCGACTATGCTCCATATTTTCATGTAATTCTTAAATTCTCTCTAGCTCTTTTATTTTCCAGATATAAGACATTATTTTTGCCTCCACTGCCGGAACAAAAAATTAGCACAATTGAAGCGTTATCACTCGGAGTATGCGACAAAATTATATTTCGTTTCGATCACGTTTGGTGGCCGACGAATAGCTATAGTTACTTCATTTGGCGAGAAGTTGATAAAGCCAGTTATAGTGAAAATGATCAGTGGCTGCTTAAGGTGAATGCTGCAGGATCTCCGATGGCTCACAACACCGCCTTGGCTCTGTGGGTGTGTGGCAATGCTGCCAGAACGGTCTGTATTTAAAGGCATAGATCATTAAATTTAAGCATTTTTACTGGATGTAGTATGGATTCTATGAGTCTTAAACTGATGTCTTGTTTATAATGTACATATTTTAAATTTTCTGTACCTTCTGTAGAAGAATGTAACCTCTTTGAAGCAACTAAAGAAGCATGGCTTTTGGACTGAATTTTAACAACCACAATTTAAATTGTTAATTACTTCTTTTCATCAAATTAAATTAGAAAGTGTATCGGTCATAATCGGGACATTATTTAATTTTCTTAATAATTCGAACTTTGATTTTCAGATGGAAACACTACCAGAAGATGTAGTGAAGACGAAGGTGATGAGCCTGATCAGAAAATTTATGGGTAACGGTAGAAACATACCCGAACCCATAGAGATGATAAGGTACAACTTAAATTGGAAGCATGTGATCTATTTCATACTTCAAGTACTAGTTTAAAGATGTAGAAGGAACCAATTTACTACTTTGAGCACATCGGAATCGTATCTATCAGCAAACATGGCTGTAAGCATTTTAATTTGATTTCCGATGTGCCTGTGAACTAAAACTGGTTCACACATTGGAAATCAGAAATCAGAATTTAATGAAAACTCCAATAATTGCACATCATTTGATTTAGGGCGTTAGTGTGTTCTTCTAGAAAAAAAAAAAAACAATTTAGCTGAGGTACATCTTAAAATGATATAGATGGCAAGCTAGCTTCTAATATGTCACTACTCAAATTCTCCCGTCTCCAAGCACTCTTACTCTACTCTCTTCCTTCTTTTACATACCTTCTTTTAATTTTACAGATCAGCATGGTATTCCAACCCGTTTACACGCGGCAGCTACTCCTATGATAACGTCGACACCCCGAAGCATCCGACAGCTCGCACTGACCTCGGGAAACCTCTAGTTGACTCTTCTGGAGCACCCAGGGTTCTCTTCGCGGGCGAAGCTACAGAAACCTTTCACTTTTCTACAGGTGAGCAATCTTCTATGTAGCGTTTAGGTTAAGAGGACCGGCATGCGACGGTGCACGGAAGAGTGTTTTTTAAATGTCTTGCCGGAATATCGTAGGTTTTCTTTTAACACCCGACGCAAAAACGTCAGGGTGTTATAACTTTGACGTGTCAGTGTGTGTGTGACTGTGTGTGTGTCTGTGGCATTGTAGCTCTCGAACGGATGAACCGAATATGATATTTTTTTTCTTAAAGGTTTATAAGTCAGGAGTAATTGAAAATTGATGATGATGAAAATAGGTGTAAGGAATTTTTAAATTTTTGAGAGTCAACTGGGGCAAATGCGTCTGTGGGGCATTTGCGTCTTTCGAGAATTACTCACAAACCCTTCACAAATAAGACGCCACCTAAATCTTTTTTTAAACCTTTAGTTGCAACAATCTGTACAAGATGGCGTTAGTTGCTTAATTTGTGAAGGGTTTGTCAGTAAATCTCGAAAGACGCAATTGCCCCACAGACGCATTTTCCCCAGTTGACACTACATGACTATATAAAACACGTGTGGTGCGAAACGCATAAGACCTTTCCACGCACTAAATTTGGCTAGTCGTCTCGCTCACTCTCACAAGGCGCAATGCAATGAGGTTGAATGCAATTTCTTATGGTCTAAATCTCTTTGTCTTTCCACAAATAAATGTTATATTTCAGCTTTTTTGAAATACTCATCGTCTAGAGCGATTTTTTTATGATTGAATGATCCCACGTTTGACCACAACAACACACCTGATGGAAAGTGACGATGTGGTCTAAGATGGAGCACGCTTGCCCATGAGCTGCCTATTCACTCTTGTCTTGAAGAGACCCAGGTTGTATCTATTGCTGGGGAACACCGAGCCAGGAAGCGCGTTCCACTCCTTGGCAGTTCTGATTAGGAAGGAGATTTGAAAGCGCTTCGTGCGGGCTTTATTAAACGCTATTTTATATAAACGCTATTATATCTAAACGCTATTTCATCGTCTTGATAGATGTTTCGAGATTTAATTGACATTTATTTTACTTTTCCTTCTTTTCAGTGCACGGTGCTGTAGACGCGGGTCGCCGAGAAGCAAACCGATTACTCGCAGCTTAAACTAAATCGCTATTAGTACATTGATATTCTATTATATATTGATTGTTCTGAAGACGGGTCTGAGCAGTAGCGCGCTTGTAGCTCCTCACTCAACTGCCGTCTTTGTACTTCTTCACTTTACAAAACTTCAATGCTAGAGTGAATAAGTACCCTATAGGTCGTCGTGCTCCATCTTAGACCACAACGTCGCTTAACATCAGGCGAGTTGGTGGTCAAACGCCGACCTATTTTACATAAAAAAAAAAAAAAAAAATATAGAATATATTATGCAGTCACTACGTATGCCTTTAAAATGCCCTAAACGCTAAAGGAGTTAGGAGTCCGGCGACCTAACTAACTTCGACCTAGGCGACCTACACTAACTTCGCATTGGCTTAAGGTTCGCATTCTAAAACCATTTCGTCTAGAAAAAGAAGATGAGTGGAAAAGATGGAAATTTCAGAGCGTCGCTGCCCTCTTAAGCACTGTTGGGTAGAATTTTTTTAAGTAGCTATGCCGTACCGGGGGTATTGCAGGTTGTATGAACTGAAATTCAATAAAAATAAACTATTGATATACAAATTTACAGATCAATATTATAGATAAAAAAAAAATGTTATTTTATTTGCTTAGAATACTCTATCTGGCCTACTTTCTGTTAGCTAAGAGTTTTCGACATTATCTCACACTAAGACTAGCCACTCGGCCTATTTCTATTGCACTAAGCTTAACTCTTAAAAGCTTGAATGACCCTAGAAGAAAAAAATGATAGTCAAAATACTTGACAGATCTAATACAGTCTAATAATCCTACTAATATTATAAACGCGAAAGTTTGTAAGAATGGATGGATGGATGGATGGATGTTTGTTACTCTTTCACGCCAGAACGGCTGAACAGATCTGGATGAAATTTGGCACAGATATAGATTATAGTCTAGAATAGCACATTTGATACTATTTAACTGCGGGTGAAACCGCGGGGCGCATCTAGTGTCTAATATAGTCAGAATACTTGATATATCTTTACTTTTTTTCTAATCGTTTATAAATCCAGTCATTTTGACACACTTGACATTTTTACTTCGACAAATCCACCCTCATTGGCTTTGCCAAAAAAACCGATCAATGACCCAAACAAGCAAGGAGCGTGTCTAATGAACCTGTCAACGACGACGTCCCACTAACTCACTTACCAAGTTCCGACGTCAGTCCTTCAATTATAATCAACTAGAGTAATAGTCTCGCAAGTTCGACGTCTTGTGTTTGGTAACAGTTGTAGTGTGATAATATCTTGCAGAACAATACGAGAATGCAATATACAGTGCAGTACAGTACAGTAAAGTACAGTATAAGTAATGTAGTATAGTACAGCATATTACAGTATAGTACAGTATAGAACAGTATAATACAGTATAATCCTACTAATATTATAAGCGCGAAAGTTTGTATGTGGATGGATGGATGGATGGATTGATGTTTGTTACTCTTTCACGCCAGAACGGTTGAACAGAATTGAATGAAATTTGGCACAGAGATAGATTATAGTCTAGAATAGCACATAGGCTACTTTTTAACCGCGGGTGAAACCGCGGGGCGCAGCTTGTACAGTATAATACAGTATAGTACAGTATAGTACAGTATAGTAAGGTGTAGTTTAGTATAGTACGGTATAGTACAGTACAAAAGTACAGTATGGTGCAGTGTATGCTACAGTTAAAAACAGTAGTATATAGTGCAGTACAATTCAATAATATATTGCACCAAAAACACAAACAAAATAGGGGCAAGACAGTCAGAAAGTGCGTAGGTATGACATCTACGAGCGAGATAAAGATGGAATGCAAACGCGGTGTCTCTCATGTAAAACGTACAGAAGAGACACAACATAACACATAAGTACAGAGGAGACAGGACGCGGACACGGACGCGGACTCTACTCCGTTCAAGGTCAAAGACAAAGTCAAAATGTTTTTGTTCAATTGTGTATCAAAGATACAGTTATGAACGTCAAAGTTTTATAATAGACTCGACTGCCTTGTTCGAAAAAGGAGCCACTACTCAGACTACAGACAGAAAACTGAGGGGGAACTTTAATGATAACTTTAACTTTTTTTATAGATTGATTGAAAATAAATAATACTTAATGAAAAAAATGATGAAGCATGTTTTTATAAATTATGTTGATCCAATCTCGTACAAGCCGATCAATGATAACGTATACAATTGCATCGTCAACGAATTAACCACCTTTTATTTTCCGTATTTATCACAAACAAAGTACTAATATCCAGTACTAATAGGTATATTATAAAAAAATCCGCTAGAGCCAGCCAAGTTAAAATACCTGTCACTCTGCGAGGAGTAGCATGCCTTCCACTTACAAGCTTTGCGTCCGACAGCCTCGCAGTGATTAATGAGAAACTAAGTTATACGTCGTGGCATAAAGTCCTATTTAAATCGAGTTGTCTTGAGCTGCCAGCGAGCTGACCGTAGCGCGGGTGGTTGCACGCTATAAAAAGACGATCTAACAAGTAACCTTATTGAAAGAAAAACAAAAAACCCGGCTGCAAAATGTTGTACCGTATGCCACTTCCACTATCAAGACGATTCAAATGACACCTCACATGTCGAAATCCATCAAGCTGTTTAAGCTGTAGGGCGTGCCAAAGAAACATCATACATACGAGTACATACCCACAAACATACAGACACTCAAAAAACATAACCCTCCTTCTTGCGCAGTCGGGTAAAAAGTACATGTCATGGATTCATGATTAATCACACTAATATTATAAAAGGCGAAAGTTTGTGAGTGTGTGTTAATGTGTAAGTGTGTATGTTTGTTAGTTCTTCACGCTCAAATGGCTAGACCAATATAAATGAAATTTGGTATGGAGGTAGCTAACACCCTGCATAAACACATAGGCTACTTTCTATGCCTTAAAAATGTAATTATACACCTGTGATGTATACTTTTTAACCGCGGGGCGCAGTTAGTTTTAAATAAGTTCGTTTTTCCTGTAACCCATTGTGAGGTAATCGGGCGGTGGAGCTTGTAAATGGACGAAGGGCTCTATTTCTACATTTCTCGCAACGTACTTCAATTTGTTCAAGTATGGACAAGTTATAATGATTTATCCTTTGTATGTTGTTTGCAAATTATGTATTTGTTTTACAAGTTGAATGTGAGGGCGTTGAGAGCCTGGCATTTGTTTGCGTGCTCTCATCATATTACATTTTGCTTTCAGCAACGCGAAGAGTTTCATCGAATTATTTTATTGGAATCATTTTGACTGCTACGCAGAAGGGTTTTTGGTTCATTTTTGCTTGCTTTGAGCGTTGTGGATATGTTTAGAGGCATCTGAAAACTATGTAAAGAAAATACTTTGAATAGCATATCATTAGACAGCCTAGCAAATCATAGGTGCAATTGATTAACGTCTCTGATGGTGCGTCTCTCATTCTTAGACAAGACTGCTGCAATGTTTAACCACGATCTCTGATAGTTAAAAAAAAAGTTTTCCTGTCATATTATAGACTAAAGTAGTCATTGCATCATACAATTTCCAGTACGCTAGCCGAGCTAGCGTGCTAAAATTGGATTGTGTAATGACTGTTAGACAGTAGCAATCCAGTTTTAGGCTTTTGTATCCAAAGGGTAAAACGGGACCCTTTTACTAAGACTCTACTTTACGTTTGTCTGTCCGTTTGTCACCAGGCTGTATCTCATGAACCGTGATAGTTAGACAGTTGAAATTTTCACAGATGATGTTTTTCTGTTACCGCTATAACTAAAAATTCTAAAAAAAAAAACAGAATAAAATTAATATTAAATAAATAAATAAATTGGGGACACTTCCACACACGCTCGCCTGACCCCCAAACTAAGCTTGTATTATGGCTGCCAGGGACTGATATACATACTTAAATATTTTTAAATACATACTTAAATACACATTAACATCCAGACATAGAACAAACACAAATGTTCATCACATAAGTGTTTGCCCTAGGTGGGAATCGAGCCCACGCCCCCAAGCTCAGAAGGCAGGTTCACTACCAACTGAGCCACCGAGGCAGTCAAATTATTAATTAAGTATTTAATGGGGCTCCCATACAACAAACGGGGTTTTTGTTTGTTATAGATAACTAGATGCGCCCCGCGGTTTCACCCGCGGTCCCACAGGAACCGTTGATTTTTCCGGGATAAATACTCGATTTCCTCTTTCGGGATTTACTCTTTGTCCTTTTCTGTACCCCAGACAACATGTGTGCAAAATTTTATGGTGATCGATGGATAAGTTAGGGCGTGAAAGCGTTACAAACAAACAAACTCACTTTCGCATCATAATGTATTGTTAGTTAGGATAGTTAGGATTAGGATGGTAGGAAACCCTACGTGCGCGAGTCCGATTCGTACTTGACCGGTTTTGTAACTACGATCTATGTTACTTTAGAAAAGTTATCAATTCATTTAGACTAATTCTCTTAGAAACGTTGTATTAAACGTTGTATAGTCTTGGTATAATTGGTCTTGGTAGTTTTAAGTACAGTGTTTTGTCTTATTCGATCACGATAAAAAATTTAAAAGAAAGAAAAAGACAAAACTCAGTAGGTTTGTAGAACTATTCCTAGGCTATACAACATTTTATAGGAGGGTTAGTGAGTAGAGGACATTTAATACGATTTCTTAAAAAACTTACAAATAGTTTTACATAATATCATAACATATCGTCACGCCTTTCCTCCGAAGGGAAAGGATTTCCCCAGAGGTGTAATACAACACCCACACTTCGCCGGACGATTTTAAGTTCCAAATGCGACAGTGGGCGAGTCTGTCACCATACACCGGGCTCCAGTCATGTAGCAGATGACATACAATACGCACATATGTATGTCCACACAATGAACAAATTGGTGCGTTCCGTCGGCTGAAATTAAGCCCGCTCCCTCTGGCTTAAGATGCGGACCTTCTAGGCTACAAAAAAATAGTTTTACAAAGCACATTATGATCTAGCTTCAAACCGAAGAGGCCGCGACCAAAAACTTTCTATTTTCCATAGAAATAAGAGAGATCCGAAAGCCGTGATTGAGTGAGGACCCTTAGAATATGTGAGAGGAAAAGTTTCTTTTCCAAGTTAAGGCGAAGTCACGTTTCTTCTGATAAATTCTGTGATAAATTCCTAACATGATTTTCTTATTTATCACAATCCAAAGGGCTGGTTAACTTCGTGATTGGGTAGTTGAAGACGCAATTTGGATTTTTGTGGGCTGAAATATATGGGAAAGAAATGTCGTGATTTAGGTCGGCTTGAGTTTTCATATAAGTGGAATTCTGACTTGATTATCATCAATAAGGGTTATGAAACTTTATTACATACTTACTTGGGTACTTTTTTATTTCCGATCATGCTAAACATTATTATAGGTATATATTTGTAAGAATACAAATATATACCTAACTTGTAACTTACAAGATATAACACGTAAAGACGACGCGTATAAACTATACAAGGTTATAGGTACCTAACCAAAAACCTCTTAAGGGTTCAATGTACTCATCAATATGAACAACTTTTACTATGAAGCCAATCCTTTAATCGCGAAAAAAAACAGCTGTTCCATACAAAAAGTTCAATCACCTGAGACAAAATGTATGGAACAGCTAATTTTTTTTCGCGATTTTAGAGTTCGCCCCATAATAAAAGTTGTTTATATTGATGAGTACAATGAACCCTTAAGAGGTTTTTGGTGAGATACCTATAGCCCTGTGTATGTGTATTCTCTTGCAACTTACAAGATATAAGAGATAGAGATGACGTGTTTATAGAAGCTGTATATTAAACATTTTAAAAACCCCAAACACCGATTTTCATAAAACGTAGCTATGTACTCCCGAATAATTCACCTTATATACAAATAAAACAAAATCAAAATCGGTTCATCAGCCACAGACACACACACACACACACACACACACACACACACACACACACACACACACACACACAGACACGCAAACTTATAACACCCCGTCATTTTTGCGGAATAAGATTTCAAGATGTTATGTTGTTTTAATCTTATCATCATCCGATCAGCTCGATGACGTCATAATATCAAATTTCAGCTCAATTAGATACCAAAATGTGGTTGATAATGGTCTGCTTTGAAACAGGCAACACCACATCACACTAACAATATAAAGGTGGAAATTTGTGAGTGTGTAAGTGTGTGTTTGTTATTACTTCACGCTCAAACGGGTGGACGGATTTTGATTAAATTTGGTATGAAGGTAGCTTATACCCAGGATTAACATATAGGCTACTTTTTAATCGCAGGTAAAACCGCAGGGCGCAACTAGTAGGTATATAATAGCTATATAATATTATTATGCTTACCTATACATATCTGTGCTTAGGTGATAAGGCCTTCCTTGTATTGCTGAGTGATTGTGTTATCCACTTTATGTTTTTTTATTTGTGTTATGTAGTTTGCCATAACAATAATAAGTACTGTATTATATACCTACTTAGGTACCTACAAAAATCCGCAATAAATAAAAGCTTGAAAAAATATCGACGAACACTCACACAGAAAAAACATACAGACGAACCTAGAATCTCCTCCTTTTTGGAAGTCAGTTAAAAAACTTTCTTGCTGTCATCTCACATTTTTTAAAACCTATATTAAAAACCTACCTGGTGGGAGGCTTCGGCCGTGGCTAGTTACCACCCACCGGACCAAGCCATGCCGTGAAATGACCTACTCGTGTTTCGGGATGTAGTCCGGTGTAACCGTTCCGAAGACGGGTCTGAGCAGTCACTCAACTGCCGTCTTTCTACTTCTTCACTGTAGTAAACTTCAAGGCTTGAGTGAAAAAGTACCTTATAGGTCGTCGTGCTCCATCTTAGACCACAACGTCGCTTAACATCAGGCGAGTTGGTGGTCAAACGCCAACTTATTGTACTAAAAAACTAGGTACTTTATCACGTACGTCATTTAAAAAGCTTTTACAGCATCGCAACCAAACCTAGGCTTTTTACCAAAAAACTTCTTCCATTCAAGTTGAGAGGTCTCGTGAAACCGGCTTCTGAATGAGACCTGCATTTGAAAGGAATATTTTATTAAAAGCGAAATGGACGCTAGAGTTTAAATGCTTGTAAAATAATGTTGTTTCTTGGTGTGGTAGCTAGAAGCGCTTAGATAAAATGCTGTTACGGTTTAATTTCATTAATTTTTATTCTGAGCTAGGGGGCGTGGGTTTGATTCCCATCTATGGCAAACATTTATGTGATAAATATCTGTGTTTGTTCTCTGTCTGGGTGTTAATTATCTATATATGTACGAGTATGTATTTAAAATTAGATATGTATGTATATCAGTCTCTGGCCACCATAGTACAAGCTTTGCTTAGTAGACGACCGTGTGTGTAAGTGTCCCGAATATTATATTATTATAAGACGAGAAGATATATTTAAAGTTAATAATTCATTTTTGTCGTCATAGGAGGGGTTAGAATGTTCTAAATTTTCGTTGTTCTGTATTTGAAGCAACCTTTAAATCTCCTTTTGGCCTTATGCTTCGAAATAAATAACCTGTTTAAGGATTTACTACGCGTATTTTGAAAATTAATTGAAGGACATCCAAGGGTGAAACCGCGGGGCGCAGCTAGTGAGAGTATATTTCTGTCTACAAACTGCTACGCAGTTTGGCAGAGTGGTATATTAATGTAGGTATATGTATGTTGAAAAAAGCGATGGCAGCCTAGTTTGGAGAAGGCCCGCCTCTCAAGCCAGAGGGAGCGGGTTCGAACCCAGCCGACGGCACGCACCAATTTGTTCATTGTGTGAGCATATGTGCGTATTGTATGTCATCTGCTACATGATTGGAGCCTGGTGTATGGCGACAGGCTCGCCCCCTGTCACATTTGGGCCTGAATATCCTCCGGCGAAGTGTGGGTAATGTATTGCATCTTTGCCAGCCCTTTCGGGGATATGTGTGTAAATAAAAAAATTAGTTACTTATTAGTTTTTAGTTATTTTTGTGGCGCAAAACGGCTTGTCAGATTTATATAACTATTGATGAGAAGAGAAGAGAAAAAGAAGAATTTGAAGAACTCCGAGTTAAAAAGTATATTAACCGCTTCTCAGAAGTTTAGCTGTAGATATACTTAATACTTAATTCCCAAGGAGATTGCCAAGTTATCCCCACATTTAAACTGTGCCGTTTTATGATTACAAGTAAATTAGTATAGAAATTAAAATTGATAGTAGAGAGCTTTTTTTTGAACAAATTTCTAGTATATTTCCGCTTCAACGTCGCATTAAGTACCCCAACGAATATGCGTTTCAATAAAAATGTATAAAGCGAAAATAATATTATTATAATGATTGGTAAAATAATTGTTCAACAATAATTATTTTAAAAAAAATATTCTTCCGCCTCGTTCGTAAAAACAACTACTATTTATAAGAACTGACACATATATTTCTTACCCGACTGCTCAAGAAGGAGGGTTATATTTTTAGAGTGCATGTAAGTAAGTATGTATGTATGTATGAGGTTTCTTCGGCACGCTCACGGGTGTCATTTGAATCGTCTTGATAGTGGAAGTGACATAGGGTACAATATTTTAATTATTGGTTTTACAGTCGGGTTTTTTTTGGTTTACCTTCTAAAATGTTACTTGTTTTAAATATTTACTTGTGTTAAATACCTAATACAATGTTTATTAAATAATTGCTTATCAAAATAACAGTAAAAATAAATAAGAAATGAAATACAATAAAAACACAATTAAAAACACCCTTATCCTTCGAATAGTTTGTCGACACGTGTTTCGCCTCTCCACGAGGCATCCTCAGAACGTGTTAATAGTACAGGTTTGTTTGTATATTAGCTGCATAATATGTACTATACAGCTATATGTATATAGCTTTATGTGTAGTATACTATCTAGTCTGCCAAAACAAAGCATAGATAGTTGTTAGGTACTTGAATACCCTTGTCAAATCCACATGGCCAGTCATTGACATTTTTGGCCCACTTTTTACGGTTCGCTGGTCAATATTCTTTATGTCAAGTCCACGTAGCATGTACATACATATAGCTCATACGATTGGTAAGGAGCTAGTCGAGTGAGATGACGGAACTAATAGAAATTTTCTAGTTGTCTTCTGCTTGCGATTTTTGGCTCTAATACCAATATTAGAGCCATAGGCGGTGGTGATCGCTAGGTAAGCAGTAAGTAAGCGATCACTGACGCCTATGGCTATAATACCAATATTAGAGCTATAGACGACACTGACCGCTAAGTAAGCAGTAAGTAAGCGATCACTGTGGCCTATGGCTAAAATACCAATGTTAGAGCTATAGATGACAGTGACCACTAGATAGGATCTAATACCAATATTAGAACCATAGGCGACGTGACGGTGATCGCTAGGTAAGCAGTAAGTTACAACGATCACTGTCGCCTATGGCTCTGATACCAATATTAGAACCGTAGGAGGTGGTGATCGCTAGGTAAGCAGTAAGTAAGCGATCACTGACGCTTATGGCTATAATACCAATATTAGAGCTATAGACCACACTGACCGCTAAGTAAGCAGTAAGTAAGCGATCACTGTCGCCTATGGCTAAAATACCAATGTTAGAGCTATAGATAACAGTGACCACTAGATATATATGGATCTAATACCAATATTAGAGCCATAGGCGACGCGACGGTGATCGCTAGGTAAGCAGTAAGTAAGCGATCAGTTAGCTTGGCATAAAAAAAACTCCACTGACGAGAAAACGCTCTCATGGCCCACTGCGAGCGGTTTAGAGTTTCGAGTTCCGAAGTCTAAGTTTTACTTAAACTTCACTGTGAAGTCCCAAATTATGTGACTTTGACTGGACACACCAGCAGTCAAAGCACGGCGGTTTGTGTTGAGCAGTAAAGGCAAGACGGAAACGCAGAAACTGTAAAACGGGAACGGGAAACTTGAATCTCAGAACTCTAGAAGTGGGCCCAGAGCCTAAATTATAATGAATACCGAATTAGTACTTTATCGACTTTAGATACCTGCTCATTTTCACGTATTTTCTTGTTGACGAGCGACGATAACCAGCTACTCGTTACAAAAATAAGAATTTTCCGATCAAGTTTCTTTTATTTATTATTCATGAAAATAGAATAAATACGAAGTAACCTACATCATTCCAAGTTGCACGATGAAAAGTAAATTACATATTCAGATGTCGTTCTTCCAAAAAAAATACATCACGTGACGTGTAAACAACTGGTAAAGTAATAAAAATTCAAATCAACACAAATTTTAATTTCGATCTCGAATGCCTTCTTTGAACTCTATATTTTCAATCTCAAAAACAAACCATTTGAATATTATGAATAATATATTAACTTAAGTTTTGCATAACGAATAAACCGCCACGTCTTCAAGCTAGGAGAGAATCGGTTTCTTCTAGGTAGCTTGGTGCATCGTCATAACCCACATTTGTCAACATCAGGTAAAATGGGTGCAAAAAGCTAGCCAATTATCAAATTTAAAAACAGTTGACATTTTCAAGAAGCAAATATAAACAGCAGCAAAAAAACTTGGTATTTTTTCTAAGGTCAGGCAGTTTTTCGACCCGCTCAACCGCTTTGCCGCTACCAATCGCAGGTGCGGTCCTGCTTGGAACACTGCAGCCACTTGTGGGACGGCTCTGCAAAATATCAGCTTCAAGCATTGGACTCAATTGAGCGTCATGCCATTAGATTAAGCAATGACCATCTTTTGCGCCATCTTCCTCATTACGAGCCTGGGTAATGAGGAAGATGGCGCACAGTCTTCAGCACAGGCGGCGTGTAGCTAGTTTGTCAATTTTTTACCGCCTCCATTTTGAAGAATGTGCACAGGAACTATACGAGCTGATTCCATCATCTGACTTCCGCCACAGTTCATCGAGGCAGACATTCCATCAATATGTCGTCAGCTTTAAAAAAGCCCGCACAAAGCGCTTTCAAAACTCCTTCCTAATAAGAAATACCAAGGAGTGGAACGCACTTCCTGCTTCGATGATCCCCAGCAATAAATACAATCTGGGTCTCTTCAAGACAAGAGTAAATAGGTATCTCATGGGCAAGCGTGGTCCATCTTACTTTCCATCAGGTGTTGTGGTCAAACGTGGACTATTTAATCATAAAAAAATAATACGTTTAAAAATGAAAAACAAGTTTATTAGTACGACATACGAGTAACTGTCACATGTCTTTATTAAAAATGTTAAACGGTCCCCAAGCGAAGAAAGTTTAAAAGTGGCTACCTACTTACAAAATTAATGTTTCATTTTGATAGAAAAATCGTATTAGCATTTTTCTCATCCCACGTTGATTTCATATGAAATTTAAATTTATTAAATGAGTAAACGGACTGTCGTATTCCGTTGGAAAACTCCGAGCACCCTCCAGTTCACTCTTCTTACTTTTGCATTTATTAGACGTCGGTGCCTTTGTTTGTTAGTATAGACTAACAAACAAAAGCACCGACGGCTAGATAGCTAGAAATACTATCTATGGTTCACTTCAGTATTTACAAATAAGAGGTTCATCATCATTACGTCATCCTGGAGAACGGACAGACAAAGGCAAAGGAAAAAAAGACGAGAAAAAAAGACTAGACAAAGGCCTCCCCCAGATCTCCACTACAACCAGTCTTGCGCTGCCAGCATCCAGCGACATTCCGCAACCCTCACCAGATCGTCGTTCCAACTTGTGGAAGGCATTCCCACGCTGCGTCTTTCAGTTCGTGATCAAATCTTTCTGCCTCATCGGCCATCGGTCCTACAAGCAATGTGCCTGCCCTGTCCACTACCACGAGCCATGTTACTTTAGTTCGCCAGCGGATTTCGTAGGAACGAGTAAAATCTTCGATCTTACTCGTATTTAAGGGAGACTATACGGTACGAAAGCCTAAAAATGAACAGCATAAATTAGGTGCTGCACAAAATTCACCGTAGTCACAAAAATACGTGACCAGTGCTAATTATTATTGTCTCGTTTTCGCTATGGTCTTTTGTACGTCTCTCTTGGGGCTATTCCTGCGCGTGAGGTGAGATGAGATTTTATCTTGGTCACTCTCACACCGTGAGACGTTTCAAACGAGAGCAACAAGGACAAAAAAAGTGAGATGAAAATCTTAAATCTCCGAATAGGGCCATCTATCTTTGTCATGCAATGATATCACCAATCAATCAATCAAGTCATCAATGCTAGTCATGTATGCACGTAACATAATACTGTCAAGGAAACTACATAATGTCCTTTTGCTTAGAGTTGTATTGGGTCCACGCGCTGTGTACTAGAAATTAGACTCGTGCCGCTTTTTCCATATATTATTTCGATGAAAACATACTTAGCTATTCATTAAAAATTTCACACGAGCACGTTTATTGCAAAACCCAAGCGTTTAAGTTTGAGAGTTCAGATTCCATACAGCTTTTAACGTTTAATATAAATTGTTTGAATTCGCATTAATTAGGGTAGTTACGAGTTTGCCAGAGTTTCCTATTCCGAAATAATTATAAATGTACATAATTATCGTGAAGTGTATTGGTAGAAACAGTTGTAAAACTTTCTGTTTTTTTTAATTCAAGTATTATTTAGATTGCGTTTAGCCGTCATCTTGTTTACAGGGTTAACAGAGGCCAGAGACAAATTGTCTTTCGACCGTTTTTATCCGCATTTAGATGAGACAAAGCTAGAATACGAATATGTTTGTCTCTTTCTCGCGGGATAAAAACTGTGGAAAGCATCAATATAATTATAATATAACTAGGTACTAGATTTCATGGTATAGCAAAAGACTCCGCCCGATATTGCATTACGAAACACGTAGTGACGTCAATCGATGCTTAAGCAAGACCGAAATAACTAAATTACAATAAGTTCGAAAGAGACGGTAGACGATGACGTCATTAAGTGTTTGCTGAATGCTAGACCCTGCTTTTTTGGATCACGCTAGATTTCATTACTATTGCACCGTGCATTAGTGTAGTCCCAACACGCGTGCAGTGTGGTTGTGTACGGAGCGGCGCTAATTACCGTAATCAAAGTGTGAATCTGGATAGACGTAAATTAGTAATTCAGTAGTAATGCTGCAGCAAACCTGCGGTCAGCCCACGGTGGGCAGGCCCACCACTTCATTAAGTTGTATAACATTTTTGTTTGGATCAGTTCCTCTAGTACGTTGTACATTAAGGGTTCCGCGACTCTCTGAATTTTCCCTACAAACGCGCTTGTCAGATTTCATAGAAACCATTTGTCAGATTATGATGAAATTTGGCATATAGAATTAAATGCACTATATCTCCGACTCTAGTGACCGGTCACTTTGACTGGTTCATTTAATAGATAGACAAAACAAATCAAAAATCCCTTTACATAGGGAGGTTGTCTGCACCATTAGCTTTTAAATTAATCCATAATACAAAGGAAATTTTAATTATTTCAGAATGCACAAATGAAATTGCACTTTGTCACACTTTAGAAGCTCGCCAGTATCTTTACTTGCTCTCTTGGCTCGTCGTCTTCTACTAGATGAAATGACAATAAAAAACTTTTAGCCACTGCGAAGTTAGTCTAAAGTGGTCACCGGACCCTTAATCTCGTTGGTGGAAAGACAATTTGTCCATGGCATGCTGCTGCAAGCCCCGCTGCTGATGCTAAGCCATGATGCGGCTTACGACAGAACAGCCACAGCAATAATGAACAAGATAAACTCATACCACCTACTTAGTCCTACTTAGTCGATACGAGTATACCAAGACAAAGAGGAAGATGGCACACAGTCTCCAGCACAGGCGGCGTGTAGCTAGTTTGTCAATTTTTGACCGCCTCCATTTTGGAGAATGTGCACAGGAACTATACGAGCTGATTCCGTCATCTGACTTCCGCCACAGGTCATCGAGGCAGACATTCCATCGATATGTCGTCGGCTTTAATAAAGCCCGCACGAAACGCTTTCAAAACTCCTCCCTAATCAGAACTGCCAAGGAGTGGAACGCACTTCCTGCCTCGGTGTTCCCCAGCAATAGATACAACCTGGGTCTCTTTGAGACAAGAGTGAATAGGCACCTCATGGGCAACCGTGCTCCATCTTAGACCGCATCGTCACTTTCCATCAGGTGTGTTGTGGTCAAACGTGGGCCCATTAAATCATAAAAAAAACACCTACTCGTACTAAGCGGTTCGCCTCCACCTTAATACGAACGGCTAGGGACTGGAATCGTTTGCCACCATCTGTTTTTCCAACTAACTACAACCTAGGTATCTTCAAATCCAGAATGAATAAGTACCTACTAGGTCTTCGTGCTTCACCTTAGGCCACAATGTCGCTTCACATCAGACGAGTTAGTGGTCAAACGTTGACCTATTCTTAAAAAAAAATAATACATACATATCGTCACGCCTTTCCCCCGAGGGGGCTGGCAGAGGTGTACAACACCCACACTTCGCCGGACGATATTCAGTCCCAAATGTGACAGGCGGTGACCCTGTCGCCATACACCGGGCTCCAGTCATGGAGCAGATGACATATAGTACAATGTCATCTGTCACACAATGAACAAATTGGTGCGTGCCTTCAACTGGGCCCGAACCCGCTCCCTCTGGCTTAAGAGGCGGGGTTTCTCCGGCTAGGTTATCATCGCTTTAGAAAAAAAAAGCAAGGTAAAATGTAAGGAAGTTTAGGTACTACTTTACACAATACAACCGGTGTAGGACCCTTACAAGGAATATTATTAAGATGAATATTGGAACACTCGCGTTGATAGTGAGTTTATACAAATTGCTCGGTTATTAATGCGTGTGATGCCAGCTGCTGCCGGAAGGTTTTAGATCGAGTAATGAGGTCACAACTCTGTTTGATAACATTATCGGATCATATTTTAAGGATTTAAGGAATCATCATCAACTTCTCGCAATAGTAACGCAAAACGCTGCGATAAGCGACTTCAACGCAGCGTCAGGACTTGCTCTTTACCGCTGATGCAATCTGATACGAAACCATGATAAACTTTTTTAACCCCTGACGACGACGACAGTGTTATAAGTTTTGACGTGTATGACGTGTGTTGACGTGTGTGTGTGCCTGTGTGTGTGTGTTTGTGGCATCTTAGCTCCTGAACGGATAAACCGATTTTGATTTTGTTTATTTTTTTGTTTGAAAGGTGAATTATTCGGGAGTGTTCTTAGCTATGTTTGATGAAAATCGGTGTTGATGGATGTTGGGAGTTTTTCAAATTTTTAAAATTTTGTTTTGTCATACGATGTGTCCGACAGCATACCGCGTTTAACAGCTTTGTGCGTCACAATTGTGAGATCAAATGTTTTCACGTTCCTACCGTAGGAACACCCACTATTGAGGTTGATTGAGAGCCGTCCACCACGCTGGGTTGGTAAAACTGAACACTGTACACATTAACTGAAATCGAAGAATCATGACTTAAGTTTTTGGGTCCTAGACTAAATTATGCAATTTGGTTTATTCGCACTTTCATAAATAAAAAAAGCTAAGAGGTCTAAGCTCCTGTCATGTCTAAACAACCTACTATCATAGAGGATTTTTCAGTAACTACTACGTTTTCATATACTGATTAACAGTTTTCAAAACACAATATCCCTTACGTTCCCTCTGCAATATACCATCACCACCAAATAAGAATATGTATGTGTATACATAGTTGGAACCTTATCCCTAAGAGGAATCAACTCTCTCCTGTTGTGGGAGGGGAAGGGGAAGGGAGGGAGGGAGGGTGACTAAGACTATTACAGTTCTGTTATTCTTTTTTGATTGACTTAAGAATTTGATAGATATAAATAATAAATAAAGAACACTGTAGGTATACGTATTTCTAGGCTATACAACGCGTATAAGTAAAGGAATAGGGTTTAAACTTGGACCTATCCTTCTTTGGTGGTGAAATAAATCAATTCATTTTTTAATGGTGTATTGTGGGATCGGAGATTATAAATTACTAGCTGTCACCCCGCGACTTCGTTCGCGTTTTGAGCTATCCTATCTCTCAAGTTGGATCGAACTGCACATGGTGTGCGAATTTTATTATAATCGGTTAAGTGGTTTAGGAGTTCATTGAGGACAAACATTGTGACACGAGATTTATATGTATTAAGAAGATGTAACGAGGATTTTCCAAAAGTCCCAAAATAAGAGTCATTTTTACCCGACTGCGCAATGAGGGTTATGTTTTTCGAGTGTATGTTTGTATGTATGTATGTAAGCATGTATGAGCTTACATATCTTTGGCTTATGTAAATAAATTAATATACTTAAATAAATTAATTATTTTATAAAATAATATACAATAAATTATGTAACGAGGATTTTTCAAAAGTCCCAAAATAAGAGTCATTTTTACCCGACTGCGCAATGAGGATTATGTTTTTCGAGTGTATGTATGTATGTAAGCATGTATGAGCTTACATTTCTTTGGCAGGCCCTGCAGCCTAAACAGCTTGATGGTTTCGACATGTGAGGTGTCATTTGAATTGTAACGATACAACATTTTGCAGCAGGGTTTTTTATTTTTCTTTTAATATTGTTACTTCTTACTTTCTCCACTAGCAAACTACACAAGTAAACAATAACAAATTTAAAATGTCTCATCTTCAACAACCGCCGGCTTACAAAGAACAATATAACCGGGAACAACTAGCCACGGGGACACTTCGGTAATTCCCCGGTCCAGCGAAGCGGGAAGTTTAACAGGACGCCCTGTAGAATGAATGCTTTTATGGACTCGTTCTTTGTGAGACTTTTCTCTGCTCCGTAAATATAATTTGCTCTTGCTTTTATGATTTAACAGTATTATTTGTAAAGAAAAGGCAAGAAATATCCTCCTGCTGCATCAACCATAATCTTCTCTAAATGTATAAAACAAGCTACAACCCGCGGTTTAACCCGCGGTTAAAAAAAATCCTATTTTAGACTATAATCTATCTCTGTGCCAAATTTCATGTAGATCTGTTCAGCCGTTCTGGCGTGAAAGAGCAACAAACATCCATCCATCCATCCATTCTTACAAACATTCGCGTTTATAATATTAGTAGGATTCTCATGTCACAATGTCACCTCAGTTTCTTGCCTGTTCTTCTGAGTAGAGGCTCTTTATCCGAACAAGGTGGTCGAGTATATTAGGTCCTTACGTATGAAATTGGCGTTTTCTACGGGAGGAATAAAAAGTCGATTTTTTTTTTGTAAAATATATTTAATTAATCAAAGTATGCACCGTTGTTATCTATGCACTTTTGCCATCTTATGGGTAGTTCATTGATCCCTTTACTATAAAAACCATGGGGGCGAGAATCAACAAACTCTTTGAAGGCGGTTTGGACTGCTGCATCGGAGTGGAATTTTTTTCCTTGTAAGAAGTTGTCCAAATTCCGGAAGAAATGGTAATCTGTTGGAGCAAGGTCCGGGGAGTACGGTGGATGTCGCAGACATTCCAATTGTAGCTCAGCTAACTTAGTGGTTATTTGTTCTGCAGTGTGTGGTCTTGCGTTGTCGTGAAGCAGCAGTGGCCTAGAGCGATTGACCAATCTCGGTTGTTTAACAGCTAGTTCTTCCTTCATGGTTTGCAGTTGCTGACAATAGATATCTGCCGTAATCGTTTGGCCAGATTTAAGAAAGCTGTAGTGAACGACACCGGCGCTAGTCCACCAAACACTTACAAGTAACTTTTTCTGAGTCAATTTACGTTTAGGGCAGGATTTGGCTGGGTCTCCAGGGTTCAGCCATTGCGATGAGCGCTTTCGATTATCGTACAATATCCACTTTTCATCACAAGTAATGATTCGATTTAAAATCCCTTCATTATTGTGTCGGTTGAGCAAAGTAACACAACAGGCGACCCGTGTTTGCAAGTTCGATTCACTCAATTCATGAGGTACCCATCGTTTGAGTTTATTTACTTTCCCGATTTGCTTCAAGTGGATTAATACAGTTTTGTCACTTACCCCGAAGACTGCTGCTATCTCTGAAGTGCTTTGTGATGGATCCGCTTCCACAATAGCCTTTAATTCTTCGATTTTCACTTTGATCTCCGGCCGTCCACGGGGTTGGTTCTTAAGGTCGAAATTTCCAGAACGAAAACGTTGAAACCAAAAACGTACCATGCTGTCTTTAGCGACACCAGCGCCGTACACATCATTAATTCTTCGAGCTGTTTCTGCAGCACTGGTGCCACGGTAGAACTCGTACTCGTAAATATACCGATATTTCATGTTTTCCATTACGCGGTAATAAGCGACGCCAAAGAAAAAATAATGAGGAAAATAACAAATGAATGACTGTATTCCAAAGAAAAAAAAAACAGCTAAATGAATTTATTAATTTGAATTTCGAATTCCTAACCAAAGAGGAGATATTTCAGATCAAATTGATCAGTACGACAAAACGCTGATTTCATACGTAAGGATCTAATATTTAAAAAAATACTTTGACGTTCATAAGTGTATCTTTGATACCCAAATTGAATAAAAACATTTTGACTTTGACTAATGTTAGTTACCGTACTCCTCCGAAACAGCTTGACAGATTTTTATGAAAATTTATATGAATATTCAGTAGGTCTGAGAATCGGCTCCTATCTATTTTTCATACCCATAAGTAATTTGTTATTTTTAACCACGGGTGAAACCGCGGGCGCAGCTAGTTGGCTATAAACTTCAGTTATTTACAGTAAACATAAGAGTTAATTTTTATTTGGCTAGACCTCGTATCTTAGAATAAACATGGTAAAATAAAATACTCCGCCAGCTTTAGCATTCAGCAACGCGTAGTGACGTCGATCGATGCATAAGCAAGACCGAAATAAGTCATTCACAACAAGATCGAAAGAGATGGATGAAGATGACGTCATTACGTGTTTGCTGAATGATAGACCTTGTTTTTTTTTGACCAAATAACTACCAATCGAAGGGAGGTTCTCAAAACGCAAGCCAGAATTTCGCTTCGTATGCTTTGTTTCTATGACTTGTCACGCACATAGATGCAAACATGATGTAGTTATAGTAAAATAGTTTCCCCCTAAAAGTTGGATATTTGGTAAGATAGTAGGTTAATTTGGGTTAATTGGTAAAATCTGTTCCTTAAGCTGATTAATAAGAACGGATTTGACACGCCTTTCCCCCGAGGGGGCTGGCAGAGGTGTAATGCAACACCCACACTTCGCCGGACGATATTCAGTCCCAAATGTGACAGGGGGCGAGCCTGTCGCCATACCACCGGGCTCCAGTCATGTAGCAGATGACATACAATACGCACATATGCTCACACAATGAACAAATTGGTGCGTGCCGTCGGCTGGTTTTAAACCCGCTCCCTCTGAAAAAAAACAACAACAATAACCCTACAATATTTTCAACATTCTACTAAGGTCTATTAAGGCCTACTAAAGTGGACTTGTGGATGACATAGTTGAACTGTTAAAACTTAAACTTGAATTTAGTTAATGCAAGTATGTGAATGATAAAAGCCTTGCACCCAATTATACTTTCATTCAATTCCGTTCCCGAGACAGTGCAGAAAAAACCAATTGCAAGTTGGGCAATATATTACAGTAGCACCACTCACCCGATCTAATCGTACTTTGTTTATTCCTCTCGAAATGCCTGGTCGAAGATACGAGCGAACTAATCGAATTATCTATCGATTATAATCGATGAGAAAATCGTTGAAAAATCGATATTTTGAACTAAAAACCAATCCTTTGATATCTTGATTGATTGCAAGCATGAATGAGTGCTAGATCATGCATTTTTGAGTTTGGATACGATCGTGGATCATTTGAATGAAATATCAATTATATTATCAATTAACATAATTGATAAAAATCAAACAAAATTCATAATTATTGATAACAATTTTGAAAAATCAGTGCAGTAATAAACAATCTGTCAAAAGCAGGGTGTCTGAGTTTTGATTGTTAACGAAAACTTTTTCGCTTTCATATGGCTCTATACCTACATACATTTATCCAAGCTCCTTAACCTTTCCGAATCCTTTTGATCGTTTCGAAAACGAAAAAAGTTTTCATAACGATCAAAATTCGTAGTAAGCCATCAGTATCTAAGTAGCAACTTTTAAAACCAAGATTAAGCCTATATATTGCAACCGAATCTATCTTTAATTGGCTCTATTCACCATGATGTTTAAAATTTAAAATTAAGCTAAACAATTTATTTTTATTAAAGTGCGGCTACATTAGCGCGCGATAATTCTTGGCGAGTTGTCGCGATAAAATCATCGTTAACGGTTATCGGCGATGTTCTTGTCTACATTAGCGGTCAACTCGTCGCCTTTCTGCGGAGTTGGTGAGAGCGATAATTCACCCGATACATCGCCGAGTGACGAACTAACTGGCTGCACTTGTCGCGATAGCCCGAATTATCGCTGAAGGCGACTAATGTAGCAGCACCATTAAAAGTGAACGTACAGCAATGTTAGAAGAAAAAAAAACAGACAAAGAAAGCTAAAAATAAAGTTTTTTTAAAGCGGGGCAACTCACATATACCTAGGCGAGTTGACCACTATTCGAATTTGGCAGGGTTCGATTCCCCCAATGCAGTGAGTCGGATCCAACTTTCAATCACACTCTGCAATCAAATCAAAGCGTTCATAAACAACCTAGTTTTTTATGGTTTACGAGCTTAATGTCACGCTCCATTCTCCAACGCTACTTTAAACCGAACGTCATTAAACTTAGTACCTAAAATAGCATAACGTCAGCTTTCGTTTAAATACAGCCATTAAACGCTACATTTTAAGACTTAAACCGTAAAGTGGGTACTATCTGTTCGGATTCCTTCTTATCGCAAAGCCGGGATTCAGGGGAATTCCTTTAGAATCGGAATAATGGCTCAGATGCTTTTGATATACGCTCGAGATAGTCGATATTTATATCTAAAGACAATGCTTAACAGAGCTCTCTTGTGCTATAAAATACGAATTCATGAAATGAGTGATGCGTTTGCAAAGAATGATTTAAGTATACAGCGTGCTGGTTTTGGGTGTAGTAATACTTCAAGGTATTGTTCACCTCGTGACAGTGAACAACTTCTAGAACATAAGTTTTTAAAATTCGAAAGAAAAATATCAAGTCTCCATTCAAAATGACTAGTCACGTGATAACTACTCAACCAATCGTCTTAAACATAATTATGTATGTACTAGGGAGGAATAAAATACCAATAAAACTAAACTAAAAATAAAATAACCTAATCTAATAAATCGCTACCCAGTGGGCAGCGTACCTTAATTACTGGCAGCATTGCCACGTTGTATGGCAATGCTTAATCTTTGTGCAAGATATAGGCCAGCATTCTGGTCACCTGTTGCTTCGACCACGTGATTGATTTTGTATGAATACTTTAGTTTTTTTTTCTCGAATTTTACAAACTGATGTTCTAAAAGTTATTCACTTAACAACATTCTTAAATATTACTAAAACCAAAACTAGCTCCCTGTATTTCATTCATATTAACTTTAACTAAAGTAACAATGTAAACCAACTCAAACATAAATAACAAATCCTACTAACATTATAAACGCGAAAGTTTGTAAGAATGGATGGATGGATGTTTGTTACTCTTTCACGCCAGAACGGTTGAACAGATCTGGATGAAATTTGGCACAGAGATAGATTATAGTCTAGAATAGCACATAGGACTTTTTAACCGCGGGTGAAACGGAGCGCAGCTAGTTACAAATAATAAACAGAGCTCGAGTCAGTATTCAAGGGTAAACTAGGTCTGTAACAGGCTGGCAACGTTACCCTGTTACATAGCAATGCAAATTCTATATGCGGTAGTCTGACCCCAGACTCAGCAAAGCTTGTACTATGGCGGCCAGAGACTGATTTACATTTTTTTTTAAAACACACTTAAACAGATAATTATCACCCAGACATAGAACAAACACAAATGTTCGTCACACGAATGTTTGCCCTAGGTGGGAATCAAACCCACGCCCCGTAGCTCAGAAGACTGGTTCATTACACGACTGAGCCACCGAAGCAGTCAAAGTAGAGGCTTTATATTGGTCGTTTAATCTCTCTATCAGCTTCGACAGCTCATTGAGACCGCACTTTTCATATACTTACATACATATAATAAGTACCAATCAAGCCTCTTTCCCGTAGCGGTAGGCAGAGACCACTTCTCTCCACTTGCTACGATCCTGGTACACATTTTTTCGCTTCTTCGACTTCCAGGAGTGATAACTTTTATACACGCTCGTCGGTTACGGATACGCGTGACCTACATACATATTTTTATTATTCTTTACTAAATCCACGTACGGAAAAGTTGCCTAGAAAAAAATACTATTAGCGATAAAAAAGCTAGCTGGAACACTAGCTGAAAATCAGCTGAAACTATGCTATTATGAAAAATTAGCATAATCTTTTTACTTATTTCTATCTAGTAGAATAACTCCCATTCTGCGCAGTCGGTTAGAAATAACATAACATATCGTCACGCCTTTCCCCCGAGGGGGCTCCAGTCATGTAGCAGATGACATACAATACGCACATTTATTCACACAATGAACAAATTGGTGTGTGCCGTCGGCTGAGTTTGAGCCTACTCCCTCTGGCTTGAGAAGCGAGCCTTCTCCAACTAGGCTATCATGGATAAATGCGTTGGTAAGCGCATCACTTGTTAACGGCTAGAACAATTTTACTTATAGTCCAGGGGCCTACCATGACATTTAATCGCCATGATTATTACGTTTTGTTGTCGACGCTGCGAGACCACGAATCGTATCGCAGCGCAATAAGGTTCATGGTCGCGTAGCGTCGAAAACAAAACGTAAGTCGTAGGCTTCCAGAAGCGAACTATGAGGTGATTGACTGTCCGCTGGCTGACTCTTACACTCGTATCGAGCAAACTCAATTATGAGCGAACAGCGGACTGTAGCAAACTTAATATAACAAGGAAACATAAAAAACCGACTTTTCGTCATTCATGTAACATCGATGATTTTTAGACTTGTTGATATTTAAAAAACTGCTTGACCAATTTCGATAAAATGTATATGACAGCACCAAACAAAAAAAGAATCATTAAAATCTATTCAGAATTAGCGGAGTAATCGCGAAACATAAAAACAAAACAATAAAAAATACAGTCGAATTGAGAACTTCCAACGTTTTGGAAGTCGGTTAAAATAGTAAATCAGCCGCTCGTCAGCAAGCAGTGGACTGTGGCAAGAAATTGCCAATCAGCAGTTCTTCCAATGCCCCTCAGATTCTTGCCTGTTCTTCTGAGTAGAGGCTCTTTATCCGAACAAGGCGGTCGAGTCTATTTAAATAACTTTGACATTCATATGTGAATCTTTGATACCTAAATTGAATAAAAACATTTTGACTTTGACTTTGACTTCAGCAAGCAATACGTTGTTATAGCTACTGCGATCTGTGGATACCCCGCAAACAGAGTGCGCGCGTACTTAGAATGCACTGTTTGAATACTCCATTTAAAAAGTAGGCATACTTAATGGCTTACGCAATGGCGAACTGGAGGCAAACAGTCAACCGCTCACAGTTTGCTTAGTTAGGACAAAGACTTAAACGTTCACCAATAACCATACAAACACACATACTTCTCCCACAAAGCGACACGAACCTGGCACGAAATCCTGAGCATTATCTAGTCATACTCGTGGATGAAATTTTACTAGTGGATGGCTCTGTGAATGCAGCGAATGCAAAATGCAGATGTTCTTGTATTTTCTTCTAGATTATTTTAGCATATCTAGACTAAAACATTGGCCAGGTTGATTTCCCCTACAGGGGATTTTTGTCGTGAAGCGTAGAAGCTCGCTCACTAACGCTTTCTTGCTCAATTAAACATAATACCTTAATTTACTATAAACTATTAAGTTAGATATAATTAAGAACACAAGAAAGCAGTCTTGATTAAATCAATTAAGCCGGCATAGACACAGAATGACGCTATTCCTCAGTGTCGCTACTTCATTTGTTATGTTTAAATCACTGCCTTCGGGCTTCGTCGCAATTGAAAAACAAACTTAGGAAATGGGACTAAAAACTTTCAGATTTCAGCTGCCGTACCTAAAAATGGTTCTGCTTTTTCCAGTTTGTTTGAAAGATTTTTTTGGTCCTGAAGATGTTTTCGCTGAGCCGTTGACTTTAGTGTTATTTTCTGCAACTTAAACGATTTCAGCTTTTCATAAAACTAAAATATAGGTGAGTACATAAATATTCATAGTTTGGGACTGAATATCGTCCGGTGAAGTGTGGGTGTTGTATTACACCTCTGCTAGCCAGGAAAGGCGTTACTATATGTATGTATAATATCTGACAAAGGGATAAGGACAGCTGTTTACTGATAGCTTTAGGATACCTACTTTTTTCGTAAGCTTTGTACTCAGTTTCTTTCCGTTCTAAGTTCTTTCCCTCCAATGTCCAAGCATCTTCTCCTTTGCGACAAACCTCAACCCTCAGCTCGGAATCGTTAATGTTTATTAACAGTCTTTGTTCCACACAAAAGGGAGAAATTAAAAAATGCCCCAAGCATTTTTTTCATGATTTTGAACAAATTACCCAGCGTTTTGTGTTTGCTTAACATCACGTAAAATTGCCTTCGCTGTTAAAATACGGGAGCAGCGTTTTTAATTTGAACTCAATTTGTTTTCAGTTATCTTTTTTATTAGAATCCAACTAATATTATAAACGCGAAAGTTTGTATGTATATGGATGGATGGATGGATGGATGGATGTTTGTTACTCTTTCACGCCAAAACGGCTGAACAGATCTGGATGAAATTTGGCACAGAGATAGATTATAGTCTAGAGTAGTACATATGATACTTTTTAACCGCGGGTGAAACCGCAGGGCGCAGCCAGTTGTTAAATATGTGCTCTGCTAATGTTTGTTTTACTATCTGCTGTGTATGACAGATTTATGAAGTTCTAGCTGCGCCCCGCGGTTTCACCCGCGTACACAAAGTATTCTATTTGCTGTTCTAGACTATAATCTATCTCTGTGCCAAATTTCATGCAGATCTGTTCAGCTGTTCTGGCGTGAAAGAGTAACAAACATCCATCCATCCGTCCATACATACAAACTTTCGCGTTTATAATATTAGTAAGATTAACTGTTTACCGTGATGGATAAGAGACATGTAATTTAATGATGACGAGTGTGTGAAAAAAACCCATGAAAGTAGAAGGAGCGAAAGATGTATGCCAGGATCGTAGCAAGTGGAGAGAAGTGGTCTCTGCCTACACCTATGGGAAACAGGGGGGATATTTATGTAATTTAATAGTATAAACAGGACATACATAAACATATCCTCACGCCTTTCCCCCGAGGGGGCTGGCAAAGGTGCAACACCCACATTTCGCCAGACGATATTCAGTCCCAAATGTGACAGGGGGCGAGCCTGTCGCCATATACCGGGCTCCAGTCATGTAGCAGATGACATACAAGGTTTCAAAAAGCTTAATTTCATAAACAACGTAAGTAAATTTTAGCATTTACCCCGGGAGAGCATTTCTTTTTAAAATTAGGATTTAATAAAAACAATTATCTAAGTAATTAATGTGACTGCCTCGGTGGCTCAGTTGGTAGTGAACGTGCCTTCTAAGCTAGGGGGTGTGGGTTCGATTCCCATCTAGGGCAAACATTCATGTGATGAACATTTGAGTTTGTTATCTATTTAGGTATGTATTTAAAAATATATGTGCTTGCATATCAGTCTCTAGCCGCCGTAGTACAAGCTTTGCTTAGTTTAGGTTCAGACGACCGTGTGTGCAAGCGTCCCGAATAAAAAAAAGAAAAAGAAATCAAAGTATTTGTCCAATTAAACCTTCCTTTGTATGTCTATTTAATGAAGGCGAATACAGTATTTTCGTGTTCTTCATAAAAACAATTTTGTACTAAAGTCTGCACTCGATGTCAGTATACGGCAAAATATTCTTTTAAAATTACCATTTCATTTTACATAACGAAAACACACAATGAAAGAACATGCCTCCACAATGAAATCCGAGCGAATCTAAACATTCGAAAGTAAATCACTCACGCGAACTTTGGAAACATTTACAATACTTGCTTTAGCCTAAAACTTGTGCTTGGTAACAATGAGCGTACGTTTTATTCTTAGTACTTAACTATAAAACCAAGTTCAAGCTATTGTCTTTACGAGTCAAAGTTTTGGGTCTGAGCCACAGTGTATTAAGACATTGCAGTAGTCTTATATCAATCAATTTATAATGCTGTCAATTTTTTTACTTGAAACTGAAAAAAAGCGAAAATTAATTAGAAGAAAATTTAAAAATCGAGGGCCTCCGAGAATCTACATATTATATTTAATTTTTTTGTTATTTAAAAAACGATACGTGTTATAAGTCTGACGTGTCTCTTTCTCTCTCTCTCTCTCTCTCTCTCTCTGTGTGTGTATGTGTGTGTTTGTGTTTGTGTGTCTGTGCGTGTGTGCTCCCCAAGATAAAGGTAAGTCCCAAGTTCGTCAGTAATTTGACAACTTTGACAACTAATCTGACAACGCAGACACTCACATTTTTCTTCCAACCAATCTTCTTGTAAGCCTACAAAAGCTGTCTGAAACAACATTGTCTTCTGCACTATCCACACTGCTCCCCATGATAAAGGTAAGTACCAAGTTTGTCAGTAATTTGACAAGTTTGACAACTAATCTGACAACACAGACACAGAATTTTTTTTTTAAAGTAAAAAAGTAAAAAGTAAAAAAAAAAAAGACACAGAATTAATTACAGACTTCAGACACTCACGTTTTTCTTCCAACCAATCTTCTCGTAAACCTAAAAAAGCTGTCTAAAGCAACATTGTCTTCTGCACCATCCACACTGCTCCCCAAGATAAAGGTAAGTACCAAGTTTGTCAGTAATTTGACAACTTCTAACAAAGGTGTAGCACCTTGCATTTGCATTTATATGAGACGCCATAACGACTTCCTGTTGAATTTAATTTCTGGCTTTACAATAGGTTGTTTGAGTTAATTTACTGCTTTTACTCAGATCTTGAAGAAAATAAATGTTCAAGAATGAGGGACTAGATGTTTTTAGAAATTAAAGAGGCAAAGAGAGATGAAATAGTTAATGTAATTACACTAATATTAACATATTAGCTGTTTTGCCCTCGGCTTCGCTCAAGTTTGATAGCCTATGTCAATCAGGATTAATGTGGCTACCTAATGATGAATGAATTTTTGAAATCGGATCAGTAGTTTTTGAGTTAATTCGTTACAAACATACTTATATGCAAATCTTTCCTCGTTGTAATATTAGTATAGAAGAGTTGAAGCTCTGAGGTTTCTACGTTTGTACGTAGAGATTGTAGAGGGATAAAATATCTTCTCCCTAAAATAACAACATAATCATAAATTACAAAATAATCCATATAGTCCAGTCAATACGTCGGAAAAATCGGGTTAGAAAAGAAAGTGAACCGAGAAAGACAAATTTTGGATATGACGTGGGGGGTGGCTAGAAAAGCTTAAGTTCAAATTGTCGACCAAAATAACCTTGTGCGTTTTCCGCCATCTTGAAAAAAGGGATAAATTCAGTTTTTTCGTCATAACTCGGTTCCCCGTTGAAATACGAAAATTTTGAAATGATACTTTTTTGTTGCTTTTTGTACGATCTACAATTAAAGTCCTATACATTTTTCACGTATCGATTATCGTTTTCGAGATATCGATCAAAAAAGTCAAAATTTTGGGGAGAAAAAATTGTTTTTCGTTATTTTCTCGCACAAGATATCGAAAAATGTCCGAAATGAAACTTGTAGAGCGGGTTTAGACCTACAAATTCGTTTTTTTATTTTTTATTTTCGACAAGAATTACGACTTCTAGCGCGCCACAAAGTCGGCCCCAGTCGGAGTTAAGTAGTAATACTTACTAATCCTTAGTAATACTTACTAATCCTTACCCTTGCTTATTAATAAAATCGAAAGTAGCTCTGTCTGTCTGTCTATTTGTAGGCTTTTCACGGCTAAACGGCCGATAATATCTTAATAATGATAAATTGTTGCAGTATGTCACAAGAAAGGTTTTTTGATACTTTTTTCTGAATAATAAATCTATTTATCATGACATTCTGTAAAATAATAAAAAATAACGCGCCGCTTACCAAAGGCGCTAGACAACATCACAGAATAACACGTAGTTGGTACTAAAATAACAACTGAAAACTAAAATTAAAATCCTCTCAAAACCAGCCCGTACTTTTTTTAAATTTGGACTCTAATCTCTTTGGTAACGGATTATTATTCATAATTGAAATGGATAATTACTGACACCACAAAAAAATCTGAATGTAATGTAGACCTTTATACAAACAAGACAAACGACGCGACGGTCTGTAGACCGTGCGTCTACAGCTACAAGGTTTACAGAGCCACTATGTTTATTTATCTTATACATCCTAGTGAATATTTCTATCAGCATTTAACCTTGTATCTGGTAGCGGTCCCACCCTTTCTTCTCAATTCGGAGCGCCCAAGAAAATGTAAATGGTGCGACCGTTTTCGAGGCTTAAAGCCATCTTATAGCGAAGATAAGACGAGGAGCAGGTGCTGTAATTCCAATTTATATCCAAAAGGTAAAACCGCATTAGAATGTAGATGCAATGCACATTCTTTTCTTTTTTTACACTAAGGCGAGTGTGCACAAGGACTGCACGACCTGATCCAGCCATCACCGTTCTTTTAGATAATTGAATTAGTGTAATGACATTATCTGATTCTTGTATTTTTGACATTTTTATTTGTATTGTTTATTTTATTTATGTACTTACTGACATTTTGATTTCGTCCATTCTAGTTTATGAATTCACAATGTATTTCTATTATTCTGTTAATTATTAATGTGGTGCAATTTATGATGATAATAATGTGACTGTAAAACTTGTATGAGTCTATGATACTTGATGAATAAATGATTTATTATTATTATTTATAATTGTACCAGGCGCACCAGTAAGAAACACCCTCTTATGATGTAAATTCCGCCAAAACGCACTAAGCGTGACAAGTCAACTTTCGTGAAAGAACTGCAGAGGTGTGGAACTCGTTGCCTGCGTCTGTCATTCCACCTAAATACAATCCGATAGTGTTCAAGAGTAAAGTGCATAGGTATCTCCTAGACAAGCGTGTTACACCTTCGATCACGTCAACGCTTCCCATCAGGCGAGTCAGTGGTCAAACGCATGCCTAGTCTGCTGTAAAAAAAAAAGCCTAGTTCCTTAACGTTTCCGCCAGGGGCGTTTTATTGAAATGTATGGAGCCAAAGGAAAACTAAAAAAGTCTTCGTTAACTGTCAAAACTCGCGGTAAGCCCAATGACTGACAACAGAAGACTGACTGCACTTTAGCTGAACGACTGATTATATTGATACTCATAATATGCTTCAGCTTCGACAAATCAAATCAAATAAATTTATTTTGACTAATTTTTCAAGTCATATCTTTGTAATTTAGAAAATTTATAAAATCATTTTTCATAATATAAAATTAAAACAAAAAATATACAAAATTAAAACAAACAAAAAAAAATATTAATTACGAACATTTACAATACAATTTATTAGTCAGTACATGAACCATGTGACAATGATTCATGTACTGACAGTCAAAGCGATTCGAGAAAGCTTTTAGGATGCTGTTAGGGCTGGCCCTGACTCTGCGCACCAGGGACGTGCATCGCTTGCTGATAGTGGCATCAAAGCTATCAACCAACTATCAACGCACCATCCTGCGAACATCCCTAATGCGCTGCAGCGCCCGGGCAACCCTAATACCATCCTAAAAGCGTTATTATTTAGCAAACGGAGGGCACTACACTGCTTTTGCGTATTCGACACACACAGGCTGCAAGTGTAGAAGGACGTACAAAATGCCTTGAAAAGAGTTATTTTGACATCCTCCGAACACCGAGCAAACCTGCGGGTTATCATATTAGCCCTCAACAAAAAAGCTTTCGCATGTCCGAATTCCTGATATTTGTCTTCGCCTACAGTTCGCATTTCTTAACCGATTCTTTTGAAACTTTGTGAGTAGGTTCGGTAATTATATAGATTTTTTTTGTCAGGCTGTATTAGGAAAATTTTCGAAATGCAAAGATACTAGAAACAAAAACAAGTCTCCGCAATTTTGAATAAGTGCCGTACAAAAAGATAAACCTATTTTCAACAGTGGACGTCTTCAAGCTGATGATGATGTAGGAATAGTTTCGTTTAACCAAGTGAGGCTTAGTAAGCTTGTACCCTAAGTAGCAATCTACCGGTAGCTGCGGTGTGCATTTCTGTTATCTGACAAATAAATACACGTTGGGACACGCCATGTCGGTTAGCGCTTGAACTGGCTTTCAGAAACATTTACTAAGGTAAGGTAAGACTTTAAAATAATTCTACTATCCTATCCTACTAATATAATATTATTAACGTGAAAGTTTGTAAGAATTGATGGATGGATGTTTGTAACTCGTTCGTATGTTTGTTTACTAGTTCGGAAACCAATGGCTTCAATATTTTTTGTTGTAATATTTGTTTTTTTGTCTAATAAATAAATTATTGATTATTGATATTGATTGAACAGATCTGGATAAAATTAGGCACAGAGATTGATTATAGTCTAGAATAGCACACGGATACTTTCAACCGCGCGGGGCGCAGCTAGTAGAATATTCAATTTGGAAACAAGGTTTTACAACTTTCTATTGCCACCTGCTGACTGCATGATTAGACCAGGGGGCTTACCGCGAGTTTTGATACCTAACGAAAACGAAAAAAGTTTTTGTTAGGTATCGACGACTTCTCTCCACTTGCTACTAACCTGGTACACATCTTTCGCTTCTTCTACCTCCATGAGTCTTTTCATACACGCTCGTCGATTACGGGTACTCCTGACCTGGCCTTTCTTTAAAACGTCTTCGACTTAACTCAGCGTTATTAAAATTATTTCGTGCTTTCTACTTGAAAGTTCTAAAATACATTTTATTACTTACGCCTTAAGGAGATGGCCAAGATGTATTACAACACCCATACTTTGCCAGACGATATTCAGTCCCAAATGAAACAGGGGGCGAGCCCGTCGCAATACATATGGCACAAGTTATCTAGCAGAAAATGTTCAATTGTTTACAAATAATCAAATTTGGACGTCCATAAACAAGGTTGAACCCGTACTCTCTGCTTGAGAGGCAAGCGCTCTTCCACCTAGGATATCATGGCATTTATAAAACCGGCCAAGTGCGAGTCGGACTCGCGCATGAAGGGTTCCGTACATATGTGAAAACGGCAAAAAAATCATGTGTATTGTATGGGAGCCCCATCATAAATATTTATTTTATTTTGTTTTTTAGTAGGTATTTGTTTTTATAGAGGCAACAGAAAAACTTTATTTGTTAAAATTTCTATGGTCTAACTATGACGGTTCATAAGATACAGACAGACGTCTGTCTGTCAGTCTGTCACCAGACGGACAGCGGAGTCTTAGTTATAGGGTCCCGTTCCCTTAACTGCTTAAGAATATTAAGATTGATGATGCGCAGTTTGGTTTTCGTCCCAATCTCTCAACAGATGCTGCCATTGTCAGCCTAAAAAGTATTATTAGCTACTATACAACTAGAAATACAACAGTGTATGCGTGCTTTTTGGACCTCAGCCGCGCTTTCGACCTAGTTAATTATAATATCCTTTGGACAAAATTACTAGCGTCACAAGTACCTGTACAGGTGGTAAAACTGCTGAGATTTTGGTACGAAAACCAAACTAACTGTGTGAAATGGGGCGACACAACCTCTAGTCAATACAGGCTAGAATGTGGGGTCCGCCAAGGGGGGGTCACATCTCCGGACCTCTTTAACTTGTATATAAACGGCTTGATCGAGGAACTGAGGAGCTCTAAGATCGATCTAAGTTGTCACCTAGGAAACGTGTGTGTGAACAACTTAAGTTATGCTGACGACATGGTCCTCCTCAGTCCCTCGATCAAGGGGTTGAGGAAACTGCTTTCAATCTGTGAGCATTATGCTAATGCACATGGTTTGAAATACAACGCTTCCAAAACCGAAATGATGGTCTTTACATCTGGTAGGGGTCCGGATAATGTACCCAAGGTGTTTTTGAGTGGTATGACAGTTAGAGTTGTGGAGCAATTCAAATATTTAGGACACTTGTTGTCGGAGCGACTCCAGGATGATGCCGATATTGAGCGGGAACGAAGGGCTCTTGCCATCAGGAGTAACATGCTCGCTCGCCGTTTCGCTAAATGCAGCAATGACGTAAAGACCACACTCTTCAAGGCGTATTGTCTATGCATGTATACGTCCCAGTTGTGGATAAAGTTCACGCGGAAAGCAATAAACACCATAAGAGTCCAGTATAATGACGCATTCCGGGCTCTTATGAGGCTACCGCGATGCTGCAGTGCGTCGAGCATGTTCGCCGAGGCGGGGGTACCTGACTTCTTTGCCGTTATACGATCCAGGGTTGCATCGTTCTGGCATCGCCTGCGTCGCTCCGACAACAAGATACTTGAGGCTGTCTCTGACGATATACGGAGTCCCATGTTCAGGCATTGGATATCTCTCCACATGAACAAGTGAAAGTGAACAAAAAGTGACAACATAAATTGTATGGCGATTTTTTTTTTATGGACGTGGTTGCACCCCTTTTACAGGTGTAACTATTTTAAGGGTTTTTTTTTTCTCTTTTACACTTAAATTTAATCTAGTTTTAAGCTAATTCAATTGTTTGCCTATGGGTTTTTATACCTGAAATAAATTACTTTATTATTATTATTATTTATCCTCTGGGTACGGAACCCTAAAAACACGTGCTATCAGAATAGTAGACTAGATAGATTTTACTTTATGACTTAGAAGACTTGGCGTACAAATAGCTTCATTTAGCTTGCAGCTTCTAAACACGTTGCTAGTCTCATTCAAGCTTCCATCATTAAGATCTTCTGAACACGAACTACTATACTGACTCTTATTGCGATGCTGATAAGGAACACAGTCAATTGCATTAGGTTAATTATTTGAGCCAAGATATCCTGACTGAGCGCAGCAATAACAGTATGGACGTTGGTTGCATTAAATTTCCAACAACTAAGTGCAAGGTGTGCATGTTTTAAATTCGATTTGCAGATAAGGTTTGTCCAAATGTTTTTATACACAAATGTTATGTCATGAAAACACGCGCGATACCACTCACTGAAAACGCTCGCGAAAAACCGTCTCTTTGCACGGACACACGGCGCATGAAAAGCAGTGTAACGTTACAAATATAAATGTATCAAGTGCCCTTACTGCTTTGCCTAAAAACTAGTTCATTAGCTTTAGATGAGCTCATTAAGGGGGTATTGAAATGTTCGCTGTGTGCAATTATGAGAACATGTTCAGATGCTCGTGAATGCACATTCTTCGAACATACAAGATCTTAGATTACTCGGGAACGTGAGAAGAGTCGGTTATTATTACAGCATTTTCCCGAGTTTTCCTTCGTTAGAGTCGGTAAATTTGTTTAACTGTTTAAGTTCAACACCAGTAGCTTGTAAGTAAGATATTTTTTTTTTGTGTTTTACTTATAGCCGACTGCGGCGAAGCAAAAAAGGAGGGTTGTTATCGACTGCGTAGAACCAGGGGGGCTATTCCTGCGCGTGAGATGAGATGAGATTTTATCTTGGTCACTCTCACACCTATGACGTTTCAAATGAGAGCAACAAGGACGATAAAATGTGAGATGAGAATCTCGAATCTCCGAATAGGGTCCCAGGGGGTATCACTCCGTAGTTTAGGTACGTTTGTCCTGCGCACCTCCCGGGTAGGAGCATGGTAGGAGGTTGTCGCTTGGCTCTCAGACGCGCGCTAGCCGAAAAGTATTAGTTGCGTATGTTTATAGTTGCCTAGCGATATAATTATGTATTTTAGTTGTAGGTCTAAAACAATAATAATAGAAACAGACATGTTTTGTCAAAACGATAATTGGTAAATCGTAGACTAGTAAGTTATTACGTATGTTAAAGTGTTTTCATTTAAAATACTTAATTAGTAAAGGTAGTTTATTGAATTAACACGTGCACCGTTGATTAATATTTTCATTTTAACCTATAAATTGGCAAGTAGGGAATATACCTACTCATAGATTTTATTTTGTTTTTTAGTATTTGCTATTATAGCGGCAAAAAAATTACATCAAATCAAAAAAAAAAAATTATCGCCAAATCAATCACCAAATAGCCAAATCAAAATTAAATCGCTTTAGGCGATAAGGTCGCCCTTGTACTGCCGAAAAATGTATTTTAGTTTTTAAGATTTTCATGTAGTTTTTGGTGTGCAATAAAGATATACCTATTGTATTGTATCATCTGTGAACATTTCAACTGCCTAACTACCACGGTTCGTGAGATACTACAGCCTGGCGACAGACGAACAAACAGACAGATGAACGGACAGCGGAGTCTTAGCAAAAGGTCCCGTTTTACCATTTGGGTACGGAACCCTAAAAAACATTCAGCTCAGTTCAAATTGCTATTGCTATCTCCATGTCCAGTTAAACGCTAATCCTATTTAGAATACACTGCTCCCTAATTACCTTGTAATTAAAACAACCCTCTAACTAAGCGAGCGTTAGACAAAACACTGCGAGTGGACTAAACACAAAGTGCTACACTAAGTTTTAGCGTAAACAATGCAAGTGTTAAGTATACACTGATAGTTTCAGTTTAATCTGGCTTATGTTTTGGCAACGATATGGACAATATTATTTCGTTTGAGTTATTAGACTTATTTGCATTTGCATTGAATTTAAGAAATTCCTAAGCCCTTGTTTAACTTGTTTTATCTACTCCTAGCGAAATATTAGCTTATTGGGCACATAAAGTTTAGAGTCTTAAAAGGAATGGCATAAAGTTCATGCAAAAAAAATTGGGTAGGAGCTGGCTAGGAGTAGAGGGCTAGTTAAGCAGGGGTACGTATCTATAATACTTGACTTGGTATACTTACAGATTCTGCTAAACATTTTATATAAACAACTAGCTAGCCTATGTGTTAATCCAAGGTGTAAACTACCTCTTCCCCGAGGGTTCCCGCCTTGTCGTGGCGGAATGGTGGTTTGATGGCGGACGCGGTGGGGCCGCAGAGGAAGAGGCATGTCGCTGTATAGGTGCTGGCTGGCGCCCACGGGCAAAACTGGTCCCCAAGAAGGTGGATGATGACGATGTGTCTAGTGTTCGACACATCGTCATCGAGAGGGAGAGAGCGCAAGCTCGAGGAGGTGCCCGAAGGGGCTGGCGCTGTCGGGGCCGCGAAAGAGTTCAAAAGCGTCCCCATAGCCCCGACATTTTCCGCCGAGGTGGAACACTGGCGGGATTCCCACATAATCATTCTGTCCCCGTACCCAGGGCTGTTGGTGGTATCCTTAAAGGATCTTCTCAAGGAAAAACAACACAAACAAACCGCGTTTTTATTATTATGTAGAATTTTCGTATGTCCGTGTTTTATTCTGTTAGTAAAAGATAAAGATAATTTTACTAACGAAAGACACTTACACAGGAACTTAAATACAAAAAGTACAATGTAAAAGTACATGGGACACAAAACTATAGTGACTGTGTAAGACACGGAATTGCTGTGATGGAGAGCCCCAAACTAAGCACGAGGCTTGTAACTTGGGGCTCGGGTGCGAGACAAAATGGGTTTTTATGCGTGTTCCGTCGTTAACACTAGTAAGAAGAATGTGTGTGTGAGTGTGAAAAGTTATGGTGTCTGATGTGTGTTTGTGTGCGTGTGGGACTGAATGTGTGTGTGTGAGTGTGAGTGTGTGTGCGTACGTGACTTGAATGCTTGCAATGCTAATCGCGGTATATACTATGGATAAGGTCCTCGGTCTACACACGAGACAGTTTTAGAAGCCATTCTCTAAGCTTTTTCCTGCAGGCTTTGCCCCGTACAAAGCATTGGGCAAATCTCTAGCAAACGTTATTGTACACACATGGCAGAGAGAAGGTAGGACTACGTCTAGCTAGCAGTGAATCGGCTCGAGGTAAATATAATCTGTAAATTTGTCTGGTGCATATAAAAGTATGATCAGGGTTTGTTAACAAGCTAGCGTGACTTTTTAGGAATGCATGGTAAATGAATAAACAACTGACGCACACGGAGCACTTTGAACTCATCGTAAAGGAAGTCGGTCGAAAAGCGAAAAAGTTTGCGTAGAATCACCTTGATTAGAGCACGCTGTGCTCTCTCTACGGTCATGAAATACGTTTTACCCGCACAACCCCAGACAATAATGCAGTATTTTAATATGCCCCGGCATAGAGCTAGGTAAATTTGTTTCAGGAGTGTCAGTTATGTATGAATTCTTATTTGAATTGAAATGAAATTTACCCTAAATTTTTACTTTTTTTTTTACTACTTTACCCTACATTTTAACTTTAACCCATTCTCAGCAACTTGACCGATTACGATTTTTCAAAACTATCATCATGATCATGTCAGCCTGGAAGAGGCCCACTGCTGGACAAAGGCTTCCCCCCATGATCTCCATCACGACCGGTCTGGCGCTGACCGCATCCAGCAGCTTTCCGCGACCCCCACCAGATCATCGGTTCACCTTGTGGAAGGCCATTCCACGCTGCGTTTTCTGGTCCGTGGTCAATACTCGAGAACCTTTCTGCCCCATCGGCCGAGCCGTCGGTTCTACCAGCGATATGCTCTACCCACTAAAACTTTAGTTTGGCAATTCTTAAGGCTATGTCGTTGATTTTGGTTCACCTACGGATTTCATGGTTTCTGAATCTATGTTCAGCAATTTTATTTTACTTTCCAAAATGTTAACATAATTTTAGAACTTATTCTTGTCCATAAAAACTTTATACGAGTACATCACGCCTTTCCTTCGAAGGGGCTGGCAGAGTTGTCATACAACACTCACACTTCGCCGGACAATATTCAGTCCCAAATGTGACAGGGGGCGAGCCTGTCGACATACACCGAGCTTTAGTCATGTAGCAGATGACATACAATATGCACATAATTATTATGTGCACACAATGAACAAAATGGTGCGTGCCGTCGGCTAAAATCCAACCTGTTCCTTCTGGCTGGAGAGGCGGGCCTTCTCCGACTAGGCTGTTATCACGTCCTTTATTTTGGCCCTTATTCTGGCTAAAAATAAGCTAATTATTCTTAAATAGCCACAGCGTTGAAAATCCGTCTACAGGTAAGCAGCTAAAATAGGGTGTCTCAGTAATTAAGTTCGTGTTCCAAGATTTCCAGCTCAATTTAGTCGTCTTGAAGCTTATAAGGTGCAGGCGCTAACAAGCTTAGCGTGCATACTGTGATATCTAATTACTTTGCAAAATGAACGCGGAATAAGCTCTTTCCTTTCTATTAGCCAGAATGAGAACTATATTTATGTAAATAGAGTGTGTGAATGGGGCAGGGCTCTACAAAATAGAAAGATTTCTGGCTATTATCCACGGTATTGTTAGGCTTCGTTCTATCTTAGCAAGCTGTGAGCACCTCACTGTTAGCTTCCAGTAAGCCATACAATAGAAAAAGAAAAGAAAGAAAAAAAGTTTATTTTTAACCTTCTAAAATTAAAAACATTAAGGGAATTTTACAATCTACAAGGTCACAAAACGGCCCCAACTCAGCATAATGCCGGCTGTTAACCGACGCTGGTCTTCCGTTGGAACCGCTTGGTGATGTCACAGTACAAGCACATACACAGTACACACTACAAAATGATAAATCATAGGAAATATAGGAATATCATGTTACGATTTTATGAGACGGAAATTACTCACGTACGATTCAGTCGAGTATTCCGACTATAGTTTCAATTGCTAATTTGCTAGCTAAACTAACTTTAAATGATAAGTCCAAACAACGCGGATTATATGCAGTAGCGACGTATCGCTTGCTAACTCTAAGTAGGCGGCTGATTCGCATGTTGTTTGCTACAGTTCGCCGCTTACTGAATGTTTAGTTAGCTCAATACATGACTCAGAGTCAGCTAGCAGACAGTCAGCTGATTACAGTTTGCTTAGTCAGAACGAAGCTTTAAAAACACGAGTTGAAACTGGACCCGATTGATGCAGGATCATGGCAGATGTCACAGCAAGAGAGAAGCCCATACCAGAATTGGGTAAAAAAGGCAAAATTGTTGATGATGATGACGAGAACGCACTATAAACCCATTATCCCTATTTTTGTCTTCACCTGCTCCTGAACCGATTTTAGTCAAATTTTGAACTTAACAAGTAATCATTAAAAGAAACACAAAACCCGGCTGCAAAATATTGTGCTCTATGTCACTTTCACTATCAAGATGATTCAAATGACACCTCACATGTCGAAATCAATCCAGCTGTTTAGGCTGTGAGGCTAGCCAAAGAAACCTCATACATACTCGTACATACCTACATACATAATGTACTTACAAACATACATACAAACATACATACTCTCAAAAACTTAACTCTCCTTCTTGCGTCAAGTAAGAAATGCAATTCATGAGCTATACTTACTTGATGGATATTACCTAGTTGTAAGCGAAAATTTGTGAGAATAATTTATTTATTATTTGAAATAATAATGCCCCTCAGTTTCTCGCCTGTTCTTCTGAGTAGAGGCTCTTTATCCGAACAAGGCATCTCGAGTCTATTGAAATTACTTTGACGTTCATAACTGTATCTTAAATTAAATAAAAACGTAAATTGAATAAAAACATTTTGACTTTGACTTTGACTTTGACTTTGACTTTGACTTACCTAGAAAATTTTATCAAGATTTAACCTACCTAAATTAAATCCGATCAAAAACACACCAATTTGTTAGACAATTTCTCAGGCCATTGCTTCGCTCTGTCAGTTAAACTTGTTATTTATTTCAGCCCACTTCCTTGTTTCTCGTTTTACTGCAAACTTGGTCTAGTTCCTTTTCCGTCTTTCAGTATCCCTGTCTTCATTTTATCTCCCCTACAAAGTCCACAGAGCACTTATGCAGAGATTACCAACATTTCCGCCCAGGTACGAAACTGCACTCGTTCCAAACTTTTCGCATTTAGCTTGCAATTCCAGTTTAGCGACAAACAGTTAAAAATATCCAACGGACAGTTTGTTTCGTTGCTATTTCAACTTTGTTGCATAATTTTACAATTTTGTCCAACTATTTCAATTATTGCGGCTCCAGTTGGAATTTGTTTTAGATTTTTGTTCTACTTTGTTATTTGTAGCTTGGTTATTTGTCTTACAATAACTAGCCCGATTTGTTTTAGTTTCTCCCATTTTTAGGGTCAAATGCATCTGTGGGCAATTGCGTCTTTCGAGAATTACTGACGAACCCTTCACAAATTAAGCGCCACCTACATTTTTTTTATCTTTAGTTGCAATAATATCAGTACAGTAGATGGCGTTAGTTGCTTAATTTATGGAGAGTTTGTCAGAAATTCTCGAAAGACGCAATTGCCTCACAGACGCTTTTGCCCTCATTAGCCTCATTAGTATTAGGTATTGATTTTAGTTTTAGTTAAAAGATAGAGACCAACCCCCTAAGCAATAAACGTTGTATAATCTCGGAATAGTAAGAAAATGTTTTTTTTTCTTTTTCCTTTGTTTAAATTTTGAACTAAACTTTAAAAAAAACACTGTCCTATCATCTCGAGGCTATTACGGGGGTAAGTCTATAATTTTTTTCACATCCGGTGATAGCATCCGATGATGTGATGGCATCTATTCTATGTTTAAAGCGTCCATGTGATTCTGTTTATACGATACGGGCTTCATTGATTTTTAATTGAAATATTCTTCTTTGTGAAAAGTCACATAACGTAGCATAACATATCGTCACGCCTTTATTCCGAAAGGGCTGCACAGCCACACGCCTTCAAACGATATTCAGTCCCAAATGTGACAGGGGGCGAGCCTGTCACATTTGGAACACCGGGCTCTAGTTATGTAGCAGATGGCATTAAATACATTATTTAAAATGGTTCAATGGATCAATGGTTCAGCCTTCGCCTGGAATCAAACCCGCTCTCTATGGCTTGAGATCGCCTCTCCAACTGGCTAGCATCGCTTGATTTGAAAGTCACATGTGTTATTTTATGATATAACTTCAAATTTTTTTGCTAAATTCCATGAGTGCTCAAGCCAGAAATCCGCTACAATGAAGTAACATTATTGAAAAGAAAAAACCAAAACCTGGCTGCAATATGTTGTACCCTATGTCACTTCCGCTATCAAGACGATTCAAATGACACCTTACATGTCGAAATCCATCAAGCTTTTCAGGCTGTAGGGCTTGCCAAAGAAACCTCTTACATACATACCCTCTAAAAACAAACCATTGCGCAGTCGGGTAAAAATACATTGAATTGCACTTGACATGCACTTGGCTACAGACTGTAGACATAAACTCAACTCAAATTCCACTTTCCGTTCCTTAAAAGCAGCTTAAAGTTTTCCGTTTTTAGTTCCGTCCACTTTCTGTCATTTTGCATTCTTGTTATTGAGGAGATTTCAAGAATTCAGAACTCGAAAACTCTGTGCCATGTGAGAGGTCTTCAAATCTTTAGGCGATATTTAATGCTAGTCACTGGAGCGGCCTATTCGATCTTAAGGTGACGAAGTGAAAGTCCAATTTTAATTACTTGACATCAATAGTAAAGTATTACAATAAAAAAAATTACTTCGTGTGTGACGAATCATCTTGTGTGTGTGTGTGAGAGAGAGAGAGAGAGAAAGAGAGAGAGAGGGGGGAAGGGAAGAAAGCAGAGACCACTTCTCTCCACTTTAATAGAATAGACATAACATACCGTCACGCCTTTCCCCCGAGGGGGCTGGCAGAGGTGTAATACAACACCCACATTTCGCCGGACGATATTCAGTTTCAAATGTAACAGAGGGCGAGCCTGTCGTCATACACCGGGCTCCAATTACAGATGGCATACAAAACACATATGCTCACACAATGAACAAATTGGTGCGTGCCGTCGGCTGAGTTCGAACCCGCTCCCTCTGGCTTTAGAAGTGGTCCTTCTCCCAACTAGGTTGCCTACGCATTTTATAGAAATATAATAGAATAGAATATTGCTTAAACTGTGTACTGAAAAGATGTTCTTATTTTAGGTTCTTGCTTAGTTTTTTCGTTAGTTACTCGTATTTGCTACGATCCTGGTACATAAGAGTATCTTTCAATTATAGAAGTGAAGAGAAGAAGTTAATTTCCTTTGTATTTTCATACACGTTCGTCAGTTACGGGTATATTATTGAACTAGGCTTTCTTTAAAAGTGTGTGTGTTTCAAGTGTGTGTTTAGCCTTATCATTTAAATGTACCCACGAAAAAACACTTTTAAACTCGTTTCTCTTCAGTTTGTACGCTGTCCAATTTTTATCCAATACTTTATTCAATTGCAACAACTTCATTTCAGTGTCCTGTCAAAATTACTGTACGTAACTACATTATCAATCTCCCACCTGCCAGCGCCTGGGGCATTATAGCTAGTCAAGATTGGGGAGCACTGTTTAGCTTTTTTAAAAATAAAAGACAATTTTGAATTAATAACTATTCGTGTTCGATACACAGGAGTTGAATTATAACTAACTCTAAAGCTAACTTAACTATGGCAAGAAGCCTTCTTATCTCTACGGCACGCCGGACGGCCACCGTGAAGCCAGACGCATGGTCAGCGTAATGTCCGCCTACGCCTGTATGCGTATGGTGCCGGTATGAGGACCGACGTGCATAACTAGCTAGTGTTCAGTTATTGTTTATGTTTTTATTTATATATTAGTGACATTTTTTTTTAATTTTTAAAGTATTTATATTAAATTTATTTCATCTACTTATTAGTATTTATTTATTTAATTATTATATATTATTTATATATATATATATTTAGAGGTACTTATATTTATAATTTTTTACGTCATGTAAAATTATGTTTTATAACTTTTAAGGCCTCTATTATATAAATGTTCCTGTCCATTCAGGTTGCCTGGAAGAGATCGCTTTGAGCGATAAGGCCGCCCATTAACAACTTAGTTAAGCCTTTTTTAAGTACTATTGTAATTTTTTTTAATGGTTTTAATAAAGAGTTGTTGTTGTTGTTGTTTAGTAGCTACGCCTCGCGGTGCTACTCGCTGCTAAAAGGTGTTTTAGCACATATGTTAATTCGGGGTGTAAGCTACCTCCATACTGAATTTCATTCAAATCCATACAATCGCTTGACTGTAAAGAAGAAACGGGCATATAAATTAATAATAAATAATAAATTCGGGACACTTCCACACACGGTCGCCGGACCCCAAACTAAGCAAAGCTTGTACTATGACTGCCAGAGACTGATATACATACTAAAATATTTTTAAATATACTTGAATAGATATTAACACCCACACATAGAACAAACACAAATATTCATCACATAAATGTTTGCCCTAGGTGGAAATCGAACCCACGCCCCATGCTCAGAAGGCAGGTTCACTACCAACTGAGCCATCGAGGCAGTCAAACATAAGCACACAAACTTTCGTTATTATAATATACCTAACTAGCTGCGCCCCGCGATGTCACACGCAGTTAAAAAGTAGCTTATGTGTTCATCTAGAATATAAACTACCTCCACGCCAAATTTCATCAATATTCGTCCATCCGTTTGAGCGTGAAGAATTAACAACAAACGCATACACCCAGACACACACACACGCGCGCTTTTGTCTTTATAATATACTAACAGTCCCTCGCAGTTTCTCCCGCAGTCAAAAAGTATCCTTTATGCTATTCCAGACTATAATCTATCTCTAAGCCAAATGTCATGCAGACCCGTTTAGCCGTTCTGGCGTGATTGAGTAACAAACCATGCATCCATCCAAACTTTCGCATTAAAATATTAGTGGTACAAACAGGATTTGTTCAACATCAACGTACAGTAACTACCTATAAATAGTCTGTTCCAAAATGATTTAGCAAAAAGACCAAACGTCGAATCGAACATGATAGTATAGCCCGCGGAGTCAGAATAATTAATAGTCGCCATGTATCGGTGATTCCTCCATGTATCCGTCCAACCGTATTTTTAACCGACTTCAAAAAAGGAGGAGGTTGTTGTGTTTTTTTTTGTTTGTTACCTCATAACTTTTGACTGGGGAATCGTTTTTGATGATTCTTTTGTTGTTTAAGAGATCATACTTTAGTGTTACATAGATAACGAGTTTTTAGATTATTGTCCGTTTTATTAACGGATTATGTTTTTGGTCAATTTTTGGATTGCTTCTATCGCTGCTGGGTATTTTTCTAAAGGATTAAAGGATTTTCGAAAGGAATTTTTACTAAAGGAAACTCTGCGGTGGGAGGCTTCGGCCGAGGCTAGTTACCACCCACCGGACCAAGCCATGCCGTGAAATGGCCTAGTCGTGTTTCGGGATGTAGGTAGTCCGATGTAACCGTTCCGAAGACGGGTCTGAGCAGTGGCCCACTTGTAGCGCCTCACTCAACTGCCGTCTTTGTACTTCTTGACTCTACAAAACTTCAAGGCTAGAGTGAATAAGTACGTTATAGGTCGTCGTGCTCCATCTTAGACTACAACGTAGCTTAACATCAGGCGAGTTGGTGGTCAAACGCCGACCTATTATACATAAAAAAAAAAACAAAATTAGTTTATTTAAGGTCAATAATTGATAGATGGTAGTAGTTGTAAGGTTAGGAAGTTTTTTAAGGTAGTTTAGTTTGCTTAAGAATTGTAGCGTGTAGCGATAAGGGTATTGATACAAACTGTTAAGTTTTTCAATACTTAGTGTTTTAAAATATTATATATGAATTTTACGAAATAAATAAATTGAAAAAAAAAGGTCCCATATGAATTTTACCGAAATCGGTCAAGCAGTTTTTAAAATATCATTAAAAGTCTTTTTTTTTAATTTACATTAGTTGACGATTTTTCAGATTTTTGTCCGTTTTATTAACGGATTATGTTTCATATGAATTTTACCGAAATCGGTCAAGCAGTTTTTAAAATATCATTAAAAGTCTTTTTTTTTAATTTACATTAGTTGACGATTTTTCAGATTTTTGTCCGTTTTATTAACGGATTATGTTTTTGGTCAATTTTTTGATTGCTTCTATCGCTACGTGTTGGGTATTTTTCTAAAGGATTGATGGTGTAGTGCATTTTGTTGAAGGCCTAGTTTTGCTTTTGAAAAATGCTAAGACTTCGTTCGCGTTTATTATTTATATATATACATGTGTGTATACATATGTGAGCTATCCTATCTGCTAAGGTAGATCGAACTGCACACGGTGTGCAAATTTTATTGAAATCGGTTAAGTAGTTTAGGAGTCTATAGCGGACAAACAACGTGACACGTAATTTATATATATTAAGAAGAAAACACTGTGAATTTGAATCTTGGTAATATTTGATAATTATTTACCTACTCTATGTCTTATTGATGGACATAGAATTATCTTCTCTACCTCTGCAAAACAAAATTATAAAACACAATTACTCGTATATATAAAGAAACCCTTGACACCGATTTTCATAAACACTAATTTTCATCAAACATGGCATAGAATATTATAACTAAAGTAAATTTAGCAATTAACGCGCTTTAAAAAAAAAATGTGTCTGTCATTCGCACGATTTTAAAATAAATAGAGTATGATATTATTTTGAACCGTAACAAAACCCGACAGCAAAATGTACACATGAACTGAAATATCTTTTGAAATTCGTTTTTAACGTGAATTCATAATAATACATTGAAATATACATAATCTGTAGCAGAGGTAAATGGACCAAACTTTTGTAGTGCACATTTTCGTCCTTACATTAAAGTTTAACATCTACACGTCATTTTAAACCTTATCCTAGTTGGTATACAGTATAAATTGTAAAACATTCCAAGTAAAATTAAAAACCTAGCCTAGCTCTGGGTCTCTTGACACCTTTGTACAGAGTTATTACGTTTCTTGTGGTTCATTTTTACTCACATGAGATGAAGATATAAATAACTAAAGGTTTAAAATGCATTAGCTGTCCTCCGCGGTCGCACTCGAAATCCCAATGACAGTAATTTTATTGCGCTATTGTGAGTACAAAATGTAAAAAATGCATTTCTCAAAACAAGCTTTTACAACAACAACAACTTATTAAAAACATAAAATAATTACAATAGTACTTAAATAAGGCTTAACTAAGTTTTTAATGGGCGGCCTTATCGCTCAAAGCGATCCTTCCAGGCAGCATGTATGGACAGGAACTTTCATATAAATAGAGGCCTTGAATGTCATAAGAACATAATTGTGCAAGACGTCAAAAATAATACGATATCAATAATGTAATAATAATAATAAATAAAAATAATAAAAATGATAATAAAAATAAGTACTAATAAGTACCTACACAAAATAAATATTTTATAAATACTTTTAAAATAAATATCACTAATTTATAAATAAATACATAGTGCGACCGTTGTGATATACAATTCTTACTACTTATCTTTCGAAACGGCTGCGCTAAAAAAAATATTTTTCGAGCTACTCTCAGCAAGCCCTTTCATTTTATTACCCATATTGTAGGAGTGCATTAAAAATAACTTGTCCGCCATTTTGTGTGTTCCGCCATCTTGGATTAAGACTGACGTCACTTTGTTTATCGAGTTACTCTTCAGCAAGTCCTTTCATTTAATACCCATATTGTAGGAGTGCATTAAAAATACTTAACTTGTCCGCCATGTTGGATTTAGAATGACGTCACACAACTAACCATGCATTGTCATCCAAACTAAACGTGTTTTTAAATTTCAGCTCAATCGGTTATAGATATCAGCTTTAAAATTGAGTTGCAAGATTCCACTCGAACATCCTTTCCTTACTGATTATAAAATCAAAAGGAACTCTGCCTGTCTGTGTGTTTGTAGGCTTTTCAGTGCTAAACGGCTGAACGTATCATGATTAAATTTGTCAAATAGTTACAGTTTATCACAAGGAAGGTTTTCGGATACTTTTTTCTGAATAAATAAATCTTTTTGTCATGAAATTCTGAAAATTAATAAAATTAACGCGCCGCTTACCAAATGCGTCAGACAACATCACAGAATAGTACGTAGTTGGTACTAAATAACAACTGACAACTAAAATTAACACTCCGCCCAAAACCAGCCAGTATTTCTTTTTTTTTTATTGTTGGACTCTGATCTTTTTGGTGACGGAATTTTTCTTCTTTAACACTTAACTTAAACAGCTAGTTATACTCATACATTGCAAGTTAAATAAAAGCTTGAAAAATATCATGATTACCTATATTGGTACCTAGTCCATTCCTTAAATATCATTGATATATTGACATAGCCCGAAGCACTGCCAAACCGAAACGGCAGAAGGCAGGGTCAGGACATCGATCGTAGAACCGACGGCTGCTGGGGCAGAAAAGTTCTTGAGTGGCGATCAGGCCCCTTATTCTAACGCGTGAGACACTTGGTCTTGGTCTATTGGTCACTCTCAATTCTATAACTATTCTAACGAGGCAGGCAATAATAAGAAATATGTCGACTTCTATAAAAATAGGAACCCAGTCATCGTAAGACACAGCGTGGGAAGGTCCAACAAGGTGGGCCGACGATCTGGCGCGGGTCTCGCAAGGCCGATGGATGTGGGCAGCGCAAAACTGGGGGCTTATCGCGAGGTTTGATAGTTAATGAAAACCTTTTTGTTTTCGTTTGGCTCCATACATTTAACCTAGTTTCATTTCCATAGCGTTTCAGCTTTATTGAAATATATGGAGCCAAACGAAAATGAAAAAAAATTGTTTGGTTTGGTTTAAAAAAAAAACAAAACTCATGGTACCCTGGAGGGCTATTTCTACGCGTGAGATGAGATTTTATCTTGGTCACTCTCACACCTATGACGTTCAAACGAGAGCAACAAGGACGATAAAAGGTGAGATGAAAATCTCAAATCTCCGAATAGGGTCCTTGTTCTTTGATGAGGTTATTGGGGGAGGCCTCTGTCTAGCAGTAGACGTCTTCCGGGCTGAAATAATGTTCAAAATTGACAATGTTCCGGAACTAATAATTTCAAATTAGAAATCAAATTTTATCAATTCTTACAATCATTATTTGATTTAAAAAAAAATACTTTTTGTTTATTATTTTCTTTTCATAGTAAGTTTGTTTGTCACAAATTGGTAACCAATGAAAATGGCTTTTAACATTATTATTATTTGCTAGCCCATTTTAAGTAATAACATATCTGAATATCCTAACTCTACTGATCACACGTACCTACTTAGGTCGAGCCACCGAAAAATTACTCTCAGTTTGGATAGTCGGTTAAAAACAGACACTATATTTCCAAAATAAACTTTTAGCCGGTCACCGCAACCGCGAATAGATTTAGTAGATTTCCCCTGTGCTTGACAGCGGACGCTGGCAATAGGTGGATTTCAGTGGCGAATCCAGGACTTAGGTTGGAGGGAGGGGCTGCTTGACTTAGCTGACGGTAAGCTTTTGTCCCGACTGCGCAAGAAGGAGGGTTATGTTTTGTATGTAAGTATGTATGTGGGTATGTGTGTATATGTGTATGTATGAGATTTCTTCGGCACGCCCAACAGCCTAAAAAGCTTCATGTATTTCGACATGTGAGGTGTCATTTGAATCTTATTGATAGTGGAAGGGTACAACATTTTACAGTCGGGTTTTTTGTTTTTCTTTTATTATTGTTACTTGTTCATTGTAGGTAAACACCACAGCACCTATAACCACGCATTTTTGACTATTGTGGAGTTATGTGTAAGTGAGCTAGCATTCCGTCGTTGACTTCAGTGTCACTGTTGACAGTGATTCCGCGTCAATTCAAATAAAATGTATAAAAATTCGTAGTGGACTTTTTGGCGGGAATTGAAAAGGTGTTGTCGTAATTTTGTATTATTTTCTAAATCTTGTGTATTTTCGAGTGTTAAATGTTTATAGTGATAAAGGTTAATAATCCATAATTATTACACAATGATGTATTATTTTCTCTAATGGTTTGTTAACGTGCACGAGTGTGAGAAAATCATACAAATTACATACATTGCGAAACGTGACTTTTCGTGTTCTCTACAAAACTCTACCTAAAAAGTATCCATGACTTTACTCAAACGGGAAAAGGGGGATTCATCATCGTCGATATCACCTCATCATAATTACTCCATGATCTGTAAAAAACTATATTAACTTGAAACTGACGAATGCACTAGGCGTGCTACGCCAAATTCTCCCGGGTAGGGAACAAAAAAAAATCGTAGTGACGCGATGTCACTAATACTAGACTAGCTCAATGACGGAATTGACACTTCAGATGTTTAGGGGGAGGGGGATGAGCCCCTTAACCCCCCGCCCTGGATCCTTAAATGGTAGATTTCCTAAATATACGTTAAAAATCCACCGCATACGGCCTTTAGTGGCAATATACGGCGCTCTAAACGTTATTTGTTTGATGCCGTCGCTGGCCGCACGCCACAATCCTTAAAATACAGATGGACGTCAGGATTTAACGCTGACAGACCAGAAATAGGGTCTTTTTGAAATAAACAGCGTAGCTCGGCTAGGTGCTCGTCACCGATCACCAATATTAAGCAACAGACGACGTGGTCCTTGGATGGGTGACCGCGAGTGGCATTTATAACTGAGTGCTACCGTGACTCGGGTGACACGTTACATTGTATAGGCTCCGGTTGATGGGCTATCATAGGTTCAAAGTCATTAATGTAGTTTTTACATGTGATTTGAATTTTCCCTCAGTGAGCCCTGTTATATTTTTCGGGATTTTATTGTAAAAACGAACGCAGTTGCCTAATAATGACTTATTTGACATAGTCAGTCTAAATCTCGGTACTATCTTTATTTCTAGTGTTATTATTGTGATAGTCACAGTTCAATTTAAATTTATGTAGATTTTTGCGAACGTACATAATATTTTTAAAGATATACTCGTACAAAGAAGGTATATATTTATTTCTTTAAATGAATCTTTCATTGATTCGCGGAGACCCATCCCGTAGATAGCGCGGATCGGTTCAATTTCAATAGTCAATAAGTCGGCCGCATTCGTGGGACTCCTCGCATGCGAAGTAGCGACCAATTAAAGGTCATTATCTACACCTCGGTCGATATACATGTGGGTATAATCCGAAAGCGATCTTGACCAATGGCATGGGAGTACAGAAACTCTTTTTCACGTCATAATATGCAGGTTCCATTGACTATTGAAAACGTCTCTCATGCAGGCTCTACGGCATGCATACTCGCGCCTTAAATGCAGGCCCCAACCACCAATGAAATTGAGCCTTACTTACAGCACTTTTTGTAAAAAAAAAATGTCAAAAGCAACAAGACCGAGAGACCCTCCGCATTGCGGCAAAATTAGTTACGACCAAGTTGAAGTGTCACCACCTAAAAAATAGTTCCACTGTGTAATTTAAGGCCTTGTATTTCAAAACACGGTTTTTGTAATAACTCCAACCTGCTGTTAAAATTTATGTTTTCATAACGCGTTCCGTTTTTTGTGCCTGAAAATAATTTTGGTGACGGCAGTAGGGTTGCAATTTTTTATTAAATTTCTTACTCTTCGGTTTAGTCGGAACTTTTTGGGGTTAGCATAATAAAACCTGCTGGGAACTTAAAGTTTTAAACTTTACGATAATTATGTGTTCTTTATTCAGATTTGGCGACAGGCTCGCCCCCTGTTACATTTGGGACAGAATATCGTACGGCGAAGTGTGGGTGTTGTATTACACTTCTGCCAGCCCCCTCGGGGTAAAGGCGTGACGATTTGTATGTTTGTTCAGATTTTCATGGCAACGTCGTTTATTTTAAATCAACGCTGTCGCCTTGTGCGGGAAATACGAATACTGCAATTGAAATGATGGTAGAAAAACCGGCCAAGTGCGAGTCGAACTCTCGCATCGATGGTTCCGTACTAATCTGTAGGGATTTAAGAAAAAGTTATGGTAGATATGTTTATTGCTGAATAATATTCATTTGCTGTGACATAGAAGACGGTGTACGTATTACGTTTACATTTAAGTATGACCAAAACTTATTATCCATATAGTATGTAAACCAAAGCTTAAAATACTGATTTCCCATCCTGTAATTCATCATCCATTTCAACTATATTTAGACATTTTTAAATTTAAAAAACTGCTTAAGCGATTTCGACAAAATTTATATGAGATCACCTATAAAGTATGCTCTACCAAACAAAAAAAAATGTTAAATTGATAATGATAACCTACCTCTTTTTGGAAGTCGGTTAAAAATAAACTGCCTTCTGTGAACATACCTTACGATAATAATGATGGATATTGCAAAAGTATTTAAAACAATAATGTTTCTGGTCTCACGCTCCTCAAACGGCGAATTGAATCGCCTTTCAAAAATATGGCGAGCATGACGAGCACCTACTCGAGTAGCAACCACCCTTACTTACGTGCATATTACAGTCTTCAGTTTGATTAATGCGAGCCCCTGAGGCAACGAACGAAACGAGTGCGAGTTTTAAGCCTTACCAGCGCCATCTAGTTCATTTCCTTGTTAATGCATTTTGTAAAGATTTAATTAAATGAAATGTAAAAAAAACGACTGTCAGCCACTTATAAGTGTTTTTTTTAATTTTTATAAACAAGTAACATTATCAAAAGAAAAACAAAAAACCGGCTGCAAAATATTGTCTATGTCACTTCCACTATCAAGACGATTCAAATGACACCTCACAGAACGAAATACATCAAGGGTGAGCCAAAGAAACCTCATACATACATACATACCCACATACTTACAAACATACACTCGAAAAAATAGCCCTGCTTCTTGCGCAGTCGGGTTAAAAGTGTTTCTTTTTTTTGTTTTATATTTTTAACTTGTTCGAAAAAGATAAAAACGAAACTTGTTAAAACTTGTTCGAAAAAAATAAAACGAGGTTATCCTCGGAATAGCCGACCCAACGAGCGTTGGCAAGCGAAGCGTCTCTGATTCAGCTTCTACGAAAATGCTTTCGTATGTCCGAATTATGTCTTGATTTCTTTTCGGATCTATGTTCGGATCAAGTCTTTTTTTTTCATATTTCATTTTAAAAAACTGATTTCGTATTAAAATCTGGATAATTTTTGAACCGGCACACAAAATTTCACGAGAGTGGGTTGAAACCAGAAATCAGAATCTATGGATAACTCCTATAGTTATACGTCACAGTTGAATATTTATAGTTAAAACCGGCCAAGTGTGAGTCGGACTCGCGCGCCAAAGATTCCATACAAACCTGTAGGTATATAATAGATTTTGTTACAGCAGACCAAAAAAATTTGACATGAATACCTCTTCGCGTTTATGAGAAAAGGGGTGGTAAGTTTAAAACTATAAAAAAAAAAATTACTAGTATAACTGAAAGTGTTATGTTTTATTCATCTGTGCTAAAAGATGTTGCTTCGTATCAAATTGAAAGATTCTGAGTTCACGGAAAGTACCCTGTAGATTTTAATTCCTTTGCGAGTGTCGAAAAGTAGCAGCATAAGCTGTTGCATCTTTTTATTGCGTTGGCTTAGAAATTTGATTTTTCACAGCTTCACGGGACGGTAGACCTGAGTATTTTGTATAAATTACAGCTTCATACCTCTACAACGTTACCGACATAAAGGGTCTCGACAGACAGACAGACGGATAACAAAGTGATCCTAAAAGGGTTTGGTTTTTCCTTTTGAGGCACGAAACCCTACAAATGAAAATGTAGCATATACAAAGTATATATTTTTTTTTTTTTGCTTTTTTGTGGTAATAATTAGACTTTTACCTCAGATAAACCTAGAGGAAAAGATAGAACACTGCGTTATATCTCGCTGAAGCCACTTCTTTTTCAATGTGTGCGCGTGATAATGCTGCCATGAAAAACATTTACAATTGCACGAAAACTAATATTAATTCCTAAACTTACGTTAGCCATTTCCGTTCCAACATACAACCTCAGTAGATTTTATATTTTAAAACTGCACATATTTGTATGAGTTCAATGTTACGGGTTTTTCAAAGTTGACTTGTAAAAAAACTGCATAGTTTTTAAAAAAGAACCTCAAAATGTAGTCCTGGCCACACTTTTATAATGCACTATCCATATTTATGTACACGAAATTATACCATAAACAAATACAGATAAAGTCGAGGTAAGAATGACCAAGCGAGTAGCGTAGTTTTTTTTTGCGTCAATGTGTGCGTGTTGTGTACATAATACGACAGTAGCGTAGTAAACGAAGGGACAAAATCACCTGCATTAGCTTATCTACCTTCATCAGGTATCAGGTACTTCTACTTATTGACAAGCAAGACATTTGACTGTAGCTCTTCTAAGGCTTCTACTTGCCCAGCAATACTGGCAATATTGCCGACTGCAGCCCGGCCATCATCAGCCATGTTAGATATCATGACGGACCAGATCACACTCAAAATATTTTCACAATATTTTCGGGCCAGTGTTGCAGTAAAAATGTGGCCTATCTTGGAACACTGGAACAGCAACCGTGTTATCAAAAGTACCAAACATTGTATAGCTTAGATCACATCAAGCCAACTGCCTGCATCATAAAAATAAACTGTAAAACTTGAAATTCTAAATTCTCAAGCTGCTAAAAATGTCGAGTGTGCCAGAATCGGTATTGGAAACGTTCTTGCAAGATTGTCAGCCAATTTCCGAGAGTTGACCTCGATGCTTCTGTATTAATTTAATTTCCTATTTCTGACATCAGCTGTGACTTTTGCTTGATATTTTTAGGACTTGAAACTTAAGCTAGAATATTGTTGTAATATCTTTATTGATTTACTAGCTACGCCCCGCGGTTCCACCCGCGGTCCCACAGGAACTGTTGATTTATCCGGGATAAAATTACCATAAGTCCTTTTCTGTACCCTAGACAACATGTATGCAAAATTTTAAGACAATTGGTTGAGTAGTTGAGACGAAAGCGTTACAAACAAACTTACTTTCACATTTATAATATTAGTTAGGATTAGGATAGGTGTACTAGCTGCGGCCCTTGGTATCAATTCGAGTCTGTTTAGAGTAATATTATAGTCACTTACAGATTGCTTAGTTAGGACGAAGCCTTAATTTAATCCGGACCTTAAAAAGACTATTCTAAAGGGTATGGGCATCGACCAATTAGCAGTCATGGCACGCTCGAATTACCTTATAAGGTGATACGTTTCGCTCATGGCGCGAAATTTAAATTTAAAACAGTTTTTTTGTTTTGGAACTAGACCGGGTAACTATTGTACGTGATAAAGGAATTTGCGGTTATTTTAGACTATTCTTCTCGTTATTTTACAGATATATTTGACAAATATGCACCACATTACTCATGTGAGCTAGGCTTGTTAGTTTATAGGTTAATTGGCTTATTTGAGTATCGAATATCTCTACAAAATATCATAAAGTAAATAAAATTTGCTATCTGCGATAATCGCAAATTCCATTAATACTGTATTTAGCTACTCGAATTTTGATGAAGACGACAAACAATCGTTCATTGATTCATTCGTTCAGTTTTTGCTCGCGACTAGATAATCACTTAGACAATCAGTGAACCAATTTAATAAATTAATTACAGAGAGATATAATAGATTTATTATAAATATTTTTTAAATCTTTATCAGTCATTAATGTTGATGATAATTTATGTTTTTTTTTTACCTAATTTCATTTATTAATTATTTTTGTTTATTTATTAAACCTCATAGATAAACTTCACTAGGTAACTTTATCTTGAAAAAATGGCTAAAACGAGAAACAAAAAAACGAGACATCACAAAATAATTCCCTTTACTTTATACAAATGAAGTCTAAAAACATTCTTTTTAACATCACACTTTTATGAAATTCACGCTCTCTCAGACAATATTCAGTGCAGAAATCGTCAACCTAGCGGAACGCGAAGCTTTGATTGTAGTTTGCTGAGCGAAATAGAAAAAGATGAGTTACAGTAACGAGGTACCCCGCTGTGGATTTCACAGCTAGGTTACTACTACTTATGTAGTTTTTGGATATTTATATATTATGTTTTTAAAGGAGGTATAAAATACTAATAATACATGTAAAATTGTAAATGGTTGTAACTAGTGGTTTTGTAAGCTGAAAATCAGCCGCTTTCCGCTGATCTCTTTCTTCTTTTTCCTCCTGTCTATGTATATGTATATACTAAGAAACATATGTTTCCGTCACTTTAAAAAGTTTTCAAAAACTGACACCAAAAAAATTCTTGAAGTAATTTTATAGAATCAGTTCATAAAATTCCAAAAAAATCGGTTGACAAATGCTACTTGAAAGAAGACGCATTTTTACCGAAACTGAAGCAGAGACGCTCCGGTCGCTAACGCTCGCTTGGTAAATTAATTTTAAGAATACCAAGAGCCCTGATTGTGAAAAAAAAACTATCATTTTATTATAAAAGTAACTGTACGAAACTAAGTAATATCTACTTGTCCTATTCTCTAATAGGTAAGTAATCACCATATTCACGTCTAAATTTTTTCATAACAGATTTTTTTAAACCCTTGAAAACTCGCTAGAGGCGCCTGAAGTAATCTAGGAGTACAAAAAACTTATATATGCAAAAAAAAAAATAAGGTTTCACAGACCAAAAGCTGGCATTGGTAGTTCAGCATGACGTCTTCTTAACAAAACCGGTGATTTTCCACATAAATCATGGATATATAATAAATGATTCATGCAAGTAGTAGGGGTAACGGAGCTTACCTGCGGATTTCATACAGGAGCAGAGTTACGAGTACCGTAACAACGTACTTGACTATACAGAACAAATATCTTGCAATAACTATAACTATTCAACATAACGCAGTATGTTTGAGTAGATTTCACGATGGCGTCAAGTTTAAAAAAAAAATTGACAGTTATAAAAATGTTGCTAACTTCTCACTTGCATACTTACTAAAATAAATTCACACTATCACACTTCACACTAATATTATGAAGGCGAAAGTTGGTGAGTGTGTGTTAGTGTGTAAGTGTGTATGTTTGTTAGTTCTTCATGGCCAAACGGCTGGACCAATTTAAATGAAATTTGGTATAGCAGAGGTAGCTCACACCCTGGATTAACACATAAGCTACTCTATAAAAATGTTATTATACACCAGTAATGTAAACTTTTTACCCGCGGGTAGCACCGCGGGGCGCAGCTAGTTTAAAACAAAAAAGGTCTGACAAATTTATTTGTTGTAAATTTTTCAAGATTTGAATTTGGAATTGTGATTGGTAGCTCACACTTAACCAAATCGCTGACGTTCCGTTGACCCTAAAAAATGGACGGGGAACGGCTCAGTAAGTACCAAAAATGTTTCACAAACGTATACCGGTAGTCCAGCTGGCACGTTTGTGAGACTTTTTTTTTTATGGATGACTCTATGCTGTTGGCCACTGAGGCCTCGACAGCGTACCGAGCATTAGGCAAGCGCAGATGGCGCAGGGCCTCAAAAATGCTTACAAACTACTACTATTACTGCTTACTAGCCTCGGCTTGGGCTGTCGCCGAGGGAGGGGCGTCGAATTGCCCTGGCAGCCCAGAAGAGGCTTGCTCTAGGGCCCTAATTGGGACGGTTGAATTTACGGTTAAAAACAAAATAAATTATTATTTAGTTAGGTTCCCCAACAAGGCGGTCGAGTTATTAACAATAACTCGACCGCCTTGTTGGGGAACCTCACCTCAGAAGAACAGGCAAGAAACTGAGTAGACGTTAGTAATAGGTACTATATTCATTTATTTACATTTATTAGTGGTACTGAGCCGATTCCCGTCTTGTTTTATTGAAAAAGCAACGTCAATATTACAGTATAGTATCGGCTATGATTTGCTCAAGAAATAAGCTACTTTTTACCCGACTGCGCGGAAGGAGAGTTATGTTTTTAAAGTGTATGTACATATGTGTGTATGTGGGTATTTGTCTGAGGTTCCTTTGGCATGCCCTACGGCCCCAACAGCTTGATGGATTTCGACATGTGAGTTGTCATTTAAATCGTTTTGATAGTGAAAGTGACTTGGTACACAATTTTTAACTGTTATTTTTTTGTTTTTCTTTTAAAACTTTTATTATCACTAACACACTATGTTTTACTTGTTTTCACTGTAAAGTTAACACTTTTTGAATGAAGCAAATCAAGTGCAACCAAGAGACGTAGCTAGCTAGCTATTTCATAACAAAATTTCTGAGAGGTCGGATTGCTTCAAAAATCCCAAGTTTATTTCTTTTATTATTTCTTCTTAACTTTTCATCTTCAAGCGGCGCAGTCTAAACTCAATTTGTTGCTTGTTTACAAACAAAAAGAGGGCTGTTACAAGTTATTTCAAAATAAAACATTCTTAAAGAAGCTCTTTAATTTATAAAGAAGAAGACGTGAAAAAAAGTGTTAAAGTAAGCTCTCATAGACTGAGAAAATGAAATAAATGGCACTCTAGTATTCTGTTAACACAAAGTTAACTTCCACCTCTTGCTGGCATAAGACGATACAATACAATACAATGTTACTTTATTGCACTCCAAAAACTACATGAAAATCTTAAAAACTAAAATCCATTTTTCGGCAGTACAAGGGCGACCTTATCGCCCTTAAATTTAAACTCTGATGACTCTGAATTAAAAAGATAACCCGAGCTTTTACAAGTGACCTTAAAAATAACAAAAACGGAGTATTCTATGTACTCTCTTCCGTGTATAAACATTACGTGTTCAACATTGTTCTAAGCCAAAGTCTAAGTCAAAATGTTTTTATTCAATTTGGGTATCAAAGATACACTTATGAACGTCAAAGTTTGTTAATAGACTCGACCGGCCTTGTTCAGAAAAAGAGCCACTACTCAGAAGAACAGGCTAGAAACTGAGGAGCATTATTTTTTGCAAAAAAAAAACACTGTTTCACAAATTTCTACAACTAGGTAAATAAAAATGAAAAAAAACTAGGTAATTTAATTTAAATCTATGTACTAGTGGCTACTTGGCGGAAGTGGAAGGCTCCAGACATCTTTGTCATTTAAATAATTGCTAACCTTATAATATCATCTTCCTTCAGCGTGAGCCCTGTTATTCAGCAGTTCAGTATACTGTTAGTTCTGCATGTTATATTACTAAATTAAAGCATTCCAAGATGAAATTGGATAAACCTGTGAACTAGTGTTAAAGCCATAATGACTTTAACAATATTCAGTACTTAAACTGGGATTAGCAAACTAGTTCAGGTCTAACTATCATGAAAACTTGGATAAGAGCGTTATGCTAGTGGAATTGTTTTGTAACAAAGACAAAAGCTGGCTAAAGACATTAATTTAAGTGGCTGCTCAGATGTTTTAACCAAGTTTAAATTAGGTGAGTACGTTTACGGTTTTACATGAAACGTATCGTCAGGCCTTTCCCCCGAAGAGGCTGGCAGAGGTGTAATACAACACTCACACTTCGCCGGACGATATTCAGTCCCAAATGTGACAGGGGGCGAGCCTGTCGCCATACACCGGGCTCCAGTCATGTAGCAGATGACGTACAATGCACATATGTTCACACAATCAATAAATTTGTGCGTGCCGTCGGCTGGGTTTGAGCCCGCTCCCTCTGGCTTGAGAGGCGGGCCTTCTCCAACTAGGCTATCATCGCTTGATAAATATTTCATGGTGTGTTTGTGTAGTTTTATTTTGTTGATTAAGCGAAATGCGGTCTTAGGGGCTGTTTCCACTGAAGCGCAGTAGAACAGAGCAGAGCGGAGCTCAGCAGTGCACGAATTGACCAATTACAATAAAACCACAAACGACAATGGGCTGTTTTAAGCATTGTGATTGGTCAATTCATGCATTACTGAGCTCCACACCGCTCAGACACACTACAGTGTAAACGCACTCTTATGCATGAGTTGGCCCATGACTATGCTCTTGCATTGTGATTTGACAATTTATGCACTCCTGAACTCCGCTCTACTCCGCTTTAGTGGAAACACATTTTTACAGTCTACCAAGATAAATGAACATCGTTTATGTAAACATGTGTGTTAAATTTCTTGTTTGATTGTATAATCGGTTTGTTGCTTAAGATTGTAACTAGGTACTCGTTAAATTCAGTCGCAAATTTCATACAATTTCATTTAATTTTTCAAAAAATATTTATTCAGTTTTCTTTTTCGAGCCTTCAAGCAACCCTTCCTTCTTGATAATATCATCCATAACTTCCAAGTAACTTAACACAAAACACCTCCCTACAAAACTACTTAATCTTATAAACTTCCAGCAAAGTGTAAAGCGCCATCTATCAAGAAAGACCTCGAACGTGCCAGAGTGCAACCACAGAATAAAGTCAGAGACTCAACTTCGAGGCCTCATTAAGGCCCGTATGCTTAAATGAAAATAAATTAAATTAATATGGTTTTAATTTCACAAACAACCGGAGCCTCCAATTTTTAGTAAAAACGGCTTTACTGTTGATTATACCTCATTAGGGTTATTATGTATTATAAATAAACCATATATGTGTACATTATTTAGAATTAAGATATTAAATAAATCTCATAATGGTTGCTACAAATGTATGCAGTACTAGCTGCACTCCGCGGTTTCACCCGCGGTTAAAAAGTCCTATGTGCTATTCTAGACTATAATCTATCTCTGTGCCAAATTTCATCCAGATCTACTCAGCCGTTATGGCGTGAAAGAGTAACAAACATCCATCCATTCATATCTTCATACATCCATTCCACACATCCATCCATTCTTACAAACTTTCGCGTTTATAATATTAGTAGGATAAGATTTCCTAGAAGAGAATAGAATAATCTTTATTGTCACACTTCCTAAACAATTGTAATTAAAATATCTAATAGGTATTTTACGAGTGCTCGTACAATGGACTCGTCGAAAATTAACCACAAGAAGTTACATAATTGTTATTAATATTTAAAATTTGGATTTCCCTTGAAAACGACAGGGTATCTGAGCCAAGGTAGCGACTTAGTTATAAAAAACGGGCCAAGTGCGAATCGGACTCGCGCACGAACGGTTCCGTACCAATATCTACAAAACCGGCAAAAAAATCATGTCTGTTTTATGGGAGCTCCAAGTATTTTTTTTTTTTTTGTTTTTAGTACTTATTTGTTGTTATAACGGCAACAGAAATACATCATCTGTGAAAACAACTGTCTAACTATCACGGTGCATGAGATACAGCCTGGTGACGGAGGGACAGACAGACAGACAGACGGACGTACAGCGGAGTCTTAGTAATAGGGTTTCGTTTTACCCTTTTGGGTATGGAACCCTAAAAACACCCGCAATCACCCATCTGATCAGACTGTCATCAGCTGTTATTAATAACAAGGCTTCTATGAAAACCTTCGCGTTAGCTAAAGATTTTCTATTGAAATTTCATCTAGAAGGAGATGACGGACGACCTGGGGGGCTATTCCTGAGCATGAGATGAGATGAGATTTTATCTTGGTCACTCTCACACCTATGACGTTTCAAACGAGAGCAACAAGGACGAAAAAAGGTGAGATGAAAATCTCAAATCTCCAAATAAGGCCCCAGCCACGCCGACGCCTGCACGTTTAGATAATACTAACTGCGCCCCGCGGTTTCACCCGCGGTTAAAAAGTATTCTATGTGCTATTCTAGACTATAATCTATCTCTGTGCCAAATTTCATCCAGATTTGTTCAGCCTTTCTGGCGTGAAAGAGTAACAAACATCCATCCATCCATATATACAAACTTTCGCGTTTATAATATTAGTAGGATAGACAAGGGTTTTTGTAACACCCTGTTTATTCAGACCTTCCGCCTCATAGTAGTTATGCATCTGACATAATCTGCGGTACCTATCTACTGGCATAAATCACGTGTGAACTGATTATGCGCTCGGCCGACTACGACTGTGAGTTCACCGATTTAGGTCTAGTGATACATGAGATGAGCTCAAACGTAGGGATATCAAACTATGTCGGAAGAAAACGGTCAGCTTATATTTTGGTTGTATTTTTACTACCTTCATCCTTCGAAATAATATAAGGAAGAAGCGGCACGAGTCCAATTTCTAGTACACAGCGCATGGACCAAATATAACAACATACATACAAGAAAACAGAGACTGCACAGTTCCGTTGATAGTTTTATGTTACGTGTATCTTTAACAAAATAGGGAGACGTACAAAGACTGTTGCGAGAACGAGAGAATAATAATTGTCACTGTTGCGACTGGTTTGCGTGTGTTTGTGACTATATTATACAGTGAATTGTGTGCAACACCTAATTTATGCGGTCTATTTTTAGGTTTTTTACTGTGTCTCCCTTATATTTGATCGACGTTTTCTTCTCAACTTGAGTGAGATTGTGTTATGATAAGCAAGAGTAAAGGACCATTTTTCATGTTGTTCAAAACATGGATATGGCGTGTCGTAAATGCTACTCGCGGTTCTAGACTGTTACTGGGCTTGCTTGTTTGCTGTGTCGGGTACGGCAACAGCTGAACCGAAAGTTAGTCTTCGGATGATCGCAAGAGGCTATTATTGCTGAGCGCTACCGTGTTTCGAATGACACTTTAAGAGTTCGGTGACCACTTTAGACTAACTTCGCATTTGCTTAAGGTATTCTATAGTTATTTCGTCTATAAGAAGACGACGAGCGAAGAGAGCAAGTAATGGTACTGACGAGCCTCTAAAGTTACCTACAGATTGACAAAGTACAATTTCAAGTTTTTTTTTTACTTTTGCACTTCTGTAGTCATTCTTAAAATAACTAAGAATTGCCCTTGTATTATGGATTCATTTAAAAGCTATTGATGTAAACAACCTCCCTAAGTTAAGTTTTTTAAGGGGTTTTTGATTTTCTTTGTCTATCTTTTGAATAAATCAGTAAAAAGGGACCACTTATAAATGCGGATATTTTTATAGCTCTATTTTCTCTTGAGGAAGCTTTAAAAAAAACCAGGTACCTACGGGCGGAGATATATTTCATATAATTGTACATGCTAATGCTAACAACACTAATTACGTTTCATCATAATCTGACAAAATAAATGGTTTCCAAGATTTTTGTATGGAACGCGTTTGTATGGAAATTTCAGAGCGTCGCGGGACCCTTAAATTGTTGGTCCTAGTTGTTTGTACTCCAACAATGAAGCTATGTCCAAAGCTTTCAGGCAGCCCAAAAACTCTGAGCTGTTGTCAGAGAGAACTACTTACTCAGCCAATACGAATTTTTTAACTTTTTACTAACAAACCGAAATAGCACCAAATAATTTTGATAAACGGTGAACGTTATTATTTCCGTTGCTTCTGTACTCAAAGATAATATTATTCGGTGCTATGGTAAAACCGGGATGCGAAATATCCGGAAAATAACATCAGTAAGCTAATGATAGTCCAAGAGCTATGTGCTAGCCAGGGTAAGATGGTGATTGGTGATTGCTAGTGCGACCCCATGTCACTTTACCTCGGCAGACGTACGAGTTTGCTCAGTTGTTTGCTTGCTGCTCTACCCCCTTTCGTTACCCCTGCCTTATGGCGAAAAGGAAATTCAAGGGCATTTAACTGAACATAAGCAAATTGAAACTCGTATGTGTATAAAATTGAGAACTACCCCTTTATTTAAACTAGCAAAACCCACATTTATGTTGACTTGTGAACCGCAAAGTTTTGAGAAGCAGACTCCTAGTCTACAAAGTTAGCGAATCAATTTATAACAATAACAGCTGACATCGTCTAATTAAGATTCATGATAGATGAATACAAGCTTTATTAACTGCTAGCTGCGTCTCGCGGTTTCACTCGCTTTTTCAGTACTTTATATTTCTTTCATAAGTCATCTTCATAAGTCATCATCTTAGTCTGAACACGTCCGGTGCTAGATGAGGGCCTCCCTCAATGGTCTCCACAATGACCGGTCAACATACAACAATGTTTGTCACAATGGTTCATCAGATCGTCGGTCAACCGGAGGCTTCCCACAGCTTAAAGAAAGTATATAACGGAAAGCATATTATAATTTTTGTATAAAATCTTATATCCATCTTGGCTACTTAGTTTAGCTGAGCTGTAGGTAGACATTATTATAGTTACTAAACCTTATTTAGAGTTTACAATAAAAGTAAGCTCATAAGTATAGGTATAAAAGTTATGTATGGGTGTGTGTTTGTATGTGTGTGTGTGTGTGTGTGTGTGCGCGTGATTGTTATACATTATTTGATAATTTGTAGACATTGTTTATATTTTTTCTTTTTTTTAGACACTGGTACACACGCTTGTCGGACCCCAAGTTAATTTGGAGTATTAATATTAGGTCCTTACGTATGAAATCAGCGTTTTGTCGTACTGATCAATTTGATCTGAAATATCTCCTCTTTGGTTAAGAATTCGAAATTCAAATTAATAAATTCATTTAGCTGGTTTTTTTTTTCTTTGGAATACAGTCATTCATTTGTTATTTTCCTCATTATTTTTTCTTTGGCGTCGCTTATTACCGCGCAATGGAAAACATGAAATATCGGTATATTTACGAGTACGAGTTCTACCGTGGCACCAGTGCTGCAGAAACAGCTCGAAGAATTAATGATGTGTACGGCGCTGGTGTCGCTAAAGACAGCATGGTACGTTTTTGGTTTCAACGTTTTCGTTCTGGAAATTTCGACCTTAAGAACCAACCCCGTGGACGGCCGGAGATCAAAGTGAAAAACGAAGAATTAAAGGCTATTGTGGAAGCGGATCCATCACAAAGCACTTCAGAGATAGCAGCAGGCTTCGGGGTAAGTGACAAAACTGTATTAATCCACTTCAAGCAAATCGGGAAAGTAAAAAAACTCGAACGATGGGTACCTCATGAATTGAGTGAATCGAACTTGCAAACACGGGTCGCCTGCTGTGTTACTTTGCTCAACCGACACAATAATGAAGGGATTTTAAATCGAATCATTACTTGTGATGAAAAGTGGATATTGTACGATAATCGAAAGCGCTCATCGCAATGGCTGAACCCTGGAGACCCAGCCAAATCCTGCCCTAAACGAAAATTGACTCAGAAAAAGTTAGTTGTAGTGTTTGGTGGACTAGCGCCGGTGTCGTTCACTACAGCTTTCTTAAATCTGGCCAAACGATTACGGCAGATATCTATTGTCAGCAACTGCAAACCATGAAGGAAGAACTAGCTGTTAAACAACCGAGATTGGTCAATCGCTCTAGGCCACTGCTGCTTCACGACAACGCAAGACCACACACTGCACAACAAACAACCACTAAGTTAGCTGAGCTACAATTGGAATGTCTGCGACATCCACCGTACTCCCCGGACCTTGCTCCAACAGATTACCATTTCTTCCGGAATTTGGACAACTTCTTACAAGGAAAAAAATTCCACTCCGATGCAGCAGTCCAAACCGCCTTCAAAGAGTTTGTTGATTCTCGCCCCCATGGTTTTTATAGTAAAGGGATCAATGAACTACCCATAAGATGGCAAAAGTGCATAGATAACAACGGTGCATACTTTGATTAATTAAATATATTTTACAAAAAAAAATCGACTTTTTATTCCTCCCGTAGAAAACGCCAATTTCATACGTAAGGACTATAAATAATAATTTATTCAGGTAACTAGACAGGCAGCGTTCTACTTTATAATATTTATCTATGTATATGTATATCGTTTGCACGACCAAATAATGCGATTTAATCGCGTGAATATCACTATTGAACGTTTTGCGAATTGATTACCCGAACTTTAATAATGACATTTCATAAATTCGTTTGACCGTGAGTCCGTGCGAACAATGCCATGTGATCATCGTTTGTTACGATCTAGGTAGCAATTATAGCCTAGCTATGTAACAATGAGACGTTCTGCTGCAGAGTACCTACTCACTTAGCCGTGTAACACGCAATGTAGTATAATGTATCAAGTGAGTACGTAGGCGCGAGCCTGTTACAAAATTTTTAGTGTTTGATTTGAATTTGATAGGTTTTTCTTTCTATTGCATGATAGTCTTGCGTTGTACCTGCTACAATGCGTTCTAATCGGCTAAGAGACCCTGCTTACCTCCTATCGATGACCGACCGAAAATATTATGGGTTAGGGTCAAATGGGCAGTTGCGTCTTTCAAAAATTACTGACAAACCCTTCATAAATTAGGCGCCACCTACATCTTTTTTTACATTTTAAGTTGCAATAATCTGTACAAAATTACGTTAATTGCCTAATTTATGAAGGGTTTGTCAGTAATTTGCGACCCTTTTTAGTGACCCTATTTTGTTTGAATTTATACGTTTTTGAGGGATTTTTAAAATAATAAAAAGTCAAAGTCGATGTAAACAGACAGAAAACTTATCATTCTTTATGTAAATATGAAACTTAGTGAACCTAATGAAATTGTTTAGGAAATGTGTATGAGAATTTCATTTATACTTATCTAAGGTTACAGTAAGATTAATGATTTTAAGCGAAGCGTCTATGCTTCAGTTTCAACAAAAATGTTTTCGTATTTCAAATTTCGAATTTCTGTCTGGATCTCTGTCTTCCTCTAAAGGTCGCATTTCTAAACCGATTCTCTTAAAATTTTGCAAGTACATTCAATAATTATCATAGAATATTTTTGTTGAGTAAGTTTGTCGAAAATTTTCAACAGTAATTACTATATTATAACAGTTGTTACACTATTTAATAAGTTTTATCATATTTTTTCTCTTGTTATTTTTGATATCTGTGGTGTGAACAATAAAGAGTTTATCTATCTATCTATCTATCTATCTATTAATAAGAACCTGCAAACTAAATTTTACATGAATTGATTTTGGAATGCAACCTGTATAGGACAAACGTTGGTCGCGAGGTCTACAGCACACAGAATCACTAATAAAATTAACGATTTTGTAGGATAGCTAAAGAAACAGCGTGGTGTAGCTAGCTTATAGAATCACAGTAGGAAGCTACCTATCTAAACTACAGCTAGCTAGCTCTGGTTCTAAAGCTGGCACGTCGCTATCTCATTTCACACTTCGTCGTGCAGCTCACTACTAAGGCGTCACGCCAACTGTGTCTGAATTCTGCTCCATTTCTCTCCAACATTACCGAGTTTAGCTGGTATCGATTCTGCATGTTCTAAAGCGAAGTTTTGGGAACGTTTCAATAATTCAAGCGTGAAGGCTCATCTGAAAATCAGTTAGGTGCTAGATAGACCCTTCGCTGATAGATTTTGTATGGCTTTCGAATAACTTGCAGTCTTTTGTCTTTTTCTTTCTTTTACATTTTTAGCGCGGCTGAAAAAGACAAAACACTGTAAATATGTAAAGCACAGTGCCCTCTTTACTAATAAACGTTGTGTAGCCTCGGAAGGGTTGTAAAGTGTTTTGCTTTTTTTAGGGTTTCATGTACAAAGGGTAAAACGGGGATTTTTACGGTCCGATATGGCACGCCATGAATTTATGAATACTAGCTTGTGCACTACACGTAATTTTACAGTCTGACATTTTACTTTTCCCTATTCCGGGCCGTTTTTTCCAGTCCGAGATGACAGCAACGAAAAACGCGTCTAAGCTTGTGCATTGCGTCCGGGATTTTTATGAGCAGGCGCCTCACGTCCCACCTCTTGCGCCCACGACACACGCTTCGCTCGTCTCATCCAAATAAAAAGATCGGACTGCCGGACAGTACATTTCCTTGTAGTGCGCAAACGACTCGGTTTATTTTTCTGTACGTCTGTCACCAGGCTGTATCTTATGAACTGTGATTGTTAGACAGTTGAAATTTTCACAGACAATGTATTTTTGTTGCCGCTATAACAAGATACACTAAAAAACAGAATGACTATATGATTGGAGCCCGGTGTATGGCGACAGGCTCGCCCCCTGTCACATTTGGGACTGAATATTGTCCGGCGTGTAATGTGTGTATAAGTGTGGGTGTTGTATTACACCTCTGCCAGCCCCTTCGGAGAAAAGTCGTGACGATAGGATAATGTAATGTTATGTTAGGATATAATAGGAATAATAGGATATAATTAGGATATAATATAGGATATGTAATGTTATGTTATCTGAAGCAACACGAGTGTTATCGTTATACCAAAGTAAGTACTTCAGTTTGTAAACACACGCTATTATTGAATTTACACTTCTAATGCGACTTCCAACAAGGTTGCGTTAAACATTTAACGCTCCTGGGGAGGGGGGAGAAAGAGACAGAGCGAGGGGAATGCGTGGCACTCGAACGCATGCGCGTAGTATAGCTGTTACAGGCCAGCGCGAGCGTTAGCAACGAGTAGCGTCCAATATTCCATAGCAAGAGGGAGAGAGAACAGATACACAGAGGTTTCACTTCTTCCGCGCGGAGGGATTCCACGCACTATTTTTTAAAATTTTGTATCATAATAGCTAAAAATACATAATCGCTCGAGTGACAGTTACCGAGAGAAGCGTCTATGCTTCAGTAAGAAAATAGTCCCATTTACATTTTATTGAAATCGGTCAAGCAGCTTTTGAAATATCAACACAAGTCAAAAAATGGTTTACATGGACGCGATGTCGTTTTTATGAAGCTTTGTTTTTTGTATTATTCTTTCTTTTATTTTATAGAAGGCATGGTCCAACAAACAAGCTCTAGCATTCAGCAAACACATAATCACGTCAAAGTCATCCGTCTCTTTCGAACTTGTTGTAAGTGACTTATTTCGGTCCTGCTTAAGCATCGATTGACGTCATTACGTGTTTCTGAATGCTGTACCTTGGCGGAGTATATTATTATACCATAATAGAAGGGTATTTAGGTATGTTAAGTAAGTCCGTACTATCAGGTGACATACAATACGCATATAATTATGTTCACACAATGAACGAACTGGTGCTCCATCGCTCCCTCTGGCTTGAGAGGCGGGCCTTCTCCAACTAGACTATCATCGCAGATTCCAATAAAAGGTTGCCTATTTAAAAATATGTTATATTTATTTTAATAGGTGCTTATTTATCTTCTTTACTGTACTTATATCGTCTTTATGAGGACATCACGCCAGTAATTTAAAACACATTTAACCCAATTCTATGCTGTCTTCTCATTTTACTGCTTTACCATAAACACATTTCGCCATAAAGATTTGATGACCCGCCGAATGGCATCGGTGATATTATACAATAAAATATATTTTTTATTCGTACTTATTAGGCTGGGTTGGAAGTAGAACTCAAAATAGAATTTATTAGGCTATTGTTGATTTTATGAATTTTGAGATCGTTAAAAAATTAAGACATACAACGAGAAATAAGGCAATTATCACACTGATTCGTGCAACGCGACGTTGTGCTGGAAGATTTGACTAAATTTTCCACGCGGATAGGCATTGTCAGTGTATTGTACTACGAATGTTATGAATTGACGCGCTCTCACATTTGTTTAAGGCGCGGTCATATCACGATTTTTCACCCGAACACACACTTAAGCGGCTTCATTCGGAGTTAAAATCGTACATCAAATTTGATGGTAAAATGAGATCGGCGCGTAGAATTACAATTTCAAAAAGAATAAGTTCCTCAGTTAAACTTAATGGAACTAATCTGGTTATGTAACAATCCAAAAAATGCGTCGTAATCGCTGAAGAACCACGCTCAAACAGTTTTTTTTTTAAAGATAGGTACTTAATGTAATTTTTTTTTTTCGAAATTACAATGATTTTCATAATTCTAATCCGGTTTTACTGTTTTTGGATGTTTTTTTCTACCAGCTGTATTTTTTTTGCACCTAATCATAACAACACTTCATATCAGACTAAGCGTAATCAAAATACTTGTTTTCGTTTGTTTCGTGATAATACTGGGCCTTAACTTTGGGTCCAAAGGCAATTTCAAATGGCCAATATTGAACCTTATTACTGATTGGCTTTATCAAGTGTCAACTTAGTGTCCAAATACTGATACATTGGTGTCTTGGCACCAAGAACTACATAGATTAGTGCAAATATGACCAATGTGTAGCTGCGGCATAAACTTTAGCACCATCTAAATTTGAAAATATAGTCGGCGTTTAAAGTCTTTTCTTAATTGAACAAGTGAATTTAAAATAAGTGTAAATAAAAAATTGAAAAACCTCAGACTCCGATCCTCATTAACACCTATTTTTGTCAAAAATAGCTGAGAACAATCCCGAAGTCCCGACTACATACAAAACAAAAAAAAAAAACAAAATGAAAATAGGTTCATCTGTTCGGGAACTACGATGCTACAGACAGACACACAGACTCACATAAACACACGTTAAACTTATAATTCCCCCCGTCGTATTGCGTTGGGGGCTAATAAGAAAAGATCTCAGTTTCGTGTAGTCAATATTTTTCAAAAGTTTTTTTGTAAAAAAGAAAAAAGAAAATACCACCAATGAACTACAGAAACATGCCTGCATTCTTCCATTACATTTTATTGCAGAACTCCATCCACAATCAAACCTCAAAATCACTGATTACAAGCCATCCCCTACAAAACTACCTCTTAAATTAATCCCCTAATCCCTGAGCAGTGCGTAAATCTCACAGACATAGGATTTTGTGGACAACGCTTTTTGTCTTACAAGCGTTACAACTCGCGATCACTTTAGAGTAAAAGAGTGATACAGTACTTCATTGGCCAAAAGAAAATTTGTTACTTAAGGCAAGTCAATTAATTACAGAATAATTGAAAATGTACACAATATTGAAAAGAAAATATACATAAATGTACATAATCATCATGACTTTCCCCCGAAGATGCTGGCAAAGATGGTATCAAAAATATACGTAGGTACATACTTAAAAATGAGTTTTTTTTTTCACATATTTCATTCTGTCTTCTTTAGAATATAAAATCTTCGTTTGTTTAATCTACTTAAATCAATTGAACATTTGACAGTGAAGATATACGACAACGATTCAGTTTTTTTTTTCGTATTGGGTCTAGTAAAATATATTTCTGAATCAGTCACAAGTCAATATAAAAATTAACTAACGATTTAGTTAGATTAAACCTAAAAAATAATATTCCTACTCATATTATAAACGCGAAAGTTTCTAAAATTGGATGGATGGATAGATGGATGTTTGTTACTCTTTCACGCCTGAACGGCTGAACAGATCTAGTTGAAATTTGGCACAAAGATAGATTATAGTCAAGAATAGCACATAGGATACTTTTTAAATGAATATAATACGCGGGTGAAACCGCGGGGCGCAGCTAGTAATAAATAACACTATTGCCATCAAACAATCCACTTCTACCAACTAAGTCTGCGAACCTCCCCTGTTTAATAAGAGTCGGGATTTGCAACGGTAGCGCCATCTGCTGTCCCCTCGGTGCATTAGAATTACAAACTAGCAAATGTACTGTATAATATAGGAAGGGATAATGTATTGGAAATAATTAGTTGTTAGATTGGAAGGATTTGTTTGGGGAATGTGCCACGGCTGAGGGATTTATTGACCAAGCTTTCGAAGTTAATTTTGTTAAATTTGGTGCTTCTACATTTTTTAACACTGGATTGAAACACTGTGCCTGTCAATGCAAATCTTTAGCCTGTGTATCCACAGGAGAAGTGATGAAAACATATGGAAAAGTAAGGAGTAATTCTCTTGATTTTTACTCATTAACCGACTTCCAAAAAGTAGGAAATTCTCAATTCGACTGTTTTTTTTGTATGTATGTTACGCGATTACTCCGTCAATAAAATTGTGAATCGATTTCAATGTTTTTTTTTGTTTGGTAGGTCATACTTTAGAGGTGGACTACCTCTAAAGTATGACCTACCAAACATATAAATTTTATCGAAATTGGTTAAGCGAATCGAAGTTTTTAAACGAAAATCTAAAAATTGTTTATATGAATGACGGAAAGTCGGTTTTTTAAGCATTGCTTTTTATTCTACTTTAACACAAATCGAAACGAGATAGTTACCCGACTGCGCAAGAATGAGGGCTATGTTTTTCAAGTGTATGTATGTATGTACATAAGTATGTATGTGGGTATGTATGGATGATGTTTCTTTGGCACGCCCTACAGCCTAAAAAGCTTGATAGATTTTCATATGTTAGGTGTCACTTAAATTGTCTTGATAGTGGAAGTGACAAAGAGTACCACATTTTACAGTACAGTTTTTTATTTTTCTTTTAATAATGTAACTTTTTTACAAGTAGTAATGAAGGTTGCCAGTGAGAAATGTGTGCGGCACGGCGTAAAGAGCCAGAGCTACTGGACTACTGACAGGTAAAAGTCTCTACAGACCAGACCGCAGACTTTATATCGGTCGATGGTTTGGTCGGCTTCTTAATCAGTATGAAGAGGTATGCAAATGCGCAAAATACAGCGATTCAGTATCGGTCGTATCGTCTTCAAACTAGCTCTAGCAGCCCAACCCAACCAAACTATCGTCCGACAGAAAGTCTGCAATCTGCGGAAAACTGAAAATTCTTAAAGGAGTTCGCTACGCATCATCTTCCTGACCGACTCACTGGACAAAAATAACCCAAAAATTCGAACTCTAAAGGATACTAAGCCATTGTTAAGTTATTACAATAGCGGAAGAAACTGGTAAACAATAAATTCAATGAACAAACTTTGTTTGCTACGGTCAAGTAACTTTGAACAAGCATCTTGTGGTTCTGGTTAAAGTTCAAATTTGGATAAAGTTCAAAACGTACTTGACTTTTGTTTAATTGTTTTAACTGAATGAAGTAAAACAAGTAGCCATATTAACTTCTCAAGATGCTTCCTCGTAGGGATCATTTGCCTGTAATGCAAGATTCGATTTCGAGTGTTACGATACAAAATTGCGTCACCTCATTAACTGACAAACAGTTTTGCTCGTAATATAACTGTCTTAAAAAAAATTGACGACTAAGCGTCGTTTTAACATACGGGCCTCATACTTAGGCCCGTATGCTAAAACGACGCTTAGTCAGTTATCTCGATTTAAAGCTGTTTTTATTTATGGTAAAACCAATTTTAAATGGAGATTTAAGACTGAGTTTCGTTTTAGCATGTGGGCCTAAATCAACGCTCAGTCATGAAAACTGGTTCAAAATTATTAATTCAAAACTGGCTTAATCATATATTAAACCAGTTTAAAATCAAAATTCATGACTGAGCGTCGTTTTTGAATACGGCCCTTAGATTCTATTTTATCTCGGCTCTCTTCACTCACCACTGTAAATTGAACACTCTGCATGTATGATTACAGGTTGAGACCTGTAATGTTCGGTTCTCTCACCTCACTGCCGCAATGCTTCAATCTGAACAGTTGGTGACGAAGCACCTTTAGGTCTTTACACTGAGCAAGCTTTGAAGCGGGGAAGCTTTGTTGTCAAGTCATCTATTCCACAGAAATCACGTAATTTTTCTCTTCTTTTCAGTGGTTTAAAATTAAAAAGCCATTTAAAAAGCGGTCCTGGTCATCTATTCTAAAAGCTTGCTTTATTACTTTTAAAATGGGTGACTTTTATAACATTTATTATTTAATTAATTTTAATGTAATTACATCATTTTTTAATCATTGTTATTCTTCTCTAACAAATGATGCCTTCACAATATTTTTTATACAATAATCAGATTGCTGTCATACTAAAAACTTTTAGCTTAACAAATTTAAAAGAAATACAACTGTCGTATCATATTAATACAGCTGATACACATACAAAGAGAGAGAGAGAGAGAGAGAGAGAGAGAGATTTAGATACAGCTACATCATTTTAATTTTGTTTAAGAACGCAGATTGCATGCGGCGCCATCTAGTTTCACTCGTAGCTAACTAAATTGCTGGTTGTTAACCATAACATATCACGCCTTTCCCCCGAGGGGGCTGGCAGAGATATAATACAACACCCACTATTCGCCGAACGATATTCAGTCCCAAATGTAACAGGGGGCGAGCCTGTCGCCATACACCGGGCTCCAGTCATGTAGCAGATGACAAACAAACAAAAAAGACAAAAGGTTGGTTGTTAACCAACCAGTAATATTTTTACCTACATAAATATTAATAGGTAGATTAATTAATTCCCAGACACAATTCTAATAATTTCCGTGGCAGAGCGTCACATTTCACACCATCGCTCATCCCGGACCGGTCCCGTCGGAATGGCTAATTGATTAGAGAACCAATAAGATTAGCCCGATTGTGCCAGTGAAGTTTCAGTACTGGTGACATAGCGGAAACTACGCAGAAGAATGACTTCTCTATTCATATTAAATTTAACAATTTGAGAGTATTATATACTGCGAACGTGACGTTTTGAAAACGTGACATTGTGCTTCGAGAGGGTTTAGATAAAAGTAAGTAAGTTGGAAAGTCAATTGGCCAGCTGATGTTAAAGTTTTTAGGCCGCATACAAGCTTGACATGGCTTGGTTGTTAATTAACAAATTTGCACGGAAAAAAATGGTTTAGTTGTGGCAACTAAATCTGTTTTGCTGCCTATGTCTTAGCTGCTGCACCGAATATCTTCGAAACACTGGCAAAGTTTTGTTGACCACGACTGCTTAGCTACTATTCAAAATAAAATTTTGCTAGGAGAATCACACTCAAGTTGCAGTTACTACAAATTACTTAACTGAGTTTACTAAATTTGTTATCTATATAAACAAAACAAATTCGAATGTTTCAATTAGCTATCAGAGCAAAATATTTTAACTACTTTAAGATAAATTATTTACCTGCTATTGCTAATTGACATTATCTACATTAACCAGTCTTTTCTATTACAGTTATTTCCATGTCGTATGTGAAATTTTAGACGGCAAGCGGGATATTTTGTGCTGTTCCTAATGTTGTGATCTAATAGCATTGTGTGAGACATATCATTATGTAAAGATGATGAAGATATGTTTTAGTAGGTATGTTGTTGTAGCAAAGTATGATAGCTGTCTTAGTGAATTAATATTTAGCTGCACCTCACAAGAGTTTTAACTGTGGTTATAAATTTGGTTTCATACTGTAACAAAACTACTTAGTTGCGTGATCAATTTCCTTTTTGTAAGGCAGCAATTTAATTAGTGGCATAGAAGTTAGTAGTAGCAACTAAGTTAAATAGCTATCCCACGTTTATATGTAACCGAACGTATTAATTGTTTTACTTTAAAAATAAGTAAGTAGTAATTGAATTTGTAACTGCTACTAAGACTTTAATTATTCGACCAAAATAAATTTTATGAGATACTAGCTGCGCCCCGCGGTTTCATCCGCGGTCCCACAGGAACTGTTTATTTTTTCGAGAAGTACCCTATGTCCTTTTCAGTACCCCAGACAACATGTATGCAAAATGTCAAAACGATTGATTGAGTAGTTGAGACGTGAAAGCGTTACAAACAAACAAACTCACTTTCGCATTTATAATATTAGTTAGGATGTCTGGCGCTCACCGGTCGAGCAAAGTAGATGATGATGACGATTTGTCTGGTGTTCGACACAGGCGAGGAAGAGCATAGGCTCGGGGAGGTGCCCAAAGGGGCTAGCGCTCAGGGGGCCGTGGTCGTCTATAGCGTTATATCTAAGCGTTCCCGCAGCTCCCGCAGCAGGAGTTTGAGCTCCTCAGCCTTGAAAAAGTAGCCTATGTCCAGGACGTAAGCTATATCTGTGCCAAATTTTATCCAGATATTGAATATTAATTATATTGATAAGAACCAGTAAGTGCACTGGCGAAACGTACCTAAACTTCGGAGTGACACCTCCCTGGTAGTGTTTACTTACTTATAAACATTTTAAGCCTGTTTCCCACATTATATTTAAGTACTCGTACTCCCTAAACACGTAGGTAACCATTGGAAGAAATGAAATTGTAGCTCAGAATGTACCTAGGTTACCTATCTTAAATAGTAAATACACATCGCCACGCCTTTCCTCCGAAAGGGATGGCAGAGGTGTATTACAACACTTACACTTCGCCGAACGATATTCATATGCAAATATGACAGGGGTCTGTCGCCTGTACACCGGGCTCTAGTTATACAATATAGCAGATGACATTAAATACCTACCACATATTTTCACACAATGAACAAATCGGTGCGCTCTTTTGGCTGAAATTGAACCGGCTCCTTCTGAGTTTAGAAGCAAGCCTTCTCCAACTCGGCTAAAATTCAACTAGCGAAAATGCGTAAGAAAAACAGAAAGCAGAGCAAAATAAGCTCTCGCTCGCTCTACTACGACTCATGTTAGCCTGTCTGGGCTAGTGTGTGAGTAGTGTGCTAGTAGTGAGAGAAGTGTGAGCAATTAGTGAAGTACATCTTCATAAGTCTTCGCGATGTGAGCTTTTCGTAGGTAGGTACTTATTTCTTCCGCGTTGCAAGGGCACAAACGACGGGAGGGCAGTCCGCGTCACCGCGTCATCTCTGCGCTCATTATTATTGCTAGGTAGGTAGGTACAATAACCTAACTTAGGTAGGTACTAACCATTAAGCATTATTTTATTGATGAAGACAAGAATATTTCATACCTACGTAGATGCATTTATGCGTACGTAAGTTGATTGTTTTCTTTGAGCTTGTACTTATTACTTTTGTTCCTTACTTAATCGACCAAGCGAGCATTTGAGCAAAGCGTCTATGCTTCAGCTTAAAAAAAATGCCTTTCTCCACAGGCCGATACAAACGGAATTTCCTAAAATTTTGTTAATAGACTCACTACTTAGATAGATTTAAAAAAAAATCTGTCTAATCATCGAACCTGCTCACAAAATTTCACGTGAATCGGTTCAGGAATGCAACCTGTAGAGGAAAACAGATGTCGGCCGCGAGGTCTACAGCTCACAGAGCCACTAGTTGTTATTAGTGTCTTACCATAGTATACCTACATACCTACTTAGATATTTTTCAATACATAATTAAATATATTTTAACACCCAGACATAGGACAGACACAAATGTTACATAAATGTTTGCCCTAGGTGGGAATCGAACCCACGCCAACAAGCTCAAAAGGCAGGTTCACTACCAACTGAGCCACCAAGGCAGTCGGTTGTTTTTGGTTTTATTAGTTTTCTCACAAAAATATCTATGCATGGGTAAGTAAGTAGGTATACAGGTAGTTAAAGGTAATTAGACTACTTAGGCGTTAAACTTCGAGGCTTAGAATTTATAAATTCTGAAATGTTATTCTGTTAGCATTGCTGGCCTCATGTCTGCCATGCATGGTGTAAACTTCGGAGCATTATTAGTGCCTACCTGACAAGTGACTTATGTAGTTATCTAATGCGGGACCTACATAATGAGTACCTATATCCATCATCGCTATAGTTGTGCGACACACAACATTTAGATGTACCTACCTGTGAAGTTAGTAATACTAAATAATTCATAATTGGTAGGTGCCGGAACTGTACCATACATATACCTACCTACGTAGGCACAAGCACGTATAGACGCACACAATTTGTTTACCTACCTAACTAGAACAGAATACGTTTTTCTGTACCTACCGCGGTTTTGATAGATTGGTAGATAGGTACCTACTTCTGATCCGTGTCTAAGATTTTGCTAAACACGCTTATTAGGTACTTTACCTAGGTAGGTAGGTATATTGTATACTTGTAAAAAAATGTTAAGCTATGATAACCTAGTTTGAGAAAGCCTACCTCACACCAATGTGCGGATTGTATGTCATCTGCTACATACATGACATGACTGAAGCCCGGTTTATGGCGAAAGGATCGCCCCCTGTCACACTTGGGACTGACTGTCGTCCAGCGAAGTGTGGATGTTGTATTACACCTCTGCCAGCCCCTTCAAGGGAAAGGCGTGACGATATGTTATGTTTTGTTATGATAAAAACATAAATAGGTTTATAAATATTTATAGATTCATTTGTCGAGCCAGTTTTAATTTTTTTTCAAAATGGTGGAGATAAGTTTTTTAGCGATTTTGAAATGCTAAAAATACATGAATATATACATATTCACTTACATAAAGTTTCATTTCATTTCGTAATTCGTATCGTATCGTAACGTGTGTGTTCACGTGAATTTGGTTGCGTTACGGCGTTAAAATTGGAAGAAAAAGTGATTATAGTGTTAAAAAAAGGATTTTTCATTTGTGGAAAGGAAATCAGAAGAAGTGAATTCTAGGGCTACAATGCCGCCCAAAGATAAATTCAAAAGTAAGTACCTACTTTGCATTGCATTATTTTATTATGAGCTTTTATACCTACCTACTATGAGTGCTTGCGTGTCCAGATACAGTAATCTAACTGATAAGATTTTCCGTTAGAAAAGTGGCATGCTGCAAAAACCTAGCCGGCTGTACAGGTTTGCATCGCACTGACATCTCGCAATTGATGTATGGAGTTGTACCGATTTTGCCCATACTCACACTTTAGAACCGCGATCTTTCTATTGCCAAGCTTGTAAATTAGCCAAAAGTTTGATGCCTTTATATTGGAAGTTGTTTACGCCAGATATCTGTAGGCATTATAGATAGAAAACGATACCTATGAAAGCCGGCGGCATCCACAAAGCCGCGAGATACCTGTGAGAGACGACGAGAGGGAGGGAGACGTAAACTCCCGGCCTTTCGGCGTGCGAGCATCGCACGCGCTTATTCAGTCAGTTGTCGGTGAATTACTGTCCCGCGCTCTCGCGTCCGCTCGCACGTAAAAATTTCGGCAAACTTTAACTTCGCATTAAAAAAGTTTAAATTGTTTATATTGAACTAATAGTGCTTTTATCAGTGCATGGTGTACACCGGGCCGGGTAGAACCTGGCGTGAACTTAGCACCCCTGGCCGAAACACAAGTACTTAGGTACCTATAGAACACATGTGTTGCAAAAAAATAACGTAAGCTTTTACAGATGAAAATATAGAATCATCACCTATCTTTATTGACCGAGTATTTTTGGAAAAACTGTTACCGAAAATAGGACAGCGAACTATATTTGTCACTTTAAAAACATGCAGAAAGTAACTATAACTTATTGCAATAAGTACTTCTAATTGATGTTTAGCATTTTCAATCACTAATAATTGTCGAGTCCTAACATATATGCTGTTTACAGGTAATTCCTAGAAAGAAAGAAAAATTGTTGGGCGCAACAAGTGTGAAATGTGTACAGTGTAGTACAACACCCATACTTCACCGGACGATATTCAGTTCCAAATTTGACAGGGGGCAATCCTGTTACTATATTTTGGCTCCAGTCATTGGCGCGTACCTACCATCGGCTGGTATCACTCTATTTTGCAACAAACTTAATGCATCAAACAGGACTACAATACAGTAAGTATATTTGTGATTTAACGATTCTGTATGTGTTAATTGATTCTGTTTTGGTCATTATAAATATGCAAGGTTTAATAGGGTAGGGTAGGGTGCGAAGTGGTGGCGGCGGCGGCGGAGTGAACTAGCAACTCCGATTCGAGGCGACTGGAAAAATGTACCTAGATATTGCCGTCTCTGTTGCGTATGTGCATGATACGCAGCCTAGTGTGAAGAGCCGGCCGGCGTCTGTCCTTCTACTGGTTACCTACATTTCTCAACCGAATCTCGTGAAATTTTGTGAACAGGTTCTACATATAATGATTCAGAATTTTTTAGCTGTCAGGTTTCGGTTTTTTTCAAAATGGCGAAGATCTAGGTAGGTAATATGATTTTATTTTTCAAAAAAATGCGAGCTGTATAAAAGATAGATCCGAACATAAGAAGCACAGACGCTTCGCTCGCTAACGCTCGCTCGGTCAACTATGTTTGCTGTCTGACGGTAACGCAACACGTATAAATAACGTATACGCGCCGCTATACAGACAGTCATCAAAAGCGAAATACCTATACCTACTTACCTACGTATGAGCGTAGAAGATATCTCTAATTGTAGGTATGCAAGGCATGCAATGGCAAGGGTACCTAAACCTAAAAAGTATTAAAAACAATAGTAGGTACCTAACTTCTATCTCTATTCTATTTGTAGCGTTTCCAAGGCCAAAACGGTTGAACGGAAACTGACGAAACGGAGGAGGTTTACAAGTCCGAGCGTATGTAAATAGGTACGAGTATATACCTATTACTTATATATTTTTGATAATGAGCTAAGTGCCGTGTTATACCTACTCCCTGTTTTTTTTTCGTACTCGCGATCAGAGTTTTACTGATGAACATCGTTTATTTTAAAACATTATATTTTTATGTCAGTACGCCGAGTAGTACCTACCACGGATTACTTACTAAGTTTCTACGTAAGAGATAAATCACTTCGTCAGAAATTGTCAATACCTATTGTTGTAATAGCCTATTCTTTTGAATCACTAGACGCTGTGAACCAAAAAGACCTACGACCGTAAAGCATAGAACAAGTAATAATAGCGTAAAGTGAGTTTCGCACCGTGCCGCCCGCCGCTCGTACTATTTGGTAATCTGTTACACGGCTTTCGGTTATCAGCTGGTATCGGCTGGTAGTTAATCAGCGCGCAAAGTACAGGGGGTCTACCATGATGGTTTTGGTTACGTTTTGTTGCCGACGCTGAGCGCCTGTGAGTCATATCGCTGCCCAATAAGGTTCACGGTCGAGTAGCATACGCGCTAAGATCAAATTGAATTGCAATAATGTACCGCACGGAACGGCAACGCCGCTTTTAAGCAAAAATTTGAATTTTTGGGCGCGAAAACTGTTTTTGATTATTACGTGGAAACTACGAGGTCTAGGAATCTGAAAATTTTGCTGTCTATGTCAGCAATCATGCTTTAATTTAGGCCCTTTAAATGAAAACTCTACGTTTGATAGTTTCGTCGATTCAACATGTGTCAGCTGATGTGACGTAACTTCAGCTTACACATAGGTATTAGCTTATAACTCGGAAAGTATATGACCCAGAGACTTGAAAATTTTGCTGCCAATGGCAGCAATTATGCTTTAAAATTTGAGCTAAAATGCATAGTCATACCTTCTTTCGTTCGGAAGATATGAGATGAGTAGCAATCTATAAATGGGCAAACCGTGTGTGGTTAGCACACAACCACATCTCGTTTAGGTTTTATGTTATTTTTATTTTAAGCCAACAATGTTTTATGGTTTTGATGATTTATTTATTAAGTACCTATGTTTTTTTATTTACAGATGAAAAAAAAGTGAAAATGTTTAGAGCAATGACAACACTATTTCCTATAAAAGCTATAGTCATGAAGAAGAAACGGCAATGGAGACCGTCCCGGTTTGGACACAAGGGCTGATGCAATTTTTAAAAGTAAGTATATTATAGCTACAATAAATATTTGAAACTGTGTTGATTATCATTTCAGGAATAATGAAAATTTTTAACGTTAGCTTTATTGTTACCTTAGCTGTCAAAACCATATAAAACCAAACTACTTGGGTACATGTATTTAATATGTTTTTTTTTTCAGTCTGCCGCCGAAATCCAGTCGCATTACCTAAAAAAGAAAAGTTTCGAGGGCTGAATGTTGGGCCCCAGCTGTTTGCCGTTTCTCCGGATGAAGACAAAATCTCTGAGTGCTTTCTGATATTTAATAACATTACAGCCTTTGACATTTTTTATAAATCATTTCATGCCTTGAAGGCTTAAGTAAAAATTTAAGTATATAATGGAAGTGGTGTTCTTATTATTAATTAAAATCAATTAGAGGAGGGATATATATATTTGTACTGAATGCAGTCAACTTGTTTAATAACTTGTTTAACAACAACAGACTTAACAACAGACTTGTTTGTCAATTATTTTTGAGAAGCATTTATTAAACTTCATAAACAATTGTTTTTTTTTTGTTAGAGCTTCTATTCACCGAATATGCGATGTGTATAGGTACATATATATACTTGAAGCATGATTGTTAAGTATTAGTAGTAAGTAGTAACAGCTCTGTTAATTAGCTATTCTATTACACCACAAATTGCATTTGTCAAGTAGTTTGTATAGCTGTGGCTGTGAATTGTTTGTTACTTGTGCTAAGTGATTTAGTTGCGTGATCTAAAAGCTGCAATTCTGCACATCGAACGTTGATGCGACGCGGCGACAGATTGAGTGCGTAATTTAAGGAAATGTGCCATGCGTATGCTTTATACATTTCCTTGTACATATTAAAACTTGCACAGTCTCACGCCTTATCTGGTGCCACTTCGCGTCACATTCGTTATGTAGACAGAAGCCTTAATAACACGCCACTAAAATCATTAGCATGAGCCGCAAACTACTCACAGCCATAGCTAAACTACTTATCAGCTGCAGCTACGGTGGTGTAATGAAATAGCAAATAAACTTAGCTGCTACTACTAATACTAATAGTTCAGGCTTCAAAGTATATTAGCTGCCCCAGATAAAAATATTAGGTCTCGCAACTAAAACCCTTAGCACAGGTAACAAACACAATTCACAGTCACAACTAAACTACTTGTCAGCTGTAGCTACGGTGGTGTGACGGAATAGCAAATTAACTTAGCTGCTACTACTAATACTAATAGTTCATGCTTCAAAGTTTATTAGCTGCCCCAGATAAAAATATTAGGTCTCGCAACTAAAACCCTTAGCACAGGTAACAAACACAATTCACAGCCACAACTAAACTACTTGTCAGCTGTAGCTACGGTGGTGTGATGGCATAGCAAATTAACTTAGCTGCTACTACTAATACTAATAGTTCATGCTTCAAAGTTTATTAGCTGCCCCAGATAAAATTATTAGGTCTCGCAACTAAAACCCTTAGCACAGGTAACAAACACAATTCACAGTCACAACTAAATTACTTGTCAGCTGCAGCAAAGTCTTGTTAGTAGTTATCACTAATATTGTTAGCGACCACAGCTAAAAATAGATAAGATCGTTAGCTGCTATAGCAAATATTAGCAAATAATATTTGCAACTACTGCTAATTATTGTTAAGATTGTTAGCAACTACTGCTAAGTATTGTTAAGATTGTTAGCTGCAACAGCTAAATTCGTTCAGCTAAAAACAATTTGCTACGCTAACAAAAAACTTAGCTGTCCCTATAGTTTGAAAGGATTTTTGCTACTACAACTAAAATTTAGTAACAGTAGCTAATTTTTTTTTTTCCGTGTGCGTTTGAACCTTAAATAAAGTATGATAAATGCGAAAAAGAAGTTGAACTAGTAATATTATTAAAAGGTAAATAATAAAATCCGCCTGCAAAATATAGTCTGACGTTCCTGATAATTATAATTGTTAAAATGTTGTACCCTATGTCACTTCCACTATCAAAACGATTCAAATGACACCCCAAATTTATTTGAAAAGCATAATCCTCCTTCTTGCGCAGTTGGGCAAAAACTTCGAAATAAGAAGGGTGCACTGGGTGGGGTAAGTACGAGTATCGCGAAAAGTACTTGTGTCACAGCACAGTACTGTAATATTATATTGAAGGCGAGTAATATTATAAAGGCGAAAGTTTGTGAGTGTCTATGTTTGTTACTTCTTCACACACAAACTGATGGACAGATTTTGATAAAATTTGGTATAGCAGTAGCTTATACCCTGGATTTATACCATAAGCTAATATCTAGTTGCAGTTAAAACCGCAGAGTGTAGCTAATGCTCATTCTAGGTGAAATAATCCACATAAAAAGCATAAATAAGCCACTGGACCAAGCCATGCCGTGAAATGACATAGTCGTGTATCGAGATGTAGTACGGTGTAACCGTTCCGAAGACGGGTCTGCGCAGTAGCGCACTTGTAGCGCCTCACTCAACTGCCGTCTTTGTACTTCTTCACTCTACAAAACTTCAAGGCTAGAGTGAATAAGTACCTTATAGGTCGTCGTAATCCATCTTAGACCTCAACGTCGCTTAACATCAGGCGAGTTGGTGTTCAAACGCCGACATATTCTACAAAAAAAAGAAATTACCTTGCCTAGCCTAAAATAAAACCGATTATAGCCTAATCGGAGAAGGCCCGCCTCTCAAGCCAGAGAGAGTGGGATCAAACCCAGCCGACAGCACGCACCAATTTGTTCATTATGTAAACATAAGTGCGTATTGTATTTCATCTGCTACATGACTGAAGCCCGGTATATGGCGACAGGCTCGCCCCCTGTCACATTTGAGACTGAATATCGTACGGTGAAGTGTGGGTGTTGTATTACACCTCTACCAACCCCCTCGGGGGAAAGGCGTGCCGATATTTTATGTGTTATGCTAAAACAGTTTTTAGGTCTATTTCTATAGTTTGAACACCAACCCAAAACTTGGTAAGTAAGTATTAATTAAATTTTTTGCTAAAACTAGTTTTCAAGTATCAGCTAGTTCAGTGACTATACAATACAAATACAAAAATTGGTTGTCTGTAAAGTCGGTTTACTGACGATAGTTGAACGTGACAACGTGCTCACTCAAGTAGGAGAGAGACGGATGTCGAACGCTGCCGAACGCAAATGCCGATTGTGCTTCTTTGTCGCTCGTTCCGCGCTCTCGCTTGCACTTCAAGCCTTACATGGAACGCCTCAGAGCGAGGTAACGCCGCATTTTTCATGCGTGCAGCCGGCTCTATCGAATTATAAGACGTTGTCACGTCAAAAACTTTTTATTGACACCAAATACAAAATAAATCTAAACACTCAAAAATATAGGCGCAATGGGCGGTCTCATCGCTTAACTATGTAATATGATGTTCCACACTCTAAGATGGAACGTATCGACTGAATCACTTGGCGGCGCGTCTTTGTGGCTAGAATGTCACGAGTCGTTGAGGAGACACGTTGAACGCTTCGAGAGTCCTCTTGGCTTGGCGTACCTACGCGTTTGAATCGAATACTGATTCTTCAATATTTACTGTGAAAATATGTTCAGAGTCAGCTAAGTATTGGAAATATCTTCATATTTTACACGTGCTTCCCTAAAGATACTTACCGGCCCATAACACTTTAAAGTCTTTACTGCCAAGGATAATGTACTTAATATTAAAAAAAAACCGTCAAGACCTCTTGGAAGATAATAATAGATTATGCACCGAGGGTACAAAACAGTGTCTTACGTCGCAGGCAGCTTATTGAACCGTGAGCGTAACGAAGGACTCTAAGAATTAACTCCCGACTGCAGCGAGGGAGTTATATAGAGTCTCGAGTGAAGCGAGGGGTTCAATCCGCCCACTACAAAGACACTGTATTATCCTAGAGCGGAATACTTTACTTTTCCCACCTTCTGCGAGGCAATAGAAAAGAAAGTGTGAAAATTAAAAAAAAAAGCGTGGAATCCCTCCGCGCCGAAAAAGTGAAACTTCTATGTATCTTTCTTACTACGCGCTTGTGTTCGAGTGCCACGCATTCACTCTCGCTCTGTCTCTTTCTATTCCCCTCCCCAGGAGCGTTAAACGTTTAACGCAACCTCGCAAGAAGGCTCGGAAGTCGCATTAGAAGTTTCACTTCAAAAACACCAAACAAAGTCTTTTGTTTTAAATGCCATGCTCAGCCATGATCCAGCTGCGTTCTTTTTTCTTCTTGGTGACGAGTTCAATTTTTGAAATAATTCTTGAGCCCAGTCGAATTAGCTCAAAATAGAGCAAACCTGGAAATAATTCTAAGTAGTAATATTCAGCAGGTGTTGTTTACAGATACCCTCTAATCACAAGTAAATTGATAATCCATAGTTACTATATTTTTGAAGATGTGTCTATTATTAAAATTACTATCGCTTTGATCCTACTAATAATATTAGTAGTAGCTGCGCCCCGCGGTTTCACCTGCGGTTAAAAAGTATCCTATGTGCTATTCGTCTAGAATATAATCTATCTCTGTGCCAAATTTCATCCAGATCTGTTCAGCCGTTCTGGCGTGAAAGAGTAACAAACATCCATCCATCCATCCATTCTTACAAACTTTAATAATATTAGTAGGATATTATAGTGCTACTCTTGCCTGATTTCTGGGCAAAGGGGCTACTATTCTGGCGCGACTTAGGAAGCGAAGCGAAATATAGTACATTTTATTTATTTTTTTAGTATGTATGTTAGTCTGTAAGGTGTTTATAATATGTGTGTACCTGTGCCTGAATTAAATGATGATTATAAATGTAATTTTATTTATAGCTTAACAAAATTTTGAATTTCAAATAATATTTAGCTAAACTCAAATAAAATTGCCGTTGTTTTAAAAAAACATAATAAGTAATGCAGTTAGTAAATTTTTGAGCTAACTTTTTCGTACGTGGACGCACAAGCACATGGTCCATCTTCAAATTTAGAGAAATGTCTAAAACTAAGCTGATTTCGTCCACTGTTATTTTACCTATAATGCCTATTCAAAATGAAAATATTTGTTCACTTAAGGCCCTGTATTACACGAAATCACCAAAACAAGTATTTTTTTGCGCCTAGTTTGATGAATAATTATGATGATCAGGTGCAAAAAAATACAGCTGGTAGAAGAAACAACCAACTAAAGTTTAACCGAAGTACAATTTGAAAATCATTCTCATTTTGGAAAAAAAATCACAAAAGCATCTTCTTAAAGCAACTATCGGAACGTACTCGTAGCTCTCTAAATTTTAAGCGATTGCACCACATTTTTTTTGATGATAAAATAGCCAGATTATTTTTCTAAAGTTTAACCGAGCAATGTATTTAATATAAAAAATATAATAAGAACACAAATAAGTGTTCTTATTACGATTAATACCAATAAATACGGCAAAAAATGTATTTCTAGGCGCCGGCGCCGACCTTATTTTACCATCAAATATGATTTACGATTTTCAACTCTAAATAAGGCGGGTCACGTAAACGTATGTGTGGGTGGATTCGGTAGATAATCGTGGAATTACCGAGCCGTACATAGAGTAGTACATAAAGGTTATCTATATTTCGCTCTGTCCATCTGCCGGATTAACTGGCATGTGAGTTTGTTAAAATTAATGAATGTAAAATCCAAATAAGTCATTTATTAATTAATTTATTAATTAAAACGGCACATGCCAATTATATTAATTAATTACAAATTATTTCAACATTATTCATATTCACATTATATACAAATTTAACATTAAATAAAAACAAAAATATAAAAATAACAACAATAACTCCATTTGGTCATAATTACAATTGTCAAACATAAACTCACATAAATAATCAGTACCTGGATAACCGAGCTTTGCTCGGTAATTTTTTTTTTTAATTGTGTTTTTGGAAAATAAACAATTGATTTTAGTCTAACCTCAAAGCAAACACTCATTGACTTCGTGTTACTTAACAACGCCATCTGCTGTTGTGTCGTTAAAGCAATTAGTTGCTCACAAAAAATAGTATTATTATTCGCCAATAGATGTCAAGGAAGAGTCATATTTTTCAGTTGAGACTACTCAAACACCTCCTTTTTGTTATTTTTCTGCCAAGTTTATGTTTAAGTTGATTATCGATAAAACACGAATAAAATGACATTAAAAATTATTCCTAGCTAGATCGATTTATTGCCCCCGAAACCCCCTATATATTAAACTAGCTTCTGCCCGCGGCTTCGCCCGCGTGCGAATATTATAATATTATAAGCGGTCACGCTCGCTCTCAATTAAATACACAAACTGACAATATCCCAAACAGAGCAATAAGGACGAAGTTCTTTAGTTAACTAAACTATCTCTGGAATGAGAGTAGTAGTAGTAGTCGCAGTATAGTATCAACAGAACTTAAAGCTTGTGTAAAAAGATAAAATTAGGAGACAACCAAAATTAGATAATTGATAGTAAATATTGTTTACAACGAAAACCTACCTCAGTATTTCTTTGTAAACCATATAATTTGTTTTTTAGAAACACCAGGCTGCTCCGTGAGCTTACACTGGAGCAGGCCACGTATAACTAACCGTGTGAAAAGCGTTGCAGTAAATTATGAGTTTCGCTTGATATTTATTTATGGTCATGGAAAAGCAGACTTTGAGGGGAAACTGCACTGTTTTAACTCGAGGGGGGTTTTCGGTGTTGTTAGAGATATAAGAGGAATCCTCAGCATAAACACACTCATTCGGATACCACACCAGTCAGACCATGTTGGCAGACCTTTAGTTAAGGCCTTCGAAGCAAAGGCAACCCGTATTGTAGGTTTTTCTTCCTAATACTAAAGCAGCTTCTTCTATTTGACTTCGTCTATTTTTACTAAATACTTCTTCTATGACCAAACAGACACATAATTATAAATTTCATCTCTTAGCTACTTGATCTCTATTGACAGAAAATCTCTCCACTTGCCGTGTGTAATCTTCTGACAGGCTTAGATTTAATTCTTGTTTTTTTTCCCTTACTGATGAAGTAGGTTTGAAATCTAATAGAATGTCAGCAATTTAGTTCACACATTTTACATGGAGATTCATATGGAAAAAGCAATGATAGCCTAGTTGAAGAACGCTCATTTCTCAGGGCAGAAGAACCGGGTTCAATCCCAGCCGAAGGCACCACCAATTTAGTGCGAACATGATAGTGAACATGATAATTATGTTTGTATTTAATGTCATCTGCTACATGACTGGAGCCCGGTGTACAGCGACAGACTCTCCACTTATTACATTTTGGACTAAATATCTTCCGGCTTAGTGAGGGTGTTTGCAATACACCTCTTTGAGGGAAAGGCGTGACTATATGTTATGTTATGTTATGTTATTCACAAAAGGCTGCTTCCTATAAGATAGAATTCCAATATTTGTCGTCCACCAGCAAGCCATGTGTCGTAGAAGCTAATTGAAAGTTTGGATGAAATACGTCGTTGACAGAGAAATCGTCGTAGGATGATAGACCCTTAATCTTGTGCCGAAGTGAGAAAAGATGGTACCTAACACTCGGTATTATTCGGGTGAACTGTAAACAGATACAATACTCTATATATCTAAAGCGTATTCTTTCCAATTTCAAACATTTATTTTATTTAATATTTGCCATTCAAAGCACGAACGGTCTTCGGAATACAAAATAGTTTTTTCAAAATCCTCTGTTTTACAAAATTAATAATCACGCCAAAGTAGCAAGAACTCGGTCGTAACACTTTCAACACGGAACAATAAAATGATTAAAAACATAACATAACAAAAATAACTATGGGGGTGCAGACTACAGATACCTAGAGAATCCTCAAAAACATCGAAATGAAAAAAGTAGACCAAAAAAATTTTAGAACGCTAAATTAAAAAAAAAAAAACATTTATAAACATAGGTACCAAACATTGCGTACAAACGTTTTTAAATGCTTAAGTTAAGACCTTTCAAATGATACCCCACATAACAATATTGCACGTGTTTCTTTTTGTAATCCCTCTTTCAGACCCCAACTACCTAAATACATTTTTTTTATACACATTTTCCCTATTATGCGTTGACTATATCTATTTATATCTATGTCTGCCGTTATCTAGATCTGTTCCAATTTTTAAGTCGCTAGCTATTGTAGTTTCTAAAATAATCAGCTCACAGACAGACAGACATCGGAGTTTCATGATAAGTATCCTTTCACCATTTTAGTACGGAACACCTAAGAATGATAACAGCGTCGTTTGTAGTGGGTTAATAACTTTCTCAACAAAGTTTTCAGAGTAAAAATAAGCCCTATTAGACTCTGTTGGTGGATGATGATGATGATGATTTTGGAAAAACTGTGATACACGTGTCTCATGATTTTAAATGAAGAACATTTGTACCAATTTTTGAGTCAATCGACCCAGAGAATAAAAAGTTTCATACAAATTTGAACCCCCCTTTTTTTTTCGAAATCCCACCCCTAAAGGGGGGATTTCGAAAAACCCTTTCTTAGTGGATGCCTACACTGTACAAAGAATACACCCTCCAAATTTCATGTTTCTAGGACCAGCGGTTTAGGCTGTGCGTTGATATATCAGTCAGTCAGTCAGTCAGGACTTTGAATTTTATATATATAGATTGTATGAAAATCGTTGGAGCCGATTCCGAGATTCCAATTATATATATACAAGAATTGCTCATTTAAAGATATAAGATAAACATTGTCGTGATGAGCGAGATGCGCGTGCAGTACAACGACGCGTGGCGCGCGATGTTCCGGCGTGCGCGGTGGTGCAGCGTGAGCGGCATGTTCGCCGCGGGGCGCGCGCCCTGCTGGCAGGCGCTGCTGCGGAGCCGGTCGGCCGCCGCGCGCGCCGCCCTGCACCGCTCCGACAACGCACTGGTGGAGGCAGTGCGCGACTGGGACTCCAGTCCTCTACATCGCACATGGAGAGCATATCACGCGCCCATTGCCTAGTTTAATTGTTTTAATTATTCATTAAAAAAATTTAATTTAATTTCATTCAATTTTACCCCATTTATTTAGTTGTTTAATTTTATTTTATTCGATCTATTCAATTTATTTAATTCTTGTTTTATATTTTATTTCTGACCATTGTATTTTAATCATTAGATAATTTATTTTATAATTAACGAAATAATTTGATGGATGCAAATCTGGAAATAAACAATTTCATTTCATTTCATTTCATTTCATAAACACAAGTCAAATGAAAAAAAAATCAAATCAAAAACAAAAAAATATAAATTCATTTTGATGTAGGTTTATATTAAATCGTAAGTTTTTGTGAAATAACGTAAATCTTCAACATTAAATTTGTAGGTACTACCTACTTGTACCTTTTACCTATCGCTAAAAAATGTAGTAAGTAAATACTTACCTAACACGTTGCAACCACTCCAACTCTCCACTAGAAAATGTCGCACAAACTTTTACAAGAACAAATCCATTTGAAATCTTGGTTCATTTATTAGACAAAGATGCTGCTGAGGAATTTAATTAACATTGTAGTCGAAACTACTTGAATGGCAAGAGCCGAGCGAATTTCCGACTTAATAACTTTGACAACTTGAGAATCTCTTGGATACTTATTGTCAGACAGTCATACGAGAAGAATACTTACCATAGTGTAAGTTTAAGAGTATTTTAACTTTTAACCGACTGTCTAAATTTAAGGTTTTTGTTTTTAGGGCATCATTTTCTCAATCATCATCATCATCATTTCACACGTGTCCACCATTTTGAGAGAGTCCAATGCTCTACAGAGGCCTCCTCCAATGATACATGTAAGCAAAAATAAACAAAACAATACAATACAATACAATATATCTTTATTGCACACCAAAAACTACATGAAAATCTTAAAAACTAAAATACATTTTTCGGCAGTACAAGGGCGACCTTATCGCCTAAAGCGATTTCTTCCAGGTAACCTTTTTAAAAACAGGTGATTGTAAGGTTTGTGGTACATTTGCCACTAAGTAAATTCGTCCCATATATTGTTATAAATAGGAGACAAGCAACTAGTAACTAATTGTAAAGAGAAAAAAAAAACCCGGTTTCAAAATATTGTACCCTATATCATTACCACTAAGGTAGTACACACTATAGAATAGACACTATAGAATAAGTATTATTGTAAATTATTATCTTGTTTTATTATCACTTGTGGTGGGAACAATAAAGAGTTTACCTATCTATCTAACTTTCACGATTATAATATTAGTAGGATTAGCGTGATAGTGTGATTCCACTCAAATTGTAATACTGTCTCCGTATTATTTTCAGCTTGTTGAAGGGTACTCACTGTCAAGTTAACGTTCTGAAACGGCTGTATGGTCGTTACATACGCGATGAAGATGTTGACACAAATTATACGCGACATTAAGGTCCTTGTGTCGAGTCACTCGAGTGAAACGATATAACTAAGTATATCAGACAAATGAGACTGTTTATGCGTCTATTGGTACTTTAGAGGGATGTAAAATAGGTTGTTTATGTTTACTAATTGTTGTCTGTCTGTCTTTCCACCTAAATACAATCCGGGGGTGTTTAAGTGTAAAGTGAATAGGTATCTCCTAGGCAAACGTGTTAACCTTCGATCACGGCAACGCTTCCCATCAGGCGAGTCAGTGGTCAAACGCATGCCTAGTTCGTTATAAAAAAATAAAAAAAACTTTTTTTTTTATGTAGAATAGGTCGGCGTTTGACCACCAACTCGCCTGATGTTAAGCGACGTTGTGGTCTAAGATGGAACACGACGACCTTTAAGGTACTTATTAACTCTAGCCTTGAAGTTTTGTAGAGTGAAGAAGTACAAAGACGGCAGTTGAGTGAGGCGCTACAAGTGCGCTACTGCTCAGACCCGTCTTCGGAATGGTTACACCGGACTACATCCCGAAACACGACTAGGTCATTTCACGGCATGGCTTGGTCCGGTAGGTGGTAACTAGCCACGGCCGAAGCCTCCCACCAGAGAAAAACTTTAGTCATTTGAAGTGATTATTCAAGTGCTTCCTTACAAGTTTTAACTCCTGACTCAAAACGGCGGGGTGTTATAAGTTTGATGTGTCAGTCTATGGCATAGTAGCTCCCGAATGGATGCACCAATTTGATTTTGTTTTTTTTTTTTTTGTTTATTTGAAAGGTGTATTAGTCCAGAGTGTTATTATCTATGTTTGATGAAAATCGGTGTAGAGGGTTTTTATTTTTTTTAGTTTAAATTTGAGCAACTAGCTACGCCCTAGGATGTTATGCAGTTAAGAAGTAACCTATGTGGTATTCCAAACTGTAGTCTATCTCTGTGCTTTTCATCCAGATCCGTTCAGCCGTTTTGGCTTGATTGAGTAGTAACAAACATCAATCAATCCATTCCAACTTTCGCATTTATCGACCAACACGAACATTGGCGAGCGAAGCGTCTAAGCTTCATAAACATAACATATCGTCACGCCTTTCTTCCGAGGGGGCTGGCAGAGGTGTAATAAAAAACCAACACGTCGGCGGACGATATTCAGTTCCAAATATGACTGTTGCCATACACCGGGCTCCAGTCATGTAGCAGATGACATACAATACGCACATATGATCACACAATGAACAAATTGGTGCGTGCCGTCGGCTGGGTTTGTTCCCGCTCCCTCTGGCTTGAGAGGCAGGCCTTCTCCAGCTAGGCTATCATCGCTTGTATGCTTCAGCTTCGAAAGAAATGCTTTCGTATGTCTGGATTCTGTCCGGATCTCTGTCTTCCTCTACAGGATTTATTTCTCAACCGATTTTCTTGAAATTTTGTGAGTAGGTTGTATAGAGATCTTTTTTTTGCCTAGTCAGACTTTGATAAAAATCCAAAAACTAACTCGACAAAGCAAAATTATAATAATAATAATTAATATTACTACTATAATAATTATAATTAATATTATGAACGCGAAAGTTTGTAAGAATGGATGGATGGATGGATGGATGTTTGTTACTCTTTCACGCCAGAACGGCTGAAAAGATCTAGATGGAATTTGGCTCAGAGATAGATTATAGTCTAGAATAGCACATGATACTTTTTAACCGCGGGGCGCAGCTTGTTCTTAATAATTATCGAACCTGCTCACAAAATTTCAGAAAAATCAGTTGAGGAATGCGACCTGTACAAGAAGCCAAACGCCGGCCGCGAGGTTCAGTTCACAGAGTGTACATAATCCAATTTCTATGACATTATAGTACATACTCAGATCAACCTAGAAGAAAAGATGGAACACTGCGTTATATTTCGCTGAAGCCACTTCTTTTTAAACGTGTGCGCCTGGTAATGTTGCCATGAAAAACATTTACAATTGCACGAAAACTAATATTAATTCCTAACTGACTAACTCTTCGTTAGTCATTTCCGTTCCAATAAACTACCTTAGTAGAATTAAAATTCTAAAACTACATATATTTGTAAGAGTTTAATGTTACGGCTTTTTCAAAATTGACTTGTAAAAAAAGATTAATTAAAAAGATTAAAAAGATTGATTAAAATACTTGTTTAAAAAGAACCTCGAAATGTAATCCTGGCCACACTTTTATAATGCACTATGTATATTTATGTACACGAAATTATATCATAAACCAATGCACATAATGTCGAGGTAAGAATGAACAAGTGAGTAGCGTAGTTTTTCTGCGTTAATGTGTGCGTGTTGTGTACATATACGACAGTAGTGTAGTTTATGGATGGTTTTTGGCTGCACCTAAATCATACGTCGTGCGCCATCTTACTCTCTAGGTTGATCTGAGAGTACTCGTACATACATATAAGTTTATTGATTCATTTCATACCGTCTATGCAATGTGGTCGAGCCAAACTACACTTACTACTTTTGATTTACTCGAACTATTTCCCCCTTCACCACAGAGTTGAAAGTTTCTAGGCATGGAGCAAGTGAATAAGACCAGGAAATTGTAATTTACTGTAACATCCGTTTGATATAATTAAATTACAAAATATTTAACCAATGATCTGTACTGTGAGTGACTTACACAACGATTGATGTAATACAATGTACAATACAATACAATGTAATACAATGATTTGATTAAATTCAAATTGTAAGAATAACTTGTTTGTTGGATAATTTCATTTCTAGAAGATATTTTTAGTTTGTTTTGTACTGTAGATACGATGTTTTTGTTAAAGCTTTTTACCAAAATACTTAATACAATGAATACTACTTAATATAATAATATAATTCTAACACAAATTAGTATTAGAAAGGAAATACTAGTAATTAAGCATATGCGTTGTGTAATAAATAAAAAGCGATGATAGCCAAGTGGGAGAAGGCCCGCCTCTCAAGCCAGAAGAAGCAGGTTCAAACCCAGCCGACGACGGCACGCACCAATTTGTTCATTGTGTGAACATATGTGCGTTGTATGTCATCTGCTACATGACTGAAGCCAGGTATATGGCGACAGACTCGCCCTCTGTCACATTTGGGACTCAATATCGTCCGGCGAAGTGTGGGTGTTGTATTACATCTCTGCCAGCCCCCTCGAGGAAAAGGCGTGACGATATGTTTAATTTGTAACAAATAGGTTCGTATCTGGAAAAAAATATCTTTAAAATTAATCTGCAATTGACAGAAATATCGATGAGCATCCGAAAACACTTATATTCATAATATAATAGGATCGTCTTTGTCGAAGTCAGTTAAAACCAATTAAAGTTTCTAAAGGTCTATGTGAACGGCGCCTTACACTTCAGTTCGCGGCTCTACGATGGACTTCAAACGTTGCTCATTTCCTGTGGGCACGCGAACGGTGCCCGTTTGCCGCTGGTGTAGATTGCTGTGAGGCTTGCCACAGACTAGCTAACGTGTGTCGAAGGGAATTGGGTAATAGGGAAATATCTTTACTGCTGGTGCAAATTGCTGGTAAGACCTGGCACAGACTTATACATTTGTTAAGAAGTTACTTGGGTAGATAGATAGATATACAAAGATCTTATTGTTTAAACCAGAAATAACAAAGCAAAAGAACAGAAAAAACTTAAACGGTAGTGTAACAACTGGCGGCCTTATCACTAAGAGCGATCTCTTTCAGGCAACCTTAGGGTAGTAGGTGAATTTGAAATGCTATTTTGCCACAGTACACTCTCTCTTACAGTACGGTACGGAGCTGTGGGGAAGGTGTGCAGAATGGGAAAAGGTGTTCCGCCTCCAGAAACGAGCTGTTCGAGCAATTATAGGGGTAGATGCGCAAACGTCCGTAAAACCTTACTTTAAAAGTTTGGGCATTCTTACTTTGCCATCTATGGCCATATTTCAAGTCGCAATGTACGTAAGAGTGAACTTGGACTCTTACGAGCTACGAGGTAAGTATCATCAGCGCCCAACGAGCACTGCGAACAAGCTTGCCGGCATCACACGAACACTTGCAAAGTCGGCCAAACTTACTCATGTCATGGGCCCCGATGTGTATAACCGCCTACCAAAACACATCACAGAAGCCCCTAGCCTGGTAGGTTTTAGGAGCCTGCTACAACGCTGGCTTATTGAGCAAACGTTCTATCATTATGACGAATATTGTAAGCTCGCGATTTAATTACTTGCAAGTAATTGTAATTTTTATGTACTTATAATTTGATAATAATGTAATTATTTGAACTTTATTTTAAATTATTATTCATATTTGACTTGTAAATTGGCTTTACGAAATAAATGACTATGACTATGACTATGACTATGAAAATGTTACTTTTACAGATTTACTGCTAATCATGGGTAAGATGTGGATAAGATATCACGTGATTTAATAAATATTTAAATAATAATTACGAAAACTGTTTTTCGTTTCCGTTTGGCTCCTAACATTTCAATAAAGCGCCCCTGGCGGAAACGTTAGGGAACTAGGTCAAATGTAAGGAAACGAAAACGAAAAAAGTTTTCGTTAACTATCAAAGCTCGTGGAAGCCTACTGACGATAGAATATTCAGAAATTCTAGCAGACTTCAAAAGTTGTCTATTTCCTGTTGGCGCGAACTGAGAGACCCGCTTGCCGCCACTGGTTAAGATTGCTGAGACTAGCTCACGTATGCAGAAGGAACTTGGATAGTAGGTAAATATGTTTACCGCTGCTGGTGCAAATTGCTAGTGAGACTTGGCATAGAGCAGCTATTAATGTTAGTTAAAGAAACTTGGCAAATATAGATGTAATTTTTTCACAGTTAACTGTATTATCAGTGTAAATTAAAATATGAAGAGATTTTACAAGTATTTATAATTTAATTTTATTGCGTTTAATATGACCATAGAAAATCCTGAAATTCAAGAGCTTAAACGGGGACGAATTCATATTATTTTCTCTTGCCTACTTTTAATTATTATTATTCAAAGATATTAATATAAATTTATAAATTTAAAATTTAAAAAAAAATTTAAAAAAAAATATAAATTTAATTAATTATTTTTTTTTAATATAAATTCAAATAGTGCCTGTACTTACTTAACGGTAATGGTACTTACTAAAAATATCGTGGAGAGAAAATATTGAAAATCTCAAAAGGTAAAACACATAAATTTAATTTGTCACTTTCTAACCAAATATTTTTAATTTTAATTAATTTAAGTTCTAACTGCTCCATTTACTGCTCTGTATAAGTAGCAATAATCCCAAAATTTAATTCACACAACCAAAGCGTAATCATTTTCTAGAATAAAATACTACTAGACACTGAACTAAACTTTCAGCCAAAATTAATTACTGAAACGTGAAAATCCGTTTCTAACCATTAAAACTAACTAGCCAGCCATAACTCTGTCATATCTGCGTGACTTGGGTAACTTATTCTTTGACCACATATAAATTACATTGAAATATTTTCTTGGCATCCTCTTACTCGGGTTAGTTTATGAAATAAATTGTAGTTGGAACTGAATTCTGAATACAGTGCGTACTTGGTTAGGGTGTCCGTTCACCTGCGATGTCAGCGCCCAGCCTTACAATGTTGTACATTTTCTTACATTGCCTCACAATGATAACTAATTTTTGTTACAAGCTCGATCGAAAATGAGCTCTACACTCTGCTACTAATATTATAAACGCGAAAGTTTGTAAGAATGGATGGATGGATGGATGGATGGATGGATGGATGTTTGTTACTCTTTCACGCCAGAACGGCTGAACAGATCTGGAGGAAAATTGGCACAAAGATAGATTATAGTCACATATGATACTTTTTAACCGCAGGTGACACCGTGGGGCGCAGCTAGTAGTCGTCTGTCCTCCTAAACCGACATCACTGACACACTTAACTGAGCTGATAACTGATTCTGAGGTCGCATTCCTCAACTGACATTGTAAGAGAATCGGTTAAGAAATACGACCTGTAAAGAAAGACAGTGATTCGGGGTCCTGGGGGGCTATTCCTGCGCGTGAGATGAGATGAGATTTTATGTTGGTCACTCTCACACCTATGACGTTTCAAACGAGAGCAACAAGGACGAAAAAAAGGGAGATGAATATCTTAAATCTCCGAATAGGGCCACTGTTCGGGGATTTGAGATTTTCATATCACCTTTTCTCGTCCTTGTTGCTCTCGTTTGAAACGTCATAGGTGTAAGAGTGACTAAGATAAAATCTCATCTCATCTCACGCGTAGAAATAGCCCTCCCGGATAGAATTGGAACATACGAAAGCATTTTTGTCTCAAGCGCGATCGAAAATCAGTTCTAAACTATGTGTTATAAAGTCCTTATAAATCATCTTATTCCGAGCGGGGCGAGTGGGCGCGCCGGTACTGCGCTCACCGCTCGCCGCCAGCTCGGTGAATCGATCTAAAAAAGACTTTATTTCGCAAAGAATTAAGCACAATTTAAATTAATAGCATTGCCAGGCGGTCGGGTGCTGAGTTTGAAGATTGGACGGACACCCTTAAACTTTAAAAGCTATATTTCATTGCAAAGATGCTGTAAATAATTTTAATGTGCAGATTAGGAAAAGCTTATGGTTCTATAGTGACAAAGTATACTTAAGTAAGCCAAAGACGAAAATAAGTGTTTTAAAACAAAACTGTCCTACTTTATATTACAAATGTGAAAAATTGTAATATAAATGATGTTTTTAGGGTTCCGTAGCCAAAGAGTAAACAGGACCTATTACTAAGACTCCACTGTCCTTCTGTCTGTCCATCTATCACCAGGCTGTATCTCATGAACCGTGATAATTACACAGTTAAAATTTTAACAGATAATGTATTTCTGTTGTCGCTATAACAACAAATACTAAAAAACAAAATAAAATAAATATTTAAAGGGGCTTCTATACAACAGACATGTTTTTGTTTCCGTTTCTAAAGATAATGGTACGGAACCCTTTGTGCACAAGTCCAACTCGCACTTGGCCGGTTTTTTTTTAAATTTAAAGATTAAAGCAAAGTAACAAACAAGCACACAACCCGCTTGATGGTAAACGGTAACCGCTGCATATGGACACCAGCAACACTAGCGGTGCTGTTAATGTGTTGCCAGCCTGGAAATAAATTTGAAGACTATTTGAAACGATTCCTGTCCTACCTTGGCAGAAAGACCTTCGAGTAAACGTGAAGGGAAGGTGTGCTACTTCTTCACGTTCAAACATATGTATGAGGGAGAAAAGCGAGATCAGCCGCAACAGTGATAATTATTGTTGTCTCGTTCTCGCTGTACGTCTTATACGCTCAGATCAACCTAGATGAAAAGATGGAACACTGCGTTATATCTCGCTGAAGCAACTTCTTTTTAAATGTGTGCGCGTGGTAATGTTGCCATGAAAAACATTTACAGTTGCACGAAAACTAATATTAATTCCCAAATTCTACGTTAGCCATTTCCGTTCCAATATACCTACACCTTAGTAAATTTAATATTCTAAAACTGCACATATTTGTAAGAGTTTAATGTTAAGGCCTTTTCAAAATTGACTTGTAAAAAAACTGCACAGGTTTTACAAAGAACCTCAAAATGTAGTCCTGGCCACACTTTTATATTGCACTATGTATATTTAAGTACACGAAATTATACCATAAACCAATGCGTATAATGTCGAGGTAAGAATGACCAAGTGAGTAGCGTAGTTTTTTGCGTCAATGTGTGCGTGTTGTGTACATATATACCACCGTAGCGTAGTTTTGGATGGTTTTTGGCTTCACCTAAATAATACGGCATGCACCATCTTACTCTCTCTAGATTGATCTGAGCTTATACGTGGGTTGTTATTGACACAAGTAGTTACTGTCAACGGAGCTTTGTAGGGTCTGTTTGCATGAAATTATATTGGGTCCATGTGTACTAGAAATTAGACTGGTGCCGCTTCTTCCTTCTATTATTCGTCCTTATAGTATCCATAGTCCACAATAAGTCATAACAAATAGTGCAGAAGAGATGGATGACGACGACGAGTGACGTCATTGCGTGTTTGGTCTGGGCTAGACCTTGTTTTGGATCATGGAAAGATCATTATACGTTGTCAGCCTTTCGGCCTAGCATACTCGCCGCGCCGCGACAAAATCTTCACATCAATTTTTGTCGTGTGAGAACGTGACAAGGCTACATGTAAATATACGTCTGTCTCAATAAAAAGAGTCTACTAACTTGTGTCAGGGCATGCATTTTAATTTTTAATATTTTGTTCTAATAATTTATTGTAAATCTATAATTATTATATTTTGTGAGTGTACATATTATGTTGTTTTGTGTGAATTTAATTATTTATTTTTGACATTTTAACTATTATTATTTTGGATTTTTCCGAATTGCCTAATTTTTTTTTTGTTTTTTTTTTCTAATGCAACTGATGTTATGTATATGGACTTGGATTCTGAATTAAATTGAATTGTTGAATTGAATTGAATAAGCCCGACGAACGAGTGAAATTAGCATTTAAAGACTAGCTTGCAAAATACACGCTTTAATTTCCATTCAAGGTCTCCAAAAAAAAAAACATCTAATCGACCTTAATTGCTGGTTTACGAGAATATATCTCGAAGCCATAAACAGGCGTTTAAAAGTCGTTAATAAGTTTTTAGTATACCCTCAGCTTTATCTGAGCGATCCACATAATTCCGCGTTCGGGCGAGAGCTGTAAAACTAGTGATTTACTGCATTCGAGTTTGATCAACTCTTAATCGACTGTTCTTTTAATCAGCTGATCAAGAATAGTTCAACTCGAATTATCAGCAGATCCGATTAACAGAACTTTCGATTGCTAAATTGACTTTTTTTGTCAAGATTGAACATAGTTGAGTTTGTAACGAAGTTTTTATATAAAATACTAGCTGCGCCCCGCGGTTTCACACGCGGTTAAAAAGTATGTGCTATTCTAGATTATAATCTATCTCTGTGCCAAATTTCATCCAGATCTGTTCAGCCGTTCTGGCGTGAAAGAGTAACAAACATCCATACATTCTTACAAACTTTCGCGTTTATAATATTAGTAGGATGCCACCTGTGGTATTACTTACGTAAGTGCTTCAGATGTAAAATCCCATAGCAAAAAAGCTTTTAAGAACAAAAAGCACTTTTAAAATCCAATATTTCGGAAAAGCTAAGAAAACGCCTAATCAAAATTAACGTATGGAGCATTGCACTGTATGGAAGTGAGACATAGACGATGACCCAGAAAGATCTTAAGAGACTTTAAGCGTTTAAAATGTGGTGATGGAGACAGAAAGAGAAAGGAAGAAAGAATAAGCTGGTCAGAGAAGAAATCTAACCAGGAAGTCTTACACATAGTAGAAGAAAGAAGAAGTCTCATAGCAAACATTGAAAACCGCAGGGGCAAGATGTTTGGCCACCTTATGCGACATGACAGACTAAAGTAGACCATTATAGAGGGAAAATTAGAAGGGAAGAGAGGATGGGGAAGACCGAGAAGAACATATAAAGAAAGGAAAAAGCAGATGGTAAGCCGGACAAATATATTGTTCCGTTTTTAAATACTAAACTTCCCCTTGCATTAAAAACCAGTGGAACACAAAGAAATATTGAATGGAAACTAAAGCAGTATTACCTAAATCTATAACACGTTGGGTGTTATTGATTTGGGTAATACTGTATTACTGTAGCACCCTATGTTTGTTGGCACGGTGCGCCATCGCTGCGACTGCTGGACGAGTAGATTACTACATAGAACTGGGTTTTGTGTTCTAGCGACAGCAGTTTTGTGCGATAGGCGCATCATTTTTGTATAACGTAGGTATTTGTTATTTTGTAAGATTATTTTATGTGTAAGTAGTTTATTCGAGAACTAGTTGTCTAGTTAAACCTAATATAGTTTTTAAGACCACTATTTAACTTTAATTAAATTGTTATATGTATATTAAAATAAAATAAAAAAACAAGAAGGTAAAAACACTAGCAGAAGCCCGCCAGGCCTTGGCGTTGCTCTACCGACAAGATCAACGGTCTTGAATAGAAGATAGAAGAGCCTAGTAGGAGAAGGCCTGCCGCTCAAGCCAGAGAGAGCGGGTTCAAACCCAGCTGACGGCACGCACCAATTTGTTCATTGTGTAAACATATATGCGTATTGTATGTCATCTACTATACGACTGGAGCCCAGAGTACCTATGGCGATAGGCTCGCCCCCTGTCACATTTAGGACTGAATATCGTGCGGCGAAGTGTGGGTGTTGCATTACACCTCTGCCAGCCCCCTCGGGGAAAGGCGTGACGATATGTTATGATATGTTTGAAGTTTTCAAAAATTGTTGTACAAAACAAACACTAGTGTGTCAGTCTGTCACTTTACATTAACGCCCACATTTCGTGCGGCGGCGTTTAATTGATTGATGTACGTCGATTGACATGAAAATTAATCGATTCTTTCATTCGATTTATCGGATCTAGCTTTTACTCGTAACCTTGGGAATTGGGTCTCGTTAATTATGTCAAATTAATCCCTTTGGTGACCTTAAATAGTATGATTGTTAAGCCGGAGTGGCTAGTCACAGTTCTTGGGCCGCCCGAAGGCCATAAAACCACAAAATGGAAGACGCAGCGTTGGAAGGCCTCCCACAAGGACCGACGATCTGTACTAATATGTTTTTGCTGCAAATAAATATTTGTCTATTGTCTATTGTCTAATAGCATACGCGCGCGACAAAATTCTTCTCGTGATCTTTTATCGTGTGAGAACGTGACAAAGCTATGTGTAAATATACGTCTGTCTCGATAAAAAGAGTTGACATATCGTAGTTGCGTTGCGTTTGCTAGGCCTGGTGGTAAAGGTCGCGAGAAGCCGCTGGATGCGGGTAGCGCAAGACCGGTCGTTGTGGAGAACATTGGTAGAGGTCTTTGTCCAGTAGTGGTCCGGGTCACATCGTCTCGTCAAGTCGAAGAGGTCAGTGTATATTTTAGGGCCGGCGGTCTATAACCGTATACCAACTTCCGTTCGGGATGAGCCTTCTACCGCGTGCTTCAAAATCAAGCTGAGAGCTTGGTTACTAGAAAATTTGTTTTAAGACATTGAAGCTTATTTTAAAATAAGAGTATTTTGAAATATTATTTTGCATAATAATAGCCATACATAATATTTTACTATTTTTACTATACTTAACTGTAAAATTACTTTAATGAATAATTTTTATATTTGACATATTTATCAATTATTATTATTGTTCTGACATTCGTTTTTAATTATAAATATTCAACTGTGACGTGTAAAGGAGTTATCAATAAATTCTGATTTCTGTAGACGTCTTCCAGCTAAAATGATGATAATTATGGCCTAACACCTTATAATAAGATTTCTGCCAAAAGTCAGATCTTCATAACCACCAGCCTCTATCGAGCCTAGCTCTGCAGGACCAGCGCTAGCAAACTGTCTTTTCACCATTTTTATTCCCGCTTAGATGTGACAAAACAGCAAATTGTCTTTACACCATTGTTATCCGCTCTTAGACATGACAAAATTAGATTTTTTTCTCTTTCTCGCGAAATTAAAACTGTAGAAAGACAATTTGTCCATGTCTCATGCAAGCCCTGCAGAATGGCTAAGTGGGACATTATCTGTACTGCAATTCTAAAAGTGTACCTTTATGCTAAGGTTAGAAGGCAACTGAAAGTAGTAGGTACTATCAACTAGATTCCTGTTCCTTATAACGACGTGTAACCCATAACAAGCATATTTATTTAAACGCCTTTCTGATTAACCAATCTATCCTACTAATATTATAAACGTGAAAGTTTGTAAGAATGGATGGATGTTTGTTACTCTTTCACGCCAGAACGGCTGAACAAATCTGGATGAAATTTGGTACAGAGATAGATAATAGTCTAGAATAGCACATAGGATACTTTTTAACCGCGGGTGAAACCGCGGGGCGCAGCTTTAAAACATAAATTACAATCCAAAAATACATGTTCAGCAAAATGCTAAATAAATCCCAATTTAATGAGCTTAAACAAGTACGTATTTAATTTTTCCTCGTAATTAACAAATTAACAATCGCCCGGTTTATTTTAACCGGGCTTTGATTAATCTTTCACCTGGTAATGGTTTTCATGATTTTCAGTTTAGTAACATTTAGCGTCGCTACAACGGATTAACAGTATCGAAACTAGAGGCAAAGCTATACTTGCTTAGTAATGTATGTATAGCTAACAGTATTTTTTTTAATTACATAATAGGCTTGCGTTTGGCCGCCAACATGCCTGATGATAAGCAGTGATGCGGCCTACGATGGAGCACGCAAACGCAACGCAGTATGAACTAGTTAAGATATAATTTAACCAGTTTAAACTACTCCTAGCTAGCTCCTACCTAAATTTTCTTGCACGAACCTTTAGTCATTCCTTAAGAGAATCTTAACTTTATGTGCCCCATAAGCAAATATTTCGCTAGGTGAAGTTTAAAACAAGTTTTGCAAGGACTTAGGCAATTCTTATGTTTAGTGCAAGTGACCATGATTTTATGATTTTCAAAAATGCGCGAAGCCGTGGATAAAAGAGCTAGTACAATCCTTACTATTATAAAAATGTAATTAATTAAAAATTCGTTTGTTACGCTTTCAGGACTTATCTACTCAACTAATCATTATAAAATGTTGCATACACGTTATCAGGGGTACTGAATAGTACCCCTGATACCTTTAATCCCGAAAAAAATAACCGTTCTGTGGTGTAACCGTGGGCCACAGCTAGTAATCGACCGAGCGAGCAATAGCGAACGAAGCGTCTACGCTTCACGTTGGACAAAAATTCTTTCGTATGTCCGATTTCTGTCCAGAAGGACTATTCTTGCGCGTGAGATGAGATGAGATTTTATCTTGGTCACTCTCACACCTATGACGTTTCAAACGAGAGCAACAAGGACGGAAAATAGTAAGATGAAAATCTCAAATCTCCGAATAGGGTCACTGATCTCCGACCGGGTCTGTATTCAGATCTCTGATCGGATCTTTGTCTCCCTCTACAGGTCGCATTCCTGAATCGATTCTCGTAAAACTTTGTAAGCAGGTTCGATAATTAAACAGATTTTTTTTCCGAGTCAGTTTTTAGAACTATTCAAAATTGCAGCGGTAAAAAGTATCCTATGTGCTATTCTAGACTATAATCTATCTCTGTGCCAAATTTCATCCAGATCTGTTCAGCCGTTCTGGCGTGGAAGAGTAACATACATCCATCCATCCATTCTTACAAACTTTCGCGTTTATAATATTAGTAGGTTTTTTTGAAGCTGCTTAAAAGTATTCACGAGAACACAAAGTCAGTAAGAGAAATGTCAACCACGCGATCTACTGCTCAAAGAGCCTCTAGTACATAATCTTAGTCGGCCTTTCTTACCTAGTTGTTTTACTGTGTTCACTGACATATTGTTAAATCGTCTAGGGTTCGTTTAAATCATAATTAAAAGGCAATTAGAACCCTTCTCTTGGCGCAATTATTTACCCAATACCCGTTGTGTAATCGCCCATGGTTAGGACTCAGCGAAAGGGTAAATGACTTCTGATTTGCTCTTTTTTGCAATTTGTAGACAACTAGCTTCGTCCCGTGGTTTCATCTACAGTTACAAAGTAGCCTGAAAGCTACCCGCACTGAGCCAGCGTGGTGGACGGCTCAATCGCCCTCGACGTAGGGCAGGTCAGTGTCCCTGCAGTGGGACGTAGGTGGCTGTAATGATCGTCCCGCCTTTACCCCGGGCAGAGGTGTACAACACCCACACTTCGCCGGACGATATTCAGTCCCAAATGTGACAGGGGCGAGCCTGTCGCCATACACCGGGCTCCAAATGATGATTATAAAAAATAGCCTATGTATTAATCTAAGGTTGCTATGAGTACTTGTGTGTTTAGAGAGAGTTCCGTACTGTTTATGAACGAAAAGTGACAGGCTAACTTTTTTATACTAGTGTGCGTGACAGGTATATCTTTTACTAGGGTTACGTCATACATTTTGTTAATTGAGAACCTAACAGTTGGCTGTTATATTTTTGGCTCGTGCAATTTTTTTCAGTCCAGTTGGACATATCATTTATCAAAAAGTATGTATGTATGTGGGTATGTGTAAATGTTTGTATGAGGTTTCTTTGGCACGCCCTACAGCCTAAACAGCTTGATAGATTTCGACATGTGAGGTGTCATTTGAATCGTCTTGATAGTGGAAGTGACATAAGGTACAACATTTTGCAGTCGGTTTTTTTGTTTACTTTTAATAATGTTACTTGTCTGTGGAACTGAAGCATAGACTAAGACTAAGGCTCGCTCGGTCGATTATGTCCAGGACATAGTGGAAAATGATACAATAAGTCTCTTTCCGAAGTAAAACGAGAGGCGTACAAAAATGATCTCGTTTTTCCGGTAGCGAACTATTCGCAAAGTGTAATTAACAGTGCAGTTTCCGGCTTTGTAAAGAAAATCAAGCAGCAAGCGGCTTTAAGCTTCAAAATAAAACCGTGCAGTTAACTGCGCAGCGATTCTATAGTTTTTTCAGTGGAACATAGACGGGGAGGCGACGGACTAACAATTTAATTGGTTGAATTTTCCATTCACAAAAGTAAGAATTGGAAAAAAAAAATCATTTTATGTCGAACTGTGTGTCGAACTTAGTGATGTCACTGGGTTCAAAGAATAACAAATTAACGAGCAAAAAAACTCACCTTTGTGTGTTTATTTTAAAAATATAAAGTTAGGAACTTAAAATACGTACTTGTAGATGAGTTTTTTTTGTTTGTTTATTTGTTACTCTTTTACGCCAGTAGTAAGCGTAAAAGAGTAACAATGAGTAGGCGTAAATAAGTAACAATTTCATGATAATGAAATTTTACATACACGTTGTCAAGGGCTCAGAAAAGGTAAAAAAGACTTTTTATCCCAGAAAATTTAACAGTACTTTTGGGAATCCGGATGAAACCGCAATGCGCAGTGTTTTATAATTTTTTCATACTTTTGCTTAGTTCCAACTGTAACAGGACGAAGCTTTTACAGTCTACTCTACTAGAAAAGATTGCGTTTGTAAACAATGTATGTATGTTTTCATTTGATGTGCATTTGACCGAGGATAACTTTAGTAGGTATAGCTAATGTAACTAACCAAGTATTTGTACTTCAATACGATCAAATACGCGCAGAATCAGCCAATTCAAGCAATATAAGGGTCTCTATGTATGTTGCGAACAACTAGGTAATTTTACAACAAAAAATAAAAACTTCCGTCACCGTTTTTCATTAAACATAGCTTATTTAGCTAATAACATTCCCGACTACCTTTCAAACAAAACTCACAATCGGTTCATTCGTTCTGGGGATCTACGATGCCCCAGACACACACGCACACAGAGAACCGTCAAACTTAGAACATCCCGTCGTTTTTGCGTCGGGGGTTAAAAATTAGTGAGTCCTAAGCTAATTACCTGACTACGTGAAGCAAAAAGTCATAGGTTATTTTTAAACAAATGCAGCTACTCGATAGTGGTCGCCAGCTCCCACACTACAACTTTTCCATTGAAACCGACTGACGTTTCTAAAAGCGCGTTTGATTTTATAGGCTTCGCCAGCGAATAGAATCCGACAAAATGGGCCGAGTGTATATTGTTTCAACGAGGATTTGTAGGGATCAGTGGGGTCCACATACAGACTATACAACCCGTTGATAGATTGTACCTATACGAACTAAAACCATTTGAATTCATCAAGAAAAAAATATGATTATTTTATACCTTTTACACATGAACGTAGAAATTTTCTACGTCCATGCTTTAACATAACATATCGTCACGCCTTTCCCCCGAGGGGGCTGGGGGCCGGCTACAACAACCACACTTCACCGGACGATATTCAGTCCCAAATTTGACAGCGGGCGAGCCTGTTGCCATACACCGGGCTCCAGTCATGTAGCAGATGACGTACAATACGCACATAATTATGTTGACACAATGAATAAATTGGTGCCTGCCGTCGGCTGGGTTTGAACCCGCTCCCTCTGGCTTGAGGGGCGGGTCTTCTCCAACTAGACAACCATCGCTATTTTGTACCTATACCTACAAAAACTGGGCTAAAACTGGATCCTACAAATTCTTACGAAAATAAAATACGCTCTGCTAATAGCATAATCCTACTAATATTATAAACACGAAAGTTTGTAAGAATGGATGGATGGATGTTTGTTACTCTTTCACGCCAGAACGGCTGAACAGATCTGGATGAAATTGGGCACAGAGATAGATTATAGTCTAGAATAGCACATAGGGTACTTTTTAAGTCTATTAAGGTCCTGCGCCCTCCGCGCTTGCCTTACGTCCGGTACGCTGTAGAGGCCTCAGTGGCCAACAGCATTATTCATTAATAAAAAAAAAAAAAAAAAAAGGATAGTTTTTAACCGCGGGTAAAACCGCGGGGCGCAGCTAGTCTTGTCATAATCTCGTCAATCGTTTATGTGAATTTTGAAGCCCTCAATCCTAAGCGCGTAATAATATTATTGTGGTTTGTGTTTGTGTGTTTTTGTGTAAGGTGAGATATAAAATGTGCACGTTCCATCAAATAGTTTTATTATCTGTAGTCCAGTCGGGGCAGACATAAAACTAGCCTGAAATAGAAAAAAATTCCGGGGAGCGATTTTTTTTTTTTAAACGTCGGGGGAGGTGGTTGGAAGTGTAAATCTCGATTTTCTAACTAATCCCGGTAGAGCATTCGCCGCCATCTTGTTTTAAAGTTCAATTTTTTCGTTTTTCTGAAATAACTCGTTAATTTTCAACTTTAGAGCAAAAATGGCATTATCCGAAGTTGTTGGAAATTTAAGTTCTCACAAGTTTGGTCATAATCATTTTTACGCTAGGATCAACATTTGCAGAGTTATACTATCAATGAACCGACTGGACTACAGGTCCACTACCAGTTGATTCGTTGATTTACAAGCTACTTTTATTGGGTTCAAATTATATTTTCAAATAAAATATTATAAGTTTCTGCATATCAAACTTAGTTTCAGTAAAAACGTACAAAACATTATAATATTCCATTAATATACAAAAATACCTGCGGCACTGAGCTTGAAAGATTTTTGTGACTGTATTTTAGTTATAGTACCTGGATGACCGAGCTTTGCTCGGTATTTTTTTTTTTAATTGTGTATTTTGGAAAATAAACAATTGATTTTAGCCTAACCTCAAAGCAAACACTCATTGACTTCGTGTTACTTAACAACGCCATCTGCTGTTGTGTCGTTAAAGCAATTAGTTGCTCACAAAAAATAGTATTATTATTCGCCAATAGATGTCAGGAAGAGTCTTATTTTTGTTATTTTTCTACCAAGTTTATGTTTAAGTTGATTATCGGTAAAACACGAATAAAATGACATTTTCTAAAAATGATTTCTAGCTAGATCGATTTATCGCCCCCGAAACCCCCTATATACTAAATTGTATGAAAATCGTTGGAGCCGATTCCGAGATTCCAATTATATATATATATATACAAGAATTGCTCATTTAAAGATAGAAGATTATTTTTACCCGACTGCGTAAGAGGGATGGTTATGTTTTTCGAGTACATGTATGGATGTATGTATGTGGGTATGTTGTACGTATGAGTTATCTTTGGCACGCCCTACAGCCTATAAACAGCTAGATGAATTTCGACATGAGAGGTGTCATTTGAATCGTCTTGATAGTGGAAGTGACATAGCGTACAACATTTTGCAGCTGGGTTTTTGTTTTAAATAATGTTAGGTACTTTTCCCTGTTCACGTCGGTTTTATGAACTGAAATTGAAAACAAATAACAGACAGCCGTATTTTGTCCAAATTCGATGATAAAAGTACGCAATATCTTTCTGCTAGTTCAAAACAAAATTTGAAAATCCAAAAGCTGACTGCATTCATACAAACCCTATCTTTATATAAACAACGTCCTAGGGGGTATTAGAAAACTCTTGAAGTTGTGGAAATCTTTGGCACAATAAACGAACAACTAACCAGTTAACCAGTAAGGACAAGACCAATGAGAGTTTCTTAAAACGTCTAGTATCGAAAAAAAAAAGAAACAAAGACAGACGCGGCCTATGGTGAAGCTCAATGGGCCGCCCATACAAAGTCCATTACACAGTACACTACGACGTTTTCGGAAGTGGACTTTTCGATGCTAGATGTTTGAGGACACTCATGGAGTTTGTAAGCCTGAACGATATGGAACCCTTCGTGCGCGAGGGTTAGGTATAGGCTGACAATATCCAGTGTCCTAGAACGTCTAATCTGCTATCGTACCACCGTTCAGGCTAACGAAGTCCAGTGTCCTAAAACGTTAGTATCTATTAGTCGACTTTGGAAAACGTCTAGTGTTTCGAAATGTCTAGTACGACATTGTTTAGTCTCAAATCCTATACTATCCAGTTCAATAAGTGGCAGTATTAAAACCACAGATCTAGAAAGCAAAAAAAAATAGGTCTGAGTAAAAAAAAAGAAATAAGATAGATAAACTCTTTATTGTTCACACCACAAATAACAAAACAACAACAAAAGGGATCTCTTCCAGGCAACCTTAGCATGGAGAGGATACGATAAATGAGTTTATAAGAAGTGTAAAGAACTGTTAAAAGTGAGTGAACAAGTACGAGTATTTAAAAAAAACCCCGCCTGCAAAATGTTGTAACCTACGTCACTTCCGCTATCAAAACGATTCAAATGACACCTCAAATATCGAAATCCATCAAGCTTTTCAGGCTGTAGGCCATGCCAAAGAAACCTCATACGTACAGACACACACTCGAAAAACCTAATAATTCTTCTCACGCAGTCAGGTAAAAATAAAGTAAAAATTTTTCAATAACGAAAATTACTTTGAAACCACTTGTATTCAAACATTTTTACATTAAAATTGACGTTCGCCTCGAAGCTCTACTGTTTTGCTCCAACCGTTTGCTCCATACTATTCCTCCAAGGGCCAACTCAGGATTCTCTACAATAACTGACGTTTTTTATTGAAGTTCCCTGTCAGAAGAAAAACCGTATAATCTCATCGTTTAAAAATGGAAAGAAATTGACAAAGGAGACTAAAATATCTTTTCCAAGAAGCGGGATGCACAGCTCTACAAAAAGGGTCATTATTGCCATGATCCAAAAAAACGAGGTCTAACATTCCGGGAGCAAACACATAATGACGTCACTCGTCATCCGTCTCTTTCGAACTATTTGTAAATGACTTAATTCGGTCCTGCTTAAGCATCGATTGACGTCACTACGTGTTACCCACTAGACCAGAATGCCATACCTGACGGAGTATATACTTATACCATGATTATTGCTCAGACTGCTCTTGCTCATTACATGTCTGATGGCAGCCTAGTTGGGAGAACGTCCGCCTCTCAAGAAAGTGGGAGCGGGTTCGAACCCAGCGGACGGCACGCACCAATTTGCTCATTGTGTGAACATATGTGCGTTTTGAATGTCATCTGCTACATGACTAGAGCCCGGTGTATGGCGACAGGCTCGCCCCCTGTCACATTTGGGACTGAATATCGTCCGGCGGAATGTGGGTGTTGTATTACACCTCTGCCAGCCCCCTCGGGGGAAAGGCGTGACGATATGTTATGTTATAATTGCTCATACTGTTAATCTAAGCCCGCGTGCCAAACTCTTGGAAAATTGGTCGGGCGAAGTTCGGGCGAGTGTGGAATACGAATCGCGGCAGACGACCAGAAGTTCCTAATTGCGTTCGCTTTTTTGCGAGCGGCCACGAAAGGGGTGAGCGAGTCGGGAATAAAATAAACAAAGTTGTGTTAAAGCTAACTCGACTGTCCTTTTATCTTTCAACTTAATTCATCTTTTTAATTCTAAGAGAATAACGAGCATTCTTTGACAATTAAGGTTGTTCACATTATGAGGTTATCCTTATCACTTATTTTAGCCACCCCGAACCGCACCGCCTCGCCTCGTGCTGGTTAGTATTATTTTTATGAACTTCTATGGATGTGCGCTCACTACATTAGCTCCGGATCGCCTCGGCGTAAGCTGTCACCGCGTGGACGGCGAGTGGCCCATCTGACCCAATGCAAACCATCGCACATTACAGCAAGCCACAGCGTAAAGAAATGTAGTGAAATATCGCTCCGCCCCGCTGTGGACCAATAATGGTGTCTATAATGTGCGTGAACCTTCAATTAACCCCCGACGCAAAAACGATAGGGTGCTACAAGTTTGACGTGTCTGTGTGTGTGTGGCATCGTAGCTGCCGAACGGATGAACCGATTTTTAGTTTTTTTTTTTTATTGTTTGAAAGGTGTTTTTTATTGTTTGAAAGGTGTTTTTTATTGTTTGAAAGGTGTTCTTTATTGTTTGAAAGGTGTTTTTTATTGTTTTCTTAGCTGTGTCTGATGAAAATCGGTGTCGGAGGTATTTAAATGTTTAATTTATGTTAAACTAGCTGCGCACCGCGGTTTCCCCCGCGGTAAAAAGTATCCTATGTGCTATTCTAGACTGTAATCATATCTGTCCCAAATATCATCCAGATCTGTTCAGCCAAAAAGTGAGATGAAAATCTCAAATCTCCGAATGGGGCATCTGCTCGAGGGGCGTTATTCGATTTCAGAAATAAAGAGAACTTTTTCTCGTTTTTGTTAGACTTTCAGTGAAATGTTCTGGCTATTTTAGAAGGTATTTTCTATGTTAGCTGCATATTTTACTGGTCTAGGATGAAGCAAAATAAGACCACAATATTTCCGAAAAATTAAACCAAGTTTTTGTTTGAAAATAAAAGTTTAGAAAACTTACTACATTTGCTTATGTACTACTAGCTGCGCCTCGCGGTTTCACCCGAGGTTAAAAGTATTCTATGTACTATTCCAGACTATAATCTATCTCTGTGCCAAATTTCATCCAAATCTGTTCAGCCGTTCTGGCGCGAAAGAGTAACAAACGTCCATCCATTCATCCATTTTTACAAACTTTCGCGTTTATAAAATTCGTAGTAATAATATAAATAAATGAAAATATTGTAAATGTTTCTATTTGACGTTTGTTACTCAATCCCGCAAAAACTGCTGATCCAGTTTGGATGAAATTTACCTTGTATAAACACACCGGTTACTTTTTAACTCGAAAAGAGTAACGGTAGCTGTAGAATGGGGATTGAAACTACGAGACACAGCTAATTTAGTTTTTTAAAACTAAATTAGCTGTGTCGGGTGTGCCGGGTTTTTTTTTTTAAACCCGGGCAAGTGCGAGTCAGGCTCGCGCACGTAGGGTTCTGTACCACTTATAAAAAGGCAAATAAATCACGTTTGTTGCATCCCTTAAATATTTATTTTATTCTGTTTTAGTACTTATTTGTTGTTAAAGCGGCAACAAAAATACATCATCTGTGGAAATTTCAACTGTCTAACTATCACGGTTCACGAGATCCAGCCTGGTGATAGACAGAAAGACGGACGGACATCGCAGTCTTATTTATAGGGTACCGTTTTACCCTAAAGGTACAGAACCCTAAAAACTAGAATAACATAGGCAAATAAATTAAAATAACCTCGATATCTTTGATTTAATTGAGAAGAGATATTTTTATCTATGAAAAATACTAAGTAGTTTCTTTGTTACCAAGTATATTAGTGAAAGTTTGAAAAACTCGAAGTACGAGTATAAAACTTCGAGAAAATTTCTAGGCTTCATAGTTTTCAATTCGTAAGAAGCCTCAGCACTGGGATTATTTATACTCTAAAACACATGAGCGGCAAATGCGACTGCGAGTCATTACGTCTGCACAATGACATACCATAATAACATCAAGCTATAATGAACTTGATCTTTGGTTACCTCGAATGTCAAAACTGTGATATCGAGAGGTAAAATATTTTTGACGTGACAACGTCTAAGAAATCAATTAACGCCGGCTGCACGCACGAAAGAGGATGACTCATTGTCCCGTTACGCTTAGTCGATCGGAGCGAGAGCGCTACACGAGCGAGCGAAAGCCACGATCGGCTTGAGCGTTCGGTTTTGGTCGCATCTGTATCTCTTCCACTCGATTGGCCTATGCGTCCGAGGAGAAGATTTAATTAATGTTTTCTTATGACGTTGTCACGTTAAACTATCGTCCGTAAACCAACTTAACAGACAACCAATTTTTTTTGGATTATAATATTTAGTAAATACCGTAAGGGTCCGGCTACCACTTTATACTAACTTCGCATTGGCTAAAGGTTTTCTATAGCCATTTCGTCTAGAAGAAGACGACGAGCGGAGAGAGCAAGTAAAGTTACTGACGAGCCTCTAAAGTTGGATGACAAATGCAATTTCAATGTTTTTTTTCTTTTGCGCTTCCATTCTTAAATAACTAAAAATGTCCGTTGTATTATGGATTAACTTAAAAGCTAAGCGAGTAGACAACCTCTATTCAACAAATCAGTCAAAAGTGACCCCTTACAAGTGCGGATTTTTCATAGCTCTATTTTCACTTGAATACATTTTTCTAAAAAAAAACAGGAGCATAGAGACAAAATTAAAGCTCATCATATGCCTACAAGACGACGCTGCATAAATCCCTCTGACTGAACTGATGCCAAACTGATGTAAAATGACCTTACTTTGCAGTCGCCTCGATCGTTTAGGTATATCCTTAACCTTATCGCTCGTACGCCAACATTTATGTGGTTCATGTTCTGTTACAATTTTATTTGTATTTTCTAGGCCAGACTAAAACAGTTGAATTTTTAATACACCCTATACATACGAATAGCAGGTCAGACAGTCAGGTAGTAAAAAATCTAATTTAATAAAAATAAAAACCGGCCAAGTGCGAGTCGGACTCGCGCACGAAGGGTTCTGTCCCATTATTTTTAAAACCGGCAAAATACGAGTATGACATTTGTTGCATTTGGGGGAGCCCCTTAAATATTTATTGTATTCTGTTCTTTAGTATGTTTTGTTATAGCGTTAACAGAAACACATTATTTGTGAAACAATCAACTGTCTAACTGTCACGGTTTATGAGATACAGCCTGGTGACAGACGGATAGAGGAGTCTTAGTAATAGTGTTCTGTTTTGCTCTTCGGGAAACGGAACCTTAAAAAAATATGTGGACGAAGAGAGTAAATTAAACTACAATGTAGGCCAAATAAGTACTAGTAGCAAAGATTTCTAGGTTTTTTTTTAATTAACTAAGGACTGCGCCAAGTCAATCTCGTCCATAGCGCGGCCCACGATAGAGCACGCTTGCCTAGAAGAAACAGATTCACACAAAACTTGATCATTAATATTAATATTCGGGGCACTTGCACACATGGTTGTCTGACCCTAAACTAAGCAAAGCTTGTACCATAGTGGCTAGAGACTGATATACACATGTATGTGTATGTGTGTATTTTTAAAAATATACCTAAATAGATAATTAACACAGACATAGAACAAACACAAATGTTTATCAGATGAATGTTTGCCCTAAGTGGGAATCGAACCCACGTCCCCTAGCCCAGAAGGCAGGTTCACTACCAACTGAACCACCGAGGCAGTCATGAATTGAAAACATCTAGGTACACTATTCTGACGCGTCTTGGTCACTCTTGCTCTTAAGACTTTTTAAACGAGAGAGAGATGACAAAAAAAATATCTTCCGCATCAGAATAGGGATCTAGATTATATACGTATCGGGGAACTTGGTTTAATTTGTGACGTGTATGTTTTTTACCAAATTCTAAAAAGGAGGAGGCTCTCAATTCATATGTTTTTTTTTTTTGTAAATGTATTTCATGCCATTACTGCGGCAATTGTGAATCGATTTTAGTGACTCTTTTTTATTTGGTCGATCAAACTTTAGAGGTGGTCCCATATTTCGATTGAAATCAGTCAAGCAATTTTTGATATTTGAACAAAAGTTTAAACATTGATATGGATGACGAATTACAGGATGGGAACTCGGTTTTAAAAGCTTTAAAAAATATTGTCTAGAGAGACGATCGTTTTTTTTGACAGCGACAATCATATATCCAGCCATCACCGTTCTTTTATAATTGTACCAGGCGCACCAGTAAGAGACACCCTCTCATGATGGAAATTCCGCCAAAACGCACTAAGCGTTTCAAGTCAACTTTTCTTGTAAGAATTGCAGGTGTGGAACTCGTTGCCTGCGTCTGTCTTTCCACCTAAATACAATCCGGGGGTGTTTAAGAGTAAAGTGAATAGGTATCTCCTAGGCAAGCGTGTTACACCTTCGATCACGGCAACGCTTTCCATCAGGCGAGTCAGTGGTCAAACGCATGCCTAGTTTGTTATAAAAAAATATATATATATATATAACATATCATCGGGCCTTTCCCCCGAGGGGGCTGGCAGAGGTGTACAACACCCACAATTTGCCGGACGATATTCAGTCCTTCGGCTGGGGCCGAAACCGCTCCCTCTGGCTCGAGAGGCCTTCATAAAAAAAATTTAACAGGGCTCACCGAGGGAAAATTCAAATCACATGTAAAAACTACATTAATGAAAAGAGGATATTGTAAGGTTAAGAATTATTTAGAAGATAAAGATGTCTGGAGCCTTCCACTTCCGTCAAGTAGCCACTAGTATTTATAGATATTACCTAGTTGTAAGCCAAAATTTGTGAGACTGTCATTTATTTATTATTTAAAAAAATAATGCCCCTCAGTTTCTTGCCTGTTCTTCTGAGTAGAGGCTCTTTATCCGAACAAGGCGGTCGAGTCTATTTAAATAACTTTGACGTTCATAAGTGTATCTTTGATACCTAAATTGAATAAAAACATTTTGACTTTGACTTTGACTTTGACTTCTCCGGTAAGGCTATCATCGCTTTTACACTTGACAGCGATAATCACCTCTAAGAAATACCGAAATAGAGTGCTTATTGCTTAGACCTAATGACATAAAAGAAAACTTTAATTACAATGAAACGTTACGTTTCTAAGAACTTATGAATTCTCGCCCAGCTGTATGTACGTGACAGCGCTGTGATCATTAGCTCGCACTGCGCTTGAATACCAATGTAGTCGGGGAGCCACTGGCTACTCTTGTCACTTGACCTAGTTCTAATTGACCGAGCAAGCGTTAGCCAGCGAAGCGTCTATGCTTCAGCTTCGATAAAAATGCTTTCGTATGTCCGAATTCTGTCTGGATCTGTCTTTCTCTACAGGTCACGTTTAGTAACCGATTTGTTTGAAATTTTGTGCGTAGGTTTAATAACTATATCCTTTTTTTGTCGAGTCAGTTTTTTTAGTATTTTTTTGGAAGTTTTTGAAAATTTGGAAAAAACATTTCTACACCTTTAAAAAAAACCCAAAAACAATATTCTAAAATATTCTGAATAATTATCGAATCTGTTCACAAAATTTCACGAGAATCGGTTGAGGAATGCGCCTTGACGAGGAGAGCAGACGTCGGCCGCAAGGTCTACAGCTTTCATCTACTAGTATTTAGAATTCGGGGAAAGCTGAAAGTTTACAGGTGGACAAAGTTTCAGGCACCATACATAAACTGGAGCCCAAAGCATGATTTACAATGTTTTACAAAAAATCACAGTTCTTTTTTATTATTTAAAATTACACTCCACGGACTCCGGGGACCGTGACCTTTGTTAACAAAAATCTAAATTATTATTTAAGGGGAATAAAGGTAGAAGGGGGTTAGTTATTAAGTCTAAGGTTAGGTTGAAGGTTATCAGATTTACTTATTACATTGTGAGTACAGCACGAGCAGACCAGCGACCCGCAAGCAGCACCCGATCACGAGTACGAGTATGACGCATGTGCCAGCCATCGCTCTCCTCAACCATATTTAAATCACAGATTAGTAAGTCTGAGTTATAGCCAATCATAACATTGTAAACCAACAGCCGTGCAAAATATAGCATTTCGACTCCACTTACTTAGCTCTCTCCATTTTGATCGCATCCGTTTTTATAGTCTTGCTTCAACTTTCCAATGAGATAATAACTGAGGAAAGCTAGGCCTTACTGTTTTGTTCATTTACTCACTTTCCAAATTACAGTCAGTCCTGTTGTCAAACAACCTACGCCACAAATCAAACTGTTCGTAGTACCTAATAGCATGCACCACTATGTGTTTTCGAATTAAGCACGGATTTAGGGAGACACTGTTGTGGAACTCGGGCGCATGTATCCGCGTCAGTCCAGCCCGCAGTGCCAGCAGTCCAGTCACAAAAACATCTTCCAGATGTATGTATCGCATACCAGGCACGGCAGCGGCATCCAACAACGGCTTAACACAGTCCGCTGTAAGAAGATACGCTGGTCCTGTCAAGAAATCAGGAAACACTTCACCTGGGAACTCCATTTTTGATATGTAGTACTTCCATAGACTGGTTCTCTCGGGGCGCTCTCTGTGTAATTTCGAGCCCCAAATAGTGCGTGTCACGTTTGCTTGCGCGGCGTCGGTAACGAGCCGTAGCAGCCGTTCCATGTTTATGAACGCTTCATCATTTGTCCTGAGGAGGAATGACACGTACGGGCAGTACGTATCCGTCCATTCGAGCATTGACAGCGTTTTCAGCGGGATGTTGGAGAATAAATCAGGGTTGCGTCCAGATACTAGATCCCCGTGAATTGCGTCTTCATGTTCAAGAGCCGCTTCATACCTTTGAGGCGATTTGCCGAGCATAAACACGAGTGATACATCTGAAGGGCGTTGCCGTTGACCCCACGTATAACGTACGGCGTCTCGGGCAGCGGCGTGTCCTGGTGCTGACATCACGAAAATGAGGAGACGCAGTCGCGCGCCTTTATCTGGACATAGCTCTGGGTGTGGACGGTCATGGCCAGTATTCCAAATGTCTTGTAGGTACACAGCACTGGGCTCCGGAATAAAGAACCGGGTATTATTATTCCTCAAAATGCCTAATGAAGCTAGGGGTCGAGGACGGGGCGTTGGAGGAATCCAATGATTCAGCAACAGCAGTGTGATGATGCCAAATAGCGTGATAAGAGCGTACAAGCATTGCATTCCATTCATGCCTTTACTAACCCGAGCTTGGACGTGTTTTAGCGTCTGAAAATATTATGCAGAATTACTGAGAGATTTCAAAACATTGAGTTCCGATCATGGGGTGGCATTGATCTTTTGGCTTAATGATCACCTCTTCAGTATTGGTCAATTAGAAAATAAACAGTTGTATTTATTTCAATTTGTTCTCATAATTACAAATCCACCGAGACATCCATGAAAAAAACATCATCAACATAAGTCTATTTATATCATCAAAAATATAAGATCAAATCTAGATCAAACTTTTTAGCAATGGTCATCTATCAAAAACAGTAAAAACTATAAAAGAGTTCTGCGTTGAAGTTTAAGGCACCCAAAGAGAATCGAATGTAACGCAAAGAAATGTACCCATGCACTAAACATACGAAAAATTGTACTTTGAAACCACAGACTTGGAAGTCTGCGTTTGAAACCACTTTTCTTTTACATTAAAATACACTAGTTCCACGCTATTGCTGCAAGTGCCCGCGACAGCGCCTATTCGCCATTCCCCTCAGATCAACCTAGAGAATAAGATGGCGCACGGCGTATGATTTAGGTGAAGCCAAAAACCATCCAAAAACTACGCTACTGTTGCATATGCACATAACACGCACGCATTGACGTAAATAAACTACGCTACTCGCTTGGTCATATCTCTTACCTCGACATTTTGTTCATTGGTTTATGGTATAATTTCGTGTACATAAATATACATAGTGCATTATAAAAGTGTGACAAGGGCTACATTTTGAGGTTCTTTTTAAAAACTGTGTAGTTTTTTTTAGGCCAATTTTGAAAAAGCCGTAACACTAAACTCTTACAAATATGTGCAGTTTTAAAATATTAAATCTAATAAGGTTGTGTATTGAAACGGAAATGGCTAACGTAGAGTTTGGGAATTAATATTAGTTTTCGTGCAATTGTACCTAAATGTTTTTCATGGCAACATTACCACACAAGTTTCAAAAGTAGTGGCTTCAGCGAGATATAACGCAGTGTTTCATCTTTTCATCTAGGTTGATCTGAGCCATTCCTACAGAGATATACTCGTACATCCCTTTAGTTTATTTATGATCTGTGGCCGTTCCTATTTTCTCCATCTTTTTTAAAACTTGATATCTGCCCCTTTGGGTAATTCATCATTTTAAAGTAGACATGGCCGTATTCCAAATTAAAAACATGGTGAAATAAGGCCTTGTAGCCAGATCAACATCCCAAAAAAAAATTGGTCTAATGCTACGTACACACCAAGCCAACTAAATTTAATGCCAAAGAATGCGCTACGTCCCGTTTTGGTTCAATAAAATAAAACGAGACGCAGCATAGCTTTCGTTTGCTTTGGTGTGTACGCGGAATAAAACAGCTTACTAAGGCGTTTGAGGTCAAAATCGGGCTTTACGGTTAGAGTGACTACATGTATGAATATTGGAAATTTAGTCAGAAATTATTTTATAAGTAAATAATACAAAAATCGTGGCATGTCCCGGCTAGAACAAAATAAGTAGTAGCTTCCAAACTACAATTTCAGTTAATGAGAACTGCTAGGATTCGAATAATCACTTCGTTGATTAAAGATTTGGAAAATGTAAGAACTGTTAAAATGTTGTGTACAACCTAAGATAGCCTATTAATAAGATTAAGTAACCTAACCTATTATTAAGATTAAGTAATAAGGTATTTGAAGATTTAGTGGCATTCATTTGTTTAATGTTTATATTAGGGAAAACAAACTTATATTAGGATTTCGGCAGAAAAAAACAAATCATCACGCCTTTCCCCCGAAGGGGCTGGCAGAGGTGTAATACAATACCTGCACTTCGCCGGACCATATTCAATCCCAAAGACTCTGATGACACCAAGTGCAGAGTACAGTGACACATAAGGCACCCATTTTAATACACTTGTAAGAAAAGAAAAAATGTCACCAACGCCTCTGTTAAAATATCAAATAAACTTCTTTTTTTTAAGTGACAGGGGGCGAGCCTATTGCCATACACCGGGCTCCAGTCATATAGCAGACGTCACACAATACGCACATATGTTCACACAATGAACAAATTGGTGCGTGCCGTCGGCTGGGCTTGAACCCGCTCCCTCTGGCTTGAGAGGCGCGCCTTCTCCAACTTGGCTATCATCGCGGAAGAAGTATGGAAGCTTAATCTGAATTTTAGGATCTTAGGAGAGGCATTAGATTTCTGAGATTAGATGTCTGGAGCCTTCCACTTCCGTCAAGTAGCCACAAGTATTTATAGATATTACCTAGTAATAAGCCAAAATTTGTGAGACTGTAATTTATTTATTATTTGAAAAAATAATGCCCCTCAGTTTCTTGCCTGTTCTTCTGAGTAGAGACTTTTTGTCCGAACAAGGCGGTCAAGTCAATTTAAATAACTTTGACGTTCATAAGTGTAGGTATCTTTGATACCTAAATTGAATAAAAACATTTTGACTTTGACTTTGACTTTGCATATATTTGGACCAATGGATTAATGATGAGTATGTAAACAATAAAAAACACCAAAGTTACATTTCCAAACTGTTATTAAACATGTTCGTTTGGCCCAAATTCCTAGCGTTAATTTTAGCCATCTGAAGGGCTCTAACATGTTTTTACATAAGTACATACATAAATATAATCACGCCTCTTTCCCATAGGGGTAGGCAGAGACCACTTTTCTCTACTTGCTACGATCCTGGCATACATTTTTCGCTTCTTCTACTTCCATGAGATTTTTCATACAGGCTCGTCGGTTACGGGTACTCTTGACCTGGCCTTTCTCTGTCTTCCTCACTCTTCTTCTCTTCGATTCGGTCGAGATACGTGCGCCTAGGTCGACCCTGACCGAGCCTTTACATGTCGTTTTATCCGTGTTATTCTAAGTGTTATGATTTTCTTTCGTTTTTTAGTAATATTCTTGTTGCACCTAATTACGCATTGTGGTCACCTTCAATGGAACATAACATTTTGTAAAATTTTGGTTGTGTTTTAGATGTAAGTTTAAGTGTAGGTAAATGTTCGTCGACCGATCGACCGACTTCTCGACCGAGCGACAGACGTCTCGACCGAGTGAGCCTTAGCGAGCGAAGCGTCTGTGCTTCAGCTTATACAAAAATGCTTTCGTGAGTCCAAATTCGGTCTGGATTTCTGTGCAGATTTCTATCCAGATCTGTCTTAATCTACAGGTCAAATTTCTCAACCGATTCTCTTGAAGTTTTGTAAGTAGGTTCAAATTTCTAAAAACTAACTCCGCAAAAAAAACCTGTAAAATTATCGAACGTCCGCACACAATATCACAAGAACCGCTTCAGAAATGCAAGCAGTAGAGGAGGACAAACTTCGGCCGCGGGGTCTACAGCTCACAGAGCTATAAATAAATTTAAAAAAAATACAGTCATTGAAATAGAACAAACTGCATGTACATTTTTTTTTTTTTAATTCGGGACATATTGCACACAGTCATCTGACCCCAAACTAAGCACAGCTTGTACTATGGCAGCCGGAAACTGATATACATACATATTATATATTTTTATAAATACATACTTAGATAGATAATTAACACCCAGACATAGAGCAAACACAAATGTTCTCCACATAAATGTTTGCCTAGGTGGGAATCGAACCCACGCCCCCAAGCTCAGAAAGCAAGGTCACTACCAACTGAGCCACCGAGGCAGTCTAACATAATCATGATTTTAAATCGAGCTTCACAAGACAAGTAACAATGCTCAACTGATGTTGGCACTAATTTAGTTGCTTAATTAACTAAAATTAAGTACTAGGTGATTTAGGCAACTGCTCGTAACAAGGTGAATTGGTCGTTAAATTATTAATGACGGTCTGAGGGCTCCCAACTTCATTTGTACTCACTATTTGGCTGTAAAATTTTTAATAGCTATTTTGTTGGCTAGGGAGATAGGTGAGTCTTAAATACTCTTGTTTTTTGTGATATTTTTGATACTATTTTTAAATGAAGCGATGATAGCCTAGTTTGAGAAGGCCCGCCTCTCAAGCCAAAGGGAGCGGGTTCGATCCCAGCCGACGGCACGCACCAATTTGTTCATTGTGTTAACATATGCGCGTGTTGTATGTCATCTGCTACATGACTGGAGCCCGGTGTATGGCGACATGCTCGCCTACTGTCACATTATGGGACTGAATATCGTTCGGCGAAGTGTGGGTGTTGTATTACACCTCTGCCAGCCCTTTCGGGGGAAGGGCGTGGCGATATGGACGAGCTGGAGACCTCGCAGCCGGCGTCTGTCCTCCTCATCAGGTCGCATTCCTCAATTGGTTCTCGTGAAACTGTCTTAACAAAAAAAAAACTATTTAATTATCTAGCTAACCGTTCGCTCCGGAGAGTGGTGTAGTGAAGTGAACGGAGCTCACTTCACTACACCACTCACTCTCCGGAGCGAACGGGGGTCCGCGCCGGCCGGGACTTGGTAAAAATCGTCCACGACGATGTTTTTTCACGCTCTGTCCGTCGCGGGTCTCGTCTCGTCCGAGATCCTGTCGCGCACATTATACTATTGTACTTTTGTATGTAACGATGTTTAAGAATTGCTCCGTTCCGTCCGGGCTGAGTAAAATCCTGTCACGTATGCAGCGATCTTTTCTTTCGATTTTGTTAATTTAAGGATAACACTTTTTTTTTGTTGCAGCTCTGTTCGCATCTGTAGTCGGTAAAGTAGGTATAGTATGAACTACATTGCTGCTACTAGATGTCAGCTGACAGCTCTGCTTTACCTACAATTCTTATTTTAATTTTTTTTACGGTTTTATTCAAAATCAGTCCATGTTATAACTAATTTATGTCAATTTATGATGGCAAGTAATTCAAGAAGTTGCATTGACGATCCTGATATGTTTTGTTACATATGTGGTGAGTATATAATGATATATAGTATATAATAAAAATCAACGGAAACCGATTAATGACACGGTAATTCGCTTGCATTCTGTAAACTTTCTTCCTCATGAACAAGAGCTGCTATGAAAAATGTGACTAGTTTTCTCGTCACATTTTATAAAATAAAAAAAACCCAAAACCTCTCACAAAATATACCCAAATCAGATCTAAAATCTTAGGCACCCAAAATGAGTGTAGGCCAGTGTAAGTATTATTATGTAGAGGATTTGAAAGGAATTAGGTACCTACTGTAAGCATGACAGATGGTTTGGCCATGTCTGCGCTGCGTTCCCAGTGGCAACCATTGTTCGTTCGGCAATATCGTTTATATCTCATACCGCACCGAGACCGCACTCCCGTTAAGGCTGAAGTACCCAAACTATTTTGCTTGGATGGATAACATAATACAAGGGAAATTCTTAGTTACTTAAGAATGATTACGGAAGTGCAAAAGTCGTAAAAAAAATTGAAATTGCACTTTGTCACTCTGTTGGTAACTTTAGAGGGTCGTCAGTATCATTACTCGCTTCGCTCGTCTTCTTCTACTAGACGAAATGGCTATAGAATACCTTAGGCCAAATCGAAGTTAGTCTAGGTCGCCTAGGTCGAAGTTAGTTACGTCGCCGGACTCTTAAATGGAATCGGCAACGTACTTGTGATGGACCTGGTATCACAGGTATCTATAAGTGACTGTGATTGCACAGCATGAGGCGGCTCTTTAGCTGCTTAGCTGCCACCTATGGCACTAAAAATAATGTAGGTTCAGTTTACGGAAATTTAAAAAAATGGCGGAGGTATGAGAGAGATAGACTCGCGAGGTTTTCAACTAACTAGTAAAGTAGTATTAGATTCAATTGTGTAACTATTCCAAACACAGGTTAATTACTAGTTCGGATGGTAATGCTTCTCAATACTTACTTAAACATTCAAGGAATAAGAATTATTTGTCAATTTATTGATATGTGACGTTTGTTGCCACCAATAAACATTCGTTTCATTTTGAACATACATTTCAACTCACAGAGGTACCATATTCTGCATTAGCTGGGGATTGCATACTTAGTGTCCAATACGCCAGCCGTAACCAGAAGAACCCCCATTGCGGTTGTTCAGTGCAATATTTCCGACGGCGCTCTCAGATTGCGTTCCATGACATTTCATTTATCATTTTCGTCTGAGCGACATCACTATTGTGGGTTCCGAAAGAATTTTGGAAAATATTACCTACAACTGCAACGAGAATCTCGAGTACGTACGATTTTCAGGAAGTTATTTTATTGTATAATATAGAGATTTATACAATAGCGATGGCAGCCTAGTTGGGAGAAGATCCGCCTCTCAAGCCAGAGAGAGCGGGTTCAAACCCAGCCGACCGCACGCACCAATTTGTTCATTGTGTGAGCATATTTGCGTATTGTATGTCATCTGCTACATGACTGGAACTCGGTGTATGGTGACAGGCTCGCCCCCTGTCACATTTGGGACTGAACATCGTGCGGCGAAGTGTGGGTGTTGTATTACACCTCTGCCAGCCCCCTCGGGAGAAAGGCGTGACGATATATGTAGAAGTGTAGATGCTACACAGAATGGTGACGCTAAGTCGAGCATGGCTCTGATTACTTGGATAATTTTTGAAAAAAGACAAACACTAAAATCTTTTTCTTTTTATTGCATAATAGACTTGTTTGGCCGCCAACATGCCTGATGATAAGCAGTGATGCGGCCTACGATGGAGCACGCTTGCCTAGAAGAAACTGATTCACTCGAGACTTGAAGACACGATTATATAAGTGTCAGGAAACACACACTCTGGCAGAGTTCCACACTCAAGCGGTCCGTATAAGATATGAGGAACCAAAGCGTTTCGTGCGTGTTGTAGGTGTGTCGAGGTATGTAAAAACAAAAAAAAATCACAAAAAGGCACTTTTATTTTTTTATGCAACAAAATATTTTTTACGATTTCAACTTTGATTCTATAGTAAAAAAAATAAATCGAAAACTGAGTAGGTAGTATAGAAAACTTTTCTTGGCTTAGAACTACAATAACTATTTAGCCTTTTACATTGAGTTAAGCTTGAGTACTTACTCTGTGATTATCCTATTAAAATTCAAACAACAAATTTAAAGCACTGCAGCCATCTACGTTCTTGTGCTGAAGGATTCAATTTGAATTTCAGTTGTAATTGCATTCTTAGTCGGATAATAACAAAATTCTTCAGTTAAATCTCTGTTCCATCATTAACAGCTGGCTGTAAAAACGTAAACAGAAGATATTAATAAACTAGAATAGTCTTTCATTTTCACGAAAATTTGTAAGAATAGATGGATGGATGGATGGATGGATGTTTGTTTGTTACTCAATCACGCCAGAACGGCTAAACAGATCTGGATGAAATTTGGCACAGTGATAGATTATAGTCTAGAATAGCACATAGGATACTTTTTAACCGCGAGTGAAACCACAGGGCGCAGCTAGTTGATATAAAATAACCTGTTACAAAGAAATATACTCAAAATTCTATTGGCTCTGTCAGCTGGTGATCTCGCGGTCGACGTCCGTCTTACTCTACAAGTCGCATTTCTCAACCGGTTTTCGTGAAATTTCGTGAGCAGGTTCGATAATTACACAGATTTTTTCATTCAGAATTTCCAAAAACTGTCTAGACAAAACATCTGTATAAATTATCGAACCTACCCACAAAATTTCACGAGAGTCGGTTAAGAAATGCAACCTGAAGAAGAAGACAAAGATCCGGACAGAATCCAGACGCACGAAAGCATTTTTGTGGAAGCTGTAGCATAGACGCTTCGCTCGCTAAGGCTTAATCTTTCGTAAATTTAATATTATAGATAGGTATTGTGTAACTACAGTAAGTAGTAAGTTTAGTGTCATTTTGTAAAAGTGTTTTACATAGAAAATATTTAATTTGACATTGACCGAGCGTTACGAGGTATTAAAGTCTACTTGGACATCTGGGCTTGTTTGTTTATTGATAACATAAGTATCGGTAATATACGTTAAAATTTAACAAAGTCATATTCAAAATCTTTATGTGCATGTTAGTGGTACATGTTTCTAAGTAATATATATGTAAGTATAAAGTATAGTTAGCAGGCAAGTAGTTCATGCAAATACAATAATATTTAATGACTAACCCCCCTCTACCTGTAAATCCCTTAAATAATAATTAAAGATTTATGTTAACAAAAGTCACGGTCCCCGGAGTCCGTGGAGTGTAATTTTTAAATACAAAAAAAACTACATTTATAAGTTCAAATATAAGCGAAATCGGACGAGATGTTATGGAGATTTGCAAAGTCTCTGTTGGATGCCAACTATTTACTAGCTAGGTTATTTAATTGAGACGTTCATTTGCCACAATTGAGATGTTAAAAATTGGCACAATTGAGATTTTGTACATTTGCCACAATTGAGACTTTGTACATTTGCCACAATTGAGACTTTGTACATTTGCCACAATTGAGATGTTGTCCATTTGCCACAATTGAGATGTTGTCCATTTGCCACAATTGTGATGTTGTCCATTTGCCACAATTGTGATGTTGTCCATTTGCCACAATTGTGATGTTGTCCATTTGCCACAATTGTGATGTTGTCCATTTGCCACAATTGAGATTTTGTACATTTGCCACAAACTAGGTAGGTACTTAGGAACGTACTTAGGAACGTGAATTTTCGTGTTCTTTACAAAACTCTACTTAAAGTTTCAGTAAAGTATCCATCACTTTGGTTGGACATCACTACCAATGGCGAAAGGGGAGGGAGTCATCATCGTCATCATCACCTTCTCATCATCACTCGATCATCTGTAAAAACAAATGCACAAGACGTGCGACGTCAAATTCCACTGTTAGGGAGCAAAAAGAACTTTAGACACAGTGAAACAATGTTTAGAATAAAGTAAGCTTTCTGCAACATTTTCAGCACCACGAAATACATAATTCCATCTGCGGGATGCCAAATTTAAGACGAATTCTTTTTAGATATTTATAACTGATACTAGCTGCTCTCCACGATGTTTCCCGTTGTAAGAAAGTAGCCTATGTGTTAATCCAGCGTATAAGCTACCTCCATACCAAATTTTAGCAAAATTTGTCCATCCGTTTGGGCCTTATGAAGAAAAAACAAACGCACAGAGACACAATCTTTTGGATGTAAGTAATAATATATGGATTGCGATTACTATATTAACTAAGTACAAAGTTTAGTACCATGGGTACAAAAAAGCGGAATCGTTTTATGGTTGACATACCTACAACACGCACGAAACGTTTGGTTCCTTATTTCTAAGTGTGGAATTTCTCATACAGACCGCTAGAGTGTGGAACTCTGCCAGAGTGTGTCTTCCCTGACACTTATAATCTGGGTGTCTTCAAGTCTCGAGTGAATCGGTTTCTTCTAGGCAAGCGTGCTCCATCGTAGGCCGCATCACTGCTTATCATCAGGCATGTTGGCGTATAAACGCAAGCCTATTAAGTAATAATAAAAAAAAAACGAAAAGTAAAGTTGGCAAAAACGGTTGATTAAAAATCGTCTTGTAGAGTTTTAGTAAACTTTGAAGTCTAAAACTAATTATGAGAACTCTAAAACCACTATAAACTTTAAAACTTCTATCTTCAAAAACCTCTCATTTTATAAACGTAGGTACGAGTAAGTACCAAGAAAATTAAATCTTAGCGAGTAGAAATTAACCAATTTTGAGGAATGTCTTACAAAACATTACTTTTGCATTACTCTGTGGAGGCTGTAGTAAAATAAAGTTTACGAGCGTGTCTTTGCAAGCTGAAAGACTCTGTTCACTTACAAACTCAGCGTGTGATCTCCTTGTAATGGTATTAAATGAAACATGAACTTATGTTATGTTAAATAAAGTCCTTTTTAGATCGTCAGTTTTTAGAGCTGGCCGCGCGCAGATCAACCGCGGTCAGCTTGCCAGCGGCTCGGCAAGTCAATCTGAAATGGACTTTATGGCAAAAGAACAAGTTCATTTTTCATTTAACACTGTTCAAACGCGATCGGGCACTGATCTTGTAAGTGGACCTTTTACATGACTTCAGAAACTTGAGAAAGTTTTACGAATTTTACTGCTTTTGGCAGACAAAGTCGTGTTCGTTGAGATTCATAGGTTTATAACTATTTGAAAAATACATTTTACCAAAAATGTTATTTATTGCAAAAAAAAATTCTAGAGTCAAAATTTACTAAAGAGAGTTGAAATTTACTAAAAAGAGACTGCTAAGTTTACGTTTTGGAAATAAAGATACAACATATCTTCACGCCTTTTCCCCGAAAAGGTGTACTACAACACCCACACTTCGCTGGACGATATTCATTCCCAAATATGACAGGGAGCGAACCTGTCCAGGTTGCTTGACTGGAGCCCGGTGAATTTGTGGCGGAGCACGTTTTCGTCCGCAATGATACCGTGAGGGGAGCGCTGATACCACCATACGACGGCCCTTATGAAGTTATCGCACGGCACGAGAAATACTTCAAACTACAATACCCGCTGCGTACGTCGAACGTGTCGATCGACCGGTTGAAGCCTGCCTACATACTCAGCGAAGACGTCGAGTCAGCCGAGCCCGAGCCGACACCGCCGCTCCAGACTGCACCAAGTACAGCGCCGGCACCACCAGCAGAGTCAGCGAAGCCCTACGTCACGAGATCTGGACGCATCGTGAAAACGAGAGTACGCTTCGCTTGAGGGGGCATATGTGGCGGAGCACATGAAGTTGGCTGGAGCAAATTTAATATTAACTAAAACAATGTTAAAATTTAGTTTAGAGTAGCATAATTGCATCCTCTAGCTAGTCGATACTGGATGCGCACCCCGCGAATACAACAGGGTTTTTGTAACACCCGTTATAGACATTTGATTTTGATTGTATGTTGTCATAACAATGTGCAATTAAGACGTAAGTATATAAGGTCCTCGTCTCCGCTTCAGTGGAAGTACACCCTAAGGCGAAAATTATACAGACCGGGCATAAGTAATTGACGGATTAATTATTAACGGAGTAATTGGATACGATGTAGTAATTGGTATCTCCATCTTCCCTTTTCACCTAGGGCAAACATTCATGTGATGTGATTATGTGGTTGTTCTATATCTGGGTGTTAAAATCTAGTTAATTATGTTTTTAAAAATATCTAACATATCGTCACGCCTTTCCCCCGAGAGGGCTGGCAGAGGTAATACAACACCCACACTTCGTCGCACGATATTCAGTCCAAAATGTGACAGAGGACGAGCCTGTTGCCTTACACCGGGCTCAAATCATGTAGCAGATGACATACATATAAAAATATCTAAGTATGTATATCAGTCTCTGGCCGCCATAGTACAAGCTTCGCTTTGTTTGGTGTCAGGCAACCGTGTGTGGAAGTGTCCCAGATTTATTTATTACTAGCTGCGCCCCGCGGTTTTACTCGCGGTTAAAAAGTATCCTATGTGCTATTATAGACTATAATCTACCTCTGTACCAAATTTCATTCAGATCTCTTCAGCCGTTCTGGCGTGAAAGAGTAACAAACATCCATCCATCCATTCCTACAAACTTTCGCGTTTATAATATTAGTAGGATAGGAAGTCCTGAGACATAGATAAGGCTGTCCGCTATCTGCTCTCAGCGGATACTCAAATATTTCGGACATATCGCTCGTCGAAATCCTGACAGCGTGGAAAAGCTAATGGTAGTTGGTCAGGTCAACGGGAAAAGACCACGCGGGCGCTCACCTACCCGCTGGTCAGACCTAATAAGGACTCTCACGGGCCTGGCAATACCTGAAGCGATTAAAACCGCCGAAAACAGAAACACGTAGAAGAGCATAGTGCATCGTGTGCACTCAATCAAACTAGGCACGACGTTCCGCAATGAAGATGCCGACTAAGAAGAAGAAGGATAGGAAGTAGGATTATTATATTTCTATGATATTAAAACCTTTGGTACTCTGAGTTTCTGTGCAGCACCGACTGGCGACTATTGAATTATCTAACTAGTGCAACTCAAAGCTCGACCTGCGGAGTCTAGGGCTGTAGGTATACAAGAGATAGCTAAGACAGGTGGGCTGAAGTTAGGGGCTGCTTGAACTTATTATGTTTTTTGAAAAAAACTGTGCAAACATAATTCTTTGTTTTTAAGAATTTTATGGCCATTTGCACTGAATATAAGAACTGCTTAAGTCCTGGCTTAGCTAGTTTAAACAACTCCTAGCTGGCTCCGACTTATATTTTCTTGCACGGACCTTATGCAATTCCTAAGGAGACTCTAAATTTTATGTAACCGATAAGCGAATATTTCGCTAGGAGTAGACTAAACTAGTTAAGCAAGGCCATAGGCAGTTCTTATATTCATGGCAAGTGGCGAATAGAGTTTTTTTTTTGTACAGGTTTAAATGTACATTTAGTTTTAAGTCCGTAGTTTAATGGTTTATTAGGATTTTTATTGATTTTATTTCCAATATTTGCTCTACACGATTGCCACAAAAACCCGCGCAATATTATCGGTAAAAACGGTTTTCGCAAGCGTTCATGCCAATTATGTGGAGCGGGCTTTACACAATACACGATCATGAAGTGTCAAAGTAAATAAATTAAAGCTTTAAAAATGCACAACCGACCCTGATCAACAAACAGTTGGGTATATGGTGATCTATGAGATGTGACCCATGCTACATTAATATACTCCGCCAGGTATGGCATTCCGAGTCAAAAATAGTCACATATATGGCCAACACGTTGTGACGTCAATCGATTCATAAGCAAGACAGAAATATGTCATTTACAAGTAGTTAAAAAGAGACGATAACGAGTGACGTCATTACGTACTGGCTCGCGGAATGCTAGACCTTGTTTTTTTAGGTTACGATGTGACCTAGATTAGGCAGGTATCTAAAATATATTTTTTTTCTATATAGGATATTTAATGCAGCTAGCACTGCATTAAATATCCTAATAGGTCAAAATCAAGTAAGCGCTGTAAATCGTGAAAATATGTAGGCTGACCCTGATTAAGAAACGGTTGGGTATCCGTGGTCTACGAGATGTGACCTAGATTAAGCCGGTGCCTAAGATGCAGCTAGTTCCAGATTACATGTCCTAGGTCTAAATCGAGTTTGAGCTATCTTACTACAGGTACGAGCTAATCTAGATTACTAATCTGTTATGGTCAGACGTATATCATGTAAATACTAGTACTTGGCTCTGTGAGCTGAAGAACTCGCGGCCGACGTTTGTCCTTGTCTACAAGTCGCACTCCTCAACCTACTCTTGTGAAATTTTGTGAGTAGGTTCGATAATTAAATAGTTTTTTTTGTCCTGTTAGTTTTTGGAATTTTTTTTTTTGGAAAAAACTTATATTTCCTCCATTTTGAAAAATTACCAAAAACTGACTAGAAAAAAAAAACTATACAATTATCGAACCTACATAATTTCAAGAGAGTCGGTTAAGAAATTAGCCGGTTGTTATTATCTCTTTAGTTATAGCCCACAAAAAAATATGTGTGATCTCTAAGCAGAAAATAATAAATAACATGACATGTCATCACGTCTTTCCCCTGAAGGGGCTGGCAGAGGTGTAATACAACACCCACACTTCTCCGGACGATATTTAGCCCCAAATGTGACAGGGAGTGAGCCTGAGCTACCGGGCTCCAGTCATGTAGCAGATGACACACAATACGTAGGTACATAATAATAAATAAAACCTACATAAACACATAAACCTAGTTCTCTTCTAAATAGGTTTAAAAATGAGGATGCATACAGCTCTATTTCCTCTAACCTCTCCCATTTACGGGCTAGGCTGGTGCGCTCGTTGCATATTTTCTGTTACCTTTCTCGCAAATTACGAGTATTTTGGCTCTGAACTACGAGTATTTTCATATTTACAAAATGCAGTTTGTAGGTTTTAAATCTGAGTTGTGCTGTTTTAGGATTGTGTTAGAAATGTATGTTTTATTCTCTCACTGTTTCTGAATATTTAGACAAATAAAGAATAAATAAATTTGGGACTTTTTTGCAATCACTTTCGCCTTACCCCAAACAACGTAAAGCTTGTACCCACTATGGCTGCCAAAGACAGATATACCTAAATAGACAAACCTAAATTTAATAAATTAACACCTACATTTATAAAAAAACAAACACAAAATGTTCATCACATAAATGTTTGTCCAAGGTAGGAATCGAACCCAGTGTTGCTTTACCTTTTCTTAATTTTTAACTCGGTCGAAAAGTACAAGACACTGAATAACTACTCCGCGGGTATACGGGTATACAACGTTTATTTATCTTATATCTTTAAATGAGCAATTCTTGTATATATATATATATATATATAATTGGAATCTCGGAATCGGCTTCAACGATTTTCATACAATTTAGTATATAGGAGGTTTCGGGGGCGATAAATCGATCTAGCTAGGAATCATTTTTAGAAAATGTCATTTTATTCGTGTTTTATCGATAATCAACTTAAACATAAACTTGGAAGAAAAATAACAAAAATATGACTCTTCCTGACATCTATTGGCGAATAATAATACTATTTTTTGTGAGCAACTAATTGCTTTAACGACACAACAGCAGATGGCGTTGTTAAGTAACACGAAGTCAATGAGTGTTTGCTTTAAGGTTAGACTAAAATCAATTGTTTATTTTCCAAAAAACACAATAAATAAAAAAAAACCGAGCAAAGCTCGGACATCCAGGTACTAACGTTTAAATACCCCCTAACCAAGGCGATATAGAGCATAGTAAAATGATATACTCCGCCAGGTATAGCATTCCCGTCACGTGGGCAACACATAGTGACGTCAATTATTGTTGCAAGCAAGACCGAATTATGTCATTTACAAAAAGTTCGAAAGAGACGGATGATGATGACGAGTGACGTCATTACGTGTTTGCTCCCGGAATGCTAGCCCCTATTTTTCATCATGGGTGTTAGCAAAAAGCAACTCTTTTTTTAAATCCTCGAACCTACCAGACAAAGCAAACCAATCACCAGATTAAGCCATTTTCCGTCAAACAAGATACCATCGTAATACCTTCATTTTCGTTCTCTTTTCAAATCACACGGCCCGATTGGCCGCCGCGTTTCGGATTCCAATTTTAAAAATCGAACAAACTTGGCTAATAACGGTCGAAAGCCGCCATTGCATATGCATAGAGTTGTTCGAACCAAACGTATCGAATGGGTATACGCTTTGACGGGCGCGTATTACGTCAGTGCAAACATATTACAGTATGAGCAAAAAATTTAAAAACTATTTTGAAGTGGAAAGAACTATAAAAAGTTTGAAAATTAAAAATAAAAGTCATAACATAACATATCGCCATGCCTTTCCCCGTAGGGGCTGGCAGAGATGTAATACAACAACACACTATATACGCTATCGCACGGACGATATTCAATCCCAAATGTGAAAGGGGTGAGCCTGTCGCCATACACCGGGCTCCAGTTATAAAGCATACAATGCGCACATATGTTCACGCAATGAACAAATTGGTGTGTGCCGTCGGCTGAGTTCGAACCCGCTCCCTCTGGCTTGGGTTGCGGGCCTTCTCCAACTAAGCTATCATCGTTTCTCCAAATAAGCTAAAAAAAAAAAACTCAGCATAATAACCTAGGTCCACGGACCGAGTCGCGTTCAGAGGATACATCGGAGCGCACCGAACAAATACCAACACTGATATTTTGAACGGCGAAGTTGCACTCTGGGTGCGCTCCGGGCTTATCCTCTGAACGCGACCCAGGTTAAGAAACACTGACAAAACGTCATCATGAATTACTATTTTCGCCCTCACCAACACCAAGCCAATGAATGCCAAAAAATGCGTCTCGTTTCGTTCCTATAAAATAAAACGAGACGCAGCATATCATTGGCCTTCGTTTGCTTCATTCTGTACGCAGCATTAAAGGAATCGTTTTTATTTCTATCACAAAAAAAGGCCAGTGCTTAAATTCTGAAATTCAGACAGATTTTACATTAATAATGCCATTAAATAGGCATTTTCTTGCCGTGTTTATTGGTATTAATCGTAATAAGAACACTCAGATCAACCTAGAGAATAAGATGGTGCACGGCGTATGATCTAAGTGAAGACAAAAACCATCCAAAAACTACGCTACTGTCGTATAGGAACACAATACTCACACATTAACGCAAAAAAACTACGCTACTCGCTTGGTCATTCTAACCTCGACATATCTACATTGGTTTATGGTATAATGTCGTTTACTTAAATATACATAGTGCATTATAAAAGTGTGGCCAGGACTACATTTTGAGGTTCTTTTTAAAAACTGTGCAGTTTTTTTACCAGTCAATTTTAAAAAAGCCATAACGTTAAACTCTTACAATTTTGTGTAGTTTTCAAATATTAAATCTCCTAAGGTTGTTAATTGGAACGGAAATGGCTAACGTAGAGTTTGGGAATTGATATTAGTTTTCGTGCAATTGTAAATGTTTTTCATGGCAACATTACCACGCACACACATTGAAAAAGAAGTGGCTTCAGCGAAATATAACGCAGTGTTCCATCTTTTCCTCTAAATTGATCTGAGTAAGAACACAAATAACTTAGTTATAAGAATAGCTTACTCGGTTAAACTTTACAGAATTAATCTGGCTATTTAATAATCGAAAAAAAAATAATGTTGTTATAAAAATTTAGAGAAGCCCTTTTTTTGTTGTTGGAAGATAATTTTTGTAATTTTTATTCCAAAATCCGAATGATTTCCAAAATGTTAATTAAACGTTTTTGATTGTTTATTGTACCAGCTGTGTTTTGCTGCACCTGATCATCCCAATACTTCATTTCAAACTAGGCGTAAACTAAATACTTGTATTCGTTATACCTTAAAGGCCTTGCTTTGAATCGCACGCAAATCGCTAGTGTGGTAGAGCGCTTACTGTGAATACAACAGGCTCTCAAAGACATAATCTTAGTATCTACCCTCGTTTTGAGGTAGTGCCGTTTCCGGAATACTAATGTGATAGCGTATCTGGTACAGGGCTTACCTGATACTTATATCAGGTTGAAGTTCGTATCAGTAGTTTGGATATACCGTACTTTAGTTATGAGCAGGTTACATGATATCGGGGTTTGATCACCAAGTTCGGTGGGGAAACTTTGTATGGACGCGTTAGGGTTTAAAAAATGATAAGAGAAACTGTTTTGTTGGAAATTTCGTTTAATCGCGCTAAGCGTTTTCATCGTGTAGATATAAAAATAAACAAATTACTACCTAATAATTTGTTAAGGTTAATAATTTATAGATGGTACTAGTTGTAAGGTTAGGAAGTTTTTAAGGTAGTTTAGTTTGCATAAAGAATTGTAGCGTGAAGTAAAGGATACAAACTGTTAAGTTTTTCAATACTTTGTGTTTTAAAATGTTATATATTTTTTTCGAAATAAAGAAATTAAAAAAAAATGCGATGTGTTTTTTTTAAAGAGACGTACATGTCGCTCGCCTGATGGTAAGCGTCATGTTTGGCCGAAGCAGTCCAGTGCCAGCCAGAATATAGAACTCTGCGCGGCAATGTTCTGCGCTCGTCACCCGGACGTATTTGATATCAAATCTCTTTTGGTAACAATGCTATTTAATCCGGAGCTCAGTAAACTAATGTAACCTAGTAACCTTGGTTATTGTAGTAAAAAATACATTTTTCATGAGCGCTTTTCATGTTTTCAAAATAAAACTCTTCTTTGAATTGCCTTTTTCGGGTAAGAAAATGAAGTCCCTGAAAAGCACTGTGATTTTTTTTTTATGGTTGAATGTGCCCACGTTTGACCACAACACACCTGATGGAAAGTGACGATGCAGTCTGAGATGGAGCACGCTTGCTCATGAGGTGCCGTCTCACTCTTGTCTTGAAGAGACCCAGGTTGTATCTATTGCTGGGAACACCGAGATATACTGACAGACAAGCATGGCAAAACTACAAGGGCTTTCTCTGAAACTCTAAAATCTTGCCATAAGACCATACGCTCCAATTTCACCATACTTTTAACCTACCATGACATCTTATTACTATGATGGTTACGTTTTGTTTCTGATGCTGCGTGACCTAGAACCTTATTGCGCGGCGATACAATTCGCAGTCGCACAGCGTCTAAAGCAAAACGAAACCATCATGACTCAAAACTCATAACTCATAATATAGACTTTTATTGCCTTAACTTTGTGAAAATTACTTAAATTTTGGGAAACTGTACCTATTTACTAAATTTTATGTAACATTTTAAAATGTACGGATTAGGTACCCTCAAAAATTCACCAAAGCTTTTTAAGCATCATCAATACCGCCATGCTACCCTCCTATCGTCCGACACCAAATAAACCATTTCTCTTAAATATTTCACCAAAAAAGGTTCAGCATTTAACAAATAACCGTACATACGCGTAAATCCCGGCAAAGTGACTGCGTAATAAATAATAACGTGTGAGGAACCAGAGGAGTTTATTTTATTTGGCCGAAATAGAGATGAGATATTCTTACAGAACTATAGAAACGTTATTCGAATAATTAATTTTATTAAGAATTAATTACATGGACAGTTAACGAAATAATGACTACTTTTTTAGAGTTCCGGACCCAAAGGGCAAAATGTAACCCTATTACTAAGACTCTGCTCTCTGTCCGTCTGTCTGTCTGTCTGTCCGTCACCAGGCTTGTATCTCATGAACCGTGATAGTCAGACAGTTTACATTTTCACAGATGAGGTATTTCTGTTGCCGCTATAACAACAAATAAGTACTAAAACACAGAACGAAATAAATATTTAAGGGGCTCCCACACAACAAACGTGATTTTTTTCCCATACAACAAACTTGTTTTTTCATGTAGCAGATGACGTACAATACGTACACATGTTCACACAATGAACAAATTGGTGCCCCAGGCTGGGTTTGGACCCGCTCCATAAAGCTTGAGAGGCGGGTCTTCGTCAACTAGGCTATCATCATCGCTCCAAAAAATGCGTCCAAAACGTATAAACCACTACACTATACGTTTTAGACACGCATTTTTTATCCCACGGGAATAGTTAACTTTTCCGGAATAAAAAGAAGCTTATGTCAGCTACCTCCATACCGAATTTCGTAAAATTGGTCCAGCCATTTGAGCGTGAAGGAGTAACACACTCACAAACTTTCGCCTCGTTAATATTAGTGATGTGATTCTCATCATTTCCCTAGTAGACGAATAAATCGCACCAAGAATTCACGGTGGTTGCTCACAGACTCTGTGAATACAATTTTTAAATAAGTAGCTATACCTACTTAGTTAAAATTATCAATATTTGTAACTAACATTTATTTTGTATGTTCCTATGGCACCGCCTTGGTCTTTGGACTGTTAGGGTGCTGTATTCAATTTCGAATAAATAAATAAATAAAACTCACGACAAAACTCTTCATTCGATTATTTTTCTCCACTCAACTTATCAAGCGATTCGAACGGAGCTCATCTCTAAAAAGGATAATATTTCCGGCGAGCGAGCGAGGAAGGGCACAGCTGAGATTGCGTAGCTACATTTATCTCTGAGAGTTCAGATACGTACAATGGTGCGATTCACAAACACTCGCTTAATTAAGAGGGGAATCCGCTTCTCGGCCTCTTCTGCACGCGCTTTCATTTACACTTATATGACCTAGCCTAAGCTTAATAGCTACCTACTTACTTATAAACGTTGTAGCCTCGGAACAGGTTCAGAATTTAGAGTGTTTTGTCTTTTTCCATCATGCTAATGAAAGAAAAAGACGAAATACTATAACTATTCCTAGTCTGATTAACATTTCATATCAGTAAGGAGGCTAGTATTTTTTTTAAGCCATTTACAGGGTGTTACAAAAACCCTGTTGAATCCGCGAGGTGCGCATCCAGTATCGGCTGAAGGAAACAATTATGCTACTTTAAATTAAATATTGACTATAAAAAAATTTAACACACATCGCGCTCCGTCCTACTAAAAGCGCGAACGCAGACACTGATCGCGTCGGTTTTATTTGTTAACTATGCGCGTCGCGCCGCTACTTTCTCAGAATAAAAGCCGCCAACATAATAATATTATTATACAGATTTGTTAACATTTCCGTAAAAATATCATTTTTTTTCTTGCGTTCTAAAAAACTCTTGCTATTTTTAACGTGCCTTTTTTTGGTAATTTTACATGAATAAGTGTGTGTACCTGCCCACCAATTATCCAACAAGGTTTTCTTAACTCCCTGTGTACTTACTTCCTTAGATTATAATTTACTTAATTTACTTTTTATAAACACACGATTAGTTCTTCAATACCTCATTATTTTGGTATTGTGGCATTAGTTTGTAAAATTATCTTTTCTTTTTTAAATTCTGTTGGTGTTTTAAATACACTTCTACCAGCCCGTTCGGGGGAAAAACGTGACGATGTTTTGTTGTGTCATATATATTTTTTTTCTGTATTGCGCTGATGAAAAGTTTATTATTATGTCTGGAAGAGACGGCTCTTAACGATAAGATCGCTTTTGTTTAAGACCTCTGATGTTTTTCTGTGTTTGTACTTTCGTTTCTAATAAAAGTAAGTACTGTTATTAAAAGTGTAAAGAAATAGCTAATGTTGCTCAATATGTTTTTTTTATCTTATATCTTTAAATGAGCAATTCTTGTATATATAAATATATATATTTGGAATCTCGGAATCGGCTCCAACGATTTTCATACAATTTAGTATATAGGGGGTTTCGGGGGGCTAAATCGATCTAGCTAGGAATCATTTTTAGAAAAAGTCATTTTATTCGTGTTTTATCGATAATCAACTTAAACATAAACTTGGAAGAAAAATAACAAAAAGGAGGCGTTTGAGTAGTCTCAACTGAAAACTATGACTCTTCCTGACATCTATTGGCGAATAATAATACTATTTTTTGTGAGCAACTAATTGCTTTAACGACACAACAGCAGATGGCGTTGTTAAGTAACACGAAGTCAATGAGTGTTTGCTTTGATATATAGTTAGACTAAAATCAATTGTTTATTTATGTTATTTGTGTCTTCTTAATGCACGTGTTCACTTAAAAATGCCGATCTTGGAAAAAAAGCTTATAACTCATGTTTTTTTTCTTTAAATAACCAGTTCATAATTTTTTATTATTCTATCGGTAAGATCGAAAAATATTATTCATATTTCATCATTTTATTAGTAACTCGTACTTAAATATAAGTAATTTCCAAAAAACACAATTAAAAAAAAATAAAAAAATTACCGAGCAAAGCTCGGTCATCCAGGTTCTTTATTTATTTATTAAGGAATACCAACAGTATACACAATAAACAATTTAAGTTTTCTTACAGCTACTAGGTACCTACAGTTCTGATATGTGTACCCATATTATGTATTTACAACATTCGCAATAAGGAAGGTGGTGTGAATTTTTAGTTCTATCTGTATAACATAATTATCTTTGAAAATATACAAATTGCATGGTGAAATGGGTAATCCTAGAGACAGGGTTGAATAAAGAATTCATTTTGAAGCAAAATTAACGCTTACTTTGCCTTTTTACGGCTATTTTTCGAAGTTTCCTCAAAAGTGATCGTCAGCAGGATGTGATCGGCGAATGGGCCGATTCACCCTATTTAGTTTTAACTATTGATTTTTTTTTGTGCTTTATGCTTTAATTCAAATAAAATTAAACTAGATGGCGCTTTTTATGGGCGCGGTTCGCGCCCACGAAAGTTGTATTGTATTTTCGTAACTAGCTAAAATCTTTCCAAGGCCGAATTTGAATCACAAATAGAGTAATTTGAGCCCTGAGTCCTGACCTCGGTGTTCCTCATGCATACGTTACACGGTTAATTGACTGAAAAACTTTGCTGAAACTAAACGGGGTTTGTTTGGAGCCGGTACTCGTTTTTGTTTATAGCTCGTTTGCTACAGGAAATGTGAGAATTTGTAAACGTTTCGTTTGAGTTAGGTGGGTAGGTACTTTTATAAAAAGGTACGTTTGTAAAAAGTTTGAGTTTGTAATAGGTTGCAATGGTTGTTAGAAACACACCAACTGTAAGGCTATTCGTAGGAATAGCTTTACAGTTGGCGTGTTTCTCATCTCATCTCACGCGCACGCGTGAGATTTTACCCTGGTCATTCTTACACCTATGACGTTTGAAACGAGAGCAACAAGGACGCAAAAAGTAGAGATGAAAATCACAAATCTCCGAATGACAACGAATGCTAGTAGTTTTGTTAGCGATTTAAATTTTTTTTTAATGAAATAACTTGATAATTCAATTTGAATATTTCAAGTGATGTTTATTAATTTTTACGAGGTTTTGTTTAACTTGTACTGTTCGTTCATACGTAAGTTGTCTGGTTCAAAATTTTGGTGCTAGTTTCAGAGCAAAACGTTTTTAAACCATGTCCTCGCTGGTATCCGATACCATCGAGCGATGATGATAAGGATGAGATTGTACTACGATTGATTGATTGATTGTACTTGATTATACTACGATGCACACACACACACACACGTAAAACTTGTAAAACTTGTAAAACAGTAAGCTCCAACTATGCTCGACAATACACAAAGGAAACTACTGAACACGCTATTTATAGAAGAGCTTTATATATATAGATAGTCTATAACAACGGCATCCTTCGTAAACTTATTGCCCACCGTTGCGAATAGATAGCCAGGTGTACGAGGAGCTTGTACCAGTGATCTATCGGCCGGGACAGTGCTGGTAAACCTTGTAGTTTCTGTACCATTTGCTTTTGGATCTAAATCCTTGCGGATGCAGGGAATAAGTATAAATCTTTTAAAGGACACGGCAATGCTTTAGAGGAAAGCAAATGGTTGCGTGTTTTATGTGTTTTTACCCGACTGCGCACGAAGGAGGGTTATGTTTCAAATAGAATAGTAAATTTGCCTTTTAATAAATTTAGTACGGAGTTGAAAAAGTGGCCAGTGAGCGAAAGTTTTTACACGACAAAAGAACTCTTATTTATTCAGTCATTAAGTTTTTTTTTGCCAACATTCTCATTATTTCACTTTTTTTTTCATAAGTGTTTAAATATGTTTCTATTTGACATTTTATTTAATTTCATAATATTTTATTGACATGATTAATTTGCACACCTAATGTGAGGTAGTTATTGGCTGTTCAAACCTAAATTAAGATCATTGTAACCCATTGACGAGCAAATTAAGAAACTGAATTGAATGGTTTACGAGTGTATGTATGTAAGTATTTTTGGATGTTTGTGGGAATGTATGAGGATTCTTTGGCACGGCCAACAGCCTACAGCTTGATGGATTTCGACATGTGAGGTGTCATTTGAATCGTCTGGATAGTGACATAGAGTACAACATTTTGCAGTCGGGTTTTTTTTTCTTTTAATAATGTTATAATTACAGTATCCTTACCATGAATTTTGATAGCTTCGTAAACTTTTTTCGTTTTCGTTTGGCTCCATACATTACAATTGAGCGCCCCTGGCGGAAACGTTAGCTAATTAAGTTGACTGTACGGAGCCAAACAGAAACGAAAAAGTTTACTTTAAATAACTAAACAGATGGTGAACAAATTTAACAACAAAACAACACCTGTTTTGTTGTCAAATTTGTTCACCATCAGTTTAGTTATTTACTTACCTATTTTTGTGTTAGAAATAAAATTGTTATGACTTCTCTTGCTCAAATAGTCAGCCATTGAAGCGTACCTGAATGAATTTAAATAGCATATTTTGCTCTAGGGGAAAAGTTTTTTTTTTCTGAAAATGGCACTAAAAGCCGGTGACCTCTTCGGTAGAATGCGCGTATTGAGTTGCGAATACAAAAAAAAAGATATTAGTGTGGAGTGTATAGTTTTTTTTATTTATTACAATATTCGATCAGATTATTTTATTTTCTCGCAATTGAATTGAAAAGTAGAGTGTAACACACGGAGCTAAAAACCCATTATAACTCTTTTACTCCTTTTCTATTTAAAACTACCTTATGTATAATGGTTCATTTTAGCCGATTATTTAAAAAGCTACTATCGATGATTACTTGGAATCAAACAGCAAAACTATATAAAGGGCTCGCTGTGCCCCACTGCCCCACAGGTACCGTTTTTTTTCGAGATAAAAAGTACTCTATGTCCTTTTCTGTACCCTTGACAACGTTTACGCAGAAATTCTACAATAATCAGTTGAGCAGTGAAGGCGTAAAAGCGTAACAAACGAACAAACTCACTTTCGCCTTCATAATGTAGTTCTTCATAACTGTTACGACAACCAAGAAAATAATAAACGACACCCTTGTAAGCATGTTTGAAAAAGAATTCCAAAAACAGTTTCTCATGTTCAAAAATCCGTTTTCTCGCTTTTCGTCATCCCTAATCCGCGGCAGAATTTTCTCGAAAGTCGTCCTCTAAGTTTGAGCGAAAAGACTTTAAAATCTCCGCGCTGCAAGACTTGCAAACCCTTGAGACATTCCGAGTGCCGCCTCTCGTTCCACCGGGTTCTTTTAATTTTACACTTTTGAACGGATCTGATGAAGATTTTCTTCATTTTGATGTCAGTTTTTCGTCCAATTAACATTTTAAATTAAAATGAGGGGTTAATCCTTTAGAAAGAGTTTAGTTGCGCTTTTTTTTGTCGTTTTGTTTCAGAGTGAAAAGAAGTTTAGTAGTTTTAATTTTAAAGTTTTTATTTAATTATAAGGCTTGCATTTTGCCGGATGTTTAACTGTGATCCGGTCTACTAATTTCAGTTAATTCTGTGTTATGGTTGCTATGAACATGATACATCGACACAGAAATTGATCTGTACCTTAAGGCCCGGTATTATTACGAAATCAATGAAAACAATTACATATTTTGTTTGCGCCTAGTTGATGGTAGAGCTGGTTGAAAAAGCAACCAAAAACAGTTTTTACGGTCCTAAATTTTGAAAATCATTCTTTTTTTTGGAAAAACAATATAAAATGTGTCTTAAAAAACACAATAACACATATTTTTTTTCGATTATCAAATAGCCAAATTAGCTCTCTAAAATTTAACCGAGTAACCTATTCTTATTTGTGCTCTTAATACGATAAATAACAATAAAAACGACAAGAAAATGTTATTCTAGACGCCGATCTCATTTAACCATCAAATATTAAAAACAATTATCAACTCTAAATGAAGCGGCTAAAGCAAACGTGTGTGCGGGCTGAAAAACTGTAGCAACTTTAATCCCGGGCCGGGCCTTAATCATTTTCATCAAAACTAATCTATCATTAAACTCTGACACCAAAGCTACTTGGAATAGATGAACTTACTTGCTGTATTTTTAAAATAGTCTTAAGTACTTTAGTTAGTTTTAGGCAAGCGTGCTCCGTCGTAGGATTTGTGGGCCACAAGAGGCAACTGAGTGCGCGGTACAAACCTACCGTGAAAAATGATCTATTGACTGATGTTGAAAATTGCGTGAAAAACATTCAGTTTTTTTTTCTGTATATAGACGAAATAGGAACAGACACGGAAACTTTGCAGAAGAAGTAGTATAGTATACCTAAGAAGCAGTATAGTATACCTACTTTGTTTTATATTATTAAGAAGATCGCGTAACAAAAATTGATGTCTGTAAAGTCGATTTACGAACGATGGTTTAACATGACAACGTCATAACAGAACATTGATGAAATGATTGCATACTTATATGAATAAAACACTCGTGTCCTCCGAGCGTAACGGGACAATGAGTCATCCTTTTTCGTGCGTACAGCCGGCGTTCATCGATTTATTAGATGTTGTCACGTCAAAAAACTTTTAATTTTCGTTATATTGTCACAGGAACTAAACGTGTGTGCATGCAAAGTTTCATAACAATCCTTTCAGCGGAAGTAGTCTAAAAAACGTTAAAAAACATTTAGAAAACGTTTAAAAACACTGCTCGGCTAGGAATCAAACCCGAAACCTCCAACGCAGAAGGCAGGCACAGCCAACTCAGCACCGCCATTCTTCTGCGTACGATACAGCCACGTATGTTGTATAACAATAAGCACGCCAGTTGTGGCTTATTGCCCACCCAGCACGTGTTGGTAATATCTCAGGAGTGCTTTTATTTGTCTGAAATGAGGACAGTTTTTGTGCTCATCCTGTTTTATGATCGTGCGGCGGAAGTGGTCTTGCGTGTAATGATGTAGGGGTTTTTTTTGTTGGAAATGTTTTCTTCTGGTCATGTTCTTATTTTAAGCTGAAAGGTATGTTTTAATTTTAGGTTGGAAAGGGTTGTTTGGTAAAGTAATGTAATGGGTAGGACTAAATTAGATAATAAACCTCTACCAAAACTGTAAAGTGGTTGGCTCACCTATGGGTGAGTTTTATAGTTTGTGAGCCCTTTAACAATATCCTAAAAGAGCGAAAAGAAAAACCTAAAAATAAGTTTTTTTTTTTTTATGTGGGATTAAGTTTATTTAAAGTCTAAATAAATTTATAAATAGGCACATATTCCACCTATTCGTAAATTTGTATTCGGCATATTTGTACTTATAACAAAGGACAATGGGCATAAATAAATGGACGTTGGCCCCAACACCCGCAGAGTTAACACTATAGCTCATTTGTAGGTAAGTTTTATAGATTTTCGTTTAATAAATCTCTCTGAATTCGAACCCACAGTTTTGGAGATATTTTGTACTGTAGTTGTGATTTAATAAACTGTGTGAAAGGAAAATTAAAAAAAATGGAAGGCATGTAAATAATATTCACCCACCCACCCACTGCATCCACCATGCAGGTCACGTCATCGTGATTCGCTACGTTTGCTTTGCATGACGGTTGCATTGCATTGCATTGTTGACGGTTTTGCTTAACATTTCTGAAATTTTACTATTCTTAAAAATAAAATATTTCGATTTCTGTAATAACTTTAACAATATCCTACCAGCACGATAAAAAAAACCTAAAAAGTTTTTTTTTTTTAATGTAGGATTAAGTTTGTTTAAAGTTAAAATAAATTTGTATTTTTGTTGGTTGAATTTTACCGGTGTCGTACTTTTTTTAATGCATAAAAATAATCTACCGAATGCGCTATGTGCCAACCCAGCAGGCAAACTTATTATATATATATATTTGGACCAATTTATCAATTGTCCTTTGTTTACGAAAAAAAATTAGAATGTATTCTGAAATTCCATCATAACATTTTTGTACTGCTCTGCCAAACCTGTCAAAGTTCGTTAAATATTAATATCCATTGCTAACAATAATTTGAACAGACTGAGAGACAGAACAAAACGATTAAACAAATGCTCATTTTATAAGAACTCAACATACAGACATCCAAAATGGATGTGTTAATAAATTATGCAACGGCGAATATCTAATCACTAGCTAGTTGGACGCAAGCCAACAGCTGGCGGTGACAGTTCAATTTCTAGATGCTACGGACCGAACTACGCCGTGCGGACTGGCCATTACTTTAAGGCTGAGAATCCAACAGAGATGAGCGAGGATGCGTAGCGAGAAATGTCTGTTAAGAACCAATAAAATCGCTCCGTTTACCTAGTCTCGTTCAGCGCATCTCCTGTGGAAGAGGCTTAGCGGAGCGAGGTTTTGGTACGTGTAAAATAAATAAGGGATTGGTGCTAGAGATTGACGCGAGCGAGAAACTGCTAACCAAAGAGAATATAAATGCTGCTAACATTCACAAGGAGATTGTGAGGCGATCGGGCACTGAGCTTTCAAGTGGACGAAAATCTACCACTAGAGCTACTTGGCTCTGTAAATAAAGTTATTCTTTTGGTTGTTTTTTTCCTAAAAGCGGTGATAGCCTAGTTGGAGAAGGCCCGCCTCTCGGGCCTCGGGCTAGCCAGAGGGAGCGGGTTCAAACCCAGCCGACGGCACGCACTAATTTGTACATTGTGTGAACATTTGTGCGTATTGTATGTCATCTACATCGAGTTACGATGTAGTTACGTCGAGCTACATGACTGGAGCTCAGTGTATGGCGACAGGCTCGGCCCCTGTCACATTTGGGACTGCATATCGTCTGCCGAAGTGTAGGTGTTGTATTACACCTCTGCCAACGCCTTAAGGAGAAAGGCGTAACTATACGTTGCTTTTTCCCTAGCGTACCGTACATTTGCTTTGCACATGTCCGGTGGATAAGCTGCCTTATGGGGAAAAACACTGAAAATGTGTTGTTTTTGAGTTAACACGGCTCGTGGGAGTCGTAGCGTCTTGCAGCTGTCTTTTCAAGAGGAAAATATTATGGAGCGTGTGTACCGGGCGGCGATTCTGAACGAAAGTCCCTTCAGGCGTTTAAGCGGTCAACCATTCAAAAAAAACGTAAGGCAAGGACGACACGGACGGGGCGCAGAAGCGGCGTGACTTTAATGTGTGTGCTTTCATGGAAAATGTATGGAAGATTCGCGACGCATCACATACAGAGAAGACGGGACGCAGACGGGCTGCGTACGTAACGCTTTTCGTTATGTTGAAAGTCCCATGTTTCCGCTGCGTCCGTGTCTCGTCTTTATCCTACGTTTTTTCTGTCTAGCCTTTCGTTTTGTCACCTAACCTAACCCCTTTCTTAGAATATATCTCTGTTAGATAGTCAACTCTGCTATCATATATTTTTTACATCCAGCTCCTTATATTACAGCTATTAAACTAAATTAAATTACAGACAGGAAATGCCTCCCAGTTGGTAGAGGCGCTAGCGTATTTTATTTATAAATAAGTTTAAGTTAATTTGATGAAATTTAAATTTGATTTTCGGGCACCATTTTAGCTGGTGTAATCTTTACTTAAAATATCAAAATCTAAGCTTAAAAACCCGACTTCCCATCATCTAAGTAAACAATTTTGAAGCTTTTGTTGATATTTTTAAAACTGCCTCTACCTCTCAACCTCTACCAAACAAAAACAGAACTATTTAAATAGATTCATAATTTGTCGAGGAATCGCTTAACATACCTGTGTACATACAAAAAATAAAACATAAAGTCAAATTGAAAATCTCTTCCTCTTACAAAAAATAAAACATAAAGTTAAATTGATTTTCAATTGAATAAAAACATAAAGTAAGATTGATTTTCTTCAATTGAAAATAAATTTAACTTTATGTTTTATTTTTTGTCCTCCTTTTTTCAAAGTCGGTTTAAATCAGTGTCATCGTCATCAATGTCCCGTGAAAAGCCTCCTCTCAAACACACCACACAACTCAAACCAAAAATAAACAAACCTATTTCGTCAACAACTTCACATTAAGAAATTTCCAGAAAACATCCCACGTCACCGTTAAGTAGTTCCCAAGAAACTTCTATATTTACCCAAAGCTTTCGCAGAAAGAATGCCTGGAACTACCCACAACAAAGAAACTTCCAAGATTTACATTTTCGTAGAAAACTAAATAGAACTTAGACGAAATCGTATTAACGCCATGTTTACCTGTAACCTCAGATCAATCTAGAGGAAAAGATGGAACACTGCGTTATATCTCGCTGAAGCCACTTCTTTTTAAACGTGTGCGCGTGGTAATGTTGCCATGAAAAACATTTACAATTGCACGAAAACTAATATTTATTCCCAAACTCTACGTTAGCCATTTCCGTTCCAATATGCAACCTTAGTAGATTTAGTATTATAAAACTGCACATATTTGTTAGGGTTTAATATTACGGGGTTTTTCAAAATTGACTTGTAAAAAACTGCACAATTTTTAAAAAGAACCTCAAAGTGTAGTCCTGGCCACACTTTTATAATTCACTATCTATATTTATGTACACGATATTATACCATAAACCAATGAAAATAATGTCGAGGTAAGAATGACCAAGTGAGTAGCATAGTTTTTTGCGTCAATGTGTGCGTATTGTGTGTATATACGACAGTAGCGTAGATTTTGGATGGTTTTTGGCTTCACCTACATCATACGCCGTGCGCCATCTTATTCTCTAGGTTGATCTGAGCCTGTAACAAGAACAAATGGGGATGATTGTTGAATGATAACTTGCCTAGCCGAAGGCATGCACCAATTTGTTCATTGTGTGAACATATGTGCGTATTATGTGTCATCTGCTACATGACTGGAGCCCGGTGTATGGCGACAGGCTCGCCACCTGTCACATTTGGAACTGAATATCGTCCGGCGAAGTGTGAGTGTTGAAATACACCTCTACCAGCCCCCTCGAGGAAAAGGCGTGACGATATATTATGTATGTATGATAACTTGATAGTGCCGTATCCCTTTCAAATTACAGCGATGGTCTCCGTTGACTTACAAGCTCGCCCGACCGTCTCCATCATTAGTATGTACTATTTATTATTTTACTAGCTGTTTTGCCCACGGCTTTGCTCACATTTTTAACCTATGTCAATCAGGAATAATGTAGCTATCTAATGGTTAAAGAATTTTTGAAATCGGACCAGTAGTTTTTGTGTTAATTCGTTACAAATATACTTACATACAAATCTTTCCTCATTTTAATATTACTAGCTGCGCCCCGCGGTTTCAGCCGCGGTAAAAAGTACCCTATGTGCTAGACTATAATCTATCTCTGTTCCAAATTTCATCCAGATCTGTTCAGCCGTTCTGGCGCAAAAGAGTAACAAACATCCATCCATCCATCCATTCTTACAAACTTTACGCGTTTATTCAACATATCATTACGCCTTTCCCCCGAGGGGGCTGGCAGAGGTGTAATACAACACTCACACTTAGCCGGACGATATTCAGTCCCAAATGTGACAGGCGGCGAATCTGTCGCTATGCACCGGGCTCCAGTCATGTAGCAGATGACATGCAGCGAGCTTGTAAGTCGATGTAGATTTTTATGTTGCTGGGCGCCCCAGACACAAGACTAAGCGATAATACTTACATTAGCTTGGAGGGCAACTCACTAACTCAAAACTCACGGTTCATGAGATACGGCCTGGTGACAGACGGACAGTGGGGTCTTACTAATAGGGTCCTATTTTACCTTTTGGATATGGAACCCTACATGGGCGTACCCAGCTTCTGGCGTAGGAGGGTGCAAGTCAGATTTTTTAGGTCGGATCGTTCGCGGTTGTTTTGTCATGCACACTACACAACACACCTACATGAGTCATTAGATGTATGTAGTGTAGTGTGTAGGGCAAACACCCGCAAATGATCCTGTTTTATAGGTAGTTAAATAAATAAAATTTTACAATCCTGTCACAGTAGTACATTTTACTATATTCTTAAGTGAATCATTAACCTAATTTGTCATTAAAATTTTGATGCAAGTTCCCTATTGCATCGTGCATTTTGTCAGTGTCTACTGCGCGGTTTATTTAAAAGTTAGAGCATAACCCGTTTACACTTTAATTAGGAATTAGGTGAGTTCATACATGTTCTGCGAGATTTTCAAGGGGGGGCAGCTGCCCTCCCCTGCCCCCCCCCCCTGGGTACGCCCATGGAACCCTAAAAAGCGTTCGGGGCCCTAGCCAAGTTGTAATTGCTTTCAAGCGATTCTACTTCTACAATCGCTAACACTAGAACTTTAGCTGCTGATTGGACGAGATAACTTTTTTTTTTATGTAGAATAAGTCGGCGTTTGACCACCAACTCGCCTGATGTTAAGCGACGTTGAGGTCTAAGATGGAGCACGACGACCTATAAGGTACTTATTCACTCTAGCCTTGAAGTTTTGTAGAGTGAAAAAATACAATGACGGCAGTTGAGTGAGGCGCTACAAGTGCGCTACTGCTCAGACCCGTCTTCGGAACAGTAAAATCGCGTGACATTTATATAGCTCACAAGCTACGCCCCGCGGTTTCACCCGCGGTTAAAAAGTAAAGTAAGTAAATAGTAAGTAGTAAGTAAATCCTATGTGCTATTCTAGACTATAATCTATCTCTGTGCCAAATTTCATCCAGATCTGTTCAGCCGTTCTGACGTGAAAGAGTAACAAACATCCATCCATCCATCTATCCATCCATCCATCCATCCATCCATCCATCCATCCATCCATCTATCCATTCTTACAAACTTTCGCGTTTATAATATTAGTAGGATTGTTCGTCCAATCAGCAGCTGACGTAATAGTGTCAGCCGTTGTCAAAATAGAATCGCACTTGACTAGAGCCCACTAGACTCAGAGGCGGCGTAAGGCGTGGGCGACGTGGGCCACCGCCTACGGCCTCGCGGTACAAGGGGCCTCGCGCCTCAAAAATTTTTAAGCATTGCTTTAAAGCGAGAATAAAATAAAAAACGATATAAATTAATTTTTCATTAATATTAATCTTATTTGTATTTTTATGAATAAAAACTTGGCAGTGTTAATTGTTTTGTTTCGTTTTTATTATTTTATAAAATCCGTCTTTAGGTCGCCATAGAACGGGGCCTCGCGAAATCCGTCTTGCCCATATCAAATTTAAGTCTTGCCCCGCCACTGACTAGACTAGAGGTTTTGGTTTTTTCCCGCTGTTAGCTTATAACCTAGACCAGTTATAAAGTTGCGATTCCCGACACGCGTTCACCTTACAAATGACACCGACCATTAGTGCACGTTCTTGGTTTCACCTCATTATGGCTGAGCATTAAGTAATTAGTGGAACGCAATGTTATTGCAAGTTTGTTTATCTCGCTCCGGGGTTGTTTTACACGAGAGAATTATGAGTGTTTTACAGTTTCTATTCATTTGATGATATTCACTGCATGTTGGGTTTAACACACCTAACCGCTTGCACTTAACATAACATTTTGGCATAGCATAACGTTGTTGCAGGGCGAGCTGACTGTCCTATCATCCATCACGCGGTTCGATTACATGTTAGTCATAATTAATTAGATTTTGACATTTTAACACTAATAAGTAATTCTGACATTTAACTTAATTGATTTTTTTTAAATATTATTCGTACTTCATATTCTATTGACATCTATTTATTCTAAGATGTACCAAATCCAATTTTTTTTTTCAGAATTTTTAATAATTTGGAAAATTAATAACTTTAATATTTTCTTTTGTCATTATTTAAATTGTGTAAATGAACTCTTAATAATTATGGACATGGTCTGAAATAAATTATTATTATTGCCAAAAGAGAATGAATTTCTTTAAAGCGGCCATTAGTCTTTCAAATTTGCAACATGCTAACTTAGCGTGGGTATGCCCGTGCAATAGAAAAAAAAATAGATTGCCAATTGTTTAACAGCCATTACACTATCCAATTTTAGCACAGTAGCTCAGCTAGCGTTCTGTAAATTGGAAAATATAATGACCGCTTAACATAGTGTTATAGAATAGATCCTCCTCAAGTAGCATTCTTCATGTCTAAGCGTCGTGACCACCACCTCCAGTTACTTTCTCTCTTATGATCTTCCGCCAAAGTTTCCTGTCTTCCGCAACACGCAGCGCTTCATAGATTCAAGTATCCAGAGCGATGCGAATCTAATCGGACCAACGTATCGGGCTGCGGAACAACAAAAAACATCAATAACCGTGAAAAAAAAACAAAAATAGAAAAATTGCAAGCATTTTCAGTTTATAGCAATTTTAATACATGCATGAGGAGATTCCTCAAGGCGCTCCATCATGAATAATACATGCCATAATATTCTCATCAGAGGTTCAACGCGCAAGAAGCACGAACTTAATAAATAATTATACCACAGAAATTGCAGGAGTGTAATACTGGGAAATATTGGAAGCGCCGGAAATGTCAGCTGATCCACACACACTATCATCACATTAATTGCTGACGGCGTCGGTGGCTCAGTTGGTGAACCTACCTTCTGAGCTTGGCGGCGTGGGTTCGATTCCCACCTAGGGTAAACATTTATGCGATGAACATTTGTGTTTGTTCTATGTCTGGGTGTATATCTCTATTTAAGTATGTATTTAAAAATATTTATGTATCTATATCAGTCTCTGGCAGCCATAGTACAAGTTTTGCTTAGTTTGGGGTCAGACGACCGTGTCTGCAAGTGTCCAGATATTTATTTATTAATCCTTACTTCTTTAATTATTATTAAATCTAAAGTAACTCTCTCTGACTGTCTGTTTGTACGTTTTTCACGGCTAAACAGCTGATCGGATCGTGATAAAATTTGACAATTAGTTACAGTATATCACAAGGAAGGTTTATGGATACTATCCTGACTAATATTGTAAATACGAAAGTGAGTTCGTTTGTTTGTTTGTAACGCTTTCACGCCCTAACTACTCAATTGATCATCATGAAATTTTGCACTCACGTTGTCAGAGGTACAGAAAAGGACATAGAGTACTTATATCCCGAAAAAATAACGGTTCCTGTGAGAACGCGGGTGAAACCGCGGGGCGCAGCTAGTTTTCTGAATAACGCGAACGAAGTCACGGGTAATTGCTAGTATTATTATAAATGCGATAGTTTAGATAGATCTATGGATGGATCGATGTTTGTTACTCAATTACGCCACGAATCTGGATGAAGAAGGCTGATTGAAGGCGAGCATTGCAAGTCCGATTTTTGTGGAGTCATTGAAGGAGGCCTTTGTCAAGCAGAGAAAGTCTTCCCGCTGAGTTGGTCATGATGAGAAATGGCATATCAATGTCGTGATATTTGTGCTCTAAGATACTCTCAATGATTACCTCAGATTTTTAAGAAAATCCATCATGATGCCCCGACGTTAGTCTTCGACGAGTATTTATTCGAGAATGTTAAACATACCTTATTTTGATTGTATAGGATAAATTCGGGATGTGGATCAAAATATACTTCTAAAATTTTATTACATTGTCAATTAATTTTTTCTCGATTTCCTTGAAATTCAGTCTGAATCAGACCCTGGCTTGATAATAATGGACCCTTTGGAACTAAAAAGGATTTTTTAATCGGTTCACGATTGGCGAAAATGTCAATGAACAAATACAAAAAAAAAACATTTAGACGAGCATAGATCCTCCTCAGTTTTGGAAGTCGGTTAAAAATTGAGTTTAAAATAATAATAATTTAAATACATTTAAAGTTACACCTTGCGCCATCCGTTAATGTGTGCTGACCCTAACTAACAGTATGTGTGTGTGTGTGTACTGCTAGCTTTAGAAGTTAAAAAGCCGTCTTACTGCTTGCAGCCTTACTGTGGTGTCCATCCTACTGTCTAGCAACCCAGCAAGACGTTGCTCATAATCTCTCAAGTCTACATGTCTTTGTACAAGATTCTCTTTACCACAACCTAATCACGTTCTCACAGTCCCACAATAACTAAGCACGGTTTTTGAGAAATAAATCTCACATTTGAAACTTGTCAAAGCCAACATTTTGTAAAACTCGCGCGCCAGACTGCGAGCAAACTTGTGGATTCGTACGTGTCACCGCGGCACCCAACTGAATATTTGATCAACTTTCGAAACGTGTTCCTGTCTGTATTCGGTCTGGGAACGGTTTGACATAAATCTCTCATGTTTAGCTTCAGGAAGCAGCCAACAAAATCTTGAGAATGTTGGGATAAAGTCTCATGCCTGTACACAACAGCTTAAACGAAAACTACGCAGCCTTTGGCGATGAGATGATTTTATTCGATGGATTACGAGTAGATTATTCCAACCTAAGATATTACACCACAATATTATGATAGCCTGGCTATCAGCTGGCCCCTATCCTTGCGCGTGTGATGTTTTCAGGTCATTGCTTCTCTCGTTTCTCTTGAGAGTAGCTAAGAAAACAACTAACGCATTAGAATAGGGCGACTGTTGTGACTATCTTCTATTACACTATGCTACCTCTTAAATAGCCAGAGTACAGACGGCATGGCTTAAAAAGCAATAGCTGTATCGTGAACCTGCCTTCTGAGCCTGGGGGGCGTGGGTTCGATACCCACCTAGAGCAAGCATTTATGTGATAAACGTTTGTGTTTGTTCTATGTCTGAGTGTTAATATCTATACATATTTGTATGTCTTTAAACTTATACATGTATGATTGTCAGTCTCTGGCAGTCATAGTACAAGCTTTGCTTAGTTTCGGGTCAGGCGACCGTGTGTGATAATGTTCCGAAAATATTTATTTATTTATCATCATCATGTCAGCCCGGATGCTGCTCGACAAAGGCCCCAATGATATCCATAACGACCGGTCTTGCGCTGCTCGAATCCAGCGGCTTCCCGCGACCCTCAAAAGATCGTCAGTCCACCTTGTGAGAAGGAGTTCTCACTATGTAATGTAATGTGTAGTTTAATGTGTAGTTATCAAGGTGTGTTAACCGTAACTCTGAAATTGAGGACGCAAACGGTAATTTCATTTCAGAATGTTTTTCTAAACAAACGTTCTCTAGCTCTACTATACAAAACAAACTCTATGCTCTGCCCCTCCTACCACACTCCTTGCACTCAAAATATTTTTATTTTTAACCGACTTAAAAAGAAAATGGTTCCCAATTCGACTGTTTTTTACGCGACTGCACAATAAGGAGGGTTAGTTTCTCGAGTGTATAAATGTCGGTGTGTATGTATGAGTTTTCTTTGGCACGCCCTAACAACCAGCCCACCCAGCCTAAACAGCTTGATGGATTTTAACATGACTGTGAGGTGTCATTTGATTCGTATTGATAGTGGAAGTGACATAGAATACAACATTTTGCAATGTTACTTGTCAAGTACAAGTATCTTACATAATGTGTAACAATTCCTCCGTAAAGACCGTCGACTTTGCTGACTAACAACTTAACCTCATTCTCATTCGAAACGTAATCCGACCCCATTCAAAAAGCGAGGCTCAATGCCCCGTAACTTAATCTAAAGTAACGTTCCATAATGTTGCTAACTTAATCAATATTCCAAATCAAATGAACAGCAATTTACATTTTAGAAAAATCGAATCATTTGGAAGCAATCGCGTTGAGTGCGCGAAGAAAGCTGAAACATTGATGGAGGGATGAGATTTATTTGCGCGGTATGGTATTGTTTTGTACATTACAAAGATATTTTTCTGAAACTAGCTGCACCCAGCGGTATTACTCACACATATATACCATAACATATATGACTGCCTCCGTGGCTTAGTAGGTAGTAAACCTGCTTTCTGAGCTAGGAGGCGTGGCTTCGATTCCTACCTAGGGCAAACATTCATGTGATGAACATTTGTGTTTGTCTATGTCTAGGTGTTAATTATCTGTCAATGTATCTATTTAAAATATATAAATAAGTTTGTATGTATGTATATCAGTCTCTAGCCGCCACAGTACCTACAAGCATTGGGGTCAGTCGACCTTGTGTGCAAGTGTCCCGATAACTATTTATTGTTTATTTATATATAACGTCAAGCCTTTCCCGAGAAGAGGCGGTGGTGTACAGCAACTATATTTCTCCGAACGATATTGGCAGAGCGCGGTATTGCTCACGGTAAAAAATTGCCTAAGTGCTATTTTAGACTTTGGTCTAGCTTTAATTTATTTATTTTATTTATTTATTTATTTCAAATTAGCACCGATAAAACGAATTACACTAATGATAAACGAATAGTAATAATCAATGTCAATTAAATGTCAGATTAAAATAAAATGTCAAACATTTACAATAATAAAAGATTAAATTACAATTACAATTCAAAAAATTTCAATGACAATACATAGCTTACTTAAGTACCTAATTCTTAATTGTGTAAGTGGAACGACTTTGCAGCGCTTTTCGAAGTCACCTCACAATATGTCAAAATCTGTTTAATTATGTCATTCCAAGTACCGTCAAATATATCGCAATTTGGATTAGCGCCAAGGAGAGCATTGAATGTGGCAAGGGATCGCAGTATCGGAGACATCTTATGGGCTACCGTCCTACACCAGGGCACAGCAAACAGTTTAAGTTTCCGAAACCGAAGGTAGCCGTCGGGAACATACAGACGACAGAGCTGGTCATTTAAGTCTGGCGCATCTACTTTACCGCGCATAATTTTGCACATCAGCATCAGCTGGTCGTGGGACCTCCTAACTTCTAATGAGTTGTATCCTAGGCAACCGAGCAGAAACTCTGTAGGATACATGAACGGATAGTATCCATACTTTCGTTTATACAGGTATCTGAGGAAGGCTTTTTGAACCTTCTCCAACATAAGGGTATATTTATCCTCATGCGGATGCCATACACAAGAGCTGGCTTCAAGCTTACTTCGGACAAGGGCACTAAAAATCAGCTTGATGACGTCAATATTTTGAAAGTCTTTAGAGTTCCGGAGCACAAAGCCCAATCGCCGGAAAGATTCCTTAGCGACTATCGAGATGTGATCATTGAATGTGAGCGTTTGGTCGAATGTGACCCCCAAATCTTTAATAGCAGTAGACCGTGATATTATGGTATTATCTAATTTATAATGAAACTCGATTGGGTGCCGTTTTCGTCCAAACGTCATTTCGAAACATTTTGAAGCGTTAAATTCCATTTTGTTGTCTATGCTCCACTGATAAATGGCGTCAATGTCTTGCTGCAGTTTTAAGCAGTCATCCACCGATCTTATTTCTAAAAATAGTTTCAAGTCGTCCGCATACAAAAGGCATTGCGAGTGCTTGACGACTGAAGGCAGGTCATTTATCATTAAAGTAAAAAGCAAAGGTCCAAAAATAGATCCTTGACTCACACCGGAACGCGTGTGATAGGGTCTGGATTCATACAAACCAAGGCGGACAAACTGCTGGCGATCACGGAGATAATCTGCGACTAGACGGAGAAGGGCTGGGGTGAAACCCAAAGCACTAAGTTTTTCCAACAGTATGTCATTGTTGACCCTATCAAACGCTTTCCGGAAGTCAAAATATAACACGTCCACCTGCAAGCCACGGTCAAGCCTGGTGGATATATAATCAACCAGTGTCAGCAGGTTGGTATTCACAGATCTTTTGCTTCTGAATCCATGTTGTTCGTTGCATAAGAACGGTTCAATCTGTCTGTACAGCTTTTTGTGGATGACATGCTCAAAGACTTTAGCCAAGGTAGGTAATATAGCTATTGGGCGATATTCCTCGACAGCTGTTTTGTTCGAGCTTTTGGGAATTGGAGTGACACGGGATAATTTCCATTCTACTGGGTACGTTCCATTTCTCAACGCCAGGTTAAACATATGGCAAATAGGGTACACCATAAAACTCTTTCCTACTTTTAGAAGCCATGGCGGAATATTGTCAGGGCCTATAGAGCTACTAAGTTTGAGTTTCTGAATTCCTGCGTCTACGTCACCAGGCGATATCTCAGCAATATGAACATAGTTACTTGTGCGAGATAAGTCCCTACTAGAAATACTTTCTGCATCCAATTTTGGTTTTTCCGAAAAGAACACACTCGAGAAAAAATCCGCAAATGCCTCCGAGGCACGTATCCCGCTAACTGTACAGCCCTTGTAAGTGACAGTTGGTTCAAACCCACCCTTAGATCGCAAACTTGATACGTGGCTCCAGAACTCTCGAGGGTTCGTTTTGATGTTCTGCTCTATGGAAGTGACATAACAGTTATAAGCGTTTGTAGCGCGCGTTTTTAGCTCAGACCTTAACCTGGAAAACAACGCATAAGCCTCCTCAGACCCTGTCCGCTTCCAGTTCCGATGAAGCTTCAGCTTCACTTTTGTGTCATCTATGATGTCCCTAGTGAACCAGACTGGATACCGAGACCCCGTTAAACCACAGCGACGCTTCTTGGGAATACATGCGTCGAAAATCTCGTATACAGTGCTATAAAAACTCTGTGTACACAAGCTAACATCATCAAGTTTAGCAAAATCATTCCACGATACATCAGAAAGCATGTCGAATAATAAATTATAGTCACCCTTTTTAAAATTCCAGTTTTTACTGAGATCAATGTTACTAGGCTCCAACTTGTCCCCACCTTTGGAAGAGAATATATTAACATTGACGTCCAGAGGCGGATGATGAGGATCCATTTTAACTATTGAATCAGTCGCCCTTACTACATAAACATTAGCAGCTACGTTATTACGAGTAAGTATGACATCTAACATCCTCTCATTACAATTTGGTATAGTATTGTTCTCTAACAAGTTACAAAATGACATAAAGTAATTAAAATAATTGTTTACATTGACTGAAGCTGTATATAAGTTTAAGTCTCCAAAGATCAGAACTATTCCTTTTAAATTATTGATAAAACTTTCCACTTTAGTAAACCATCTCATGTAGAAATCATCTGGGCCATTTGATTTGATATAAAAAACACAAACAAACACTCTATGACCATGCCACTCAAAACTCGCCCACAAATCTTCCCCACCGCCAACAGATTCCAACTCAGGGTGATGTCGAAGTACGATAGGTTGCCTCGCGGCCAGTAACGCACCTCCACATGGCGTATTTCTATCACGCCGCAGTACATTCCAGTTTCCATTGACAACTTCAGAATCCGCAACCGATTCATCTAAATAAGTTTCTGTTGCGGCTACTAAATTATATTCCATTAGCAGCAAGTTGTTCCGCCAGTCTCTCAGTTTGCCTTTGAGCCCACGGACATTCTGATAATACGCAAATAATTTGCTTCTTTCATTGCGCTGATCCTGCCCTGTCAGAGGGCCTTTCGTGAAAGGGCCGTGGGCTAGTATTGGATTCGGCTGTGTTATCTAGTATTTTCGTTGCTACTCTGTGATTGACCCAAGGTTTTATTCTGGCATTTACTGGCCACACGTCGTCTGAAAAGCAAGTGTCGTAGAAGGCGGCTGGAATGCCTAATTTGTAAGACTTGTACTCGCCCTTTGCGGTAAGTTCATGTACCGTACAGGATGCACTGGGGCAGAGCTGCCGTAGATACTCACGAACTTCGTCAGCACCTGACGCCATATTCCACAAGTGCAGGTATTTCCGTATCTCAGCAGCTCTCAGGGTAGTCACTGAAGGCCCTGCAGTACCCAAAATTGAAATCGGGCGTCGACTTTTTCTTTTCATAACTTCCATCCACTTGGCATCCCTAGAGGCTAAGTCCACGTTTTCAGTATGCTCAGGAACCAGGGTTATGTCCGACTGCGGACCTGTGGTTGGCACAGGATGAGTAGGGGGTTGCTTTGGCTCTTCTTTTCTGCTACGTTTCCGTCGCTGCGTAACTGTTGTTTTAGTCAGCTGCGTCGCTGCATTTCCTAGGCTAACATCCGGGGCGGAGGTCACTTGCGCATTCTGACTCTGAGGCTGCTTAACTGAAGGCACAGGTGATTTAGAGGGCGTAAGGGACGCGTAGGCCACAGTCGGGCTATAATGGGAAATATCCACAGATTTTGCTGGGTTTTGATCACTAGGCTTAGAAATAGGCTGAGCATTGCACCCTGCAAGATTAGCGCTGTAGTTGGACTTCTTTAACTCATTGAGTATCTGATCAGTCTGACGCGTGCACTCATTGATCTTTGACTCGTAATCCACAATTACAGCGACAGACTGACTGAGTTTAATTTCGTAGCTCGCTATCACAGAAACTGACAGATTGAGTTTTTTATCGTATTCTGCTATCATGGCGACTACCTGATTTAGCCTAGATTCGTAGCCAGCTATAAGAGAATTCGAATGGATAAGCTCTTTCCGCACCTTAATCAGCTCACAGCGCAATTCATGAGCTTCACCGTCCTCACCAATAAAATTTTTAGTCTTATCTTCCTCATATTCACAGTTAGTGTTAGTATGCGACACTTTCTTTCGAAAAGTTATATTTTGCTCATCTCTCTGTTTCTTAGATGCACCTACTGGGGTATGGCTATTATCCCCTCCTCTTTTAGCGGCACAGCGACACTCAGGGCAGACCCATGTTTTTACGGCTGGTTGCATAAGCTTTTGCTCTCCGGTGCACAGAGAATGGTAGCATTTATTGCAGTTTAACTCTGTACAGCGCAAATATTCATCTTCATTAACTTAACATACATCCATATCTGTTCAGCCGTTTTGGCGCGATTGAGTAACAAACAGCCATCCATCCATCTATACGTCCGTCCATTCAAACTTTTGCGCTGATAATCAAATTGTGACAAGTTCATCTGCTTCTTGCCTCTCATAGCCTATGAGACTCGGTAATTGTGTAGCTTTCTACCAGTGAAAGAATTTTCAAAATCGGTTTAGTAACTCTGAAGATTTTCCCTACATCCTAGTTTCAGAACTCGACTTCATTATCAGGATACAAGACGACACTGACACTTGACACCGCCACTACATGTGAACCTTGGTACAATAATATATTCCGCCAGGTACAGCATTCCGTTGACGTGGGCAACACGTAGTGACGTCAATCGATGCCGAAGCAAGACCGGAATATAGGTAAGTCATTTACGTTGGAAAGAGATGGATGACGATAACGAGTGACGTCATTACGTGTTTGCTCCCGATTGCTAGACCTTGTTTTTTTATCATGACGTGAACTAGGTGACGCGAGAATAGACATACCGTAGACCTACACTCGATGTACACAGAACACAGACCTTCTAACAAAAAAACTTTGCATAGTCTCTGAGTTATACAGTGTTTTATCTTTTACGATCAAGTAAAAAATTGAAATTGAAACTGGCAAGTTGAAATAGCAGTGGGCAGGGCACATAGCACGAAGGACTGATGACCGATGGGGTCGAAAGGTTCTGGAGTGGAGGCCACGTACCGGCAAGCGCAGCGTAGGACGTCCACCCACAAGATGGACGGATGACCTTGTCAAGACCGCAGGATCGCGCTGGATGCAGGCCGCTATTAACCGGTCTTATTGGAAATCTATGGGAGAGGCCTATGTCCAGCAGTGGACGTCCTATGGCTGATGGATGGATAGATGGATGAAAAATTTTGAAAGAAGGAAAAAGACAACATAGTATAGCCATTCCGAGGCTTTATACCACGGATTGTATAATAATATACTACGCCAGATACAGTATTTAAAAACACGTAGTGACGTTAAACGATGCTTAAGCAAGACCGAGAGACATTTACAACAAGTTCGAAAGGGACGGATGACGATGACGTCACTATGTGTTTCCTGAATGCTAGATCTTGTTGTTTTGGATCATGATACAACGTACAGGTCGGGTGTCTCTTTCTAGTGTAAAGTGTCGTCCTGTATTCTTACCCTTATGATATCCTACTATCATATCCTACTAATATTACGAACGCGAAATATTGTAAGAATGGATGGATGGATGTTTGTTACTCTTTCACGCCAGAACGGCTGAGCATATCTGGATGAAATTTCGCTCACAGATAAATTATAGTCTACTTTTTACATAGGATACTTTTTAATCACGGGTGACACCGCAGGGCGCAGCTAGTGTTACTATAACAGAACAGATTGCGATCAAACTGAAAATTTGTAGCAACTCATCTCGTAAAATTATAAACACATGTTCCTACTTTTACGGTGGACCTTAGAAAAGCATTACAGTCGTAAAGCTCAGGTCGAGACATTGACATGTATTACTTTGGAAGGACTGGGCGAATGAGCCTTCAGATGGTGCCAGCTTCGCCAACAGAGTGGTGCTAACAAAAAGTGCGAGTCAGACTCGCGCGCCGAGGGTTCCATACAAACATGTTCATGAGGAAAGGGGTAGTAAGTTTTAAATTATTAAAAGTAATATTATTATTAGGATGTAACTAAAAATGTATGCTCTTCGCAATTTTTTCTTTATCTGCGCCATAAAACGTTGCTTCGTACCAAATTTCAAGATCTGAGTTTACGGAAAGTAGCCTGTAGGCTTGCGTTGCTTGCGTTGGCTTAGAAGTTTGATTTGTTCACAGCTCCAAAGGACTTGAGTGTTTGATAAAAATTTCAGCTTGATACCTCCACGCGTTCCTGAGAAAAACGGTGTTTACAGACAGACAGACGGACCATAAAGTGATCCTATAAGGGTTCCTTTCTTTTCTTGTGAAGTACGGAACCCTAATTATACACACTGTGAACTTAGTCGCAGGCGATCCACGGCTGTCCGCATCGCGCCACTCAGTACCCAAATAACACAAATACATATAACAACAACAACAACAACTCTTTATTCAAAACATAAAATAATTACAATAGTACTTAAATAAGGCTTAACTAAGTTTTTAATGGGCGGCCTTATCGCTCAAAGCGATCTCTTCCAGGCAACCTGAATAGACAGGAACAATTATAAAGTCTTATAAAGCCTTGAAAGTCATAAAACATAATTTTACAATACGTAAAAAATAATAAGACAAAAATAATACATGTATTATTTTAATAATAAATTTATATTTATACTTAAATAATAAAAAAAAAACTAATACAATACACACATATAACTATACCTACTAATAGTTTGCCTCAAACTGTGACTTCGCAACTCTCATACCTCCACAACCCTTTCTCCTTCAGCTTATAGTTGATCTCAAAAACTGAAAATAAACTACTTGCCTACAACATTTCAAGAAGATCTAAGCTAAATTAAGTTATCGATTTAGACACTTGGTGAGCTAAATTAAGTTATCGTTTTCTCATCGACTTAGAGATCTTTAATTTGCTTGGTCAAATGGCAAGCACAAAACCTGCTAAGTATTTATATTTTTATTTGTTTAAACACAAAAAAGAGTACAGTCGTTACAAAGTAGTATAAAGAATAAAAAGCCAGAGCTGGACCATACTCCAAAACATGTGTAAATACATAATTAGTAGCAGACAAAAAGAAAATATAAAAATCTATATATATGTCGGGGAAACATAGAGAAGTAGGAAGCCGAGCCTTCACATCTCACTCCTGATATCGGGGTAATGTAGGAAAGAGGAGCCACGCCGTCGCATCTGATCCCATTGATGTCGGAGAAACATAGGAAAGGCCGCCGCGCTGTAACCTTCCACTTTTGGTGACGGAGAAAATCTAGTAGGCCGAGGTGTTGTGTCTGATTTCTGATCCGCGAACTCGCTATCATTTATGGTCGGCGTCAAACTTCAGGAACGTTGAAATAAGGGGACAGCATTGAAGGCTTTTCACTATTTTAATTATACAGTCACTTAGACTACTTATTTAGTGAATGATCACAAAGATAGTTGGCGATTTAGAGTAATGGGTTTACGAATGACCATTGCGTGCGACCGCTTTCAGCCCAGTCCTGTCAACCACTGACTGACAGACATGACGTTCGCCCGAAATCCCAAACGCAACTCCATTCGGTGTTAACCGCTCTAAATTACCATAAACAACTCGATTAATCGTCATAAGCCACAGATTAAAACTATCGATTAACAACTCTCAAACTGATTTTCTTTATCCAATGATATCTCGCGCCGTCATATATAAAATTCAAAGTCCTGACTGACTGACTGACTGACTTATATATCAACGCACAGCCTAAACCGCTGGTCCTAGAAACATGAAATTTGGAGGATATGTTCTTTGTACAGTGTAGGCATCCACTAAGAAAGGGTTTTTCGAAATACTACCCCTAAGGGGGGGAAATGGGGGGTTCAAATTTCTATGAAACTTTTTATTCTCTGGGTCGATTGACTCAAAAATTGGTACAAATACTTTTCAATTAAAATTATGAGACACGTGTATCACAGTTTTTCTAAAATCATCATCATCATCATCCACCGACAGAGTCTAATAGGGCTTCTTTTTACTCCGAAAACTTTGTTGAGAAAGTTATTAACTACAAACGACGCTGCTATCATTCTTAGGGTTCCGTACTAAAATGGTGAAAGGAACCTTATCATGAAACTCCGATGTCTGTCTGTCTGTAGGTATGTCTGTGAGCTGATTATCTTAGAAACTGTAATAGCCAGCAACTTGGAATTTGGTACAGATCTAGATAACGGTAGTAGCTACGTATAGTAGGTAAAACGTCACGCCTTTACCCTAAGAGGTGTATTACAACACCCTTACTTCGCCGGACGATATTCAGTCCAAAATGTAATAAGTAGTGAGCCTATCGCCATACGTACACCGGGCTCCAGTCATGTAGCAGATGACACTAAATACGAAGCTATCATTGAATTTTTATATGAATCTCCGTGTAAAATATATGAACTATATTGCTGATATTCTATCAAATTTCAAACCCACTTAATCAGTAAGGGAAAAATCAAGAATTAAGTCCAAGCCTGTCAGAAGATTACAAACGGCAAGTGAAGAGATTTTCTGTCAATAAAGATCAGGTAGATGAGCTAGGAGAGGAAATTTATAATTATGTCTGTCTGATCTTAGAAGCAGTATTTAGCAAAAATAGACGAAGTCAATAGAAGAAGCTGCTTTAGTATTAGGAAGACAAAACCTACTAGGGGTTGTCTTTGCTTCGAAGGTCTTAAAGGTCTGCCAGCACACTGACTGGTGTAGTTTCCGAATGAGTCTGTGTTTATGCTGAGGATTCCTCTAATATCTCTAACACCACCGAACTACCCCTTCGAGTTAAAAAGAGTGCAGTTTCCCCTCAAAGTCTGCTTTGCCATGACCATAAATAAATCTCAAGCCAAACTCATAATTGACTAAAATGCTTTTCACACGGTTAGTTATACGTGGCCTGCTACAGAGTAAGCTCATGGAGCAGCCAAGTGTTTCTAAAAAAGATAAAAATTATGATTAGGTTTTCGTTGTAAACATTATTAATTGTCAATTATCTACTTTCGGTTGTCTTCTAATTTTATCTTTTCACACACGCTTTAAGTTTTGTTGATACCATACTACTACTACTTTTCTCATTCCAGATATAGTTTAGTTAACTAAAGAACTTCTTCCATATGCTCTGCTTGGGATATTGTCAGTTTGTGTATTCAATTGAGAGCGAGTGTGACCGCTTATAATATTTATTTATGAAGGTAAAAAGTCATACATTTTCTGTAAGCCACGCGGGCGAAGCCGCGGGCAGAAGCTAGTAAACTATAACAGGTTTGAAAACAAAAAAAAAATAACGAAAACAGTTAATCGATGGGCAATAGCACTAATCTACAAGATATAGAACAATGTTAACAATTTACAGTACACCACCTCCAGATAATGATTATACAACTCAATGTGTCGTAAAAAGAAAACCTATTGTTTATGCTGGGCCAGGCCGTAAATAAGCTATGATTATGTATTGAGGCAGATGAGAAAAAACTACTTTGTAGTCTATTGCAAGAAAAGTAGTTTTCGGTCTCCTGGCTTTATGTTAGTTATGCATATTGAGATAAGGTGAGATAGTATCCATTTTATGTGACACGTTGAAAAGGAAAACCCAAAATTATGTCTTAACTAGCTGCGCTCCGCGGCTTCACCCGCGGTTAAATGTGCTATTCTAGACTATAATATCTCTGTGCCAAATTTTATCTAGATCTGTTCGTGTTCAGCCGTTCTGGCGTGAAAGAGCAATGAAAGAGTAACAAACATCCATCCATACTTACAAACTTTCGCGTTAATCATATTAGTAGGATAGGATAGTATTAAGTGAGTATGTTTTTTTTTTTATTTTAGGTTTTAGAAACTTTTGTAAATGGCGGAGATTTTTTTTAGTGTTAAAAACAACGTTACGTTTGATAAATTTCCTAAAACTGTCTCGACAAGAAAAATCTGCATACGGCCTACTTAATTATCGAACCTGTTTCTGCAAAAAAATTCATGCAAATCGGTTGAGGAATTTGATCTGTAGAAGTTTAGAGGAAGACAGCTAGACAGAGGCGGACAGACATACGAAAGTATTTTTGCATAAGTTGAAGCATAGACGTCGGTCTCTGACCAAGTCTTCTTTGAAATATAATAATAATATTCGGAACACTTGCACACACGGTCGTCTAACCCCAAACTAAGCAAAACTTGTACTATGGCTGCCAGAGACTGATATAAATCCTATTCTACTAATATTATAAACGCGAAAGTTTGTAAGAATGGATGGATGTTTGTTACTCTTTCACGCCAGAACGGCTGAACAGATCTGGATGAAATGTGGCACAGAGATAGATTATAGTCTAGAATAGCACATAGAATACTTATTAACCGCGGGTGAAACCGCGGGCGCAGCTAGTACGTATATTTTAAATCCATACTTAAATAGATTATAATTAACACCCAGACATACGAGTAGAACAAACATAACTGCTTATAACTGCTTATTAACGTTTTAGTTGCTATATAAATAATCAAGTAGACGCATTGCGTGCTACGAATACAAAGAAGTAGAATTTAAACTTTCTTCATAGCTTGCAAGCTCAAGTTTCATTTGAAACTTTGAGAAATCGTATTACAAAGAAGAAGTTAGGTCTTAATGCGAGAAGGGACTAATATAAAATGTTGCTTGGCTAAATTAGACAGATTTAAATACTTGTCTTAACGTTCGAGTTTAAGAGCAGTTGCTTTGTCATATTAAAATTCATTAGTTACTGTATTTACGATATACATTCTGTAACCAGGGCCTTAACTTTATTTAAAGGCTTACTTTTGATGCGATGATAGCCTAGTTGGGAGAAGGCTCGACTCTCAAGCTCGAGGGAGCGGGTTCGAGCCCAGCCGACGGCACGCACCATTTTATTCACTGTGTGAGCATATGTGCGTATTGTATGGAGCCCGGTGTATGGCGACAGGCTCGCCCCCTGTCACATTTGGGACTGAATACCGTCCGGTGAAATGTGGGTGTTGTACACCCCTGCCAGGCCCCTTGGGGAAAGGCGTGACGATATGGTAACACCACAGGGAGCAGCTAGTACAAACATGAAATAGATCTGCTAGTATTTTTACTAGGTTTGTATTTTTTCTAATTTTGCATATTGTTGGAATTAAGCTACTATAGTACTGGGGGCTTACCGCAAGTTTTGATAATTAAAGTAAACTTTTTTCGTTTTCATTTGGCTACATACATTTAACCTAGTTCCTTAACGTTTCCGCCAAGGGCGCTTTTTTAAATGTATGGAGCCAAACGAAAACGAAAAAAGTTTTCGTGCCTATCAAAAATCAAAGTAAGGCTCCTGTCCTATTTATTTTATTGTTTGAAATTATGGGTACAAATCTCTTGCTATTTTACGGCAAACGTATATCGCTTAGAACATTTACAGCTTCAAACCAAATACCAGCTACTCCATACAAACCCCTACTAAATTTAAAACCAAATCCACACAAGCGAAAATTGCACGAAATTAATTAGATTGCCGAACCAAATGGAATCTACGGAGATTTGTATTTACAACGAATATTCTGAGAACGTGATCTTGTTACCGCTAGCACTTATTGTGCATGTCAAGTCTTTCTAAGTTTAGAACTTTTTAGTACGTTTAAACTAGTGTGTCAATGTTATTTTCGCATACCGATAGGTTAAGACATGGCTCAGCTACTTTTAATGTTTATTTTTTTAAATTTGTAAATGTTACCCATGTTTTGCGTAATAAATTATTTGATTTGATTTGATTTATCTTTGAGCTGCAGACCTCGCGGCCGAGGTTTGTCCTTCTCTACAGATTGCTTTCCTTAACCGATTCTAGTAAATTTTTGTGATCAGATTCGATAATTATACAGATGCAGAGCATCAATGGCCCTATTCGGAGATTTGAGGTTTTCATCTCACTTTTTTTCGTCCTTGTTGCTCTAGTTTGAAACGTCATAGGTGTGAGAGTGACCAAGATCTCATCTCATCTCACGCGTAGGAATAGGCCCCCAGGCTCGACAACTCTCTTACAAGTGTACTCTCTATTTATTAAGTGATATATTTTTATCAGAATTTTTACCATGGCTTGATGTAATGTAAGTCGTGTTTAAGTTATGTTGTTTACCTACAACAAACATACACTGCACAATAGGACTCACAGTCAATAGTGACTCAAAACCCCCAAAAAAATATTTAAAAAGCCGCTTCAGAAACCAACACACGACTGGTTACAGCTAACCGACCGGCTAATTTTGTATCAGCATTGCTTATCTTAATTTGGTTTGCTAACTCAACAATAACAGTGTAGTGATGCCTTTGAATTTTAATTTTTCCAGTATGTCTTTAAATCCAATGTATAACTTAGGTAGCTAAGAAATTTTGAATAAAATACTTATCAAATAAAAAATTAGAAAAAATAAAGAAAGTCTAAGGTATGATCTATGTAACCTTTCCAACTTTTTAGATTGGAGATTTTTTTTAGCGTTTGCTTGTCATGGACTGTCAATGTTGACTGTGGATACCATAGAATAATAACTAAAGCAATAGAAGGAGGGTTTTAAAACAACTAAACTCAATATATTTGGTCTGCTTTGTCTTATGGAACCGGTATGGTGTTGAAAAAGGACACATATACAAAAGACGTTTCGAAATTTCGTAGGTGGTCACTAATTTTATTTTGACTAGTGATGTGACACGCTACATTACAACGTCGATAAATTTACAATGACATGCATTGTCATATCTTGTACTGCTTAACTAATATCCATAAATCAGTGTACGTGTGCGCGTGCGCGTGCTCGGAGACGGCCGCGACGCACGGTGCCCTGCCGATTGAATATAACTTTTGTGATTCGCGCGGCTTTAGCCGCTGCCCTGTTTCGATCGCTATGGATTCCCAGCGAGTCATAGTCAACGAGCTGCTGGCGTAAATACAATACGCCATCAACACCATGGATCAAGTCGGCATACTGCAGATCTGCAAGTCGAACTTTATCCAGAAGAATGTTGCCAGTGGCAAGAAAATACTCTACCGAGTCGCTTGATCAACTCGACGCAATGCCTGCCCGCCGACGAGACGGTACTGAAAAAAGCATACATCATCGTTCGCGTTTGTGGTGAAGCAACTGCTCCCGGAAATGTTTCCGAATGAATTAGAATGCCGGTGCTGGCCTCGAGAAGTTTCGGACGTTCAAGGGAAAAATGCTTGGTTCACTGAACGACGTCGAGTGTAATTAATGGTTATACGTAATAATGCATTTTTTTATCATTATATAATTTGGTTACCTAAAGATATTTATTTGTATGTTATATGGGCATTGTTGCCTTAAGTTGTTTGAAATAAATGATTATTATTATAAAGTAGCTGACCCTGCAAACTTCGTACCGCGTAACAGTCGATTCTTTAATTAATTTTTTAAGGCAATTTTGTAAATTTTTCTCTGCGTAAGAACCATCGATATAAATCGATTCAACTGTTTTCGAAATTTGCGCTTATCAACACATTCAGCGATACATTTTTATATTAGGTACATAGAAGATTACTAAGCTTAGTCACCTAAGAGAGAATGAATATATAATGATCGATCGATCGATCCGGAAAATCGATAATCTTTAAAGAAAGACAGATAAATAGATAGACACTTTATTGTTTGCACACCATAAAATTAAATAACACTAATGCTACTTGACTATGTTCTTCTTCGACTTCCTTAAATACTTCCTGTAATGTAATAAATTAAGTTTTAATTAGAACGGGATACCATTTATTGAAAATGAAATACCTATTCCAACCATTTCATCTGTTCCATTCATAATAATATATGTAGGAACAGCATCTTCTCTATGTCTTCTCCATTTCATAGCTTCATTACATACAAATGAATTCAAAGTAAAATGCTTGGAGCATGTGTGACTGCATTTTCGGAGTCAAATTTCGTCACCAATTCAATTTATCCATTCTTTTTTTTTTCACATCGTCTTCAAGAAATCTGTAAAATCAAAGTTTGGACCATGTATCGACAATATTATTTACGTCACTATGTATGATCAAGGTAACCAACCTAAAACAGTTTCGGAATATTCGCTAAAAACTTCTATGGGAATAGATATAACGTCTGGTTTCTGCTACAAAGTGATTCAGCAACATTTGTTACGTATTTATGTTTGTATACCGGCTCACATTTAACAATAAATTGTCCAAAAACTTATCGATATAGGGTCAATATTTCTTGACTATTTTCATAGCGTGATAAATGGGACGTGCAGCCCTCAACCACACAAGACATTGCTTCACTGCGTCTTCACACTCACTATTTGTAATTTAACAAATATCTCATGCAATCTAAAAGTAAAAATAATATTAAATCATTGCAAAACCATATAAGATTACGACAAACGCGTAAACAATGAGCACGCGAATAAGTTATGTAGTCTAATGAATAAACTGTCAGACATTGGAGCATAGTACTATCAAATTTGGGCCGGTTGAATTAGAACCAATATAACCAAATGACAGTTCATCTTGTGAAATTCCAAAAAAGTAAAACAAAGAGTAAATCATTTATCTCTTTCCCTCAACCGTTTTCATGCCATAAGATAGAGTAGGAACAAAGGTAGTTCCCGAGCTCTTTTTTTAACCCTCCTTCTATTGCTTTAGTTATTATTCTAAGGTGGATACTCTGTCAAAGACTTTTCAATTTCTTTTTCAAACTCCATACTTTTTATGTCAATTTTTCGTATTGTCCACAAGGTTATAAATATTTATGGTGATTTTTTCGTTGATAATGAACATAAAAGTATAAGTTTCCCCTTTTATATAACAATCAAAGAAATGGTACCACTTCCTATTATAATGGGAATTGTTATAGTATTTATTTTGTATTTCTATTCATACATTCGAAACCAATGAAGTTGCTTCTAACATTTATTAATAACCATTAAAAGAATTGTTTTCTGAATTGTTCTGTGAAGTGCAATACATTCAGGGTTACGGGTATTAAGGGAACCTAGCCGAAAACTGGTGTAAGTGATTATAATTCTGTATAACTTTTACTACGGAATCAACTCTGAAATTGCGGAAAAAAATCAGCTGTTCGATCTTGGATCAAATATAAGGAAGAAATGGTACGAGAACCTAAAAATGGACCGCATAAATTACGCGCTGCACACAATTTGCCGTAGTCACAAACAAACGCAACCAGTCACAACAGTGATAATTATTGTTGTATCATTTTCGCCTTAATCTCTTGTACGTCTTTCTCTCTTTGTTATTGATACACGTAACATAATACTGTCAACGGAGCTGTGTAGAGTCCGTTTGCTTCTAGTTATATTGGGTCCACGCGCTGTGTACTAGAAATTAGACTCGTGCCGCTTCTTCCTTATATTATTTCGATGTGTTCGATACATTTTAATGAGTGTCAATGACATTTTTCTATAGAACAGCCACAAAATCATAGAGTAGTATTGTTGAAAAGGAACACAGAATACTCTCTATCTTTAAGGGAACAGCTGAAATTGTTCGTGATTTCTAGTTTGGTCCCTGGATGAGTAATTCCTTTTTACACCTGTTTTCGGTTTAGTAACCTTAATACCCGTAACCCTATACAGTTAAAATGAAAGCGTATGTTGACTTCGTAACATTATTACTTGTAATAATTATAGTAGCTGCTTTAGTTGCATACTTTTTGAGAAGAAAATACAATTGTTGCAAGCCACCTGAAGACGATGTCTTAGGAAGCGTAGCGCTACGCTAAAATCAAGTCAGATTTTATTTTAGCTTATGTCTGCGACCTAATACACGCTGTAAAGAGTAAGTATTAATCATAATAATAATAAGCCTTTTATTTCCCATCCCTTAAGTATTACATGTACTTTTTAAATATGTTATCTTATTTTTGGATAGGAACCCCTATTTGGGTATAGGCCTCCTCCAGGTTGTACCAAATTTTCCCTGCCTTTAGCTCGTTTAATCCACTCAGTACCTGGATGACCGAGCTTTGCTCGGTATTTTTTTTTTAGTATTACATTTAGTATTATTATTCGCCAATAGATGTCAGGAAGAGTCATATTTTTCAGTTGAGACTACTCAAACGCCTCCTTTTTGTTATTTTTCTTCCAAGTTTATGTTTAAGTTGATTATCGATAAAACACGAATAAAATGACATTTTCTAAAAATGATTCCTAGCTAGATCGATTTATCGCCCCCGAAACCCCCTATATACTAAATTGTATGAAAATCGTTGGAGCCGATTCCGAGATTCCAATTATATATAATTATATATACAAGAATTGCTCATTTAAAGATATAAGATTTCCGGTTGTAGTTATGATGTCGTCATTCCATCGTTTAATAGGTCGCCCTTTGCGTCTTTTTCCGCTAGGTCCTTTCCATCTTACCGCTTCTACTGTCCATCGCCTGTCACTATTTTTGCTGTAGACTGTAGTATAAGGCATCAATTATATTTGTTTTAAGTTTTAAGAGTAAGTCTTACGCAGTTTTAACTTAATTTGTTAAATGATGTGTAGGTTCAGAACAACGCAGAGAAGAATAATACGCATAGTTTTTCACATTGAGTTGATGGGAATGAATATAGTTGAACACAAGATAAGTATTAAAAGAATGAGACAATAAAGTTTTAAGCAACAAGATAGATAAAACAATACAATTAGAAGACAATAATAAGAGACAAGATAAGTCTAAAAGCAAAGTTGATTTTAGTGAGAATCGAGTACGCACATACCCGATCATTGACATGAGAATCACCACTTGCTATACATATACGTCGTCAGTGATCATGCGCAGATCTTAAAATTAAGAGAGCAGACCTTGACTCACTCACGCCGAAATGCTTTAAAACTGGGACACCATAGTATCCGACTTTTGTGTCAATTTACACCAGATGGGCTGGTACTGGAGTTTGGTTTATTGTCATAGATGAGCAGACGGGTCACCGAGAGTAAGTAGGCTTTTGGATACTTAGAGAAGTTTCGCAAATACTTTGTTGATTGTAATTTGAATTGAGTCAGACAAAAATATCTATTATTACATGATTTTCGTTTTTCTTACTCATTTTTTTAGTGCTTCCTAAATGAAGCGATGATAACCTAGTTGGGGAAGGTCTGCCTCTCAAGCCAGAGAGAGCGGGTTCGAACCCAGCCGACGGCACGCACCAATTTGTTCATTGTGTGAACATATTGCGTATTGTAGGTCATCTGCTACATAACTGGAGCCCGGTATATGGCGACAGGCTCGCCCCTTGTCACATTTGGCACTGAATTTCGTCCGGCGAAGTGTGGGTGTTGTATTACACCTCTGCCGGCTCCTTCGGGGGAAAGGCGTAACGATATGTATGTATGTTTTCTAAATGACTAAAATGATTTTTTTTGCAGTAGTTGGTACAAAAGAAGAAAGCGAATTACGGTGAGAGCGACTCGTTGACTTTGAAACAAGACTTTCGTTGTTTTCCTCGTTCACACACACCTACCGTCTCCTATCGAACCAAACAATCTGCGAACTTCAGATCAAATAGACTAGAGCCATTCGTCAAAGACTCTTCGGAGAAGCAAGTTGATTGAAAAGCTTGCGCAAAGAAAGTCGAACTATCTCGAGATCTCTTAGAAACTCGTGATGCTTTCTTTCACTATACGTTAGTTTGTTTTATCTACAAGACAATAAAAATAAAGTTTCTTTGTGGAGCGGAAGGAACAAACTCCTTCTTGGTATAGTATACTTGAATAGTGTAGCAGTGTCTGAAGAAAGGAAAACAGATTGCATTAGGGTCTAGTTGAAACAAGCGGTCGGGAATGCGAACGAAATGCGCCTGACAGACGTAATATGGGTAACTAGCTGTACCCGCGGTTAAATAGTATCTTGTGCTATTCCAGACTATAATCTTTGACTGCGTCAAATTTCATTTAGATCCGTCCATCTGTTCTGGCGTAATTGAGTAACAAACATCCATCCAAACTTTTTTGCATGTATAATATTCATACGAGCTGGGTTAGGATAAAAGGAATGAAACGTCGATGTGTCCGAAGATTCACTTTATTCACCAAGTACACAAACAAAAATACTGTTACACTACACTAGACACTTGCACTATAACACTCTGAACTGTACTCGTACAATTACTTCGATGTTAGCACTTTGAACGCGTAATCAAAACTGACTGCCGAGTAGTCGGTCGTCCGCGTATTTAAACAGTTTTAAGAAATCTAGAACATTCGATTCGAGGCTATCATCGCGTCACGCTCAAATAAGTAAGTATAAGGTTATTTATAACTTATTCTCTGGATTAACACATTTAGTATCTTGTGCTAACCAGACTATAATCTTTGACTGTGTAAAATTTCATTCAGATCCGTCCATCTGTTCTGGCGTGATTGAGTAACAAACATCTATCCGTCCATCCATCCAAACTTTTTTGCATGTATAATATTATTAGTACCTTGATGACCGAGCTTTGCTCGGTATTTTTTTTTTAAATTGTGTTTTTTGGAAAATAAGCAATTGATTTTAGTCTAACCTCAAAGCAAACACTCATTGACTTCGTGTTACTTAACAACGCCATCTGCTGTTGTGTCGTTAAATCAATTAGTTGCTCACAAAAAATAGTATAACATTATTATTCGCCAATAGATGTCAGGAAGAGTCATATTTTTCAGTTGAGACTACTCAAACGCCTTCTTTTTGTTATTTTTCTTCCAAGTTTAAGTTGATTATCGACAAAACACGAATAAAATGACATTTTCTAAAAATGATTCCTATAGCTAGATCGATTTATCGCCCCCGAAACCCCCTATATACTAAATTGTATGAAAATTGGATTGGAGCCGATTCCGAGATTCCAATTATATATTTAGACAAGAATTGCTTATTTAAAGATATAAGATAAGATAAGATTAGTGTGAAGTGTGATACCAAGACTATAAGTACAATGTAAAGTAAAATTGAATTGTTTCAACTGTGTAGGTACATATAAAGGTGAAGTACGAGTAAGTATGTTAAAGTGGTCTCAACATGACATGCAATATTTAAATTTCGAAAATTCGGTAATATTTACTAAACTACATAGATATAATATTATGTACATCTAATCCACATTTCAATAAAAATAAACATCAAACAACAGAGGCATTGCCGTACTCCAGATTTTTGGTTTGATCCGTTGCGTAATTATACATTTTCAAATGCATAAATATTTGATGCAAAAGAGCACTTAGGGAACGCGTCTGGAGCGTATTTGTCGCGCTGACTGTACACTTGTTATAACTAGTATCTAAATAAAACTAGACCAGCCAAATTATAAAATATCTACATATTTACTTAAACTAGTCAAAACCGAACTTAAAATGTACCTACAAACTAAGTATTTGCTTATGCACTTCGACACTTATCTTCACCTGTTTTAACTAATTTGCTCTACGTACTCTATATTATGGGCTCTATGCTCTTAACTATATGGGATACGTGAAACCCGTAACAGAAAAAGAAAATTTCGCAACACCACGTCAGTTTACCTGATTAAATAATTATGCTAACGTAACATTTTTCGTGTCGAAACTTCCTGATTTCCATTTATAATTTTATTCTATTCAGCTATCCAACATTCCGCGCGAATGTATTCAGGTTTTTAAACACAGTGTAGTGAAGTTTAAGAATATGTTAAAATTCATGAATGTGCATGAATTTATGTTTTAAAGGCGGTCGAGGTATGCACACCTATGCATTTTAACACCTATTTTGCATACTTTTAAAAGTGAAACAATGTTGTGGCTTAGAATAAAAAGGAAAGCTTAAAAAGTCGACTTCCCACATGTATCATATCATTTCTCTGACAGCCATAGTACAAGCTCTGCTTAGTTTGGGGTCAGGCGACCGTGTATGGAAATGTCCCGAATTTTTTTATTTATTATTTATTTATTTATAAATATGTACATATCGGCATGCCTTTCCCCCGAGGGGGCTGGCAGAGGTATAATACAACACCCACACTTCGCCGAAAGATATTCAGTCCCAAATGTGACAGGGGGCGAGCCTGTCGCCATACACCGGGCTCCAGTCATAGCAGATGACATAGGTACAATACGCACACAATGTTCACACAATAAACAAATTGGTGCGTGCCGTCGGCTGGGTTTGAACCCGCTCCTTCTGGCTTGAGAAGCGGGCCTTCTCCAACTAGGCTGCCATTCATTTCTTGTGATAAGCCGAAAATTTCTAAATAGGTACTTTATGTCAACACAATTGAACATAATAAATATTTTATTATCTTACAATAAACCGTCGCAAAAAAAGTCTTACTAAAATACCCTAAGTGCCTTGATTTGGTTATTCCATTAACTTCGGCTGCCTTTATGCCATTACAGAGAGTATAGTTATGAGTGTATTTATTTCTTTATTCTTCTTCTTCCGAGAGCCTTAAATATTCAACCGAAAATACTAGTATTTTCTTATTAGATGATTTAAATAAATAAATAAATTCGGGACATTTTCACACACAGTCGCCTGACCCCAAACTAAGCAAAGCTTGTACTATGGCTGTCATAGACTGATATACACACTTAAATATTTAAAATACATACATAAATAGATATTAACACTCAGACATAGAACAAACACAAATGTTCATCACAAGAATGTTTGCCTTAGGTGGGAATCGAACCCACGCCCCACGCTCAAAAGACACGTTTACTAACTGAGCCACCGAGGCAGTCAGATTGATGTCCACTTGCACTGAATATAAGAATTGCACAAGTATTTCAAAAGTCTAAAAATTTAACAAAAAGTAACGTTTTTAATTTCGACTCTATTCACCGGGCCATAACGGTCTATTCCTGTTTGCCCCCACCACGATCGCCACTACTGGTGGCAATACGGATTTTTTTACTGGTTGCCGCCCAGTGGTGGCTAAAAGTAAAATTATTATTATCATGAATGCCAACAAGTAGGTGTTATTTTATAAAGTGGTTATTTATTTAAGAATAAGAAAAAAAATATTGACAAACACTACAGAATAAAATAATATTCGTTTTTCAGTCCATGAAAATTACTAGCAGCAGCAAGCGTCGAGCAGCGTCAGTCCACTAATCTGGTTCAAAGCCAAAAGCTAAAAAAAAACAGTGACATTTATCTTATTCGACAACTACAACAATACGTCATTACAAGTTTTAGTGCAGCGTCAGTATAATGACACTACAATCATGAACGTAGAAAAAAAGTCGGACGGAACTTTTTTTCTACGTTCATGACTACAATTTTATTTTCATTTTAAATCAGTTTTACGTGAATCTGAGTTACTAAAATGTTGAAATGTTCTCTTAGTTAATTATACGCTTAAACTTAAATTGTGCATATAAAAACAGTGCCTTTGAAATAATATAAAATGGTGAATAAAAATTATACACAGTCAATTTAAATAAACTTTTATTCACTACATGTCATGGTATAACTATATTACTACACCATAATTATGTGAAGGGTACTGAATACGATATACAGAACCTACTATGTTCTAGAATCTAGATTGTTATCTTTAGCTGCTACGATGCTAACATCAGGTAACGTTCCTTTGTAATTGGACCTAGACGTTCCTTTGAGAGATCTGGCGCCTCATTATAGCTCGTGCGACAACATATCCATCACTCTTACTCTCATGATGTTTCTAACTTAAGAGACAGAGACCTATATACTTAGATAATATTGCATATGTGACAGACATTAACGGAATGCATGTTGAGCGGCAGATAATATTGTAGTACTTAACTATGTATTACAGCATTCTTGTTTGTTCCGTTTAAGCTATTTAATATTTCCTCTACTCCAATGCTACTGCATGAGAGATAATAGGTATAATAATGTTATCAGGGTTCATGCTTACTATCGTGAAGCAACGTAAAGTATATAATTATGCCAATGTATTTAATATATTTACCTAACAATAAAGCGCGCGCAGCACCTTGCACCAGCACCTGGTAACGCTAGAATATGGGCCCCAAGAGACAGGCCTAGCCGAGTTTGGGGCTCGCTACACAAATACTCAGGTGTATTACATCTAAGCGTCTTTTTGTCTTTTTTTCTTGTTAATCTGATGTAAACCTAATCCAATGTTAAATATTTTTTTACTTTACTTTACTTACTGGAAAATGTACAGTATATTCTATAAGCAGTGGGACGTCGCGTCTTGGATATACTAGATTAGAAGAAGTACCTATGTGTTAAAGGAATGCCTAATCCAATAAAACAATAGTCTAGAATTCAACAAACACGTAATGACGTCATCGTCATCCGTCTCTTTCGAACTTGTTTTATATGACTTATTTCGGTCTTGCTTAAGCATCGATTGACGTCACTACGTGTTGCTGATTGCTATACCTAGCGGAGTATATTATTATACCATGAAGGAACCTGTCCGCACAGCGAGCGCACAGTTCAACACAAATGACACAATACCATACAATACAATACACCTGTCATCATAACACGCGTGAAACGTATTTAATCCTAAAAGACACAATGGTTTCTATTAGGATTATATTGGTGCAAGGCAGGATGGTGAATGCACCATCCTGCCTCGCAGTACTACTTGCAGGACTATGAAGCTAGACGTAGCTCACATACCATACTACACGTATTTACGAGTAGGAGTAATCCTGCCTGCCAAGGCAGGATGGACGCGGCATTGCCAGACTCAATGCAAAATGCGACAACATTCACCATCTTGCTAGAAGCGGCTACATGTACTTGTGCATACATGTTTGTCCTACGTGTACGTGCAGGATGCTACCAAGCACCCTGCACGTACATGTATGCATCGTACGTAATGATGAATGGTTAACAATGTTATGATTAAAATTTTCTGTACATAAATCGTTTATATTTTTTTTTTTTCTTGGAATCCAAATCGATCTAACGTTCTAGAAGAACGAGCAACAAAAGCAACACTTTAGCTTAAAAAAGTTAGTGTTAGGTGTACTCACACACTTTTCCATTCAAATCATTTGCGCTAACAGTTTTTTTAATTAAGGAGAAAGCTCTACCAAAAACCATAACTCGTTTGGGACAAACCAACCATATCACATACAACGTAAGCGACGTCGCAGACAGCGCCATGCTAGTAAATATTACCTTTATCAATATTAGGAAACAAAAAAAATCATGGTCACGGGCTTCTCTGATAGACTAAGTAGACTATATCGTTTCTATTTTTTTTCTTATACTTAATCCAAATTGATCTAACCTTATATTAGAACGAGCAACAAAAGCAACACTTGAGCGTAAAAAAGTTAGTTCTAGGTGTACTCACACACTTTTGCGTTCAAAATATTTGCGCTAACAGTTATTTTGTTAATTAACAAGAAAGTTAAACCAAAAAACTATAACTCGTATGGCACAAACCAACCATATCACATACAACGTAAGCGACGTCGCTGACAGCGCCAAGCTAGCAATAATACGTATTAAAACGTGACACCACGCCATGACATCCAGTTAGAGCTCTAGAACGATATCAAAAGAACGCGCTCAAAGGGCGGGAACATCAAAGCATAAAGGAGTAACGACCCTTTGTGGAAAATACTACGCATTTGAATGTTTTTAACTTTACTGTACTTAAGCATAAAATTTTGTTTTATACCCACTTGTCGACCGAGTGAGAGTTAGCAAGCGAATCCATACTTCAGCTTCGACAAATATGCTTTTGTATGTCCGGATCTCTGTGTTCGTCTACAGGTCGCGTTTCTTAACCGATTCTCTTGAAACTTTGCAAGTAGACGTTATGTAGAATTTTTCGTCGAGGCAGTATTTAGGATTTTTTTTAAAATGGCGGTTAAATTAACTTTTTTGAAATTTCACAAAAAAAATATTCTTTAAAAAAAAATTCACAGCCTCACAAAATTTCACAAGAATCGGTTGACCAATACAACCTGTAGAGGTAGACAAACGCTGATCACGAGGTCTCCAGCTCACAGATCCAATAATAAAAATGTTCACGACAAGACTCTAGCCTAGCTATCTATCTATCTCAAAGGCGTTCTTAAGTATTTCGGCCACATTGCCAGGAAACAACGAGACAACCTGCAGGCCTACCAGCATACGTGCCGTTACAAAAGTTTCTCATTAATTTATGTTGTCTAAAAACGTGACAAGGCTTCGTGTAAATCGTGATAAAAAAACAAGGTTTTCTCAACAAAAAAAAAACACTGCCTCTTTGAAATATTGCCAAAAAACGAACTCGACAAAAAATTCTGTATAATTATTGAACCAGCTCACAAAATTTCATGAGAATCTGTTGAGAGTAGAACAAACGTCGGTCGCGTCTACAGCTGACAGAGCCATTAGTTAAAAGTTAGGATACCAGGAATTAGGTAGGTCCTTCCAAAGGTGCTCCGTTAGGCTATAACGTCGCCTAATACCAGACGAATTGGTTTTCGAACGTCAACGTATTATATTTAAAAAAAAACGCTTACAGTTGTTAACAACTGGCTGCCTAATCTCTGAAACTTTGAAACTGAAACGTTGCAGTTTACTTTGAAATCCTAAAAAGGTAAAACTAACCACACACGTGTACTTTGTACAACAGGGTCGCATTTAGAGGTCTGGAGGCCCAAGTAATGGAGGATTAATTAAGCCATTTATTCATAATTCATTAATTTAATTTAGTTCATTTTATTCGGAAAATAAATAGTTTCCGAATAGAATGAACCGTAAAATTAAGATGATACGTAAAGTGAACGTTACCTACGTTCACTTCTTATAATAAGTGTACCTATGTAAAAATTAAAAAAAAAAAAGTAATACTTGGCGATCCGTAACAATTTGTGTATTATTCTCTAATCTTTATTGTGCGGCGGCCCTTCTTATGTGGAAGCCCCGGGGCTGTAGCCCCACCTGCTCTCCCCTAAATACGGCTTACATTGCTCACACATCGTTCAACTGACTACAAAGTGCGTTGAAAAACCTTTTACGCTTCCGTAAAGTGTTTAGACGCGCAACCCATGCAAGTGACGGTATACGAATACCTTTCCCATACCTGTCCAGCATTTCCGCATCGAAATGTTTCTTTTATCAAAGCAAAGCCTTTCTATTTCTATCCACAATGGGAAATGATAAGGTAGCAGGTTTGCAGGCAAGAAAAACGCTCGGTATTTCCGATTTTCTGATTCCAGCAATTTGTAGAACAGAAGCTGTGGGACAATTGAGTTACATTAGAAAACAATAACATTACAAAAATAAAATACAGGAGATTAATAGAGATAGATATAAGTAAATGTGGTTTTATCGCTAATATGCTTGACGTTTTTAGCATTAAGGTGAAACATTTTAAATTGGCGGGAATATTTAAAATTCAACTGTTTTTGTTTTGTTTTTGGCGCCAGACCGGATAACTAAATTAAGTAATGAAGAAATTTGCCCCAATCGTAGATCATTCCTTAAGATATTTTGCAGAAATAGGAAACAGTAATGCACCAGATTGCTCTAAAAAGTTATTTAATCGATAAACTGATGATTGAAGTGATTATTACGAACGTAGACAGTAATCGCATAGGTTTTATTTGTAAACTATTCGCGTCATGCCTCTACTTTCTCAGAATAAAAGCCACCAACATAATTATAATACAGATTTGTTAACATTTCTATAAAATTTCCTTTTTTCTTGCGTTCTTAGACCGGTCATAACTCTTGCTATTTTTAATGTGTATTTTTTTGGTATTTTTGCATGCATAAGTGTGCTCATTCAACAGGGTTTTTGTAACTCTCCGTTTATTTTGATTTTTTGTTTGTTTGTTATTATTCATTCACTCGGACATTCGTATTTTTGCCCAAGCTACAACGAAGAAGCTTCATCTCGTCTCAGTTCTAGCCTCGGACAATTCAATTTAATCGATTTTTAACATTTTATTTGCGTAATAAAAATGATCACCGTCTCCCAACTTAGACGAAGCGTTGAAATATTTGCAATAGCCAGTGCCTTCGCGTGGAAATCTGGGACTTATAAATAAAATTCTGTTTCGCAATATTGAGATTTCAGGAACGATTTGCAATTTCAATTTATTGTTCGAAGCTGGAAATAATTTCTATCGTTTCTCTTATTCTTGAAAAGGTTCTGAAATACCATCTAATGTGTTTTTTTCTTTTTCTCTAAGTGGGAAAACATAACCATTGGCGAGGTAAATATGGTGTATAAAATACAATATGCAGTTTCTTGCATGTTCTTCTGAGTAGTGACTCTTTTTCCCAACAAGGTAATAGAGTCATTTTTATAACTTCGAGATTCATTTTAGTATGTCTGCGATACTTACCAAATGTAATGAATAAATAATTGAATAAAGGCAAAAACCCTTAGATTTTATTTGATTTAAAATTAGTTTTTTTTTTTTGTTGAAAATCAAATTTTCAAAACAAGATTCTAGGGCATTAAAAAGAGTATTTTTTGAGCTACTCTCAGCAAGTCCTATCGTTTGATATCCATAATGTAGGAGTGCATTAAAAATAACTTGTCCGCCATTTTGGGTGTTCCACCATGTTGGATTTAGAATGACGTCACACAGCTAACCATACTTTGTCATCCAAACTAAACGTATATATCCAAAATTTCAGCTCAATCGGTTCAAGATATCTGCTTCAATATTGAGTTGCAAGATTCTATCCGAACAAACAGTTACATACGTAAGTACTTGTACATTCATACATATATACATACAACAAATTTACATTGCAAGTTAAATAACAACTAGTAAAAATAAAAGTAGCTAGTAAAAAGTATATACATACTTTTAGTTTAAGGTTGCCTAGAAGAAATCGCTTTTAGTGATAAGGCCGCCAGTTGTTACACTATATAATAAGTTTTATAATTTTTCTCTTGTTGTTTTGTTATTTGTGGTGTGAACAATAAAGAGTTTATCTATCTATCTATCTAGATAGATGGTAAAATTTAAAAATCGTAAGATTTTCTTTCCTTGCTTGTATTTATGTTCCCTATCTTCTTAATCTCTTCTCTTCATAGTATAAAACAAAGTCTCTCTCTAATTTGTCTGTATGTCCGCTAACTCCGCCTAACTGATTCTGATGCGATTTCCACCATCAGTTACATATTTTTTCACAGAATGCTAGGTTACTTAGGCTACCTACCGTGCAGAGCCGGGGCAGATCGCTAGTAAATTCGTAAATAAAGCGCCCATTACACTTTCAATTTAGCAATTTGCAGTTTGCTAACTTAGCGTGGCTATGGCCGTGTAATAGCAAAAAAAAATGGATTCGGGTTAAAGAAATTTATTTCTTGACAAGAATTTAACATAAACTTCACTTATGCGAGAACTTAACTAACGTACATTAATTCGACATTTATTTTATAGTCTACTAGCGACCCGCCCCGGCTTTGCACGGGTGCAATGCTGATACTAAATACACTATAGAAAAGTTGTGAACGTTGTATATTAAAACATAGCGGCCCGCTCTGGCTTCGCACGAGTAGGTATATATATAGCCTACTAACATCAAATCAGAAACCTCAAAAATAACAGTATTTCTCCACTATTTAATGGATGTTATTATACATATAAACCTTCCTCTTGAATCACTCTATTTATTTAAAAAAAACGCATCCAAAAATCCGTTGCGTAGTTTTAAAGATTTAAGCATACAAAGGGACATAGGGACAAAGAAAGCGACTTTGTTTTATACTATGCAGTGGTAAATGTAATCGAATTATATTACTTTACTAGCTGTTACCCGCGACTTCGTTCGCGTTATATTTAGTTATATTGCGGCTATAATTTGAGATTTAAACTATCCTATCTCTCAAGTTGGATCGAACTGCACATGGTGTGCGAATTTTACTATAATCGGTTAAGTGGTTTAGGAGTTCATTGAGGACAAACATTGTGACACGAGATTTATATATATTAAGATGTATGTGGAATATGTACCTTCTAACATTTAAATGTGCTTATAATTATTGTTTACTTGGATTGGTAACTGTCTAACTGCCATTACACCATCCAATTTTAGCAAGCTAGCTCACGTAGCGTATACTGCAAATTGGATAATGAAATGATGTGTTCGTAGTTTTATTTTGGTTTATTGTGCTATATCCGTGTTATTGAATTCGTATTTTATGAACATTTTCCGTAACTGTGCAAGTTCCAGCAAGTAATAGTATATCACAAATTTGGCATCAATTGTCCGGAGTTCCGGTACACAAAAAATTGAATCGAGTCTAAAATATTTTGTATTATTTCCGCAAAAAACTGAAGTGAGCCTAAATTATTTAGTATTATTTTCGCAAAATGAAAATGTAGGATACAGAAAGTTAGTAAGAGGAGGTTACATACATAGAACGCTTAGACATACACGTAGAAATAGGCAGAGACTACTTCTCTCCATTTACTACGATACTGGTTAAAATTTTTCGCTTCATCTACTTCCATGAGTTTTTCAAACACTCTTGACGGCTACTGGGAATCCTGACAAAGACGTGGTAGGTATAGGTTCTTTTACGAACCATACTACTAACTACCATAACTAACTTTAACTACCCATATTTTCAAGATTCTAATAGGTACTTGCACTTATTGGAATCCAAAAAATCTATAAATTAATAACATTATTAAATAAAAAAATAATAATAAACCCGACTGCAAAATGTACTCGTAGTCTAACACTCCGGATTTTTAGTTAAAATGTTGTACCCTATGTCACTTCCACTATCAAGACGATTCAAATGACACCTCACATGTCGAAATACTCGTACATCAAGCTGTTTAGGCTGTAGAGCGTGCTAAAGAAACCTCACACATACATACATTCATAACCACATACGTACATTCAAAAAACGTAACCCTCCTTGCAGTCGGGTAAAAAACACTATTCATTGAGCAACATTATTTAGTAATGGAGTCGTTCAATTCAAGTAAGCCTGCATTATATCTCCTATCTCCATCAACATCTAGACGCATCTATTTTATGCCCCAGCCCGTCAAGACAAACGGCGTGGCTAGGCCTTGATTAAAAATAGGTAAATAGATTCGATAGAAAGACATTAATAAAATGGGCTCGAAATTGATTGTTATAGCCTAGGGAGCTGGGAAAAAGAGTTATGTAGCAGAGTTATGTAGGTCAAACAGTTCAAAGCAATGTTAAGAAGGTTAAGATAAGTATTTTTACCCGACTGCGCAAGAAGGAGGGCTATGTTTTCGAGTGTTTGTAATATGTAAGCATGTATATATGTATGTGAGTTGTGTATATGTGAGGATTTTTTGGCATGCCCTACAGCCAAAACAGCTTGATAGATTTCGACATGTGAGGTGTCATTAAGCCTTGAATATTCGCCAAATGCGTCTATTCAACTCGTAATAGTGAAGAAGCTACGGACCCTACCGATATGAAAAAAATATCACCAATAAGATCATTCTGTTACCTATTAATTAGTCTAATTAAAATATTATATTACTTACTAGATTGCGAGTAAAAAAATATTAAATGAACGTTGTTTTCGTTCTCATGGCGTGCAATACCGTGCTTACGGAGATTACGTTACTATATATTTTTACACCTTCGGATAGGAAATTAAAAATATGATTGATCGTTCTTTTACCATATTTTTAGAGCTAAAATTGAGTTAGTTTAGTAATATTTTGTGTTATTTTGAAGTATTTCGTCAGATCACGTGACCACTGACACCCGCGAGCTCCTTTGCGGGGGACGGGCCAGTCGGCGCCAGCGCCTCACGAAGGAAGGACGTACTCGCCTTGCCGAAAAATATTTTCGCATTTTTTTTCTATTTGTACGTAAATCATCAATTAAACAGTGCTTAATTATCCAGAGCCAATCAAAAAAAGTAGTTTTTCAAGACATTTGATAAGTTTTTAGTGACTTTACTACTAGTGAAAATATTTGGACAATAATTGATCGCGTTGTGAGTAGAGGGTACAGAAGGTTGATCCGATGAAAATGGGAGATGTCACCAAGGCAGCTAGGCGTAACAAAAAAATTGGACTCCAACTAGGTAGCTAAGTGGTAAGTACCTACCTACCTATTAATATTTAATTACCACATAAATATTTTTACCCGTTTGTTCTTATTGTGTAGACTGAAGTGACTAACCCTAGTGTCTGAGTTTTTAGTGGCATATGATTCGGTCTGACGTTTGTTTTCCTGATAAAAATACTTAATAGAAAACTACAGACGTGTCCTCCGACCTATGTTAACTCTCAGGGCTTCACCGTCCATTACTTACACCTTATTGCGATGATTGTTGGATTTACCCGCCGACGCTGTGCGACCATGAACCTTATTTTGCTGTGACACGAGCCGCGGTCGCGCAGCGTCGTGCTGTACTACAATCATCACGCCACGGCACGGGCCCCATTGTACATGTTGCTCATGATAATTATCCAAGTGCAAGACTTGTCAGAACTGTGTTTTTTTTCTTGTTATGTACAAATGTACCTATATGTGTCATATTAGTACATTGCACAGGGTTATCGGTATAGGGTGTACTAAGCCAAACGGGGGTCATTGTACTCTTCATTATAAACAACGATTACTTTTTAAACTTTTTTATTTGTAAATTAAATCGGGGAAAAAAGCATCTGCTTACATTTTGTCGACGATCGATGAGCTTTTTGTATGAAACAGCTGTTTTTTTTCTCGTGATTTCATTTGATTCAATTATTCACAAAAATTATACTAAGGTCAATATACCTAAGCCATTTCAAATTGAAGCTGTGGCATACTTGCTGATGCCCCAACACCTAGTTAATAACATAGAAATGGGGAGTATTCTATAGTTAATAATAATAAATAATCCTTCTTGAACAATCGGGTAAAAATAAAATAATGATAATTATTATGTGTACTTACGATGTCAATATCAGAAAGCGGTCGTTGCGTGCGAACGGTGTAAATGACTAATACTATTTTTTGTTTTTGGTATAGCACATTTCCTAAACTAACCTACCTAAACTAGAAACAATCACATTTTTATGTTATAGCTGACCAACCACGGTCCGCAATACATTATTATTTTTAGCAGTGTAGTGAGCATATTTTTCTAACTTATCCTGGTTTGTTAACCGACTTCAAAAATTAGGACGCACTCAATTACATTGTATAAATTTTACGAAATGTTTGTTGCAGCATAACTTCGTCATTTCTCTTGAAATTATGTATAACTCTGATCAGTCACTTTGATCAAAATAAAGTATTTTTTTGTAAAAAATAGTATTTAATACAAAAATTCAAGCATTTGCATTCAGAAAGTAGTGTTCCGAGTTATGGCCATTGAATTCGAAAGAAAAGTTATTACATTTTCTTACAACAATAACCGAGCGAGAGATCGTTAGCGAGCGAAGCGTCTATGCTTCAGATTCGACGAAAATGCTTTCGTATTTCCGAATTCCGTCTGGATTTCTGTCCGGATCTTTGCCCAGACCTGTCTTAATCTACAGGTCGCATTTCTTAACCTATTCTCTTGAAACTTTGTGAGTAAGTCCGATATTTAAAAAGAATTTTCGTGTCTAGGCGGTTATTGGAAATTTTTCAATATGGCAGAGATGTGATTTAAAAAAGGATATATCTGCATAATTGGAAAATTTCCAAAAAACTTTTTGATCCGAGTCAAAACAAAAATTTATATAATTGTCAAACCTGCTCACAAAATTTCACGAGAATCGGTTGAGGAGTGTGACCTGTAGAGGAGGACAAATACAAATACAAATAATTTATTTGGGTATAAAATACATGTGACAATTTCAAATCGGACAGACATCGGTCACGAGATCTCCAGCTCACAGAGTCACTATTGTATGTATTGTTATTTATTTATATTTACTAAATACAACAATTTCTTTGGTAACTGATACCAACCTGCATCTAGTCTTAATAGTTATTTTAATCTAGTCTCTATTGCATGAAGACTAGAATAGTAATATATTTTAAACTGGGATTATAAATTGGTAATTGTTTTATATTTTATGGTATCATGGAAAGAGACAAACGAGACGCTTTGAGTAATATGAATATTGTGTAATTAATATCTTTAAATTGCTCTATTTCATTTTTTCAGAAACAGAGATCAACGAAATTATCAAAGTTTAAACACAAGCGTTCAGCCAACAAAAAATGCGAATACTGAACTAAGGTGAGTTAAAAGACATTTAACATCTTATATTATTAGGGTGACAAGCATAGTGCATAGTCAGAGCTATGCCAAGTGGAAATGCTATTGCTAAAGTTATCGTATGTCCGGCGTCCAGCGTCTGATTGCACGGAGGTCCGATTGTTTTCCTCTACAGATCGCATTTCTCAACCGATATTTGTGAAATTTTGTAAATTTAGGTTTTATTTAAAATAGCGGAGATATGTAATTTGTGAGACGGTGCTCATAGAGCCACTACTTATAATCAGAGTGGCGCTGAACTGCTATGGGCATGCGTGACATTCACTTAGCGAGCGCGAAGCGCGAGTGAAGAACTTCCGTTTCAGTACTAAAAACTTATCCTATATTTTTATCTACAGATGCCTAGTTCAAAATCATCCGAAGGTTATCAGAGCATCCGAGGAACAGGGACTTTTTCACCTTCGAATAAACTGGTAATCATTTTTTTTTTTTGTGTACACAATGTACATAAATAAATTATTGATACGAGCGTTGGGACTTAGTATGGTTGCAAATTAATTATTATTTAATATTGTTTTTAGGAACAACAATATCAGTCTTCATTGCCGAATCTCATCGTCGAAGAAGAAGCAGAACAAGAACAGAAAGACAAAAGTTATTGGCGTATTATAACATTAGCTTCTTCTTCGTAAAATTGAAGGAAATATCAAGACACAATGGATTTGGTTGCGCCAAACAATCGATAGACTTGATTGGAGAAAAGCAAACAGGTCTTGCTTCTAAATTCACCTTTTTGTGAATAAAGAGTAACAATAGTAAATTATGTACCGAGGGCACAAAGCAGTGCCTTACGTCGCGGGCGGCTTATTGTACCTTGAGCGTAACGAGGGAATCTAGAGTTAACTCCCGAGCGCAGCAAGGGAAGATGAGTCCTGAGGGCAGCGAGGGGTTCAAGCCGCCCAAGACAAAAAACACTGCTTTATCCTAGAAGCGAATCCTCTTCTAAAAATACTGTCTAATATTATACTCTCTCATAACTAATAAAAAGGTACTAGTAGGGTACAGTCTTTTATTTTAAATTTCGTGCAGCTCGTGGAGCACGTGCTCGTATTTTTTTCTTGGTAGCTAGTTCAATTTTCAAATAAACTCTTCTTACAGTGCTTATTTTGAGTTTTCATTCAATGTTAATCTCTTTGCTTGGAAACTCCCAACTGCAAGCTTCGCTCGAATTTATGTTTCATCTATAAAACCAACATTTGATTTTCATGTGTTAGATTAAGGATGTGTTAATCTGAGCGATTACTGCCTTCAAAGCATTTGATTTATTGATATTTTTTGATTCTCGGTTTATTTTGATTATTTTTTTGGTGTTTGCTAAAATCTAAGCACTATACATGTATTTCAGCTACAAAAGGTTTTTCAATATCCAATCTAAGACCCCTTTAGTCCAGCTACAGAGGATTTTTTTACTATATTAACTACTAGCTGTTGCTCACGATTTCGTACGCGTAGATAAAAAAAAGCTCGTTCCGTTAGTTTCTTGTATTTGTCATTCACAGGTCCCACTTCGAACCTGCACCCTTCTCTCTACCATCATCATATTGCCAGACCATGGTACGGGCAACAGTTATCTAGTTGGCATTGGCAATTGTCTTTATACTGGGTTTGGCTGGCACTGTCCGATTAAAACGTCACGCTCAGACAGGTGTCTATGGCAAGGGTAGCGGGTAGGTAAGCCGTTAACTCGGCCTCCAAGCTAAATCTAATAGGTAGCCAAGTCTAATATGGAGTAGATAGTTACAATTTGTGTAGTAAGTAGGTTATATACTTGTTGGTAATAGGTAGAAGTACTAGGAGTTACTCGTACTATGCCAAATATTTCAGTCTGAATGTTTAGTAGGAATTACCTACTACTCGGAACCAGCCAAGCCAAGTAGGTAGTATATAGATACTATGTATATGTAGTAATTAGGTAGATACTTGTAAGTAGTATCCTTCTTCTTCTACCTATAAGACTTGGCTGGCACCGACTTCAAATAGATGGGTAGCGCTTATAATAATTATATTAATTAATATTAGTGCTTATTTGTGGTTTGGAAGTCGCTTTAATTTTGTTACAATGATCACTTAAAACATCTTCTAACTTGACTTTTATTGAAAATCAGTTTACTAAAAAAATTAAGTAAACAAAATTAAGTCAAAGTGTAGTTTTTTATATCGTAAATTATGACACTTTTGTGCTAAGATCATAACACTCGAGGCGGTATTATAGCGCGAGCCGTATGCGAGCACACTAATGGAGCCAATAGTGTAAATTATTAACGCACACGCGTTTCATGTGACGTTTTTCATCACACATGCGAGGGGAAAAAACACAGACTTGCATTAGTCAATACATTTTTCTGAAAATGTATGCGCATTTTGCTGCTTTTCCACTTATCAAAATTTTACTAGGCATAATAATAAAGCGAGTACTTTGTTTAAATTATCATACCTAATTAATTGTCAATATTTTGATAAAAAAATAATGTTTATTTACTGTTATTACGTAGTTATGATACTTTAAATCAAGAATTTAAGAAAAGTAAAAAAAAACTCTTGTTGATTTATTTTAAAAAAAGTCTAGTTTAGTTACTAGTGCGATAATGGTAAAGTAACAGCACACGTGCTTAATAGCTCGGATTATAAGCTAAAACTGATGTAATAAAGTCCTTTTTACGAGTGAGAGTGATGAAAAAGATATTAAACACAAACGCGTTTTTAACTTCGAGTAGGAACATAATTATCAGCAAAATCAGGCAAGAAACTATCGAGATAATAATGAGGTTGTAAGTTCTAGGTCCACTATGTTTTGAATCATTTTAGTCATTTTTATACTACCTGCTGATTATGTAAAACAGATTAGTACTACCAACTCGTAGAATACATTTTTTAAGCGGGCCGTCGATTGAACAGCTCTGCTAGTCCTAGTAAATATGTTTTTTGTTATGAGATTTTTGAAATGTTGTAAGCATTGGTTTAGGATAGGTTGAGTAATTTATCCCTGGTACCGGAGTTCTTAGGATGCCCATCAGGAGCCCTATTCTTACGAAATATATTTTCTGATCAATGTCTCTCTCGTTTTAAAAATCATAGTGAGAGTGACCAAGAAACATCTCACGCGTCAAGAATAGCCCTCCAGGGCCATTCTTACGATATTATATTATTTCCCCTATTCCTACGCACGAGATATTTTTTGGTCAATGTCTCTCTCGTTTGAAAAATCATAAAACTGAGAGGGACCAAGATAATATCTCACACTTCAGAGAGTCCGTGGTCTACGATTGTTTTTTTTAGATTTTACACGCACGACCAAAGGGAATCAAAACCTTTAGATGCGGGATATTTGTGAGTACATACTTAATCTACCTATACTTATAAACAAACTACCGCGCTCATGCTGCTTATAAGGCTCAACTTTAAAACGCCGTTGGCTTCAAATAATTTAGTAAAAAAACATTACAATAAAGCATAACATCACAGAGGGCTTTCATTTTTAGGCAAAAATATTTTTTTCACGGTGTTTCGTCTGAATTTGTTTGTCTTTGAGAAATGCTAGCTCAATGTTCAAAAGCTTCGAGCGTTGATCACTAGAGGCGCTAAAACCAGCTGAGCGCCGAATGCCAAATGTCATTGGCGCATCTTAACCCCTTAAAATCGTTTTGATAATAAGGAAATGGCTATTAATTAAAGGGTTAATTTTACGATCTGAAAAAATTGTTTATAATATCATTACAATAAAAAGCGATTATTTACTCTTATTTTTAAAATATTGTTTTTTTTTTAATTCTTTTTAACTGCATTTAAAAGTACCGATGTACATCACATTTCACACTCGACTTGGGTCTACTGTTGAGACTATATTTATATTAAGACCTTTGTACACAGTTCTGCAATAAATAATGTTTATTCTTATAGTGGTGGTGACGTCATAGGGTACAATATTTTATTAATTATGTAGTTTTATCCGCGGAGTGTCAGACTATTATGTATTTTGCAGTCGGGTTTTTTTCTTTTTCTTTTAATAATGTCACCCTTTTTCTTTCTCTACTGACAAAGCTACGTTTTACAACTTTCTTCCTAAACAATGGTGGCGTTTTACTTATGAATCTTAACTATAATTAAAAACATCTTAGTTTAATCCCCCCCACCGGAGGGTTCTTTGTCGAGAGAGGAGGCGGCTCAGGGGGCTCAGGGGGCTCAAGGGGGCTCAGTAGTCGTGGCATCGGCAACCACGGTGAAGCAAAGAGGAATCCGAGGTGAGGCCGCTTCTTGGGGCTTTCCGCCCAAAGCCCACCTGAAAGCGGCCTAAGTAAGGTGTGGGTCTGTATGAGCAGACCCACAACTAACGCGAGTTGCAGTGCCGTATGGGCGTCACTGCAGCTGAAGACTGAGGGCCGCGGCGGGAGAGGACTGTTGGTGTGTCGTTGCCATTTTCCCTACCTTCCGTGGCCTAAACGGGGTCGCTACCGTTTGATGGCGGACGCGGTGGGACTGTAGAGGATGAGGCATGTCGGTATATCGTTGCCGCTCTCCCTATCTTCTGCGGCCGAAATGGCAGGCGGCGGGGCCACTCATTTTGGCCGTCGAATGGGAACCATGGGCGCCTAGACACGGGTGCTGGCTGGCACCCACGGGCAATTTGATCCCCGAGGAGGTGGATGATGACGATGTGTCTGGTGTTCGACACAACGTCATCGAGAGGGAAAGAGCGCAAGCTAAGGGTGGCGCCCGAAGGGGCTGGCACAGTCGGGGCCTCGGAAGAGTGCGAAAGAGTCCCCGTAGCCCCGAAATTCTGCGCCGAGGTGGAACACCCTTGGGTTTTTAATGGGAAGGCCGCTAGTGGCTGAATTTCCACATAACCACTCTGTGCCCGCACCCGGGCTGTTGCCGGTATCCATAAAGAATTTTCTTAAAAAGTTGGTTTAGTTGGGAGTTGTGATCATGTGTGCAAAATGTTCCAAATGTATTTACTCGTATAGTTATTTATTTTAGTAGAGCTTGTTTTAGTTAAATTGATTTGTGTTAATAGTTAGACCCAGATTCAAAATATTATGTTACAAAATATAATAAAGATTCATAAGCTGGTATAACGATGGAAATAATTTATTAGCCACTCAATGCTGTGCAGCGCACATAACCAATCGACCGCTCGATATCCACACGTCGTGCACTCATGTTCGGCGCTTGAAATTGTGTGCTACAATACCCATTAAAAGTACGCGTTTATGAACTGCAGGGCTTGCATAAGGCTTAGACAAATTGTCTGTCCACAGTAGTTATCTAGCGAGAATGCGACAAATTTAACCGTATTCTATTTGTCACATTTAAGCGCGGATAAAAACGATGAAAAGGCAATTTGTCTCTGGTCTGTGCTCGGCCTGCTGGGTAACTTTGAGGCCAGAGTAAATAAGTTAGGTTAGGTTAGGTTAGGTTAGGCACGAGGTCTTCGGCCTGAGGCGACGTCGCGTGTCCTGCGGGGTTCCACAGGGGTCGGTACTGGGACCACTCTTGTGGAACATTGGCTATGACTGGGTGCTCCGCGGCACGTTTCCCGCAAGTATGCGGGTTGCGTGCTACGCGGATGACACGCTAGTCGTAGCCAAGGGGAGGGACCTCGGGGAGACGGTGCGATTGGCGACGGTGGCCACAACACTCGTGGTCAGTCGCATTCGTGCCCTGGGGCTGGAGGTCGCCCTCTCCAAGACTGAGGCCCTAATGTTCCATGGGCCTCGGGGGGGACCCCCTCCAGGAACGACGATAAACCTGGATGGGGTCCTGATCCGTGTTGGGACCCAGATGAGGTACCTGGGCCTCATCCTGGACGGGCGGTGGACATTTGGGGCCCACTTCACTTTACTGGCCCCAAAAGTCATAGGTGCCGCAGCCGCCCTGGGGAGGCTGCTGCCTAACGTGGGTGGCCCGAGCGCCACATGTCGTCGCCTGTACTCCGGAGTCGTCCGGAGTATGGCCCTGTACGGGGCACCTGTCTGGGTGGACGCCCTCGGTCGCGCGAACAAGGCCCTGCTGCGACGTCCGCAGCGGGTCATCGTGACGAGGGCGATACGCGGATACCGGACGGTGTCCTGGACGGCGGGCTGCGTGCTGGCCGGTGATCCCCCTTGGGAGCTCCAAGCGGAGATCCTCGCCGAAGTGTATCACTTTGTGGCGGTGAGGAGATCCCGCGGGGAGCCCCCAGCGTGGGAGGAGGTCACGCGCATGCGACGGCAGGCGCGGGCCACCCTGTTGAGGCGGTGGGCCGGAGACCTGGCTCCACCGGTCCCTGGACAAAGGACGGTGGATGCCATTCGTCCGGTCCTAGGGAGGTGGGTAGGGCGGCGATTTGGGTCGCTGACCTTCCGATTGGTGCAGGTGCTTTCCGGACACGGCTGTTTTGGAAAGTACCTGCATCATATCGCGAGACGGGAGGCGACCCCCGCCTGTCACGAGTGTGGGGCACCGGAGGATACGGCGCTCCACACGCTTGAGGAGTGCGCCGCGTGGGGTCCCATGCGGCACACCCTCACAGCGGTCATAGGCGCAGATCTGTCGCTGCCAAGCGTGGTTAATGCCATGCTCGACAGCGACGGATCGTGGCAGGCGGTGGTCTCTTTTTGCGAAGCGGTGATCGTGCAGAAAGAGGCCGCGGAGCGGGCAAGGGAAGACGACGTCCTCTCTGACCCGCTCCGGCGTAGACGAACTGGAGGGAGAAGGAGGCGGTTCGGTCGCCTTCTTTTTCTCTCCTAGTGCTGTGCGGATCACCGGTGGAGAGTCGGGGGATTCTCCACTAGCTTGCACGATCCCACACGTCTGAGGGATGACCCTCGTGAGCCGGGTCATCCCTCCACTGGCCGGGGCCTGTCACCGGTGACGGGCCAACCGCCGGGGCGAGATGGTGACTGCTAACGCAACCCCATCCCGCTCCGATTAGGCGGCGGACTGCTCATCCCGGGTTTTTAGTGGGTAACCTCACTTACTGCTCCCCCGTGGGGGCAGTAAGGCCCTTCAGGCGAGGACTCCCACATAACCACCCCGCCACCCCCGAGGCCGGGTGGTATCCATAAAGGATTTTCCCGGGTCAAAAAAAAAAAAAAAAAAAAAAGGCACGAGGTCTTCGTGCTCCATCTTAGGCCACAATTTCGCTTGACATCAGATGAATTGTTGATCAAACGTCGACCTAATCCTATCTGTCCAACTACAATCTGTTCCAACAACATGTAGCAATGCTTAAACGTTGTTCTTCCCGTCAAAATGAACAACTCTTACAACACAAGTTTCCTACATTTGAGAGCAATAATCGGCCGTCAAAAAAAAAGTATCACGTGGTTATTTTAAACTTGTTTTCTAAAAGTTTTCACTCTGACAAGACTCCATACCCTTATTACCTGTATTACCCTTACGCACCCTTTCGCAATAATTTGTATACCAAAAATAATTGTTTCGATTCCCATTCACATGTGTATTATGACCATCCTTGTGTTTGGGTGTTAATATCTGTCTATGTATGCATTTAAACAAATATGTATGTACAATCTGCGCCCCGCGGTTTCACCAGTGTTTTAAAAGTATTATATGTGCTATTCTAGACTATAATCTATCTCTGTGCCAAATTTTATCCAGATCTGTTCAGCCGTTCTGGCGTGAAAGAGTAACAAACAATACACATCCATCCATTCATACAAACTTTCGCGTTTATAATATTAGTAGGAGTAGTATTTCAGTCTCTAGCAGCCTTTAGTACAAGTTTTGATTAGTCCAAGTTCAGATGACCTTGAGTGCAAAAATGTCCCTAAATTTTATTTATAAAAAGAAACCGCAACCCTATAACTAGGTATTTACTTTAACAGAGGGGATGACCACGGAAACGTCACCTTCGCGACACGCGTAACGAAATGGCGCAGTAAATTATCCGTCCGTTTCATCCGGGCCCCGGATCCGGTTATCCGAGGTGTCCGGGTACGTCCGGGACGTCCGGCCGTCCGCTGACGGATGCCTTCCGGACTCGGATAATTGTCGGCCATTTTCAAATTTGTCCGCTTTTAGACTTGCACTGTAACGTTTTTTGGTAATATATTGAGGTAATTAAGGAGAGAAGAATTGCTTTTGCGGGCCGGCGGTTTAAAATTAGATTGTACTTGTTGGGAAAACAGCTAAAATTGTTTTTAAACGTTGTTTTTTTTTTTGCGTGGGGTTAGAACGAGTGGCGTACAAGAAGAGAGGCCTATGCCAAGCTGTGAGCGATTACGGGGATGGCGATGATGTTTTTTTAAGGCCCGGTATTATTACAAAATGAACGAATACTAGTATTATGTTTGCGCCTAGTTTCATAATAATATATGAAGAATTGTGATGATCAGAAAAATACAGCTGGTAGAAAAAACAACAAAAAACAGTTTAGCTGGAGTAAAATTTTAAAAATCATTGTGATTTTGGAAAAAAATTTTTACAAAAAGTATATTCTTGAATAAACTGTTTGAGCGTCTCTAAATTTTCAGTGATTACAACGGCGAAGTGTGGGTGTTGTATTACACCTCTGCCAGCCCCCTCGGGGGAAAGGCGTGAAGATATGATATATGTTAATCTATATATATAAAATTCAAAGTCCTGACTGACTGACTGACTGACTGATATATCAACGCACAGCCTAAACCGTTGGTCCTAGAAGAAACATGAAATTTGGAGGATATGTTCTTTGTACAGTGTAGGCATCCACTAAGAAAGGGTTTTTCGAAATACTACCCCTAAGGGGGGGAAATGGGGGGTTCAAATTTCTATGAAACTTTTTTTCTCTGGGTCGATTGACTCAAAAATTGGTACAAATACTCTTCAATTAAAATTATGAGACACGTGTATCACAGTTTTTCCAAAATCATCATCATCATCATCCACCGACAGATTCTAATAGGGCTTCTTTTTACTCCGAAAACTTTGTTGAGAAAGTTATTAACCCACTACAAAAGACGCTGTTATCATTCTTAGAGTTCTGTACTAAAATGGTGAAAGGAACTGTATCATAAAACTCCAATGTCTGTCTGTCTGTATATCTGTGACCTGATTATCTTGGAAACTGTATTAGCCAGCAACTTGGAATTTGGCACAGATCTAGATAACGGTAGTAGATACGTACAACAGGTAAAACGTCACGCCTTTACCCTAAGAGGTGTATAACAACACCCTCACTTCGCCGGACGATATTCAGTCCAAAATAAGTAGCAGTAGGAATAAGTAGCGAGCCTATCGCCATACACCGGACTCCAGTAATGTAGCAGATGACATTAAATACGAAGCTATCATTGCTTTTTCCTTATGAATCTCCGTGTAAAATGTGTGAACTATATTGCTGACATTCTATCAGATTTCAAACCTACTTTATCAGTAAGGGAAAAATCCAAGAATTAAGTCCAAGCCTGTCAGAAGGTTACAAACGGCAAGTGAAGAGATTTTCTGCCAATAAAGATCAGGTAGATGAGCTAGGAGATGAAATTTATAATTATGTCTGTCTGATCTTAGAAGCAGTATTTAGTAAAAATAGACAAAGTCAATAGAAGAAGCTGCTTTAGTATTAGGAAGACAAAACCTACAGGTTGCCTTTGCTTCGAAGGTCTTAACTAAAGGTCTGCCAGCACACTGACTGGTGTAGTTTCCGAATGAGTCTGTGTTTATGCTGAGGATTCCTCTAATATCTCTAACACCACCGAACTACCCCTTCGAGTTAAAAAGAGTGTAGTTTCCCCTCAAAGTCTGCTTTGCCATGACCATAAATAAATCTCAAGCCAAACTCATAATTGACTAAACTGCTTTTCACACGGTTAGTTATACGTGGCCTACTACAGAGTAAGCTCATGGAGCAGCCAAGTGTTTCTAAAAAAGATAAAAATTATAATTAGGTTTTCGTTGTAAACATTATTAATTGTCAATTATCTACTTTCGGTTGTCTTCTAATTTTATCATTTCACACACGCTGTAAGTTCTGTTGATCTACTACTACTACTTTCCTCATTCCAGAGATAGTTTAGTTAACTAAAGAACTTCGTCCATATTGCTCTGCTTGGGATATTGTCAGTTTGTGTATTCAGTTGAGAGCGAGTGTGACCGCTTATAATATTTATTTCTGAAGATAAAAACGTCATATATTTTCTGTAAGCCACGCGGGCGAAGCCGCGGGTAGAAGCTAGTTAAGTATAGAATTACATATTTTGGGAAGATCTTATTTTGTAAAAAATATTAGAAAACACATTCCTACTCAACGCAATCCCTAAATCCTTCCATTTGTATTCTAGTTTAATCCTATGCCAAAATCTAGCAGCAATTATGTCTGCATTACACATTACACACGCCGCACGCCGCATGTGTAGTGCATATGAATGATATGGAGAACTAATTAGCCACAACGAAACTAGCGTGTTTATACGGTTTACCTAATGCCTAATTGTGTGTTTCAGTGTTGGCTGCCTCGGTGGCTCAGTTGGTAGTGAACCTGCCTTCTGAGCGTGGGGGCGTTCGATTCCCACCCAGAGCAAACATTCATGTGATGAACATTGGTGTTTGTTCTATGTCTGGGTATTAATATCTATTTAAGTATGTATTTAAAAATATCTAAGTATGTATATCAGTCTCTGGTAGCCATAGCAAGCTTTGCTTAGTTTGGGGTCAGGCGACCGTGTGTGGAAGTGTCCCGAATTTATTTATTTTATTATTATTATGTTGCTTTTCATATAACACTAGCTGTTACCCGTGACTTTGGTCGCTTTTATAAAAAAAATAGTATCCAAAAACCTTTCACGTGGTGTACTGTAACTAAGCATCAAGAAACATTAAGATGTTTAGCCGTGAAAACCTACAAACAGAAAGACAGACAGAGTTACAGAACAGAAAATAATCACCAATAATCAAACTGAAAATTGTGACCTCAGATCAATCTAGAGAATAAGATGGCGCACGGTGTATGATTTAAGTGAAGCCAAAAACCATCCAAAAACTACGCTACTGTAATATATGTAACACGCACACATTGATGCAAAAAACTACGCTACTCGCTTGGTTATTCTTACCTCGACATTATGGTCATTGGTTTAAGGTATAATTTCGTGCACATTAATATACATAGTGCATTATAAAAGTGTAGTCAGGACTACATTTTGAGGTTCTTTTTAAAAACTGTGCAGTTTTTTTACAAGTCAATTTAGAAAAAGCCGTAACATTAAACTCTTACAAATATGTGCAGTTTTGGAATATTAAATCTACTAAGGTTGTATATTGGAACGGAAATGGCTAACGTAGAGTTTGGGAATTAATATTAGTTCTCGTGCAAATGTAAATGGTTTTCATGGCAACATTACCACGCACACAAGTTTAATAAAGAAGTGGCTTAAGCGAGATATAACGCAGTGTTCCATCTTTTCCTCTAGGTTGATCTGAGATTGTGACTCGATGACCAACGATAGGAAAAAACCTAAAACGATTATAATCAAATAATATCGAGCAAAACTTTGACTGGTTTCTCTATTATAGGCTGATTTGACACTCGTTCGGTCTTATTCCTAAACATTCAGGTACCATTTGAAGTGTGTTTTAAACCTGCATGAACGAAAAAATTGTAACCATTTTTGTTTTTTTATCTGTGACTAAAATTAAAACCATGGACTATTTGGTTTTACTAATCCTGAGATAGTCTTAGATTTGTAATAAGAACACATTTTAAACCTGGTTTTGGAGTTTTGGCGGGAACCGAAAAGATGGCGTCATGATTTTGTATTATTTTCTAAAACTTGTGATTCTTCGAGTGTTAAAGAGATGGAGTGATGACGAAAAGGTGATAATGACGATGATGACACCCACCTCTTTCCCAATTTCAGTAAAGTGATGGATACTTTGCTGAAACTTTAAGTAGAGTTTTGTAGAGAACACGAAAAGTCACGTTTCGTGATGTTTGTATCATTTGCCCACACTCGTCCACGTTAACGAACCGATAAAGGTTAATAATCCACCATTATTACACTTTAACAATCGAAGAAACACAAGATTTAGAAAATAGTACAGAATTACGGTTCCCTCATCTTTTCGGTTCCCGCCAAAAACCCCCCTAAATACTTATCTGTTTCTGTTGGCCGCTCAAAGTCCTTGGGATTCTCCCACAGAGAGAGATACCGTGCATATTTTTTGGTAATCACATGCTCCAAGAAGTCTATGAAACTAGCATGAAACCTCACTAGTACTAGTCCTATATGTACACAACACGTACATATTAACGCAAAAAAACTACGCTACTCGCTTGGTCATTCTTATCTCGACATTATTTGCATTGGTTTATGGTATAATTTCGTGCACATAAATATACATAGAACATTATAAAAGTGCGGCCAGGACTACATTTTAAGGTTAGTTTTTTTACAAGACAATTTTGAAAAAGCCGTAACATTAAACTCTTACAAATATGTGCAGTTTTAGAATAATAAAAATACTAAGGTTGTATATTGGAACGGAAATGGCTAACGAAGATTTTGGGAATTAATATTAGTTTTCGTGCAATCGTAAATGTTTTTCATGGCAACATTACCACGCGCACACGTTTAAAAAGAAGTGGCTTCAGCGAGATATAACGCAGTGTTCCATCTTTTCCTCTAGATTGATCTGAGCATGAAACGGACACTAGCAGAATAGCGACAACTAGCCACAGAAGTCATTAACCAAAAATCTAATCTAATTTCTAAATGTATCTATCAGAGATTTAAACTCGCCACTGTAGGTACTTATTGACACATGTATCAGCCCTAAATGACTAAACGAATAAGACTTGGACTAATTTCTCTCACGAGTCTCCCGACCAAACCAAACTAAGCAGAGACCTAACAAGCAAGTTTGCGGTACAAACGAACGTTCACACAAACGTTTGGTCAACAGCCAAAATCGTAATTTGGACGGTCCGTGCGTAATCGTCCAAAATTCCGCCTCGCTAATGCGAACTGAGATTTGAATTGTATTTGAGTATTTACGTCGATTGTTTGTCTAACTGGGGTGTGATGGGTTGTTTTGTGCAGCTGCATAGACCAGGCTTGATTTTATAGCACCAAGCATTTGAAATGTAAGTTAACTGCTTTAAATAATTACAATTTCAGCGTTGATAGAAGGGGAGATAGGGTACGCTCTCTTATGACGGTAATATAACCCAAATACCAATTTAAAACAAGCAAATTACGCGCACTCAGCCACACTTCCATTGTGAGATATACTTTTTATTCAATGAGGAAGACAGGATGACAAGCAAACAGTAGGTAAACTTACATGAGATTGGTTTTAATACCACCACCACTTGTTTCAAATTCTTACTCCTGGAGGCCTGCCATGACTCTTTTGAAATGATGGTTAAGTTGTGTTTTCGACGAGAAAACTTAGAATCGTATCACTGCGCAATAAGGTTCATGATCACGCAGCTTGTAGGCCATGACCTATGCATGGAATAAGCCTCCTGACCGCGACAGAGAGCCAATCAGGAGACGCCGCCTGACTTTACATTGTCATTTTCGAGGCACTGGTGTTGTTTCCCCCGTTTTTTGAGTTTCGTACCCAAGGGTAAAACGGGCCCCTATTATTAAGACTCCGCTGTCTGTCCGTCTGTCACCAGGCTGTATCTCATGAATCTTGATAGATAGACAGTTGAATTTTTCACCGATCGAACATCAGAACTAAAAAATGATAATGTTTTTCTCCGTCTAAGAAAAACGTATGAAAACTAAAATTCGTTTAAAATAACCGTATTATTAGCTAAAAAGTTATCAGAAATAATTTTTCAATTGCAAACCCAGTCATGTTTTGTTATGAAAAACCCAAAAATTTTAGGGTGTTATCAAGTGTGTCTTTTGCTAATTTATGCTATTATTAGTCAGGATTACGTTAACAGAAAACACGTGCAAAGATAACTCCTTCAATACAACCAATTTCATAATCGCATTTCATATTGGAAACGGGAGAAATTGGATTTTTTACGCAAACAATATTACTGAGTTTCTTTTCAAGGGTTGTTAGAGAAAGATGGAACTGGTAATACATATTTAATGAACTTTTTAAGACTTTTTCTTTCGCAGGGCAGATAATTAAAAAAAAAGATTAAGGCTTCCTTTTTTAATTATGTAATTGAAATGCTAAGATTTTCTTGACTTTGTATCTATATTGTAACTAAATTGCCAAGGTTGTCTGGAAGAGAGCGCTCTTAGCGATAACGTTGCCAGTTTTTTAAATAGCTTTCTTATTACTTCTGGTGTGAACATAACCGTGTTTAAATACTATCTATCTGAATTGCCGTTTTCACTAAAATTAAAAGCAATCCCCCTTAGCAATAATCGCTGTATAGCCTTGGAATAGCTACTCAGTCTTTTATCTTTTTCGATCGAGTTCAAGATTTAAAAAAAAAGGCAAAAGACTGTGTCGCTATTCTAAGCTAAGCTATTCATCGATTATTGCTGAGAGGAGTATATAGCTATATAACCTACTAGCTGCACTCTGAAATTTCTCCCGCGAACTCCCTATCGCAATTCTAATCCGTTCTAAGCTGACGTTTCCTACTTATTCACTACCTAGCTGCCAAATTTTAGCTTCAGAGATCTAAGTAGCTTTCGAGATGATTTCGTGCTTAGTCAGTTAGCGAATAAGTTTGCGAATAAATGAGTGACTTTACGCTTTTTACCCGACTGTGCATGACGGAGGGTTGTGTTTTTCAAATATATTTAGACAAAAGATTGTAATTAGCCTCCGACGACTTTTCTTTCCAATGTTTTGTTTTGAAATTTCAATTTCATTTGTCGCCAAGCAATATGTATTCAGAGGATTGTTACTTATTATCGTTTCTAAGTTTCAGGGCCGCATGTTTAAACGACGCAGTCATGAATCTCGATTTAAAACTAGTTTTACCAGACATAACAAGTAACACTGTTAAAAGGAAAACAAAACGCCCGGCTGCAAAATATTGTAGCCAAGTCACTTCCACTATCAAGACGATTCAAATGACACCCCACATGTCGAAATCCATCAAGCTGTTTAGGCTGTAGAGCGTGCCAAAGAAACCTCATAAACACATACCCACATACCTACATAAATAGATCCATACACTCAAAAAACATAGCCCTCCTTGCGCAGTCGTTTAAAAACAGTTTTAAATCGAGATTCATGACTGAGCTTCGTTTTAGCCTATGGGTCTTAGACTTTCTATATACCTATAGTAGGTACATAGCAATATTCGTATTGTTATGTAATAAGGTTATTTATTGGTTTATATTCGCAAGATACGAAGCGCTCACACGTTCGACGACGGAACGTGATTAAATTCACATATCGGAGAAAGTTTATCCACCTTGTTTGTGGAAGACGGCGGGAGTGATAGAGCTGTGAGAACATGTTCGTAGCGATTTACTATACAAATTCAAGACCAACAAGTAACACTGATATAAGCCGATCGCCGCAGCCACCGACTGCTTCGGTGGCTCAGTTGGTACTGAACCTGCCTTCTGAGCTTGGAGGCGTGGGTTCGATTCCCACCTAGGGCAAACATTCATGTGATAAACATTTGTGTTTGTTTTATGTCTGGGTGTTAATATCTATTTAAGTATGTATTTAAAAATATTGTATGTATATCAGTCACCGGCAGCCATAGTACAAGCTTTGCTTAGTTTGGGGTCAGGCGACCGTGTGTGGAAGTGTCAAAAAATAAAAAATAAATAAATGAGAAAACCAAAAAACCCGACTGCAAAAAGTTTAAAGAAATAAACTTTTTTTAAGGGATTTTTGAAACAATCCGACCTCTTAGCTAGCCTAGCCTAGCTATGTCTAGTGGTTGCTCCGGTTTTGCATTTATCTACCTTTTATATGGAAGACGGCAGGAGTGAGAGAGCTGTGAGAACATGTTCGTAGCGATTTAATATACAAATTCAAGGCCAACAAGTAACACCAAAAAACCTGACTGCAAAAAGACCTCTCAGAAATTGTGTTATGAAATAGCTAGCTAGCTACGTCTAGTGGTTGCTCCTGTTTTGCTACAAACTACTTACTGTTAGTTCTACTTTAATTTAACAAGTACAATTAAAAGAAAAACAAAAAAAAAACCTGGCTGCAAAAAGGTGTACCCTATATAAAGGTGTGACATCTGAATCGATTCAAATGTAACCTCACATGTCGAATTACATCAAGCTGTTTCGGCTGTAGGGCGTGAAAAAGAAACCTCATACATACATACATACATACATGACACACGAGAAAATATACTTGTGCATTCGGATAAAAATAACTAAAACATAGGTGCCCTTTACTAGCAGCGGGGTTACCCACGGCCCCACAGGTACGAGTACCAGCATTTCTTTCGGGATCAAAAAATACCTATGTCCTTTTCTGTACCCCAGAAAAGGTGCACACAAAATTTCATAATTGAAATTGAATGCGTAGGAAATGATTTCTATTTTCAGCCTATCACTGCTGGGTTAAGGCTTTCTTTCCTTCTTCCAGACTGTCCAGACTTCGGCTTCAGTGTGAGCTTTAATCTCACCGCGCCACCTTAGACTGGGTGTCCCTGACCAGCCTTTCTGTTTGACGCTCTAGGCCCCAAATTAATGTTTTCTGATTTATAGTGAAGGCTTATGTGTGATTAGAGATTATAACTTATCGCCTTTCCCCCGCAGGGGCTGGCAGAGGTGTAATACAGCATCTACACTTCGCCGGACGATATTCAGTCCCTAATGTGACAGGGGGCGAGCCTGCCGCCATACTACGGGCTCCAGTCATGTAGCTGCATACAATACGCACATATGTTCACACAACTAAAAAATAGGTACGTGCCGTCAGCTGAGTTTGAACCCGCTCCCTCTGGCTTGAGAGGCGGACCTTCTTCAACTAGGCTATCATCGCTTCACCAAATACAAATACCTACCTTCTTAATATTGATAATTTCAATCTAGCCATAGACCTAAAATCATCGACACCACGGCTTTTTACTAAAACCCATTTGGTTCAAAATGAATTCAAAACAAGAGAGGTCTCTAAGAAGCTCTGAAACTGTTTCAATTATTCAGTTCCAGTGCTCAGCGTCTTGCAGCGCTGACCGCACACCGGACTAAAACTACTAAAAGTGGTAAAACTTCCACTTCCATGTTCCTAATGTTGTTTTAGCTACGAAGAAAAGAACTTCCTAGTGATACCTACTGCTTACTTTTTTGTTCGATTTGTCGACCGAGCGAACTGCACACGGTGCGCAAATTTGACTGAAATCGGTTAAGTAGTTTAGGAGCCTATAGCGGACAAACAACGTGACACGTAATTTAAATATATTAAGAAGAAGAAGATATCAGACTTATCTCTGTCCGGATTTCTGTCCGGATCTTTATCTCCCTCTACTATTTGCATTTCTTAACCGATTCTCTTGAAATTTTGTAAGTAGGTTTGAAAACCATAATAAGGATTTTTTTATCAAGTCAGTTTTTGGAAATTTTTCAAAATGAAGGAAATATGATTTGAAATTTACAAAACCTGATTCGGCAAGAAAATCGAAGAATCGGTTGAGGAATGCGACCTGTAGAGGAGAACAAATGTCAGCCGCGAGATCTGCAGCTCACAGAGCCTCTAGTATATTTTTGTGTGCTTTTTGAAGAAAGCCTGCCTCTCAAGCCAGAGGGAGCGGGTTCGAACCCAGCCGACGGCACGCACCAATTTGTTCATTGTGTGAACATATGTGCGTTTTGTATGTCATCTGCTACATGACTGGAGCCCGGTGTATGGCGACAGGCTAGCCCCCTGTCACATTTGGAACTGAATATCGTCCGGCGAAGTGTGGGTGGTGGGTTTTGGATTACACCTCTGCCAGCCCTGCAGCTGAAAGGCGTGATGATATGTTATGTTATGTGCTTATTGAATGTTAAACATTACTATGCACTTGCCTTACAGAATATCAGAATTGTGTCCGGTCTTAATCTTAATGGAAAACGACTTCAATCCCAATAACTGGAGGGTCGTCAACCAAATCGACCCTTGTATTTTGACAGCCCGATTTTCAATTTTCCATCAGATTAATCCACTTTATTGTTACCCAATTTTGAAGGATTATGGCCATTATAACCTCGTTCGGCTATCACTCGATCCTGAAATAGAAGTGGGGAGAATTGATTCGATTATTCGAACCGTATGTTCGATTGAAATCGAATTAGTAATTGTTTGATTGAAGGTAGGTATGACAAGTGTTGAATGTCGATTAGCACGTGTATGTTCAGTTAAACGTTTTCAATGGTAGATTTATTTCATGTGAATTTCAGAAATGTTGTGATTATTTTCGCTATGATTTGTGATTATATTCCATCAACTCGTACTAAACGGTTTGTCTTATCTTCAAGGCTAGAGTAGGTACCTTCTAGGTCATAGTGCTCCATCTTAGACCACAATGTCGCTTAACATCAGGCGAGTTGGTGGTCAAACGTCGGCCTATTCTAGATTGAAAAAAAACGAACTTAAAGAACTATTTCAGTTTAATGTTGTTTGAAACAAATCTGAGCGTCTTTTCGAGACGTGATAAGAAGATAAAATACACAGTTCGAACTCGATTCTTGATTTGATTAGTTTAATTAGAAAGCTCGATTAAAAATCGAACAATCGTCATCATCCAAATATTCCAACTTGCGTTCACCCATAGCTAATCTGAAACGAATTAGAGAGAGCAAAAATTCATATTGAAGATCGTTAGTCATTTGTTCGACGTGGCATTACATTTGGAGAACTCTGCCTCAGAAGGAGAATCTTGAATGTAGCAGCTTCCCGTTTTTTACCGCTAGATAAAGAAACAAAAACAGATTTTTTACTATAGGCATGTAATGTATACTTAGTAAAACTGTTCGCAGTACTAAGTATTAACAACATTTTGATTTAGAATTTTGAAATAGATTTAATAATTTAATGATACTGTGTAATAATTTGTGTGTAATAATTTTGTGTGTGTGTGTGTGTGTAATAATTTATGATACTGTGTAGTGGGCAGAGACATTTTGTGGCAAAGGGATGTTAGCCTAATTAGAGAAGGCTCGCTTCTCAAGCCAGAAGGAGCGGGTACAATCCCAGCCGAAGACACGCACCAATTTGTTAATTGTGTGAACATTCATGTGCGTATTGTGGGGGGGGGGACACAATACGCACATAAATGTGCTACATAAGTGACAGGCTTGCCTCTGTCTCATTTGGGACTGAACGTCGTTCGGCGAAGTGTGGGTATTGTAATACACCTCTTAAGCTCCTTCCGGCTGGCAGAAAGGCGTGTCAAAATGTTACTTGTATGCTAATAGGTATGGCAAAGCTGTAAAAACCTCATGACAAAGTTTTCTGAATAGAAAATATAACCGAGCTAAAACCCTATGAGTACTTAGTTCACATGACATTTTTCAAAGCTAGAATGATTTTAATCCTGAATCCTAGAAACCAAGACTCTAGAATCCTGAGAGTTAACAGTACAATAAACTTGTAAAAACTCAAAAAATATTTCGAAGAAATTCTAAAGCTGCCCTTTCTAGCTCGGTTCTACACTATTTCGTATAAATTCATTTCACTTGGGTGCCGTTTACGCAACTTTTTTTATCCAGAAAATGGTCCGACGGTCACGTCTAACAGCTATTTCCCGGGATCTGGGGTCTTTTGTTCGCATGAATTCTGGCATCCCTAGAATCCGTTATATTTCGTTATTATTGCATTTTTCATAGCTACGAGTATAAGCAGTAAAAAAATGTGTAGATTGAATGTAGCTGTAATTGGGGAGATTGAATGATTTTTATTTTTTTTATTTTTTATGTACAGTCGTAGTTTGACCACCAACTTGCCTGATGTTTAGCGACGTTGTGGTCTAAGATGGAGCACGACGATCTATAAAGTACTTATTCACTCTAGCCTTGAAGTTTTGTAGAGTGAAGAAGTAAAAAGACGGCAGTTGAGTGAGGCGCTACAAGTGCGCTACTGCTCAGACCCGTCTTCGGAACGGTTACACCGGACTACATCCCGAAACACGACTAGGTCATTTCGCGACATGGCTTGGTCCGGTGTAATTGAATGTAAGTACGAGTTTTTTTTTTCTTATTTTTCAACTAGCTGCGCCCCGTGGTTTCACCCGCTGGCCCATAGGACCCGTTTTTTTTTCAGTCTTAAAGGTAAATACGCTACGAGTATGTCCTTTTCAGTGGCCCTGACAACGTGTGTATGCAAAATTTCATGATGATCGGTTGAGTAGTTAAGGCGTGAAAGATTATATTTATTTTATTCTATATATATATATATTATAACTATCACTTTCTTTCTTTTAATTTTATGTTGACATTTTTAAAGTTGATTTTTGACCCTTCTATTTTATTTGGTATTGACGTGTTTTTGTTTTATTTTTAGATAATTATTATTGTTTGACATTTTGTGTTACTGAATTTTGTTAATTTGTATTAAGTTTTGACACTTTGAGAATTGTGTAGTGTATCCTTATTTAATTTTCGATTTCTAGGTGTGAGTATTATTATTGTTATCCTATGCTTCATTTTTTCTAATTTTCATATGAGATAGATGGAATTGATAAGATTCTCGTTTTTATCTCAATAAACAAATTTAATTTAATTTAATTTAATCACTGTTGTTTAAATTAGTAAACCACCATAAGATTCAGTTATTTATTCATTTATGAAATGCTCACATATACAACACAACCATTCGCAGCAAAAACTTTCAACTTCGTCTTTCAAAATATATCTCGATATTCCTTTTCCAATCAAATCGAAGATCGTTAAGGAATACTTCAAAGAGAATACCTACGTGAATCAAATTACTCCCGCTCTGCACAATCAGGTGGAAGCTGAAAAGTTAGTCCGGGAAGGACTCGCTGTAAGGTCGTCATGAGAATTGTTACATTAAGAGGGAAAGGAAAAAATGCAATTACCTTAATGATAGCTTAGTAGAAAGGTTGAATTGACTAAGTTTGGATCAAGTGGCATCAAAGCCTGATAGCTATGCTTATTGGTACCTCTTAAATGAATAATGAGCCGTGGAATAAGGGACGCACGGGTAAGGCGTCAAAGGAGAGCGAGGTGCATGCATACCTGTCTCGTACTCTTTCCTCGACTTCGACAGCAGACGGCAGCAGCAGACGACGTGTCTTCGCGACACCACGGGTTTGTATGTATTTGTATGGAAGACGTTCTGCAGCGAGCGACAGCAGCAGACGACACTTCACCGGACCGCAGACCTGTAGTACCGCGCCGGACGAGCGACAACACATCAAACTTCTTTGTTTTCATCGTAAAAAATAATTTCACCGATTTTGGTAATAATAAAGATGAAGAGAGAGAGAAATATAAATAGGGGTGAGGAGAGATCGAAACAGGGATAGAGAAAGAGAGAGATTTTATTTACCAACCGACTGGCATGCTGCTGCTACGTGTTTTCGGGTGCGGAATCACGACGGCAGACGACAGCAGCAGACGACATGTCGCCGCCTCATGACGCAGCGACACGTCGTCTGGTGCTGCCGGCTGCGCAATGGTACCTTAAACTCATTTAAGAGACATATACATACATTACTTTTATTGTTATCAGTTTATTGGACAGCTTTTTTCTCGATATCAGGGTTCGCGTCATAGTAAAAGTCGGTCATAATATGAGTGCAATGATATCCTAGAATATGTCAGTCGTTTAGAGATAAAATGCAATATTAGCTATCCAATCCTACTTATATACATCTATAAATATACATTAAAATATATATTAATGTGCGTATTGTATGTCATCTGCTACATGACTGGAGCCCGGTGTATGGCGACAGGCTCGCCCCCTGTCACATTTGGGACTGAATATCGTCCGGCGAAGTGTGAGTGTTAAATTACACCTCCCTCTGCCAGCCCCCTCGGGGGAAAGGCGTGACGAAATGTTGTAGAAACGCGAAAGTTGGTAAGAATGGATGGATGGATGGATGTTTGTTACTCATTCACGCCAAAACGGCTGAACATATCTGGATGAAATTTGACACAGAGATAGATTATAGTCAATAATAGCACATAGGATACTTTTTAACCGCGGGTGAAACCGCAAGGCGCTGCTAGTTACAAGTAATAGCTTCGTTTTCAAAGTTCACGTTTTGTTAATCCATTTTGCGCCAACCATTACTTGTACTTCCATGTTGTCTCATCGAAATAATTGCAATTATCGTCAATGTGCCGTTTAAATCGGCTTCGAACCCCGCAGTTATACAAGTATGCTCATGAAGGCCCAGGATCGATCGAAATCAGCCATTACAACTGAACCGAATAGCCGCAGTTCTGTTCTATTGAATCCTAAGTAGACATTTGACGCCCTATTGCGTTCCGGGCACTGATTTTAACGATAGATTTACTCTTGTGAAGATATGTGGCTGCTAATCTAGAATCGTTTCTTCTATAAAACTACCAAGAGTACAAAAAAGCGGCATCGTTTTATGGTCGACATACCTACAACACGCACGAAACGCTTTGGTTCCTCGTTTCTCATACGGACCGCTAGAGTGTGGAATACTCTGCCAGAGTGTGTGTTCCCTGACACTTATAATCTGGGAGTCTTCAAGTCTCGAGTGAATCGGTTTCTTCTAGGCAAGCGTGCACCATCGTAGGCCACATCACTGCTTATCATCAGGCATGTTGGCGGCCAAACGAAGCCTATTAATTAATAAAAAAATAAAAATCTAGAGGCACTTTTGTAATATCAAAAGGAGAGTGAGTTATTTTTAACCGACTTCAAAAAGGGTGAACTTCAAAAGGTAAAGACTTCAAAAAACAAAATAAACTAACAGACGAAGTGAGGATCTCCTCCTCAATCGTCTGTTGGTTGATTTTGTATGTGTGTTACGAGAATACTCCGGCAATTGTGAATTGATTTTAATGTTTCTTATTCCATCCATTAACTTTCGCATATTTTTAATATTAGTGTAGTCTATATGTAAATCTGTGCTTGTAACAAATAAAAGTTTCGATCGATTTAAATTAATTTGGCTAGGAAATTTCGGAGCAGATTCAAACCCAGCCGACGACGACACGCACCAATTTGTTCATTGTGTGAACATAATGTACGTATTGTATGCCATCTGCTACATTACTGAAGCCCGGTGTATGGCGACAGGCTCGCCCCTGTCACATTTGGGACTGAATATCGTCAGGCGAAGTGGGTGTTGTATTACACCTCTGCCTGCCCCTCGACGATAAAGGCGTGACGATATGCTATGATGTTATGTAAAACCAGTTGTAAATCGAGATTCATCTCAATGCGGTTATAATTTTCTCTATGTCGGTGTGATTCAAAGTGTTCTGTCTGCTCCACTGGGTGAAGTGTCTAGAACACTTTTTAAAGTAATGTGTAACATTGTAAAGTAGGCGACAAGAGAATGTACACAATGGAGCTGACATAGTCTCAGAGCGACATAAGTACCAAAAAATTTAGGAATAAAAAAAAATACTGAACGCGTTTTAGCATACGGGCCTGAGAAGCACATCTACCTACATCTTATGACATATCTATGGACTGAGCACTCCAGAGCGGTTGTACAGTGACCCGATAATTATGTGGCCGGATGTATATGTATAGCTATACACTCTGTATACGATGAAAGGGTAAAACAGGTACAGGTTAATCAAAGTTCAATTTAGTCCGGGGTTCCGCTCAATCCATGGTAAACCATTATTGGTTGCCTCGAATTCGCGTAGGTGAAAGAGCGTGTGGGTTTAAAAGAGGATTAGAAATTACTGGTCACAACTAGCTCCTTTATTAATGAACGTTGTATAGCCTAGGAATAATTATACAGTGTTTTGTATGCGTGGGTTTAAAAGAGTATTATTGGAGAAATTACTGGTCACAACTGGCCTCTTATTAATGAACGTTGTATAGCCTGTGAATAGTTATACAGCGTCTTGTCTTTTTGGTTAAAGTTAAAAATTTACTAATAGAAAGAAAAGGACAAAAGACTGTATAACTGTGTCGAGACTATCAAATAAAATGTTATTTTTATTAAATTTAATCAAATATTTATTTATAAAAAAAAGGACTTGCAGACAAAGGTTAACTTAAAATAGGATTGACTATATCAACTAGTACTAAACTATTGAGGTTAGCAGTGAGTCCCAAACTAAGCTTTCTCTAAACAATGTTTATTGGTAAGTTTGAATGAGTGATTCATATCATATTATCTGAAGGTGACGAGCGCAGTGCCTTATCGCTCTGGAGGCACGGCAGTACCCCCGCTAAGTCGAGCTTACAAAGGCATTTTAAATTCAAGATGGCATTGAAGTGTTATTGGCAAGCGTGGCGCTTACCATAAGGCAAGCGAATGGCTCCTCTCATTTAGTCCAATAAAAAACCTGCAAATTAGCTCGAACCCCTGGCAGGACCGAAGAGATGGCAGAGAACACACACACACACACACACAACACACACAGTTAGGGGGTCACCAACTATGGATGTGAGTCTGGGTATTGAGACTGCTCGAGGCCTAAGAGTTTTTGATAGACCTAATTATTTTTCGATTAAATGTGTGATTATTTGTCCATATTATTACGTTAATCTGTGATCGTCTACTTTGTTTAGATACAAGATGGCCAAGATGGTTAGTTGCCTGATTTTTGAAGGGCTTGTCAGTAATTCTTGAAAGACACAATTGCCCCACAGACGTATTTGCCCCAGTTGAACTCATACACTTTGCACAACTATCCCCAGTGTTTTCGCTCACGCCTTCAAGCAAGTTAGTTAAGTAGGTACCTATTTCTTTGTTTTTATTATATACTTATTTATGAGTTTAGGTTTGCATTCCCACCGAATTTGTAGAGGTAAATATTGTATGTGTTTGTGTAAAAAAAAGAAAATGAGAGAGATATCTCTCTCTCTTTTCCTTTATTTCTAACTTTTTTTTAAATGAACTACACATACAATATTTAAACCTAACATATAACATAAACGATTCTAATCCCAAATCCACGCACTTAAATCATGTATTACAATTGTAGAAGCCCATAAAATATGTAAAAGTTTTCTAGAAAAAAAGTCTTACGAAAATATATCGTTCTCGTGCAAAGCCATTAAACCGTGAAAAAAGGTGAAAATAGTGAAAAATGCAACGCGCCGACAGGGCACGTATCAAAGCTTTTGAATGGGCCTCGGCTTTTAGAGTTCCTTGGCTTCTATTTGAAAACTCTGAACAACATGATATTGGTAAAAGTTACGTAAAGAGTTTGGATTAAAATTTGTTGTGTGTATTGTTTGTATTTCAGGAATTACAAAATCGATGGGGTCGATCCCGTCACGCACCAAAATTTTTTTTTGAAGTGAAACTTCTAATGCCACTTCCAACGAGGTTGCGTTAAATGTTTACCGCTTCTGGGGAGGGGGAATAGAAAGAGACAGAGCGAGAGTGAATGCGTGGCACTCGAACGCATGCGCGTAGTAAGAAAGATACACAGAATTTTCACTTCTTCCGCGCGGAGGGACTCCACGCACTATTTTTTTTTTTTTTGTATAATAGTCTTGCGTTTGGCCGCCAACACGCCTGACGATAAACAGTGATGCCTTACTACCTATCAACTATTACTACTTACCTTCTTAAATCATGCACTCTCCCGCTCATACGCGAAGTTCTATAACCATCAGAATCACGAATGAACATCACATTAATATTAAATGCGTCTATAGATAGGGTGCAAAACCTTCTGCAAAAATGGCAGCTATACGCCATATTTTATCTACTGGATATAAGGTTGCCTGGAAGAGAGCGCTCTTTGCATTAAGACTTGCAGTTCATAACACTAGTTTTAAGTCTTATCATTTTGTTTTGTTATTTTTGGTGTTTTTCTAATTATCTAGCTAGTATCTACCTAACAGTAACAGTATATAGCAGCAGTAGATACAAATTCGAATTTTGTACAGAACCCCATTAAAATACCATTGGGCCGTCTCTCCCGTTGTTTTCCGAGTCGTCGCGGAGGATTCGAGTAATGGTTTGTTTGCGTTGCCGTTGAGAATTCGTGAATACACTTGAATCGCTTTGTTATGCTGGACGCGCCGGTGCTGAACTGATGCTGAACGTCGGACCATGAGAATTTGTTCAGTTTCGTTCTGAACTCAGATCAACCTAGAGAATAAGATGGCGCACGACGTATGATTTAGTTAGGTGAAGCCAAAAACCATCCAAAAACTAAGTTACTGTCGTATATGTACACAACACGCAGACATTGACGCAAAAAAACTACGCTACTCGCTTGGTCATTCTTACCTCGACATTATGGGCATTGGTTTATGGTATTATTTCGTATACATAAATATACATAGTGCATCATAAAAGTGTGGTCAGGACTACATTTTGAGGTTCTTTTTAAAAACTGTGCAGTTTTTTTACAAGTCAATTTTGGAAAAGCAAATATGTTATTACAAATATGAAATATGTGCAGTTTTGGAATATTAAATTTTCTAAGGTTGTATTTTGGAACGGAAATGGCTAACGTAGAGTTTGAGAATTAATATTAGTTTTTCGTGCAATTGTAAATGTTTTTCATGGCAACATTACCACGCGCACACGTTTTAAAAGAAGTGGCTTCAGCGAGATATAACGCAGTTTTCCATCTTTTCCTCTATGTTGATCTGAGGTTCTCAATAGGTTTGTGATATGACCTTGGACTTTGTGTAAGCGTCTTGGTGCCAACCATCGAGCCAACGTTGGTCATCGTGTGCCAGCTTCATGCCAACTCACTGGCGCTTTACGTAAAGGCCTGGTTGCACTTTAATTACATACATACATACAAGTATAATAATTTGTAAGTATAATATTATAAGTAAGTACTCGTATAAGTATAATTTGACGCAAGTAGAAAATGTATGTACTTAACATACATTTTCTACTTGCGCTTAGTAGAAAAGGTATGAATTCGCACTTGCACTAATCAAAGTGTAATCAGGAGCGTAGCTTTGGTCGACTAAGCGAGCATTAATAACACTAGAAATAAGGATAGGATAGCTGTACCAAGATTTAGACTGACTAAGTCAATTAAGTAATTTTTAGGCAACTGCGTTCATTTTTACAATAAAATCCCGAAAAATATACCAGGGCTCACTGAGGGAAAATTCAAATCACATGCACAAACTACATTAATGAAAAGAGGTTATTATTAGGTTAAGAATTATGTAGAAGACAAAGATGTCTGGAGCCTTCCACTTCCGCCAAGTAGCCACTAGTATTTATAGATATTACCTAGTTGTAAGCCAAAATTTGTGAGACTGTTATTTATTTATTCTTAGAAAAAATAATGCCCCTCAGTTTCTCGCCTGTTCATCTGAATAGAGGCTCTTTATCCGAGCAAGGCGGTCGAGTTTAATTAAAAAAACTTTGACGTTCATAAGTGTATCTTTGATACCCAAATTAAATAAAAACATTTTGACTTTGACTTTGACTTTGTTAGCGAGCGATGCGTCTATACTTCAGCTTCGGCAAAAATCGTTTCGTATGTCCGAATTCCGGATATTTGTCTTCGTCTATAGCTCGCATTCCTCAACCTATTCTCGTGAAATTTTGTGAGCAGGTTTGATAATTATACAGTTTTTTTTGCCGAGTCAGCCTTAGGAAATCTTTCAAGATGGCAATTTTTTTAAATCAAATCTTCGCCATTTTTAAGGTGACAGACGTCGGCCACGAGGTCTAGAACACTAGTATTAATTGGCCACTAATGGTATCTACCACTTAAACGAGTCCTTGTCCTTGAGTAAAGGGAAGCGAGGGTAAGGCGTCAAAGGAGATCGAAGTAGAAGGAGTAGCTGGACCTGCTACAATAGTAAAATTCTTGTAAAAGCTGTAGTCAAAGAATAGGTAAGAACTAAAAGTATACTATCAACATCTGCATACTGTATTGCAAATCCATACAGTCCACCATCATAAAGCCATACAGTTACTATGATTTAACAAAGAAAAAGACAAAATTTTAAGTAACTATTCCGAGACTATACAACGTTTATTGCTAAGGGGAAGGTATAGTGCTCAGTGGCTTAAGTGAGTAAACATTTTCCCCGCAGAGAAGCGACTTGTCCGCTGCGTCACTCAATTGTAAAGAAAAGGGTAAAACACCATCATAAATTAAGAATGCACTACAATCAATCCCCTTGCCTCTATCGTGCTTAAATGTCTTCCTCAAATGAAAAATACGTCGGCCATTGATCGGAAAGAAGATGGATTAGACCCATTTTGGAGTTTAGCAGCGATATTTCTACTCGGGAGGTGGAGACAGTTGTTAAGGTCACAGGAAATTTCAATTGGTATTTTTCTAAATATCTATTTTTTCAATAGAATGATGATTCAATCATTGCAAATACGTAATAATGACTTTTAATAAGTGTCACGTCTACCAAAGAAAATTGAAGATAGGGTCACCTTGGCCAATACCTACGCCAAGCATAACTTCTATCGACATCTTGAGAAGTATGGCATACGATACAGTTCAGTAGGCCTACCATAACATCTTATTGACATAATGGCTACTGTTTCTTTTCGACGCTGCGTGACCATGGACTTTATTGCGTGGCGATAAGATTCGCGGTCGCGCAGCGTCGAAAACAAAACGAAGTGTCAGAACGAACATGTCAGAGTAGGCCCTCAGTACTAAACTTTCTTTGTCACTGCTATATATGTACTTGCAACCGATGGTAGAGGCAATCAAATACCATTTGCAGCTTGCAACAGTTGTCGTTGTGGTCACCCATCCGGACAACTGGCTGTATTGTCATTTTCTTAATATCGCTGTTCTTTTGTTCTTTCATTTAACGCAAAACAGAGGGGTGTTAAGATCATGTTATAATGATTATATTGATCAGCGTTTCCTCGTGTTCATACTACGAGTAGATTGTCTGTGTCTGCCTGCGATGATATAATCTAGTAGGAACCTTAATTTGAAAGCTTTAGTACTGGTCATCGCTCGTCGACACGGCCGCTGGGCCCGATCCATCATTACCGGCCGCAGTGGGCGGATTGATTCCACATATTCCTCATCGGTCGAAAGCTTTTACTGTTTACTTCTTTACTTCCTCTATTTTTCTTATCGGAAGCAGCCTTCACTATTTGAGAGTAGGTATCTGAGTGACTGTGACGGGTTGACGATATCCTCATCATTGTTCTTAGGGTGGAACTGCCAACCCTATTGTTTCTGCAACTTTCTTAGAATGCCTTTATTGTTGCTAAAACATCGACTATACTTCAAGGAAACTTGTAGTTTGAATTTCTTGAACCTCAGTCTGGCTATTAAGAAAGCAAAGATCAGTCAGAAAAATTATCTAAAAGCAATCCTGGATCCCGCAATACTGAGGCAGATTATGGTATAGTTAGAGAGACTATGGTAAGTAAGTTAGTATGGCTTTGCAATACTAACTTACTTTTTACTTTTTTACTGTTTACTCACGTAAGCCACTGAGCACTATACCTAAACCCCCTTAGCAATAAACGTGTGCCTCGGAATAGTTACTTAAAAGTTTTGTCTTTTTCTTTGTTAAATCATAGTAATCATTAGTAATAGAAAAAGACAAAACACTATATTACATTATATTCCGGGGCTATACAACGTTTATTGCTAAGGGAGATAGAGTCTAGGCCTACTAACAGAAGATAATTCCAATCCCTCGAATTACAGACCCATCTCTGTGCTTCCGGCTTTGAGTAAAATATTTGAAAAGATTATACTTAATCAACTGTTGTGTCACTTTAACATACACAGTATATTAAACGAAAATCAGTTCGGTTTCACGAAAAGTAGATCAACAACAGATGCGGGAGTTCGATTAGTTACGCATGTGATGGAAGCTTGGGAGAGTTCACAGGATGCCATCGGTGTCTTTTGTGATCTTTCCAAAGCGTTTGATTGTGTAGAACACCGCACCTTGATCCGTAAATTACACCACTACGGAATTCGTGGAATCGCTCTAGATCTTGTCGAGTCATATTTAACTGATAGACAACAAAAAGTGGGAATTAATGGCGTCACATCTTCCGGATCTTTAGTTACAATGGGAGTACCACAAGGTTCTATCTTAGGCCCGTTCTTATTTTTGGCGTATATAAATGATTTGCCGTATATGGTTAAGGACCTTACAGACATAGTTCTATTTGCTGATGATACATCTCTTATTTTTAGAACAGATAGGAAAGATAGTGAACTTGTGCATGTGAACAACGTACTGACTATTATTTCGAGATGGTTCGCTGCGAACAATTTGTTACTAAATGCAAAAAAAACTAAGTGTTTAAAGTTTTCCATGCCTAATGTTAGATATATAGAACCAAACGTAATGCTTGAGGGCGATAAACTTAACATAGACAAGGCGACGGTGTTCCTGGGTATAAGCATTGATTCCAAACTGCAATGGGGTCCACATATTAGTGCTCTGTCTGGGAGACTTAGTTCTGCTGCTTATGCGGTTCGCAAGATTAGGCAACTGACGGATATAGCTACAGCTCGGATGGTTTACTTTGCTTACTTCCACAGCATAATGTCATATGGCATTTTGCTGTGGGGATCAGCTGCTGAAGTGGAGGCCATTTTTATTTTGCAAAAGCGAGCGGTCCGCGCTATCTACGGAATGGGTCCCCGTGAATCATTGAGAGATTTATTTAAAGAAATAAATATTTTAACTTTACCTTCTTTATATATCTTTGAAAATATTATGCACGTTCGCAAAAATCTACATAAATTTAAATTGAACAGTGACTATCACAATTATAACACTAGAAATAAGGATAGGATAGCTGTACAGAGATTTAGACTGACTAAGTCAAGAAAGTCATTTTTAAGCAACTGCGTTAGTTTTTACAATAAAATCCCGAAAAATATAACAGGGCTCACCGAGGGAAAATTCAAATCACATGTAAAAACTACATTAATAAAAAGAGGATATTATAAGGTTAAGAATTATTTAGAAGATAAAGATGTCTGGAGCCTTCCACTTCCGCCAAGTAGCCACTAATATTTATAGATATTACCTAGTTGTAAGCCAAAATTTGTGAGAATAATTTATTTATTATTTGAAAAAATAATGCCCCTCAGTTTCTTGCCTGTTCTTCTGAGTAGAGGCTTTTTATCCGAACAAGGCGGTCGAGTCTATTTAAATAACTTTGACGTTCATAAGTGTATCTTTGATACCTAAATTGAATAAAAACATTTTGACTTTGACTTATAACATAACATAGCATCACGCCTTTCCCCCGAGGGGGCTGGCAGAGGTGTAAGACACCCACACTCCGCCGGACGATCTTCAGTCCCAAATGTGACAGGGGCGAGCCTGTCGCCATACCTTCTCCGACTAAGCTATCATCGCTCAAAACATTTTAGGTCTGAGCTAAGGTCTGCCAGCCCCTTCGGGAGAGAGGCGTGACGTGACTACATGTTATGAATACCTACCTACGAGTACATATTCCTATCCAACTAATATTATAAGCGCGAAAGTTTGTAAGAATCGATGCATTGATAGATCCACCTAGGGCAAACATTCATGTGATGAACATTTGTGTTTGTTCTATGTCTGGGTGTTAATTATATTATCTATGGATTTAAAGTAAGTCTAATTATGTATGTCAGTCTCTGATAGCCATAGTACAAGCTTTGCTTAGTTTGGGGTCAGGCGACCGTGTGCGCAAGTGTCCCGTATTTATTGTTATTATTATTTACTTCCTCAGCAAATATAAACCCAGTTAGAGAAATCAATTCCAGTCGCTCTAGTAAGCGCTCAACGATTTCGTTCCTATTTTCTAGAAACAGCATTTTATCGGTCCACCACTGGACCATTTACACCACAAAGCGTAATACAATCCACTTTCAATACTGTTAAGCACAGATGTTCGCGATCCAGGCCCCGCAGCAATTTCTGTAAGTTTCCGATAAAAACACTGAATGAAAATTGCATCAAGCGCAAAAAAGCTAAGCGATTTCGGAATGTCGAGCGATTTTGTTGAGATAGACCGACGGAGAATGTCCTTAAGTACCTACGGATAAAATGTTTGGCTACTAAGACTTGCCTTTAGTGGCTAAGCCACTAAACCGACTTCAAAAAATGAGGAGGTTCTCAGATAAAAAAATCAGGTAAAAAAGATTTTGACGAATTCAGTGTCTGTGTGTGAGTGTGTGTCTGTGTGTGTGTGTGTGTGTGTGTGCGTGTGCGTGTGCGTGTGTGTGTGTGTGTGTGTGCGTGTGCGTGTGCGTGTGTGTGTGTGTGTGTGTGGCAACGTAACTCCCGACCGGATGAACCGATTTTAAAAGAAAAATGTTTGAAAAGTGAATTAGTCGGGAGTGTTCTTAGCTACGTTTGATAGCTATTTTCATGATAATCGGTGTTGATGAAAATCGGTGTCGGGGTTTTTTTAATTTTTGATTTTTAATTATTTTAATTAATTATAATAATAATTTATAATTAAAAACAATAATAATTTATAATTAATTTTTTAATTAGTTTAATTTTAAAACTAATTAAAAAATTTAATTTAATTCGAGAAACGTGCGAAGAAACTCATTGGCAACGACTCCCTTGTCCTGGCCAAACTTCAAAGTTTGGATCATCGGCGCAAGGTTGCTAGTCTATCGGTTTTTTATCGGATACATTTCGGGGAGTGTGCATCTGGTTTGCATGACCTTATTCTCCCTAGCCCGTTCTTCTATAAAACAACCAAGAGTACGAAAAAGCGGCATCGTTTTATGGTTGACATACCTACAACACGCACGAAACGCTTTGGTTCCTCATTTCTCATACGGACCGCTAGAGTGTGGAATACTCTGCCAGACTGTGTGTTCCCTGACACTTATAATCTGGGTGTCTTCAAGTCTCGAGTGAATCGGTTTCTTCTAGGCAAGCGTGCTCCATCGTAGGCCGCATCACTGCTTATCATCAGGCATGTTGGCGGCCAAACGCAAGCCTATTATGTAATAAAAAAAAAAAAAAAAATTTTTTTTTCTATTATTTCTTTGATTATTAATTGTTTTTTTTTTTTTAATATTACGGCTTGTAAGCGACATTGACAGTCCCGATGGTCAAATGGCATGAAACTTGCCAGTGACTACGTGTCCGTGTAGCTTTCGTATGTGTAGGTACTTTCTAAATAGAAACATCGCCTGAGGAAATTGTTTTCTCCACTGCCTCTTTTTTGAAGTACCTACATAGTACTAATAATATGGCACACAATAAAAAAATGCACGTTTACAAACGTGCATCGATCCAAATCTAGTTAGTTCCGTTTTTAAAATCATGCAATCACTGTAAAAAATCGCTAATGCGTATGCTTTGATACAAAGCTGTGTTACATTTTTGCGGTTTCAGACTGGAGTCGTATTTTGACGCGTGAGATGTTATTACACCTATGACTTTTTAAACGAGAGAGACAATGACCAGAAAATCCTGTCCAGAAAATCCTCCTGCTTTTAAGCTCGTGCGGTTAATCGCAGTGCGTGCTCAGCCTTTCTATGAAGGAAGTAGTAAAATAAAAAAACCGGTCAAGAGCGAGTCGGACTCGCGCACGACGGATTCCATGCCATATCTATAAAAACGGGGATAAAATCCTGTCTGTTGCATGGGAGCCCCTTTATGTATCTATGTATATTATTCAGTTTTTTAGTACTTGTTGTTATAACGGCAACAGAAATACATCATCTATGAAAATGTAAACTGTCTGACTATCACGGTTCATGAGATACAGCCTGGTGACAGACGGACAGATAGACGGACAGCGGAGTCTTAGTAACAGGGTCCCGTTTTACCCTTTGGGCACACACATACATATCGTCACACCTTTCCTTCGAGGGGGCTGGCAGAGGTGTAAAACAACAGCCACACTTTTTCCGGACCCTTTGGGTACGGAACCTTAAAAATCACAGCGCCATTCTACGCCCGCCTAAGTCCACGACTGACAAAGCGTCTGCACCGGGGCGGGGTGGGCGGGTCCGCTTTCGGGATTCAATTTCCTCGTCCATACATCACTGCGCCCGCGACGCTCCGTTATAACTTACACGTTACGCTGATTTACGGACATGTGTCTCATTTGTTTGTGCTATTGTAAGAAATTTTAGTACTGAGAAAGTACCCAAATATCCATTACCTACGACGAAGGGCGAAGTTTACGATAATAGATTCGAAAATTAACATCCTTAGTCAAAACTCCTCTAAGTCCAGCTTCTCGTAGAAACAGCCTTCAGATGTAACCATATATTCCACGTTATGAAACGAAGTATCGTAATAATTCGTTCTCTATCCGTACACTTATTAAATTCAACTGGAACTATTCAGCAAACATTGACTTATTTATGATTGTTTCTCTCGTTTGACTAAGCAGAGAAGTGAGAGTGACCAAGATAACATATCACGCGTCAGAATAAGGGGCCTGGTCTTGATCCGTGAGATGAGATCTGGTCACTTTCAAACAGGGAAGCTATTCCTGCGCGTGAGATAAGATGATATTTTATCTTGGTCACTCTCACACACCTATGACGTTTTAAACGGGAGCAACAAGGACGAAAAAAGGCGAGATGAAAATCTCAAATCTCCGAATAGGGCCCCTGGTCATTAGGTCTTTGCAAACGAGAGAGACAAAGGCTAGAAAATATCTTCGAGTTGTAGAAATAAGGCCTAATAGCATACGCTCGCGACAAAACTCTTCTCTCAACTTTTTAACGTGTGAGAACGTGACAAGGCTATGTGTAAACATACGTCTGTCTCGGTAAAAAGAGTCGACATACCGTTGTCACGTTACGTATGCTAGGCCTGCTGGGCAGTCTTGGTAAAGCTAAAGCTTCGTTTTATCTGAGCAAACTGTCAACGGCTGAGTGCCTCCAGTTCGTCACCTTAATTTTTTTTTAACCCCTGATGCATAAACTACGGAGTGTTATAAGTTTGACGTGTGTGTGTGAGTGTGTGTGGCTTTGTAATTCCCGAACGGATGAACTGATTTTGATTTGTCAGGAGTATTCTTAGCTATGTTTAATGAAAATCTGTGTCGGGGTTTTTTTTTTTATTATTGGGTTATCCGCATACTGTACGCAGTTTGTGGCGTATCGCTTGCTGACATAGACATAGAGTAAAGACCCCTATTAATCGGTCAGAAATAATGATTCCAAAAAAAGTAAACCAAACCATTGAAAGTCAACCAATTCACTAGTCAGTCTTCGATGTCATCCAGTAGCGGTTACGTCTCCCCACTAACCAATAAATATGGTGAACTGTGTAGTCCACTCATGCTGAAATTTCAGAATATCCAAAACAGTAAAAAAAGGCAACGTCACATATCATCCGTAAGTCTTAAATCTATTTTTATGTGCTTTAAAAAGCTAATAATTGTAATTAATTCTTAATGTCAACAGAGCGAAAAGTGTTGCCACAAGGTATTTTTATATTTTCCCTTTAACAAACTTTAGGTTTCTTAAGGATCCAGTTTAGCCGATCAGTGGACAAAAATAATTCGACAAAGTAAAAATTAAAATTAGTGAAAATTTCGTCGCCCCTATAACAATTTGCTCTGTGCACCTTCGCAAGAAAGAAATATACGTAACAGTGAAATATCCTGACAAGCAGGCGTCAGTTTTATTTTTATGTAAATGTAATGTTATTTTATTGCCGAAAAAATAACTTAAATGTATGATGTAAATAATGATAGTGTGTAAATTTATGTGTAAATAAGATAAAATCAATAGTAATCCCTTTACTATTGATTTTAACGCAAATTCGTACTCTTGATTTTTACTTAAATTCTTAAATAAATAAATAATAAATAAATAAAATAATTTACCCAACTAAATCGGGTAACCTCTTTTAATGGCAAGTTCATCACGTATAGAAAAAAAGGTTCTATTAAGGTACCAAAATAAATTTGACACGTTTCGAAATCGTGTTTTGTATGAAGACTATCCTTCTGGACCTATGTAATAGAGCATATTCTGTGCTTGCTGACTTATTCGGTGAGTGCCGTTCGCATTTTGCTTACAACAGTTCCAGACCTCGGACCACCTGACTCAGAATCAGGGACCCTATTCGGAGATTTGAGATTGTCATCTCATCTTTTTCCGTCCTTGTTACTCTCGCTTGAAACGGCATAGGTGTGAGAGTGACCAAGATAAAATCTTATCTCATCTCACGCGCAGGAATAGCCCCCCAGCCAGCAGACAATCAGCCACTCACAGTTTGCTTAGTCAGAATAAAGTCTAGGAGCTAGATTAAAATACAGCAACAAATGACAACAATTATCTTCAAAACAATTTTCGTATCATTTTTTCACACAAATCTATGGGGCTGGTGTATAATAGATAAGCTCCAAAGAAGAATTCATTCGGTTCAAGCTCGAAGGTGGCTTCATTTAGTATCTGTATGAGCTCCATCGTGACCGCCTGAAACAAGAAGACTTTATTTGTAACTAGCTCAGCGGTTTCACCCGCGGTCACACAGGAACCGTCAAATTTTCGGGATAAAAAGTACCCTATGTCCTTTATCATACCCCTGACAACGTGCATGCAAAATTTCAAGATGATCGGTTGAGTAGTTAAGACGTGAAAGACAAACAAACAAACGAACAAGCTCACTTCCGCATTTATAATTTTAGTTAGGGGATTTATCGTTGTACTTAAAATATTTTTATGTCACAGTCATTTTATATTATATTTTATATTATAGTCACAGATATTTCTGTACCAGAGTGTTTCAAAGTAAAGAATATGGTTCTCATCTTTTCCAATAATCTAGTACATAGATTTTGGGCACTAGTGTACCCGGATTCGTTGCGCCCCGCGGTTATGTTCGATGTACTAATCCCGGGTATCAGCTATCTCCATACTAAATTACTAGTGGCTAGTTACCGCCCACCGGACCAAGCCATGCCGTGAAATGACCTAGTCGTGTTTCGGGATGTAGTCCGGTGTAACCGTTCCGAAGACGGGTCTGAGCAGTAGCGCTCTTGTAGCGCCTCACTCAACTGCCGTCTTTGTACTTTTTCACTCAACAAAATTTCAAGGCTAGAGTGAATAAGTACCTTATAGGTCGGCGTGCTCCATCTTAGACCACAATTTCGCTTAACATCAGGCGAGTTGGTGGTCAAACGTTGACCTATACTACTTAAAAAAAATAAAAAAAATAATTAAAATTGGTCCAGCTGTTTGAGCGTGAATAAGTATCAAACATACACACTTACACACACACACAAACTTTCGTCCTCATGTACTACTGGCTCTGTAAGCCGTAGACCTCACGGCCAACGTTGATCTTCCTCTACAGGTTGCATTCCTCAACTGATTATCGTGAAATTTTGGTACCTGGTTCGGTAATTATGCAGATTATTTTTGCCGAGAATCTACTCACAAATTTCAAAAGAGCCGGTTAAGAAATGCGACCTGTAGATGAATACAAAGATCCGGAAAGAGATCCAGACAGAGATCCGAACAGAAATCGGACACACGAAAGCATTTTTGTCGAAGCTTAAGCAGAGACGCTTTGCTCGCTAATGCCTGCTCAGTCGATCAGTGTAATAAACTATAAGCTGTACTCACAGTAGTATGCAAGATCGCAACAACAGCTAACAGAGCCATACGCGATATTGGCATAAAATACCCGGCAACAGCATTACCAATAAAAATAGAGAGCACTACACCCGCGATGCACACGGGGATCGTTATTCCGAAGAGCACCCAGGAGGTGAAGTCGAACTGAAAATAAGGTTAACTTTTTTATGTAAGAATGTATGAATAGGAAGAGGAAGGAGGCTGAAGAGGAAGGCTCTAGAAGGGCTCTTGACCGGACATCAACATTGAACTGCGGTGCGGAAGGCAAATAGGAAACCACTATATTCCCTAAACAAAAGGAGTAATAAATACAGTTGACCATCAGGCCTGGGCATTACTCCACTAACAAGAGCAACGCTCTTATGTTTTTAATGAATTAATGAATGTATGAATAATTTATTATGAAGAAACTTGAAATGAACAAACCTAAATAAACTTTTAATTGTAAGTACTACAAATCACAATCATCATTTCAGCCGGAAGACGGCCACTGCTAGACAAAGGTCTCGCCAATGACTTCCACAACGACCGGTCTTGCGCTGCCGGCATCCAGCGGGTGCCCGCGACCATCATGAGAAAGTCGGTTCACCTTCTCTACGCTGCATCTTCCGGTTCGTGATTACCACTCGAGAGCCCGAGTACATTAAACGTATTCAGATTACAACTATGATGTTTAACGTCCTGCCGTTCGGAGATTTGGAACCAATTTACTATTTACAGCCCAAGAATAATTTTCAAAGGTTTAATTCTTAGTCGAGGGCGAGTGGTGAATGTGAGCAGAGCACTAAGACAAACTATTTGGTGTTGTGGTGCAACACATATTGTGTCTTATGTGTAAAATTATTGTAAGGAACAATAAGCATATATGTACTACATAATAATAATCCAAATCAGATCATATTCAATGTCTTTATTCAATAAGGTATCGAAGATACACTTGTGAACATCAAGTTATGAAAATGACTCAACCTCCTTGCTCGGAAAAAGAGCTACTACCCAGAAAAACAAGCAAGAAACTGAGGTTCATATTGATCCACCAAAAAATAACTACCCACTTACCCTCGTGAAAGATATTAAGGCACAAATTAGCAAGGCTCCACCAGTTGAGAAAAGCGTGTAGGCCGCAACCTCATTATAGACGTAAACCGACAACCAAGTAAGCATTAGAGTCATACACAAAGCCTGAAAATAAAACATGTTGTTGAAATTTTAGCGATGATAATCTAGTTGGAGAAGGCTCGCCTCTCAAGCCAGAGGGAGGCACGCACCACGCATCAATTCGTTCATCATGTGAACATATTATGACGACAGGCTCGCCTACTGTCACATTTGGGACTGTATATCGTCCGCGAAGTGAACCTTCCAGCCTCTTCGAGGGAAAGGCGAGATGGTTTATTTTGACATTTTTACCTACTAGAGACAAGCTCAATTCTGTTGCCGGCGATAGTAATGCCAATGACGGAATCTTAGATTTTATGTTGTTATATTAGAGTCGGCCTAATTAACCTTTTCAAATTACCGACTTACAGTGCTGTAAGCAGTATTTAGTATCAGCCCCACGCCGACTTTGTTGGTCTGCGACCAAGAAAGAGCTCATTAAATTAGCGATTTGCGAGCGATTAAAAAGCAAGGCAATACACAGTGATAATAAAATCTTATAAAATCTAAGAAGTGATAGGCTTTTAATAAACAATAGTAATTTCAAGCTTACAGCTACAGCTAGAATGATGATACAGCACGGGTACATTCTGGTGCACGGTGACATGCATACCATTAAGTGTAGCAGAAAGAACACAATCCTGAAAACATACACAATTATTTTTATCGTTGAAAGGTTTAGTCCATTTTTCTATGGCATATCCACCTGCCCCCATCACCCAGTAAAACATCAAAAATGTTTTAATGTATACTGGTCCCATACAAGTTTAGTCGGGTAGTAAGCAAAGTGCCGACTAAAAACCAGTTGTAAGTATTGCTGGGTAACTAGTAACTCTTGCTTGCTTACTAATAGAAACCTATTAGTAAAAGATAGTAATAGGAGTAACTTTCGTTTAGTGAGTTGACAAAAGAATCAAGGCTATTATGTAATTTTTGGTATAAAGTAAAACTTTATTGTTTGTATTGTCCACTAACAACGATGGTAAAGCCAATATAAATCCTTTTCCACGGAAAAACTTCATCATGTCCTCTCTGCAACAAAAATAATTAGTACTAAAAATTAAATAACAGTAAAATGTAAGCTGCGCCAGTAAATAAACTAATCAAAACGAAACAGCGCTAGCTGGAGCCTGGTGTATGGTGACAAGCTTAGCCCCTGTCACAGTTGGGACTGAATATCGTCTGGCAAAGTGTGGGTATTGTAAAACACCTCTGCCTCTCCCTTCGGGAGAAAGGCGTGACGAACTATTATATAATATGCATTATGTTGTACTATCTGCGCCCCACTGTTTCACCCGCGGTCAAAAAGTATCCTATGTGCAATTCTAGACTATAATCTATCTCTGTGCCAAATTTCATCCAGATCTATTCAGCCGTTCTGGCGTGAAATAGTAACAAACATCCATCCATTCTTACAAACTTTCGCGTTTATAATATTAATAGGAAATAGGATGATGAAACAACGATAAACAAACACTTACGAAAGTATAACTACAGCAGGAACACTACCCGTGCCTGCGTATAGGAGAACAGTTATCAATAATACGACTCTGACAAAGTCATTTCGTGTTCTTGGGTCGTACTCCAGACCTGGTCCGCTAGGTGGTGATCCAACTGAAAAATATTGATTTTAGTTTGATTATAAGCTGTTTTTCAAAAACAACTTCATGTTTGCGCTCATCCTACATCCTAGGCAACAGTGATCGCTTACCATATCAGGCGGTTCGTTACTCGCTACAAGCCGGCGAGTCAGGTAGTGAGATTATAACGATGACAAATACTGCCACTCGCTCATGATCCAAAAAAAAACAAGGGTTAGCATTTCGGGAGCCAACATGCAATGACCTCACTCATCGCCATCCATCTCTGTAGAACTACTTGTAAATGACATATTTCGGTCTTGCTTAAGCATCGATTGACGTCACTACGTGTTGCCCACGTGACCATTTTTGACTCAGAATGCTATTCCAGTGGGGTATATTATTTAACAATGCACTCACTCAAAACCATCCCACAACTCACAAGACAAGTAAACAAGCTAGCGAGTTGTCATTAATCAAATAATTAATAACTCGATTATGGATCCTACTGATAATTACTACTATTATAAATGCAAAAGTGAGTGTGTTTTCTTTTTTTTTTTTTTTTTTGTTTGTTTGTTTATTTGTTTGTTTCGCACACTTTCACGTCTCAACTACTCAATCATCTTGAATCCGATCTATCTATATATCTATGTACTTTTCATCCCGAAAAAATAGACAGTTCCTGTGAGACCGCAGCTGGGGGCGCAGGTAGTATCCAATAATTAAATCATTTGTACTTGCTTACATTCAAACATAACCCATAGCGGTGACTGCATGTGCTGTCCATAGTAGCTGTACACATCTGAATTCTTCACGTTTTTTTTATTCACTTTCTTTCTCATAACAACATCTTTTTCTGCATCAACTCCTAAATTTTTTACAACAATCTCTTTAGCCTGCATATCATTTTCGATATCTGGTAGAACAGTATGAGCTTGACGGAGAATTTGGAGGCCTGTCCTATCGTCGGAGTGAGGCTGTTCATCATTCGGTAGTGCTTCTGATCCTGCTTCGATTGTTTCATTGTTTATATTATTTAGGCTCATTCGATCTAATTTATCAGATTTTCATTCTGGATAAAGTCTAAAATTAATCTATAAAAACATAACAAAATTAGCTATAAATTAAGGCTGAACAAAATACTAGAAAAATCTTCTCTTACAGAAATATACTTTCTAAAATCTGACACACAAATATAATGACAGTAAATGACGTCTTCCTTTTTTAACTACTCTATGAAAGACGCTGTAAGTTTTACAGAATTGCTCTATGCTGTAGGTTTAGAATATTTTACTAAGTGTTCGTAGACGGATAATGAACAATACAGTGTTATTTTCCTAAGCTGTAGGTACGGTTTTTCCTATTACCCTCCTTTTAATTCATAGAAACGGTTCCAATGATAACCCTGGCGTGATTACCGCGGGGTTCGTGGTCATTGCGGTGAGAGTGGGCAGGGGCTACCGCATACTCTCGCACTAGGTAGCCTGCGTCATTACGGGCTTCTTTCCCGTGGGACCTGGAGGCCGAGGTCCTGTCCAACGTATAATGGCGCAGGGCACGGACACGTGAGGACCTTCGGCCTGCCCTACGAAAGGTGGAGCAGTGGAGGCGGGACTCCAGGGATGCTGCTCTGGAATCCTAGAGCAGGCGGCTCGCGTTGGACCGGAGGAGGAATGCTGTCGTTCGATTTCAGGAGGCGATCTGGCACGTAGTTAAAGGGTGGGTCCATCACGAGCATGGGGGCCTCTCCTTCCGGCTGACGCACGTGCTCTCGAGATATGGTTGCCTCAGGAGATACTCGTACCTGTGAAACGTAGCACGGAGGGGGGAGACCCCGGTGAGCCACCAGTGTGGCTGCGTGGAGGAGATGGCGCAGCACGCATTGGAGGTGTGCCTGGGGGCGGCGGAGCGGCAGCTTGCACTGGCCGCGGCTGAGGGGTGAGACCTCTAACTGCCGACCATCTATCTAGGAGAGGTCTCGGGGGGGCGATGTTCTCTTTTTGCGAGGTGGTGATGTCGCAAAGAGAGACCGACTCTTTCTCTCCCACTCCCAACCATCAAGTTGTTAAGGCTGTAGAGCGTGCCAATAAAACCTCATACATATATACTTACTTACATACATACATACTTACACTCGAAAAACATAACCTTCCTTCTTGCGCAGTCAGGTAAAATTAAAAACGACGGCCATTTTATCGGGGATTCGACGGGAATCTGCTAAGGGGGTGACTTGTCGATGAAATTGACTATTATATACGCCTTCCAAATATCGCTAGTTCGAACTCACCCACAGTATAAAAATAATATCGTCAAAAACAAGGTTTTACCTACAGCTGAAAACGTAACAAATCGATTTCAAAGTAATTAGATGAATTCACAAAGAATTTAAGACACTATTCTACGTTGTAAGCATGAAATTGTAAAGTATAGGGTAAACCGATCGTAGATTCCATCTAAATTCCCAAACAAAGAGGTCTCTTAAAGGCTTTTAAATGGCCAATTTAACCACCAATATCCTTTTAAGCGACCCTTAGCCCAATTAAGTAATTAAAATTCACTTCTACTTCACGGAAAATGTATACTTGACTGTTAAAATGTTTAGCTTAGCTTAGCAAGAAATTTGAGATATTCGACATTCATGAAGTTAGATTTTGGAAAAGTTAATTGCTTAATTTTTGCAGTTCTGGTTTTAATGCGAAACTAAAACTTAACTGTTTGAAAGGCTCTGGAGTGGCGACCACAAACCGAAAGTGCTCTAACAGGGCTATAACAGATATACAAATTGAATAAAAATATTTCAACGTCGACTTTGAAAGACAGTGTGGGAAGGCCCTCAACAAGGTAGACTGACGATCGGGTGAGGGTTGCGGGAAGCCGCTGGATGCGAGCAAGACCGGTCGTTGTAAAGATCGTTGGGGAGGTCTTTGTCTAGTGGACGTCTTCCGGCTGAAATGAATATGAAACAAGTTTTAATTTAAAAAGTATCCTCACATCAGCTGGATGGTGAATATTGCATTGTCACCGAAGTTATATAAACATAACTTAACATATGGTCACGCATTTCCCCTGAAGAGGCTGGATGAGGTGTAAATACAAATGCGATGGGTGCTCAAATGAGCACCCACACTTCGCCGGATGAAATTTCGGCGAGTTTACACAAGTAAGCCGTATAGCTAATTCGAACGTTAGTTAAGTAAGTGGACTAAAAAGGAAAAGAATGTACCCACCTATCAAAAGTTAGGTCAACAATAGACAACGATGGACAAAAAATTGCAAGTTGGACGAGATTGGCACAGGATCGAAATGAGTAACTAACAAGGAGAGAGGCCTATACTCCAGTGCTGAGTATAGGCCTTTCATCTAGCGATGTGTTGATAAGGATGATGGAATACATCATAGCAGAAATCTCTACAAAAACGTGCGGAAATTCACAGAAATTCAGGTTCCTTCCTCACCCATAAAAAATAGAACAAAGCAAAGAATTACAGCCGCAAAACGGATACTTACTAACAAAAACACAATGACGTGAAAAGATATGAAAAATTAAGGGGCCCATGCAAGGGTGTAGTCAAGGAAACGGGGGTGGGGCACTGCCAGATTTGAAAATCAAATGCTGATTCACTATAATTACCCAATTTATGTACCGCGCGCACAATGTGTTATTTTTTGTTCTTGTATAAAAGTAATAACCTACACAACTTGAGTTTTTTGTACCCCAACAATGAATATTTCTTACATCTTTGATTCTCCTTATGCCTTCTTATTCTTGCCCCCTAGCCCAATGGCTTGTGACGGCCCTGATCAAAAGTAGTCAAGATTGTAGCTTGTCTAAATTGACCCCCCGCTCAACGGATGGGGGCCTAAATGGCGTTGGATGATATAGGTGAATGGGGCCAATTAAGTGGAAAATGGAGTAACTGTATCCAAATCCTGGCCCCATTGTGAACGAGGAGCGTGTAAAGCTATTTCAAGTTAATAGGGTGTCTGACAAGGACTTCGTTGATTTTCAGTTGTTGTAAGTATGTAGGAAGGATGTAAATGTAGGTAGGTACCTACTCGATTTTTATGGAACTTTTTATGTATTTACCCGACTGCGAAAGAAAGAGGGTTATGTTTTTCGAGTGTATGTATGTATGTGGGTATGTATGTATGTATGGGGTTTCTTTACTACACACTACAGCCTAAACAGCTTGATGGATTTAGACATGCGAGGTGTCATTTGAATCGTCCTGATAGTAGAACTGATATAGGGTACAACATTAGCAACCGAGTTTTGTTTCTTTTAATAACTTGTTCTAAAATGGTTTTAGGCAACCCAATTTTATTAACCACGACTTCTAAACAAACAAAGAAACTTTAAATGAAAAGAAAAATTGAACTAAAGTTGACCGAAATGTATTTAAAAAAAACTTTCAAAGTATATCGTCGTCACGCCTTTCCCCGAGGGGGCTGGCAGAGGTGTTATACAACACCCACTCATCGCCGGATGATATTCAGTCCCCAATGTGACAGGGGGCGAGCCAAACACCGGGCCCAAAATAATGTAGTAGATGACATACAATACGCACATATGTTCACAAATAAAATTTGTTTAAAAATATACCCTAACCTAAGTAGAGCAGGACGAGGCCGTGCGCTCACGCTTGTAATCACTCCTTGAAAATAATGTCCCCTGTGATAGAAACTGTGGTCGAAGTATCCAATCAATCAATAACACTTGAGTAATTAAAACTTAGTAGGCACAAGTAAGCATTTGTTCGTAATCGTTCATACTTATGAACGAGTGTCTTCGATAACCAGTTGAAAAAAAAAACATTTTGACTTTCGTTTTTACTCGACTTCATCGAAACCAAAAATGGAGTCATTTGTGGTTGACCTGTACCTATGTATTATAATTTTTGTAACCTACTAATGGCTGAATTGATGTTAATGAATGAAAATGTCGGAACTGATGGGGTTGGTGTAAAATTCCCTGCGGATACGATTTTGAAACTTTTTTAAATTGAATTATATTTGTTTGTTTTTTTTTATTCTACAATAAATTTGAGTTTTACTGCCACTGGTCTGATGTTAGGCATTAATGATGTGGCCTACGATGGAGTACGCTGGCCAAAAGAAACTGCAAAAACGCTCTGAGCGATCAAATCGCTTAACTTTACCACTAAATCAGCTACCTAAGCGGTTAATGTAGCTTTTTAAACGAGCTGAGCTGCATCCGGATTAATTAACAAAGAGGAAGGAAATTTATTGATGGAATTTTTTATACCTCACAAATTTTTCATTGTCCTCGGCCCGTGTATTTTCTTTCACGTGAATGTAGGTCCGAATTGTTTATCGTTGTGAAACTGTTTTTTATATGGTGTAATTTGTAATTTAATATGTTAAAGAGGATGATTTAAACCTATACTCGGTCTTATGCGTAAAATCGTGGCAGATATTGCACTAGAGTGGAAAACAGAAGTCATTTTTTGACTGTGTTAATTATCTTATCATCTTCATCATCATCTTCAGGGTCAGTTAGTTGTCAGTTATTTAATCATCTTGGGAATGGAGGACCATCCATATCCCCAACGACCGGCCTTGCGCTCCCCGACCCCCATATCCAGTTCGATTACCCGAGACCTTCACCCGATTGTCGGTCTACCTTGGACCTTAGGAGGCCTTACCATGGTTCTTCCAGTTCGTGGTCACCACTCGACATCATTTCTGCCCTATAAGCCATCCGTGGGTTCTGCGAGCGATGTGCCCGGCTCACTGCCATTTTATAGTACAACAATTTTTCAGGCCATGTCGGTTATTTTGGTTTGCCTGCGGATTTCATCATTTTTGATACGGTCTCGCAGGGAAACTCCGTGCACAGCCCTCTCCATCTTGTTTGGGTGACGTTGAGCTTCCTTATAAGGCCCATCGTGAGCAACCTTGTCTCAGTTTTAACCCGTTTGCCAAGCGTGGTGATTATAGCATTTGAGAAATTTGAGATTATCTCAAGATAATTCGACGACTGTGTACAATCCAGAGCGCCCAACTCAACAAACACAATCAATAAAACCAGTTAAAACAAAATTAATAAAAAAATGCAAATGTAAGAATACAATTAAGGAAGGCTAAGAAAGAAATACAGCGAACGACCTTCAAGGGCTGAGTCAATTATATTATCAAATTCAAACCAATTCCGACTTAGGGATCTTGAATTTTTAATGCCTTGGCTCTACAGTTCTATGTATACTGTAGATATCATAACTTGGTTACGGAACTCCGATAAGGAATATAAAAAAGAAATTATTGTAAAAGCTTGACGAAAGAAAGAGGAATGATTTTTTGTTTTGTCTTTTTAAATAATTAATAAATTCGGGATATTTCCACACACGGTCGCATATATATACATACATATATATATATATTAAATACATACTTAAATAGATATTTAACACCCAGACATAGAACAAACACAAATGTTCATCACATGAATGTTTGCCCTAGGTGGGAATCGAACCCACGCCCCCAAGCCCAGAAGGCAGGTTCACTACCAACTGAGCCACCGAGACAGTCACAGTTGTACACGAGCAACAGCTCTGCTAGCCTTTATTAAAAAAACTAGCGACTCGCCCAGGGTTAGCGCGATAAGTACCTATAAACCTTTCGTGAAAAATAAACAACTCAATAGCTGTTACACGTGACATCGTACGCGTTTATTCAGAAAAAAGTATCCAAAAATCTTTCTTGCCTTATTTTTTTTATAAGATTGCCTGGAACAGATCGCTCTTGTTATAAGGCTGCCATTTGTTATACTACAGTTTAAGTTTTTTCTGTTATTTTCTTTTGATAATTCTGGTGTGAACAATAAAGTGTTTATCTATCTATCTATCTATCTCGTGATATATTGTGACCAATTTTCAAATTTCATCAAAAGATCCTTTCAGTCGTTTGGCCGTGAAAAGCCTACAAGCAGACAGACAGACAGAGCTACTTTCAATTTAATAACATTTGTATAGATTAATCCATAAATCCATAACAAAATTCGATGCGTGGTTTAGGAGAAGGTAAGCGGACTGACAGACTTTCACGAATAGAGACTTTATTGTGGAGAACTTATAATCTGGGTGTCTTCAACTCTCGAGTGAATCGGTTTCTTCTAGGCAAGCGTGCTCCATCGTAGGCCGCATCACTGCTTATCATCAGGCATGGTGGCGGCCAAACGCAAGCCTATTAAGGCACATATAACAAAAAAAAAGTAGAAAAGAAGAGATCATCATTTCAAACCTTAAAATAGATTTAGGTTTTAAAGAGATTGTTACAAAGAAAACACCAGGTAAATATTTATAAATTAAGTCTTTAATTTCCACTTAGTCATTTTCAACTTACATTTTTGTTGAAATATACGATAAACAGTCCAAGCAGCGAGCGTTATAATACTGATACAAACAAATAATAAAAAAACAAACCAATATCAATCAGCTTTATTAAACGTAAACATTCGACTTTCAGAAAATCACAATTTCAATTAATTGCCCATGGACCTGCCGACTCTATCTCACTTTGCTTTGCGATTTGCAAGCGATTGGGCGGCGTAATCGCCGCGATGACGCGGCAATATTACTAAATGCTGTGACGTAGTAACTATTTAATAATCTGTGATTCCGCACCCGTGGCGTCATCGTGACGTCTTTCTGCTAGTAACAGGGATAATTTAGTTTTTCTGTGGTACTACATACTAACAGAATACTATACCTGTGAAATCATGACTCATGTAGACCTCAGTAGGTCCACAGATGATAAATGACGATTTCAAACGAATGTCAAAGATTATCGAGAATGCCCAGTATTTGGACCAGTTTTAGAAATATGTCTATAATGCTGGTGTATAATAGAAAAGCTCCTAAGGCGTATTCATCCTCTCCAAGCTCTATAGCACCACCTCCCAGTATCATTTGAAGCTCCATTGTTAAAACCTGTAATGTGAAGAGTACCTTACTATAAAGGTTACAACAGAGTACAAAATATACTACTACTACTACTATGTCGCTACTAGACATGCTCCCTCACTTGCTATTTTTAAAGACGCCGTAAAAAAGCTGTATTTATCGAAATTGCCTTGATTGTTTTATTTATCAGTGTTGTATGTATGTAATAATTAGTATATTTTATTAACTATAGGTATTTTAAGTACTAGAATGTATTATATTAGTATGATGTACTTTTATGTAAGTTTTAAGTGAATAGTTTATGTAGGTATATAGGTATAATACTCGATGTTTTGTTGTTTCTTTGTATCAATCTTATGTTTATTTTAGTTATTTTTGCACACACTGTCCCATTCTCATTTATCGTATCCTCTCCATCCTAAGGTTGCCTGGAAGAGATCGCTTTTAGTGATAAGGCCGCCAGTTGTTACACTATTTAATAAGTTTTATCATTATTTTTCCCTTGTTGTTTTGTTATCTGTGGTGTGAACAATAAAGAGTTTATCTATCTATCTATCTATACTCCGCCGGGTAAAGACAAAATTGATCACGTGGGTTGCACGCAGTGACGTCAATAGATGCTTAAGCAAGACCGGAATAGGTAATTTATAACAAGTACGAGAGAGACGATGTCGAGTGACGTAGTCGGGTGTCAACTCCCGGAACGCTAGACCTTGTTTTCTTGGATCATGGTTTACACTACTCTAGCAATAAAAAGTAAATTATAAAATAAAAAATAAAGCTTATATGGCAGTGTACCATTTCGAACTAATAAAATTTTTTTTAATCGATTCATGATTGTCGAAAGTGTCGATAAATGTAAAAAAAAAATATAAAGGAGAACATTGAACCTACTCCTTTTTGGTAGTCGGTTGAAAATGCAAGTGACACTGTTTTGATCTAACTTAAAATCTATTAGTGTGCATTTTTTTTTAATTTGCTAATTTAAAAAGAAGCTTCAAAGACAAAAATGCACTGCACTTTGTTTTCTGTACGTTTTTCACTTTTTGACCGACTTCAAAAAAGGTTTATGTTTTTTTGTATGTTTGTTACGCAATTACTCTGCCAATTGTGTATCGACTAGCTGCGCCCCGCGGATGAAAAAGTATCCTATGTGCTATTCCAGCTAATCTATCTCTGTGCCAAATTTCATCCCGATCTGTTCAGCCGTTCTGGCGTGAAAGAGTAACAAACATCCATCCATCCATCCATTCTTACAAACTTTCGCGTTTATAATATTATAAAGTAAGATTTTGATGATTCTTTTTTTGTTTGGTAGATAATACTTTAGAGGTGGTCCCTACGATGGGGTCTAAATGTGGTCTAAATGTCCCTAAAGAATGAAGGAAAAAAAAAAGAGGTGGTCCCTTATAAAAAGCGGTGGTCCCTTATAAAGCGGCTTCGCTTACGTTTTATTAGCCTATATCAATTAGGAATAATGTATCTTTCTAAAGGTGAAAGAATTTTTGAAATTGGTCCTGTAGTTTTTGAGTTAATTCGTTACAAACATATGTACGTACATACAAATCTTTCCTCTTTATAATCTGGTTATCTTCTAAATATATTTAAATTACATGTCACGTTGTTTGTCCGCTATAGACTCAACTACTTAACCGATTTCAATCAAATTTGCACACCGTGTACAGTTCGATCTAACTTAACAGGTAGGATAGCTCACATATATATATAAATAATAAACGTGAACGAAGTCGCGGGGTGACAGCGGGGTGGTGCGTTCCGGATGCAGAAACGGGCCGTACACGGAAAAAAAAAATTAGCTGCTGTTACTAAATTTTAGTTGTAGTAGCAAAAATCCTTTCAAACTATAGGGACAGCTAAGTTTTTTGTTAGCGTAGCAAATTGTTTTTTGCTGAACGAATTTAGCTGTTGCAGCTAACAATCTTAACAATACTTAGCAGTAGTTGCTAACAATCTTAACAATTAGCAATAGCAGGTAAATATTGTATCCTAAAGTAGTTAAAATATTTTGCTCTGATAGCTAATTGAAACATTCGAATTTGTTTTGTTTATTTATGTACCAAATTTAGTAAACTCAGTTAAGTAATTTGCAGTAACTGCAACTTGAGTGTGATTCTCTTAGCAAAATTTTATTTTGAATAGTAGCTAAGCAGTCTTCGTCGTAGTCAACAAAACTTTGCTAGTGTTTCGAAGATATTTGGTGGAGCAGTTAAGACATAGGCAGCAAAACAGATTTAGTTGCCACAACTAAACCATTTTTTTCCGTGTACGAGCCATTGTAGGTGTTGGAAGTGACCAATCGGCCAAACCCCAGTTTAAAAAATTGAGAATCCTTACGTTGCCATGCATTGTCATACTACAAGTGGCGTTGTATGTTCGGAGTAATTTACATAGGTATACGGTGTTTGCCGATCATACACGACGTGCAGGGCAGCTTAAGCAGGTTCCTAGAAAGCTGGCAAAGTCGAATAAGCTCACACATGTGATGGGACCGACGGTGTATAACAAGCTACCAAGTGACGTCGTTGCCGCTCCCAACCAGCAGCTCTTTAAAAATCGCTTAAAGCGCTGGCTTGTCGATCAGACGTTCTACAGTTTCAAAGAGTTCCTTGAACTGTAAATAACAGGGATAGTGTACAAATGTACAATCACTTATTATTATTACCGTACCATTTAATGTTTACTGAATAGTACTAATATTACTATACATATTTAATAATATCTTGACATGTAAATAATACTTACGAATAAATGAATATGAATATGAATATGAATATGACAGCTAGTATTAGTATAGATTAGTTAGGTTAGGATTAGGATGTACTCACAACAACATTAATCAGCGTACCAACAATTAATATAACGAGATGCAGCGTTCTCATATAAGTCCCAGTAATTGCCATTCCAATAAATACAACCATGGTTATGGCTCCGAAGGCCGCGGCGATCACCACTATGTACAGCATCCAAGCGGTGAAGTCGAACTAAAATAAGTTACATCATTAAAGAAAAAACAAAAAACCCGACTGCAAAATATTGTACCCTTATTTATCTTATATATATGTCACTTCCACTATCAAGACGATTCAAATGACACCTCATTTGTCGAAATCCATCAAGCTGTTTAGACTGTGTGTACTCACATACATATATATACACTCGAATAACATAACCTCTTGCGCAGTGGGGTAAATACATAAAAAGTTACATAAAAATCGAGTAGGTACCTACATTTACATCCTACATTACTTCCTACATACAACAACTGAAAATCAACGAAGTCCTTGTCAGACACCCTATTAACTTGGAATAGCGTTACACTCTCCATTTACATACATGCACTCGAAAAACATAACCCTCCTTCTTGCGCAGTCGGGTAACTAAAACATTCCTTGTTATCGACCGAGGGAGCGTTAGCAAGCGTAGCGTCTATGCTTCAGCTTTGACATAAATGCTTTCGTATGTCCGAATTCCAGATCTTTGTCTTCATTGACAGGTCGAATTTCTTAACCGATTATCTTGACCAATTTATTAAAACGGCAAAGATATGATAATTAAAAAAAAAACATATCTCCGCAAATTTTAAGTTTCCAAAGCCCGACTTTGAAAAAAAAATTTTTTTTAATTGAAATATTATATTTTAAATTTAATTATCGAACCTGCTCACAAAATTAAAACATTTTTTTTTTTAAATTTTAAATTTAATTATCGAACCTGCTCACAAAATTTCACGAGAATCAGTTGAGGAATGTGACTTATAGGGGAGACAGACGTCGGCTGGAAGGTCTACAGCTGCTGCTCCCAGGGCCACTAGTTATCTTTTATTCCACAAAAGTCTTGCCACTAACTATATTGAGTCCACGCGCTATGTACTAGAAATTAAGATATCATCCTGGCTTCGATGCTTACCCCAGAGAAAGCTAGCAAGATACAGACGAGCACGACTATACAAGTTGCGATCAACGCGTAAAACACAATCTCCGTATCATAGCGAGACGTAATCCATGCACAGACTATACTCATACAGATCACCTGAAAAAAAAATTATCACACTAATATTATTTAAAAAAAAGACATAAAAGATGTAGCAGGAAATGAATGGAGGTCAAAAGCGAAAGATCGGGAGATCTGGAACAAGCTGGAAAAAAATCAGCTGTTTCATGCAAAAAAATTCATTGATCTTCAACAAAACTGTTTTTTTTTTCTCGGTTTCAGGGTTGACCCCATAGTAAAATTTGTTCAAAATGAAAGGTACAATGACTCCTTTTCGGCTTAGTACACCCTTTTCTGATAACTCTGTATAAGTAGTTTCTATCTGTTTATTCTATTAATATTCACAATAGAACCAACCACCTACCAATAGAACAAATAAAATCACTTCATTAATCTAACCTTGCTCAGATGAAGCAATTCTATTTTTTGGTTCCTAACAAATACATCCCTCTACGCATTCTTTTACGTCCCTGGTGAAAACGCAGCCTTCAGGTTAACTCATTAGAGCCACCCGGGACCCGACCCGCACTACCGCGTCCTGTGCGGTTAAGTATTCTTTACTAACTTCTATGGATATGCGTGGATATGGATATGGATATGTCATCAACTGCGGATCACCTTGGCGTAAGCTGTCAACGCAGTGGTCCGCTCAGTGACCAACCGTCGCCCGCGAGTGTATCACGCGAGAACAGTGACAATCGTTGACAGACTACTTGGAAATTCGTGGGCCACGCGGCGTCCACTCGTTGTCCACGCGAGGTTCACTGGTTGTCCACCCGTGGACCACCCGCTGGCCACCAGTTGACCATCAGAAAAGGCAGTCCAGAGTCGTTCCAATAAGTGATAACCTCAAGGCTGAGATTAAGATAGAAAATCAGAGGGCTTCTAAACGAGTAATTCTAAGCTTACAGCAATAACTAGTACGATGATATTGCACGGGAACATTCTAGAGCACGCCGAACAAGCCATTGAGTAGCTCAGGCCAATCATCACGAGCCTAAAACATACAGAATTATTTTCATTATTAGATGATATCCGAAATTGGTATTCACAATCATTCGGAAACGTTTCCGTTCGGATACCAAACGTTTATTCGAATCTCTGTCGTTATTCATAAGTATAAACGTGATTCATTCTTGCAATCGGATTTATACTCGATTCCCTATTCCAAAAATTATAAAAGTAGACTGAGATTCGAACATTTTGAGTTTGAAATTTGTGGGATCCGATCGAAAATTTCCGAATTATTATGAACAGCGCCGCTGAAGGCCTGTCGGTCACTGTCACTAGATATTTTGTCTAATTTTACGGCCACACTAACGGAAAACGCCACTGTCCATCATCGTGCAAATTATACCGATAATATTAATACGTTAATTTTAACGCGATATATTGTGTTGCCATTCTTGACCGGTCTACATCAATGCCCGTAATTATAAACGGCACCATTAATGCCGTTGTAAAAATTAACGCGATAAGTCGTGGCCACACTCGCGTCTAACGTCCATCACAACCATAATTAGCGGCATTTCTCGTTATGTGGCCACAAAATAACAAAACGCAACAGTGACGCATCCACACAAAGCGCCTTCTAAACTTACCCCCTTAGCAATAAACAATGTATAGGCTCGAAATAGTTATGCAGTGTTTTGTCTTTTTCGATCGAGTTCAAAAATTTAAAAGAAAGAAAAAGACAAAACACTCTAAAACTATTCCGAGGCTACACAACGTTTATTGCTAAGGGAGTTAATTTACGTAGTCGACGATTCGAAAGGTTGCACGCGTTATCGCGACTCGCGTGGGACACGTGCGACCTTTCGATTTCACCCGTATTTTTTGCGTTACATCACTGAAATAGTTCTCTGCTGATTTTTGTATGATAAGGATAATTAATTGTATTATATTGTATACTTTACTAACATTGCTGGTAAAGCTAATAAACCGCCTCTGCTACGGAAAAAGTCCGACATACTTTCACTGAAACAAAAGTAAATTATGTTAAAAATGAAATTGATGCGTACTTACATACTTAGCTCTTTAAAAGTTACATCAAACGGAATTAAAAAATATAATTTTAGTACTTACAAAAGTAAGGTTAAAACAAAAAAAAAGTATGAAAATAGGAATATGAAATAGTATCTTGAGTGATAACTTTTTTTTTTAATTTAAATGGGAATGATAGCCCTACGATGATAGCCTAGCCGGAGAATACACCACTGGGAGCGGATTCGGACCCAGCCGAAGGCACGCACCAAATTGTTCATTATGTGAACATATTTGCGTATTGTATGTCATCTGCTACATGACTGGAGCCCGGTGTATGGCGGCAGGCTCGCCCCCTGTCTCATTTGGGACGGAATATCGTCCGGCGAAGTGTGGGTGTTGTACACCTCTGCCAGCCCCTTCGGAGGAAAGGCGTGACGATATGTTATGTTATGTTCTTAGAACCACGGTATACGGCTCGTGCAACGAACACCCACTTTACAGCGGATTGCATTGCTGCAGCTTCATCGCAAGCCTGTACTTGAGAAATTGTATTCGACACAAGTACAAATAAAAAGCGTGGGAAGAAAAAAGTTGCAGATTCTCTCTCGTCTTTCGAGGACTTACTCCCAACGACGACCATCAAAACAGCCACCGGCCATGGTCGTTAAAAAAAATAAAAAAAATTGTCCCAACTGTTGCCACTGGGGCTCGTTGGGGCAAAAAATTATTTTTTGGGCTAAAGACCAGCACCAAACTACCAACGCTGGTGAAAACTACAGTCAAACCGGTTGAGCTCTAACACGGGAAACCAATTTTTGGTATTTTTTTACACTGTACCACAGCTTAACTATAAACATCCATTATAGTGACAAAACGCTAAAAATGATTATTATTTTGTATGACCCACTGGCGGCAGTTGGGACAAGAATTAAAACATTATCCTAACGACCACCATTGGTGGCTGTTTTGGTGGTGGTCGTTGGGAGCAAGTCTTTCCGAGTCCACAAGGTGGACCGACGATCTGGTGAGAGTCGCGGAAAGCCGCTGGATGAGGACAGCGCAGGACCAAAGTCAAAGTCAAAGTCAAAATGTTTTTATTATCAAAGATACACTTATGAACGTCAAAGTTATTTAAATAGACTCGACTGCCTTGTTCGGATAAAGAGCCTCTACTCAGAAGAACAGGCAAGAAACTGAGGGTCATAATTTTTTCAAATAATAAATAAATTACAGTCTCACAAATTTTGGCTTACAACTAGGTAATATCTATAAATACTAGTGGCTACTTGGCGGAAGCGGAAGTCTCCATCGGTCGTTGTGGAGATCATTGGGGGAAGCCTTTGTCCAGCTGTGGACATCTTCCGGGATGACATGATAATAATGATGATGGCATATATCGTCACGCCTTTCCCCTGATGGGGCTGGCAGATGTGTACATAATACGTGTATACAATACCCACACTTCAACCTACACATAAAATACTCACGAAGTCAAAACTACGATCACAAAAATAGCTGTGATTAAAAGCATGGCTAAAACGATGGACAGCGTCAGTCTGACGAAGCCATTTCTTGATTGCGGTTCGTAGTCCAGACCTCCTCCGCCTCTGCCTCCGCCTCCTCCCCCTAGAAAATATTGATTTTTGAGATTTAACAAAAAACTCATTTTTTTTATTTATCTCTTATCTCATGTTTTTGTTTATCTTTCACCCTTTCTCTCAACCGTCTGCGACTGACTTAACTTTTTCTTAGCAATGTGTGTTATGTTTTCAAGCGTGCGTATGTACAAGGTTTTTTTGGCATAGCCAATCGAAATTAGTTTCGAAACTCCGGTTTCGTAGGCAGCCGAAGCGCACGACTTGATAGATTTTAGGCAGCGACGTGCCATTAGACACTTCTTCGATTTCAATAGTCTATGTTTAGCAGTCGGTTTTTTGTAATATTTATCCCTTCAAAAAGCAAACCGAATAAAGTTTGTTAATATTTGTTACGGTTCAGATGCAAATTAGAAACACTTTTAGTTTCTTCACACCTCATATCCATATCACCACATCCATTTTTCATCAGTTCATCTGTTAGTTAATTAGTTAGTTTCAGTTTTGAGACTACAAACACTACAGATTACATCACCAAAGTTTACACATTTGGTTAACAAGTAACCCAAACAAGCTGCTTTTTACCCAACTGCGCAAGAAGTAAGGTTATGTTTTTCAAGTGTACATGTGTATGTGGGTATGTATGTATGTATATATGAGGTTTCTTTAGCACACCCTACAGCATGAACAGCTTGATGGATTTCTACATGTTAAGTGTCAGTTAAATTGTTTTTCTTTTAATAATGTTACTTGTTCTTCTCATTTATCATTTGCCAAAAGATCAAAAATGTACTAATTCAAAAGTTCTCGAGTGGCGATCACGACATAACGTGGAAAGGCCTCCCACAAGATGAACCTACGATCTTTTGAGGGGTAAATAAAAGTTGCAGGATGCGAAAAGCGCAAACTGATCATTATGTGAATCATTGTGCAGCAGCAGACGTCTTCCCGCTAAGATGAAACTGTTTACCTTCGTACATAACCCAAGTAGTTTTTGGTGGTCGAATTTGCTGTCCATAGTACACCAAATTATTTGTAATCTCCAAGTTTTTAACAGTATTTGCTGCAGCAACATCTTCCTCTTCAGCATTTTTATCAGACTTTTCTATGTTTAAAACAACCTCTTTAGAGAGACTGGCCAACGATGCAGGCAACATTTATGCTCATTCGACCGAAAATGTTAGTTTTGCATAGGCCTATCTATAAAAATAATATATCCATCTATAAAAATAATTTCATAATTATCTAAAAATACCGCTGAACAAAATCCTAGAAAAATGCTCACTAAAATCTGACAGCGTGACAAATAACAATGACAGTAAATAACGCTGTTTTTCTTCAATTAAGTTTTTAATGTGGATGCACAGAGCAAAAAAACGCATTGCCCCATGGTATAATAAAATACTCCGCCAGGTATGGCATTCCAGTCACGTGGGCAACACGTAGTGACGTCATCGATGTTTAAGCAGGACCGAAATAAGTCATTTACAAACGAAAGAAGTGCGAAAGAGACGGATGATGATGTAGAGTGACGTGTTTGATCCAGGAATTCTAGACCTTGTTTTTTTGGATCATGGATTGCCCGTCGTATTATCGGTATTATTGCCTTTGAAGGCGAACTAATAAAATTGGAAGAAGAACCATTAATCAAATTAGGCTTAGGAACTATTCCAACTGCCGGCGAGTAACGAGTAGCGATTACTCGATTAGTGAGTAATTAGAAGCGAGGTGGCGAGTAACGAGAAGCAAATGTATAATTCCAATCATGATCCAAAAAACAAGGTCGAGCATTCAGCAAACACGTAATGACGTCATCATCATCCATCTCTTTCGAACTTGTTGTTAATGGCTTATTCCGGTCTTGCTTAAGCATCGATTGACGTCACTACGTGTTGCTAAATGCTAATACCTAGCGGAGAATATTATTATACCTACACAATACGCTCTATATTACATAGGTCATTATACCCATAGACATAGAGTAAAGACCCCTAATCGGTCAAAAATAATGATTCCAAAAAAAGTAAACCAAACCATTGAAAGTCAACCAATTCACTAGTCAGTCTTCGATGTCATCCAGTAGCGGTTACGTCTCCCCACTAACCAATAAATATGATGAACTGTGTAGTCCACTCATGCCGAAATTTCAGAATATCCAAAACAGTAAAAAAAGGCAACGTCACATATCATCCGTAAGTCTTAAATATATTTTTATGTGCTCTATAAAGCTAATAATTGTAATTAATTCTTAATGTCAACAGAGCGAAAAGTTGCTGAAAAAAGTGTTGCCACAAGGTACTTTTATATTTTCCCTTTAATTTTCTTTAGGTTTCATAAGGATTTAGCCGATCAGTGGACAAAAATAATTCGACAAAGTAAAAATGAAAATTAGTGAAAACTTCGTCGCCCCTATAACAATTTGCTCTGTGCACCTTCGCAAGAAAGAAATATACGTAACAGTGAAATATCCTGACAAGCAGGCGTCAGTTTTATTTTTATGTAAATGTAATGTTATTTTATTGCCGAAAAAATAACTTAAATGTATGATGTAAATAATGATAGTGTGTAAATTTATGTGTAAATAAGATAAAATCAATAGTTAAAATCAATAGTAATCCCTTTACTATTGATTTTAACGCAAATTCGTACTCTTGATTTTTACTAAAATTCTTACCTTTTACCTACTCTGATTTTAGTTAAGGTTTACATACAATCTATAATATTAGTTTGTAGAATAGTGTCATGAATGGATCTGGGTAAGGCTTTGTGTGTAGTTTAGCTCTGGCCTAAGCTGGCCTAATACTTTGTTTCCGGTCTTGTGATTTCTTTAAACTCTGATCGTTATATAATTTACCCAACTAAATCGGGTAACCTCTTTTAATGGCAAGTTCATCACGTATAGAAAAAAAGGTTTTATTAAGGTACCAAAATAAATTTGACACGTTTCGAAATCGTGTTTTGTATGAAGACTATCCTTCTGGACCTATGTAATAGAGCATATTCTGTGATTATACCATGGTTTTGATGGTGTTTTACCTATAGTTTGGCTAATCGCGACTCCGTGTATGCAGAGCGAGTAGGTATTATGTAAATACAACATTACGCAGCAGTAAAACTGATAAAAATGAAAAATTATGAAACGGTGACCAAAATTAGATGGCACAGACTTTTTGGCCGAAATTGAATAATTTACTTCTTGTTTGAGCCAAAGTAAATCGTTACAGAGTCTGATTACGCGTTGACATTTAAAGGTCAGTCCGAAATATTGTGTTCATGAAAGCAGAAATCCATTCTAGGCAAGCAGAAATAATATATTACAAGATTAGAGAAGTATTATTTCAGTTTTCAAGTTTATTTAATAAATAATAATAATTTAATAAATAATATTCGGGACACTTACACACACGGTCGTCTGACCCCAAACTAAACAAAGGTAGTTCAATGTTTGCCCTATGTGGGAATTGAACCCACGCCCTTTAGCTCAGAAGGCAAGTTTACTACCGACTGAGCCACCGAGGCAGTCAACTTTTAGAGAGGGAAATGCTACTAAAATGTTAGAGTCTTAATTTATAATTCATACCTGCGAAATAATATCCGAAGAACTGAAGTATCCAGGCACAGGACCGAAAAATATGGCTCACTGAAAAGGTGATAGGTCATACCAGCGGGTGTAGTTGTGGATAATGATGATGTTCCATGATGATACCAATACCTATACTTGCATGAACTTGCGTAAGTTGACTTAGCAAGTTTCTACCACGATCGCAGTGAACTAACTTCTGCAAATTATGGTTGTTTTAGTATTAACTAGGTAAGTAATTGCTAGCAAAATAAGTTTAAATTTATTTGCGAACCGCTAGAGTGTGGATTGCTTTGTGTGAGTGTTACCCGATAGTAATAATCTGCGTGTCTTCAAGTCTCGAGTGCATCGTTTTCTTAAAGGCAAACGTGCTCCATAGACCGTGTTTTTCCTTAGATCAGGCGGCCAAATAAAATAATGAAATGGAACTATGTTATCTTTAATTGCAATGTGTATTTAAGGGAGGGTCAAATCTTGGAAGCTAATGAACCACTTTATTTGCAGATCTTCGGTATTAATCAAAATATGAAATAATATCGTATCATGAACCTGGTCTGATGGTGTCTGATGGTCGGATAGGAACTCCTCGGTAGTTAACTTTGTACGACATCTACTATTTGGCAACTTGAGTTGATAATTTATTAGTATTTAGACATTCTTAAGTGAATATTACCATTTTGGAAACTGACGTGGTTTTCATACATTATGATTTATAAAACGAGAATTACTCACGTACGATTTAGTCGATTATTCCGACTATAGTTTCAACCGCATTCGGCGGTCTTTATCAAGGCGAGTGCGCGCGTGCGGCTGCGTCTCGCGTAGCAGCTATGCGAGACGCATAGATTTGCTATAGATAGAAGATTGGCATAAATCATAATGAATATTACCAATTGTAAATATACCTAAATGATGCAAGAAACTAAAACTAAAGCTGAATAGTGGACTGGCCGTGTTACACTCAAGTTGATCATCTCATGGTTCTGCTATCTTCATCAACATTATTATCATTAGCTTGATGTAAGTACACTTTTAAACCTTGTTTTGAAAAATACATTTTTCATAAAAAAAAATCTAATCTAACATACAAAACAAATCGCCACGCCGTTCCTCGAAGGGGTTGGCCAAGGCGTAATACAACACCCACATTTCGCCGGACGATACTCAGTCCCAAATGTGACAGGGGACGAGCCTGTCATACACCGGGCTCCAGTCATATAGCAGATGACATACAATACGCACACATGTACACAGAATGAACAAATTGGTGCGTGCCGTCGGCTGGGCTCGAACCCGCTCCCTCTGGCTTGAGAGGCGGGCCTTCTCCAACAAGGCTATCATCCCTTTTAAAACAAAATTCTACTGTATTAAAATGTGGCTTAGATGACGCGTCATTCTCTTTTAATACAATCTTAAACGTAAGTTTAAATCCCAAACCGTACGTTAAACTTATTCAATTGTTAATCCCGTCATAAGATAAGGCTCACGTTATTATCGCAGACTGTGGAATTAATTCAGGTTTACGAGTAAGAGCTTTAAGTCTGGATTTGTATTGTTGAAGAAATTCTAGTAAGGAGAGCCTTGAAGCGCTTTCTGCCAGTCGACTTTCAACATGAACTTGAACTTGAACATGAACATGAACTTGAACATGAACAAGTTTAGTACTGTAGATACCTTACATATGTACAATGTGTTGATTTGCATTCCCGCGGAATTTGTAGAGTCAGCTGTTATACTCCACTAGCAGATCGCAAAAAAACTATGGAACAACCTTGAATTCGAGAAAAAAAACAGCTGTTTCATACAAAAAATTCGTTGATCGTTAACAAAATGTATGGATATGCTGTTTTATTCGATTTCAAGGTTGCTCCACAGTTTATTCGTGCTCTGCTAGTGGAGTATAACTACCTCTACAAATTCTGCGGGAATGCAAAACAACACATTCGTTCGTTTTTGCTACAGACGGATAGACAGTTCCTGTTATCCTGGGTAAAAATATATAAGTAATCTTTTTATATGTAACGGGGAAAGGCGGGAAAGGCCGAAGTGTCGTGTCTGATTTCTGATCCGTGAACTCGTCATCACGAGTATCTATGGTGGGCGTTAAACTTCAGGAACGTTGAAATAAGGGGACAGCAGTGCTGACTTTTCATTATTTTAATCATGCAGACATTTAGATTACTTCATTAGTGAAAGATTGTAATGATAATTGGCGATTTAGAGTAATGGGTTTGCGAATGACCATTGCGTGCGACCGCTTTCAACCAAGTCAAATCAACCACTGAATGACGTTCGCCCGCCATCCCAAACGCAACTCCATTCGGTGTTAACCGCTCTATATTACCATAAACAAATCGTTGAATCGTCAAAAACAACAGAATAATAATATCGATTAACAACTCTCAAACTGATTTTCACTATCTAATGATGTCACGCGCCGTCATTTCTATAAAAATAGATAAGTAATTTTCTTTTTTTTTCTCGGAAAAGTGCAGGCATGTTCGTTCCTACTTTTAACTAAACGGGTTAAAATCTCGGAGCACTGCTAATTCGAAATTATAAAGGTTTTAGCTGTGCCCTGCGGTTTCACCCGCGTTTCAACAGGAACCGTTATTTTGTTTCGGGGTGACAGGTAAGTAGGTACACGCTATGCGTTTTCTGTACCACTAACAACATGAATTGTGTATACAAACTTTCATGATGATCGGTTAAGTAGTAAGGCGTGAAAGCGTAACGAAAAAATGCTTATCGTTAATTATTTAACGAATTAGGATGACGGTTACGGCGACGATGACAAAAGTTATAACGATAGTAAGTAAATAGAGACTATATTGTGTAGTATTTAAGAGACTGAGAATTTTGTGGTTTGTTTTAAGATCGCCAGCTCATGAAGTGCCATGTATACACAGATATATATACCAAATACTAACTCCTAACACAAACAGGCATTTCTAGTCGAATCCAATCTCCGTTAGCGCGACGCCTCAAATGCGGTGCAGAATCCCGTTTTCCTGTTTGCCGACGAGCCGACTAACGTTTGCGATGAAATCGTGCTCTCTGCGTCCGCACTGAACTCGCTGCATGCTACGGTAGGATGTGCATCGCGGAGCTGGACATGATTATAAAGACGCAGATGGTTAAGGCTCGGTATTACACGAAATCACCGAAAACAAGTTTTTTTTTGCGCCTAGTTTTACATGAAGAATTATGATGATCAGGTGCAAAAAAATATAGCTGGTAGAAGAAGCAACCAACTAAAGTTTAACTGAAGAACAATTTTGAAAATCTGTCTCATATTGGAAAGTAAACACAAACAGTTTCTTCTTAAAAAAACTTATTGAGCGTGGTTCTCTATATTTTCAGCGATTACATCACATTTTTTTCGATTAATATATTATAGTCAGATTATTTACCTAAAATTTGACCAAGCAACTTATCTTTATTTGTGTTCTTTTTCCGATGAATAGCAATAAAAACGGCAAAAAAGCGTATGTTTAGGCGCCGATCTCATTTTACCCTCAAATATGATTTACGATTTTCAACTCTAAATAAAGCAGCTTACGTAAACGTATGTGTCGGTAAATAATAATAGAATGACCGATCCTTTAGGCGCCGTCATAGCACGATTTTTCACCGACACAAACGTTTACTTAAACTGCTTCATTTAGAGTTGAAAATCGTAAATCATATTTGAGGGTAAAATGAGATCGGCGCATAAAATTATTATACATATACCTATTACTAGCTGTCACCCCGCGACTTCGTTCGCGTTTATTATTTATATATATATATGTGAGCTATCCTATATGTTAAGTTAGATCGAACTGCACACGGTGTGCAAATTTGACTGAAATCGGTTAAGTAGTTTAGGAGTCTATTATAGCGGACAAACAACGTGACACGTAATTTATATATTATATATTAAGATGAACTAGGCGCAGTAGTTTGTTATACCATGATTTTTTTAAATTTTTGTCCTACGTATTGGTACTGTCTTTGAAATGTCTTGTGTGTCAAATTATATGTATTTTTCTTTCTTTCTTAACTATTAATAATTTTGTGGAAGTTCTTCCTCTGCATTTTTCTTGTTTGTGCTTTCATTCTGTATGTGCGGCGTACTGGCGAGGCACTCAGGAAATTACCTACTTGTTGAAAGGATATTGATTATTTTATGAACTTTTAATACTTGAAATGGAGATGAGCCTGTCTGCGGAGAAGTTTTAGAAGTATAAGATAGATAGATAGATAAACTCTTTATTGTTCACACCACAGATAACAAAAATAACAAGAGAAAAATTATGATAAAACTCATTAAATAGTGTAACAACTGGCGGCCTTATCACTAAAAGCGATCTCTTCCGGGCAACCTTAGGATGGATATATATGGACCTTAGTATTAAGATGCTATAAGTGTTATACTGTTCTCTAGATACTTTTTTTTCTATTCAGTGATGAAAAGAGCAATTCGCTTGCCTAGTTGCTTTTTTCCGACCTCCTCCTTGGATTTTGCCCTAGACCTTTTTTGGGTGTCTTAAACTAGGTATTATCCCTGATCCAAAAAAACAAGGTCTAGCATTCAGCAAACACATAATGACGTCGTCGTCGTCTGTCTCTTTCTAATTTGTTGTAAATTACTTATTTCGGTCTTGCTTAAGCATCGATTGACGTCACTGCGTATTGCTGAATGCTATACCTGGCGGAGTATATTATTATACCGTGGTATTATCTATTTAAGCCTAAAAAGAAAATTTACGATAAGTTTTAATAGTTTAGAATAAATTTATAATAATAAATAACAATTAATAATTACATGTAATCGACATACCTAATACAACACGCACGTTTCGTGCGTGTTGTATTAGTAGCTTTGGTTCCTCATTTCTCATACGGACCGCTAGAGTGTGGAATACTCTGCCAGAATGTGTGTTCCCTGACACTTATAATCTGGATGTCTTTAAGTCTCGAGTGAATCGGTTTCTTCTAAGCAAGCGTGCTCCATCGTAGGCCGCATCACTGCCTATCATCAGGCATGTTGGCGGCCAAACGCAAGCCTATTAAGTAATTAAAAAAACTGAAATGCGGAGTGTTGCACTTGATATATAGGTTTCTGTTCTTCAGAGTGCTGTTAGGACTCCTCCGAGATTGAAGTCCGGGGCTGAGATTTTCCTCCCCCTCATCAACCCTGGCTGGCTGAACTTCAATGCAGCCAAAATACCTTTAGAAGATTTTATCTCCTTTCACCCAAAAAGCCCCCGCTAAATGGAAAAAAATAAGTATCTTACCAAACACAAAGTACTTAGAGCTATTTTATATTTCCAACCCGTATAATTCAAAAATATCTCAAACAAAGAGCTTTTCTTTCTGATACCGTTACCTTTGCTATTGTAACGCCAGTCACGCGCTATCCGTTGTTTGGACGGAGTTATAACGGCCGTTATATTCGTAATGAGCGTTATAACGTTGTAACAGAATGTAATCTGTGATAATAACGAATTATAACGACGGCGGGCGGTGGCTTTGGATCTAGTTTAGAAGGTACTTGGAGCGGAAATCCGTTGATATTTTCAATCTTGCGTACGTCGGCGATAAGTAGATGTCCTTATTATGAGTAAAGAAATAAGGCAAAATGCAATTACAACAGAATCTATGAACGCGGAACGCGGAACATTGCAAGTACGTATATAATTCGTTTGGCCCCAATTCTGGTGTTTGTCAATTTTTGTCTTGGTCATTCTAACGTAAATGGAGGCCTCACAAAACATAACATAACTTATCGTCACGCCTTTCCCCCGAAGGGCTGGCAGAGCTGTTATACAACACCCACACTTCGCCGGACGATATTCTGTCGAGGACCCACAGAGGTCGATTTTCGCCACAGACCTAAAATTTCTGTGATTTTCGTCGTGCGGCTAATCACTTCACAAATTGGATTTACAGTGGTGAAAGAGAGAGAGTTAAGTAAAGGTGATGGAGAAAAATGGAGAATGGAGAATACAAGTACGAACTCGTTTTCTTTCCTGCCACTCTAAAAAAGTTGAAGAATTTAATTTATAAATAGTAATTGGAACCCATAATCGTTGGCGAACTTAATGCGGCGTTAGAGCGGTAATACACTAGATAATGGTTTTATGATTGTTTTTTTTTTTTATTAAAAAATCGCACTCCACGGACCCCGGGGACCGTGACTTTTGGTAACATAAATCTTTAATTATTATTTAAGGGGAATACAGGTAGAGGAGGGTTAGTTATTTAGTCTCAATCTTAGGTTAGGTTAAAGGTTATCAGATTGACTTATTACATTGTGAGTACACTACGAGCAGACCAGCGACCCGCAAGCAGCACCCGATCACGAGTATGACGCATGTGCTAACCATTGCTCTCCTCAACCATATTTGAGAGAAGAGAACGACCCGACACACGACGCCGCCGCAATATAATTGGTTGATTGAAAATAGTAATTTCATTTTCATAACACCACAAGAGGTTAAAAACGAAAATTGCCATCAAATTTTGGATGTATTAATTTTAATTCTGCTTTTGCGATATGATTTTGTGCTGGTCCTTGTTCCTCTTCTAGATATCCATAAGAAGAAACAGTTTCATAAAACCCTACAAATTACTGCCTCAAAAATTATATAATTAAATAGGCTTATAGTTTAAAATAAATAATAAAATAAATAATTTTAATGAAATAAATAATATGTATAAATTTCTACTTAACCGATTTCAATCAAATTTGCACACCGTGTGCAGTTCGATCTAACTTAACAGATAGTATAGCTCACATATATATATATATATATGTATTTATAAATAATAAACGCGAACGAAGTCGCGGGGTGACAGCTAGTTTATTATAATAATATAGTCTAAGTAATATGATGAATCCGTCCAAGAGTTTCAAAGAAGGGATTCACGTGGTAACGTGGCTTCAAACGTCACTCGGACGCAGTCGTTTCATCACCAATTTATATTGCAAAAAATCGCAGGTCGAACCTGAACAAGACTGACACAGAACATATGATTTGCTTAGTTACAAACAGGACCTAGTCGTGTTTTGGGATGTAGTCCGGTGTAACCGTTCCAAAGACGGGTCTGAGCAGTAGCGCACTTGTAGCGCCTCACTCAACTACCGTCTTTGTACTTCTTCACTCTACAAAACTTCAAGGCTAGAGTGAATAAGTATCTTATAGGTCGTCGTGCTCCATCGTAGACCACAACGTCGCTTAACATCAGGCGAGTTGGTGATCAAACGCCGACCTATTTATTCTACATAAAAAAAAAACATACAGGAAGACCAATACCTATTCAATGTTTAGACATTGAGCGACTACGAACTGAACAATTCCACGAACACCATAGCTATAGAAACGTTACTGGTACCTGCCCCATACGCTCATAATCCCCAATAAATCTCGACAGACATATTCCGACAAAAATACAGGAGTTTCCTCGCGGCCCGCGACAGACAGATGGCGTGGCGGTCGCCGCTAGAACGAAGATTTACTACGTTGCGGGACACGTGGATGCTATCAGCACAGGGAAGTGAGTAGAGTCAAATCGAACTTAAAGTAACATTCAGGCCAAAACATCTCATATTAACATCTTATTGACTGCCTCGGTGGCTCAGTTGGTAGTGAACCTGCCTTCTGAGCTTGGGGGCGTGGGTTCGATTCCCACCTAGGGCAAACATTTATGTGATGAACATTTGTGTTTGTTCTATGTCTGGGTGTTAATATGTATTTAAGTATGTATTTAAAAATATCTAAGTATGTATATCAGTCTCTGGCAGCCATAGTACAAGCTTTGCTTAGTTTGGGGTCAGGCGACCGTGTGTGGAAGTGTCCCGAATTTATTATTATTATTATTATTATCTAAAACATTTTATATTAATCTCGTAATAAAAAATTCCCGACGCGATGTTGTATCATAGTACAATGCTTAGCATGGTCGTGTCTTGAGATGGACGCCGGGTCTGAAGGGGTTAACTGTCAGTATCTTTGTGGGTGTTCCATGACACGCGTTTCATACTCTCAATTCAGCTTCAGGTTTCCCTGTGTCGGAGATGCCATGGAACACCCACAAAGATACGAACAAACAACACCCAGACCCGGCACAAATATTTTTTTTATCGTTCAAACATCTGCCTGGCCGGGAATCGAACTCAAGACCTCCTGCTTACAAAGCAGCCGAATTCCGGCTAGAAGGAACTTCATATAGATCTTGTGTTACAAAATATAAATACAAGTGAAACAAGTAATATTATTAAAACAGAAACTAGAACATGGCTGCAAAATATTGTACCCTATGTCACTTCTAAGACTACACTATCAAGACGATTCATATGAAATCCATCAAGCTGTTTGGACTGCAGGGCGTGCTAAAGAAACCGCATACATACACACCCACATAAATACATACATACATACTTCCTTACATACATACATTCGAAAAATTTCGCCCCTTAACTGCGCAGTCGGGTAAACAGAAAACAAGCTTCTCCAAGACAGCATACCACAGAGGTTATGTAATTTACGAAATGTCGTGCGTATTTCGATACTTGCGTGTCTACTCTACAACTTTCTTGTTCATAGCATGAAATTGATCTGTGTACCCGAACTACGGACTTGAAGCCCCATATGGAGGAGTCACTGACTCGCCAGAATCTGAGCTCTCCTTAGGGTCAGTTTACACTGAAACGCTTTGATGAACACGATTGTTTTGTGTGTAACCAGCTTTACCCTGACATATGTAGATAGATAGATAGATAGATGAATACTTTATTGTTCACACCAGAAATAACAAAAAAAGAACAGAAAAATCTTAAACTGTAGTGTAACAACTGGCGGCCTTATCACTAAGAGCGATCTATTCCAGGCAACCTTATGATGGAGAGGATACTTATGAAAGAGTATGGGATATAATGTTTTACATAATGTTTTGTTTGGACATAATAAAGATCGATTAATAGAAAATTATATTAGAGGCAAATGCGTCTGTGGGGCAATTGCGACTTTCGAGAATTACTGACAAACCCTTCACAAATTAAGCAACTAACGCCATCTTGTACAGACTATCTCTACATCGACCTGATCCAGCCATCACCGTTCTTTTATAATTGTACCAGGCGCACCAGTATGAGACACCCTCTTACGGTGGAAAATCCGCCAAAACGCACTAAGGTTTCAAGTCAACCTTTCTTGTCAGAACAGCAGAGGTGTGGAACTCGTTGCCTGCGTCTGTCTTTCCACCTAAATACAATCCGGGGGTGTTTAAGAGTAAAGTAAATAGGTATCTCCTAGGCAAGCGTGTTACACCTTCGATCACGTCAACGCTTCCCATCAGGCGAGTCAGTGGTCAAACGCATGCCTAGTTTGTTGTAAAAAAAAAACTATTGCAACTAAAGATAGAAAAATGATGTAGGTGGCGCCTTATTTCTGAAGGGTTTGTCAGTAATTCTCGAAAAACTAAATTGCCCCGAATTTGCCCCAGTTGGCACTAATTATGTTTGTAAAGACTATTGGAGCTACGTCCCGCAATGCTACTCGCGGCTAAAACGTAACCTATGTGTTAACTAAAGTTTAAGCTACATCCATACCAAATTTCATCAAAGCCTGTACATTCGTTTGAGCGTGAAGGAGTAAAAATAACAAACACGCAGACTTTCGCATTTGTACTAAGTATACCTACAAGTAGGGAATACATAGATTGTTCTACTAAATCTAAACAAAGTAGGCACTTATTGATATTCACCCTGTCCCTCTTGTAGAAATTTAAATGAGAGTGATAAGGACATCTGCTGCGTAACTGGAGCCAGGCAGTATGGCGACAGGCTCGCATTTAGGATACTTGTCACATTTGGGACTGAATGTCGTGTGGCGAAGTTTAAGTGTAAAGATTTATATTTATTTATTTTTTATGTAGAATAGGTCGGCGTTTGACCACCAACTCGCCTGATGTTAAGCGACGTTGTGGTCTAAGATGGAGCACGACGACCTATAAGGTACTTATTCACTCTAGCCTTGAAGTTTTGTAGAGTGAAGAAGTACAAAGACGGCAGTTGAGTGAGGCGCTACAAGTGCGCTACTGACCCGTTTTCGGAACGGTTACACCGGACTACATCCCGAAACACGACTAGGTCATTTCACGCCATGGCTTGGTCCGGTGGGTGGTAACTAGCCACGGCCGAAGGCTCCCACCAGAGTTTGATACCCGGTTAGCACTACCCGGGGACCACGTGTAGGGAATCAGAATAGAGTCTACTCCTACGGAATACTCCTACGGACGTGGGTAGCTCAGCCCCCAAAATATAATATGTAACTAACTGCGCCCAGCGGTTTCACCCGCGGTTAAACCTATGTCTGTGCTAAATTTTATCCAGATCTGTTCAGCCGTTCTGGCGTGAAAAAGTAACAAACATCCATCCATCTATCCATCCATTCTTAGAAACTTTCGCGTTTATAATATTATTAGTAGATAAGCAAAAAAGACGATCAAAGCTGTTGATTTTTCTTAAAATAACTCTTTTCTTTTTCTCGCGTTGTCTAATGAAAAAAATGGTATTCTAATACGAACATTGTACAACCTACAACGCTCAGTAAAAGAATTTCTAAATAGGCAAATATTCGTTGAAGCTTTGTCTACGGCTCATTCGTTCTTTAGTGTAAAGAAAATCGTTAGACAAACAAATTTTGGGATAAATTCCTCCAAATTTCTCTCAGATGAACGTTTCTTTAGCGTTAAGAGTCCTCCCACTCGGCAAGAGCTAGGAAAGTATTTCACGACTTTTAAACTGCTAAGTTCAGTACGCTATCGAACAACTATAAAAGATATTCAATTTCCCGTACCTATGTTTTCTAAAACACTAGCGGTTTTGCCCGCGGTTTCGCTCACGTTTTATAGCCTATGTCTATTCTATGAGGAATAATGTAGCTTTCTAATAATGAAAGAATTTTTGAAATCAGACCAGTAGTTTTTGAGTTAATTCGTTACAAACATATTTGCATACAAATATTTCCATAATGTAATATTATTATAGATGATGAAGCGATGATAGCCTAGTTGGAGAAGGTCCACCTCTCAAGCCAGAAGGAGCGGGTTCAAAACCAACCGACGGCACATACCAACTTGTTCTTGTGTGAACATATGTGCGTATTGTACGTCGTCTACTAAATGATTGGAGCCGTGTATGGCGACAGGCTGACCCCCTGTCACATTTCGGACTGAATAGTGTGGGTGTTGTATTACACCTCTGCCAGCCCTCGGGGGAAAGGCTTCTCCCAATTATTATTTTTTTATTTGAAAGCAAGTAAGCATCATTTCGCTACTATGTCTGTTTCTACTATAATATTATTACCTACTAATTACTAGGTATCTGTGAGCTGAAGACATCGCGACTGACGTCTGACTTCCTCTACAGGACGTTTTCCTAAACCGATTTTTGTAAAATTTTGTGAGCAGATTCGATAACACTGGCCTACAAAAATAAATTGTTTTGGTGCAGCTCTGTTCGCATCTGTAGTCGGTAAAGTAGGTAGTATGAACTACATTGCTGCTACTAGATGTCAGCTGACAGCTCTGGTTTACCTACAATTTTTATTTTAAATATTTTACGGTTTTATTCAAAATCAGTCCATGTTATAACTACTTTTATGACATTAATCGTATAAATTTATGATGGCAAGTAATTCAAGAAGTTGCATTAACGATCCTGAAATGTTTTGTTACATATGCGGTGAGCATATAATGAAAAATCGATTAATGACACGGTAATTCGCTTGTATTCTGTATACTTTCTTCCTCATAAACAAGAGCTGCTATGAAAAATGTGACTAGTTTTCTCGTATCAGCTCACAAAATATACCTAAATCTGGTCTAAAATCTTAGGCACCAAAATGAGTGTAGGCCAGTGAATTGAGCAAATAATAAAAATATGGAAATTTTGAGTTTTTTTTTTTTTTTTCAAATTATGTCATAGACGTTTTGGTCGCTAACGCTCGCTCGGTCGATTAGAAAAAACCTCATATTCCTCGAGAGATTTATAAAGATTTTTCCTTATTTCACGTTAACATAAATAAGCTTATAAGATACCTATATGGTGGGACAACCAACAAAATTGCGTAAAAATATAAACGTACCAAGAAATGATATAAAAATGATAATAATAGAAACACATTTTTGATGCCTTTACTCGGGTTTCATACTTACGGGTTTCATATATGTGTAGCACTCATGACCACTTACACTAAACATAAGAATTGCCTAAGTCCTTACTTAACTTACCAGTTGCTTTAGGGGGCTGAGCTACCCACGTCCGTAGGAGTGTACTCTATTCTAATTCCCTACGCGTGGTCCCCGGGTAGTGCTAACCGGGTAGCAAACTCTCGTCGACCTAGTCGTGTTTCGAGATGTGGTCCGGTCACCGGTGTAGCCGTTCCGAAGACGGGTCTGAGCAGTAGCGCTCTTGTAGCGTCTCACTCAACTGCCGTCTTTGTACTTCTTCACTCTACAAAACTTCAAGGCTAGAGTGAATAAGTATCTTATAGGTCGTCGTGCTCCATCTAAGACCACAACGTCGCTTAACATCAGGCGAGTTGGTGGTCAAACGCAGACCTATTCTACATTAAAAAAAAAGTTTAATCTACTCAGTACTCAGCTTTAACAGGGCTCACTGAACGAAAATTCAAATCACAGTCATGTTAAAAACTACATTAATGAAATATTAGAAGTTAAACAATAATTTAGAAGACAAAGAAGAAGGAGGCGGTCGAGTCTATTTAAAAAAACTTTGACGTTCATAAGTGTATATTTGATACCCAAATTGAATAAAAACATTTTGACTTTGACTTTAAGATATAAACAACAAGAACAATTAAAAGGGAAATAGGCTAAAATTCAGTTCTAAGATTTTAACCGACTTCCTAAAAAGAGGAGGTTCTCAATATAGCTGTATATGTATATTTTTTGTATGTATGCAACGTGATTACTCCATCGATTGTGAAACGATTTTAATGATTTTTTTACAATACAATACAATACAAAAACTCTCTATTGACACCAAATACAAATAAATCTAAACTAAACACTCAAAAATAAAGGCGCAATGGGCGGTCTTATCCCTTAAGAGCGATCTCTTCCAGACAAGCTTTGGATGGAATAAAACATTATGATTTAGCATGGACGGTGGTGTGTGCTAAAGAAAATTAATAATAATTAAGGTTAAATAAACTTACTAATTTTTTGTGTTTGGTAGATATACTTTATCGAAATCGGTCGAGCAGTTTTTAAAATTTCAATAAAAGTCAAAAATGGTTCACATGGATGACAAATTACAGGATGGGAAGTCAGTTTTTCAAGCTTTGCTTTTTATGCCTGCTTTGACTGCCTCGGTGGCTCACCTGTCGGCTCAGTGAACCTGCCTTCTGAGCTTGGAGGGCATGGGTTCGATTCCTACCTAGGGCAAATATTTATGTGATGAACATTTGTGTTTGTCCTATGTCTGGTGTTAATTATCTATTTAAGTATGTACTTAAAAATATATGTGCATGTTTATCAGTCTCTGGCTGCCATAGTACAAGCTTTGCTTAGTTTGGGGTCAGACGATCGTGTGTGCAAGTGTCCCGAATATTATTATTATATTATACTAGCTTTGCCCCGCGGTTTCACTCGCGGTCCCAGAGGAACCGTTTATTTTTTCGGGATAAAAAGTACCCTATTCTGTACCCCAGACAACGTGTATGCAACATTTCGAGATGATCGGTTAAGTAGTGGAGACATGAAAGCGTTACAAATAAACAAACAAAAAAACTCACTATCGCATTTATAATATTAGTTAGAATTACATACATTTATTTGTACATACTTTGTTAGTTACAAGTAAAGCTATATAAAATCGTGCTAAAAAGGATCACTTATCTCCTTCATCCCTCCATCCGCGACTCCCATAAACGAGCCATAAACTCTTATTCACCATCATTACAAAACCATTATAAATTGACGTATCAAAAAGATTTAACTCCTCATAATAAAAGTTTTTACGCGATTTTCCGCTATAAAGTATGATATTCGGAAAATTTCTTTGGGTATTATGTAATGGCACTCGCTAAAAGTTGTTCGGCGATTTACATGACGCGCTCGTATAATAGAATAGAATAGAAAAAGTTTGTTTTTGTAACAATATCACAAGCTCAGATCAACCTAGAGAATAAGATGGCGCGCGTATGATTTAGGTGAAGCCAAAAACCATTCAAAAACTACGCTACTGTCGTGTATGTACACAACACGCACACATTGACTCAAAATAACTATGCTACTCGCTTGGTTATTCTTACCTTGACATTAAGTGCATTGGTTTATGATATAATTTCGTATACATAGTGCATTATAAAAGTGTGGCCAGGACTACATTTTGAGGTTCTTTTTAGAAACTGTGCAGTTTTTTTACAAGTCAATTTTGAGAAAGCCGTAACATTAAACTCTTACAAATATGTGCAGTTTTAGAATATTAAATTTACTAATTGGAACGGAAATGGCTAACGTAGAGTTTGGGAATTAATATTAGTTTTCGTGCAATTGTAAATGTTTTCCATGGCAACATTACCACGCTCACAAGTTTAATAAAGAAGTGGCTTCACCGAAATATAACGCAGTGTTCCATTTTTTCCTCTAGGTTGATATGAGTTCGCAGTAATATTGAAAGTATGACAAAAGTATTTCGTTCGAGTATGGCGCATCCCTACAGGAGAGACAAGCAAACATGACTCTTGATTTAATGTCATTTGTCCTAAACTTCTTTAGTTTACGTTCGGTTTCACTATAGTGGTGCTAAACTATCTTAAAATCCATTAAACGATACCCTTACGCATTTTGAATAACACAATACAATACAATACAAAAACTGAAAAAATATAAATCTAAACTAAACACTCAAAAATAAAGGCGCAATGGGCGGACTTATCGCTTAAGAGCTTTAATAATTAAACAATTTTAAAGACGATAGTTTGTGTTTTTGTGTTTATGTTTATCTAACTCTAATTTTATATACCTGTAATGTATACGCTTTACTCCCGGGTAGCACCGCGGAGCGCAGCTAGTTATCTATAAAAACGGCAGAAAATCATATCTGTTGTATTGGAACCTCCTTAAATATTTATTTTATTCTTTTTTTTAGTATTTGTTGTTATAACGGTAACTGAAATACATCATCTGTAAAAATTTCAACTGTCTAACTATCACGGTTCATGAGATACAGCCTGGTGACAGACAGACAGACGGGCGGACGACAGAGTCATAGTAACAGGGTCCCGTTTTAACCTTTGGGTCCGGAACCCTAAAAACTAACGGTTTCTATAAGATAGTAGTTGGAACCGCGTGTTGCACCCTTAGACAATAGAAGGTCCAAGGGCGCAGGAAGTATCCTAATACGCAATGACAAAACTTGCTAAACAAAAAAGATATTTAATTCAATCAAACGAAAGTCTATAAATTGTGTTCAAGCGTTTTCCAGTCCAACATGAGCCTAGTAGGCCGACAGCTTAAGCGCCAAATAGCACTTTTCTTCGAACAAAATCCTGAAAGCGAATACGTAAGCGTTAACAGTTTTGACATAGCGCGAAGAGACGCTCGATTTAGGTCGCCGGGAGAGAGCTTGGTGTTAGAGAAGAGCGGGTTAGTGTGAAATTGACACAACACTAGTGACAAGTGTTTGTAAGCTAGTTTGAGTATAAAAATGTGTATGTTACGTGCGTATGCGTATGTGTGTGTGTGTGTGTATGAGAGAGAGAGAGAGAGAGAAAGAGAGAGTGAGGGAGTGGGTAGGTGAATGAGTGAGGGAGTGAGTGAGTCAGTCAGTAAATGAGTGACTGTGTGTGTGGGATGAGGTTATGTAGCAATCTATCAGATAAGACAATGTCCAGTTGTGGGCTATAGTGGAATTGAGCTGATGATGGCTGACGTTGACACAACGACTTTACCGGATCTAGTGGTAAGGCTATGGGGCTCAAGCCCCTCTAAAGCTGGCGAGTCCACAAAGCTGGTGCGTTAGTAGGTATTCGACACGTTCAAATGCTATTAGCTCCTAATCTCAGAATAGAGTTCCTGTTCCGTTCCCCAAGTTTCCACCAAGAATTACTACTTACGTAGGCAAGACGATTTAACAGTTCAACCACTTTAACCTCTCATTAGTAGCTAACTCCGAGTTATAATAAATAATAATAATAAATTCGGGACACTTCCACACACGGTCGCCTGACCCCAAACTAAGCAAGGCTTGTACTATGGGTGCCAGAGACTGATATACATACTTAGATATTTTTAAATACATACATAAATAGATATTATAGTAGTAGTAGTAGTATTAGTTAAAAAGATAACCCGAATTCGTGCAAGTGGCCCTTATGAATAGGTCCAAAGTGTCTTATTAGTTACATGTTTTTGGGTAAGAGGGGACTGACGATAACCTTTATACAGCTTACCATCAGCCGTGTCAAGCCCCTTCCAAACAAACTTCTGGATCCGACACTGAGTGACTGAGTCACTGAGTGACGGATCCAGCCATGACAACAACTGTACCATTTCCAATCAAAACACCGTATTTAAAAAGACATTCGCACCCAGCCCGCACCCGGCCAAAGCCCGGTGATTATGCGAAATAACCGACAATCGCAAATGGAAAAAGGAATGGAATTGCAATCTATTTGGGCTTATTGCGTGTCCGGATACTCGTTTAGTTAACGCCTCTTTACGCCCTTTTTTCGCCCCTGTGCCGACTTTCTAATCTACGTTATTGGGTTTGGGCGGACAGAGACTGGTTTTTACCTGATGCGAACTTTCTAGAATCTAATCTAGTCTATACTTTTGTTTGGTGGACTTTTGTAATTCCACATTCGTACCTAAAAATTAAGTAACTCTCTTCCTCTTACATAATAATATAGTTGAGTGCTGAGTGTAGTATTCTTAACAGATAATTATGTTATCATAGTGCCTAAGTACCTAATTCTAAATGTTGGCCTAAATCAACTGAATGAGTGCTAGCAACACATACAAAAAAAAATGCAGTCTATGCTCTGCTGTGTAAGGTTTTCCGAGCGAACTGTCAAAAGAATGTCAGTGGGGTAGCGCCTGAGTCGCCCGCCCCGCCAAGCACGGAAGAGGACGGATCTCGTATTGTTTTTCTTTGGCGTCTTTCTGTAGTATTCATCTGGGTGTCCATTCGATTCATACTGCAATTACCCACATATTGTACATGGTTTGGATTATTAGAAGTATTAGTTGTTTACATTTACATTAAGGTGGTTTTGAATACCGTCCCTTCAGAAATAGTTTACATGAGTTTATATGTTGCACTAAATCTGTACATACATATAAGTACATCAGCTTATGAAAGCTTTGTTACAAACTTTTAGAGTACTACAAAGCCATAAATACCGGCCAAGTGAGAGTCGGACTCGCGCACGAAGAGTTCCGCACCATAACACTAATATTATAAAGACGAAAGTTTGTGAAGGTGTATGTTTGTTACTTCTTCACGTTCAACCGGGTGGACAAATTTCGATGAAATTTGATATGGAGGAAACTTATACACCAGATTAACACATAGGTTACTTTTTAAGCACGGGTAAAACCGTGGGGCGGACCTAGTTATATTAAAAACGGCACAATAAAACACGTTCGTTGTATGGGAATTGGGAGCCCCCTCAAAATTTTATTTTTTACTGTTTTGTAATATTTGTTGTTATAGCGGCAACAGAAATACATACATAATCTGTGAAAATTTCAACTGTCTAACTATCCCGGTTCACGAGATACAGGCTGATGACAGACGGTCAGACGGACGGACAGCGGAGTCTTAGTCTACGGAACCCTAAAAAAGTAACTATAAGTCTGTTGTTAAAGTTTTTATTAATCAAATAATTTTTGGGGCTAGTTACTGCGCCATTATGAACTCTGTAAATGTTTTCAAAGATATATTTAACAAATTTTACATTTAACCAATGACACTAATATTTATTAATGCGAAAGTTTGAATGAATGGATGTTTGTTACTCAATCACGCCATAACGGCTCTGGATTAAATTTGGCACAGACTCTCAATATAGTCTGAAAAAAAAACACATACTTTCTAATAGCGGGTAACAACGCGGCGCGAGTTAACAATGAAAAATACAATTAAAAATTCTCAAAGTTCCAAATAGTTTGTCGTTAAAATGTTTAAATCGTTTATGAAACTTTCAGAGCCTTTAAATCTAGGCAATAACATTAAAAAACTAAGGCCTAATTTACACATCTGTTTGAATAGCTTTTCTTAAAAGAAGGCTTAAAGTTTTTGTAAGGGATCAAAGTGTTTTACAACAAATGTTTTACACAAAATGTTTTTGTGCTTGATTTTAATTCTGTAAGTTCTCTGAGATACATTAATTCTATTTGAGTGAATACCTGTCCAAATGAATAATAATGTTAGTATGAAGACTTTACAACTGGATACAGTTAAGCATAGTGAGTCCAAGCGCCAAATTCCATTTTTTGATTTTTTTGCATTTTTGTAATCCTTAGGGCATAATTTAGCCATAGAAAAAGCACTCTTGTAGCAGTTGAACTCTTAAGTGGTATTTTTTGATACCCCGTCCAAGCGCCTTCTATAGCAAATGGTATATTTCGATACGCAACACAAGTCCAATAACCAATTTAAAAATAACAACCAAATTGTATAATAAGAAAACACATTTCCATTTATACATTACAAGCCCAAACGACGTAGTGTTATGCATAAGTAGTCCACGCGACATTTGTTTGTTACTTGGACTAGTTTTGCAGAACTAGAAACGTGAGTTTGATTCCAAACGCAACCCAATAATTCAAGCATTTGTCGCATAGGCTTGTGATGCATAAAAATAGTTGAAGTTAACTACTCACTTCCTTCTCTCCCTGCCGCCACAATTAGAAATGACTCAGCAGCGGCAAAGGTATATTTGATTACTATCTACGCCACTGGAGCAACTATGCCAGCGCCCCAGAGCTTCACTCCGGTATTTTAAGGAGTTGGGTAGGCTCGGGTAAGTGCTGGCAGAGTGAAATGCACAAAACACCCCAAGTGGGACTGCGATCAGTGCAGGACTTAACGCCCTCACCTCGAATAATAATAAGAATAAGCTGAGATGATACTCACAGGAGCCCCCTGGAAGTCATCAGGAAATACTACGACGAGAATAGCTTACGACCAAATCCGTCCAAGATCCAGTCATGCGCCTTCCATCTCCGAAACCGTCAAGCCGGACGCTCACTCTACATATCCTGGCGAGACATCGCTATAAAGCACTGTTACAACCCAACCAACCTAGGAGTAAAACATGACAGGCCACTGACTTACAAACAGCACTGTATGAAAACAAAATTAAAAGTTACCAGGAACAATTTACTCTCCCGCCTCATTTCGACCTCATGAGGCACCTCACCTCAAGTACTGCGCACATCCGGGCTAGCACTCTATTTCTCAGCTGGGAAATACGCGTGTCCGGTGTGACACCGTTCCACCCATGCTAAGGAAGTAGATGTTGCACTCAATGAAACATGCAGAAAATAACTGGCTGCTTGAAACCCACCCCCTGAAATCTTATTACCCTCTTGCCGGCATTGTTCCCCTAAAATTCCGCAGAGCTGTCGATTGCTCTACTAAAAAAATAAGCAAGAACTTTTGTTCTTGCTTATTTTTTTAGTACCCAGGACACCCACTCTACAGTTTTTTACCCCCCGGTCAACAGCCTCAAGAGTCGCAAAGGTTTTCTCAGTTCCACAAAGGCGTTACCCACCCATCCCCGATAGTCCTGCTACAAACTGTGGCTGGAAAGGTGCGCACCACCACAAGAGTTCGTAAAACCGGCAGAGGAACACCCCCAGGCAACGACTTAACGTAGCCCACGTGGAACTCGCTAAACAGACTTCGCTGCAAGTTTAACATGAGCAAGTGGGGGGTTCTCTGACACGGGTTCTCACGAGTGTGGCTGCGACGCAATGTCCTGCCCTCAGTGCCACAAAAGCTGCTCACTAAGTGACCTGATGGAGGCCTAAAAAAAGATCATGCATTAAAAATAAATGTCGAGACAAGCGAAGAAGAGGAAGAAAGCGTAGAAATTGATGTAGAGAGAAAAAAGGTAGAAGAGGACACAAATGTTTTAAATAAATGGTAACGCTTTGGGCTACTGGAAAGCCTGTTTCAGAAAAAAATTGGAAGATTTAAGAATCACCGTTCCCCTATATTCCAAACGACGCTATGTCATTTTATAAAAAAAAATGATTTCAGACGACACGATTGATATTGAAGGTTTTAATGGTCATTTAGATTTTGATCCAGATCATGTCTAGAGTAGATTTAGTATCTACCTACTCTATCTTACTCGATATGTTCTCATCAAACATCTGTCTTATCATCAAACATATGTCCGTCTAAGTTAATATTATCCTGTCTGTAATATGCCATTGCAGACATGCCATTTTCATAGCTTTTCATTTATTTTTCTCAGTCCTGATTATCATCTACCAATTTATGATGCTAAGCAAGTATGGAAAAATATATATTTTTTTATTTAATCGATAGGAAATGGACATTAATGTCCCTTGGACTCGTTTTGCAAAATGAGAACAGCATATTATTGCTAGTCCACGTGCATTTTCAGCTATTTATGGCCCTTGGACTCGTTTTGCAAAATGAGAACATCATATTTATTGAGAGTCCAAGTGCATTTTAGCTATATCTTCCAAAATAAATACTTATTTTGTGTTTTTTTCTTGTAATATGTTAAATTACAAATAGAAGCTTCGATATAAATAGATTTACTTTCAGACGATACAAATGCAAACCTCCTGCCAATAAAAACGCGTTTATGTAATTTCCCAAAAAAACGAAAATGGCGCTTGGACTAACTATGCTTAACTGTATCCAACTCGTATGTGTACAAAAGTAATTACTGTACAATAATAATTGGGATGGCTTTTATCGACTTTAGAAGCTATTAATTAAAGCTCTACTACATGACTGGAGCCCGGTGTATGGCAACAGACTCGCCCCCTGTCACATTTGGGACTGAAAATCGTCCGGCAAAGTGTGGGTGTTGTACACTTCTGCCAGCTCCTTGGGGAAAAGGCGTGACGATATGTATTTAAAGTCGCAAATAAAAAGCATACCTAGATATTATTACGTGTATGTGCTACTATAGTTATTCTGATAAATATTAACTAGTACTTCTGTGAGCTGGAGATATTTCTCGACTGATTCTCGTGAAAATTTGTGAGCAATAACTATACGAATTTTTTTTCTAACTCTTAAAATTTCAAGAGAATCGATTAAGAAGTGCGACCTGCGGTGCTATTCACGATCGGAAACGTTTCCGATCGGATCCCAGAAATTTCAAACTCAAATTGTTCGAATCTCAATCTACTTTAATACATTTTGGAATAGGGAATCAAGTATAAATCCGATCGGAAGAATTAATCACGTGTAAAACTTATGAGTATAGACTGAGATTCGAATAATTTAGGTTTAAATTTTTGAAATCCGAACGGAAACGTTTTCGAATGGTTGTGAATAGCCTGCTAAGACAAATCCGCAGAGACTCTTCGCTCGGTGGATAATAAAAGTTCGCCTAGGCTGATTCCCACCGACTTGACCATTCACTCTCGCCTCATAATCTGTTTCGTCAATCTTCTTTCATACCTCATAATATTAATATTTTGGTTGATAAGAGACGAATCCCATTTCAATTTCGTTCCTCTCGTCGCGAGATGAGAACATTGTCATTGTCTTCGACATTACATAACAACGTTTGAGTCGCAATCCAAACCGAGCGCTATTCTGGAACGTTTGAAGTTATCTGTCTCTTTCAGTCGCATGACATTTCCAATGAGATAGACAGTAAAAGCAAACTTCATATAGGTCATGGTATAATAATATACTCCGCCAGGTATGGCATTCAGAAACACGTAGTGGCGTCAATCGATGCTTAAGCAGGACTAAAATAAGTCATTCACAACAAGTTCGAAAGAGACGGATGACGATGATGTCATTATGTGTTTCCTGAATGCTAGACCTTGTTTTGTTAGAATAGAAAATTCATATTCCTTGATGTACATAACGCGACGTTAAAGCGGAATTACACTAGATATTAGTTCAAGTAACAATTTTGAGAAGAAACAAATCATATAGTTCTTTTACAAAAAGGTTACAATTTTGCTAATCTATCTATCAAACAATTTGGCAATTTAGTGGAAACGAACGAACACTAAACGAAACTGTCGCACGAAAGAGATAACGCTCTACGAAGCCGAGTCTCTTTCCAAAAGCCGATGTGTAATATTAATCGCCGGGTACTGTCGTTGCTTACAGCCTCGGGGATGACGTTTGTTTTCCTCTACGTCGCATTCCTCAACCGATTTTCGTGAAATTTTGTGAGTAGGTTCGATATTTATATAGATTTTTTCGACCTGTTGAGGAAGAAAAAGATCCAAACATAATTCTGACATACAAGAGCATTTTTGTCGACGCTTCGTTCGCTAGCGCTTTTTTTTTAAATCAATCTTATGTTTATTTTTGTTATTTTTGCACACCCTGTCCCATACTCATTTGTCGTATCCTCTCCATCCTAAGGTTGCCTGGAAGAGATCGCTTTTAGTGATAAGGCCGCCAGTTGTTACACTAGATAATAAATTTTATTATAATTTTTCTCTTGTTGTTTTGTTATTTGTGGTGTGAACAATAAAGAGTTTATCTATCTATCTATCTAGCGCTCTAATATTCCCGTTGGTCACCGCTGCTAAACGCAGGCGTGACCAGCGGGTACAAACTTGGGACCCTATTCGGAGATTTGAGATTTTCATCTCACTTTTTTTCGTCCTTGTTGCTCTCGTTCTAAACGTCATACCTATGACGTTCAGAACGAGAGCAACTCTCACACCTGTGAGAGTGACCAAGATAAAATCTTATCTCATCTCACACGCTGGAATAGCCCCCTTGGACATTTGACAGTTCGGGGTCTCAGATCGAGATGAACCACGAGACAGTCTCGATCGCACCAGAATAGTGAACGCGCAATAAGCACAAAGAGACTGGATTAAAATGTCCGCGAGTACAATTCTTAGATCACGTAATCTGATAACCCGACGCTCGGGGCTTCGCATTTTGAGGCTTTGAACGTTGAAATATGGCTGATTTTACCGATAGACGGGTCTAGATAATAATATTAAAAGTCAAGCTTGAAAACCGACTTCCCATCCTGTAATTCGTGATCCATGTAAACATTTTTTTAGACTTTTGTTGGTATTTCAGTCTAGTTGGAGAAGGCCTGCCTCTAAAGCCAGAGGAAGCGGGTTCGAACGCAGCCGACGGCACGCACCAATCTGTACAATGTGTGAGGTGTAATACAAGACCCACACTTCGCCGAACGATATTAATTCCCAAATGTGACAGGGGGCAAGCCTGTCGCCATACACCGGGCTCCAGTCATGTAGCAGATGACGTACAATACGCACATATGTTCACACAATGAACAAATAGATGCGTGTCGTCGGCTGGGTTGAAACCCGCTCCCTCTGGCTTGAGAGGCGGACTTTCTCCAACTAGGCTATCATCGCTTACCCTTACCCTTTTCCACAGTCGGGTAAAACCTTTTCCATTAATCTAACGAAAACGAGCTGAAAAAGCAAAAGCAGCTTGGCTCAGCGATTTCCCTTAAAAAATTATGTTCACACAATGAACAAATTGGTGCGTGCCGTTGGCTGGGTTAAAACCCGCTCCCTCTGGCTCGAGAGGCGAGCTTTCTCCAACTAGGCTATCATCGCTTACCCTTACCCTTTTCCACAGTCGGGTAAAACCTTTTGCATTAATCTAACTAAAACGAAAACGAGCTGAAAGAGCGAAAGCAGCCTGGCTCAGCGATTTCCCTTAAAAATATAACACCGGCTCTCATAACCACTTACCCCTAAATTCAAACACGTCCCAATATAAGGAAAAGTTAATATTCGCTCGGGAAATCCCTTAAACCCTTGGAACCTTCCGCTAGGTCTAAGTCCCTTTAATTCAAATAGGTTTCATACCGTAAGCCGGGTTGACTCGCTTTTGTTACTGAATTCACTTGACGTGGCAAAAATGCAATTTTTCACTTACATCCGAGTACAATGTTAATGTTAGTACAATCTAATGGCACCTTATGAACACTTGTGTAGTTTTAGTAAGATAATTGAGGTAAAAAAACGTACCTATCAGAAATATATATTACGCCCACCCACGGTTTCACCCGCGGTTAAAAAGTATCCTATGTGCTATTCTAGACTATAGTCTCTCTGTGCCAAATTTCATCCAGATCTGTTCAGCCGTTCTGGCGTGAAAGAGTAACAAACATCCATCCATCCATCCATTCTTACAAACTTTCGCGTTTGTAATATTAGTAGGAAATTGTAAGGTTCATTAGTATTAAGTATATACTCGTATGTAAATAAGTACGAGTAAGTGTGTAAAGTTGATATCAATATTTTTGGATACATCAAAATGTTAAATTCAATTGTTTGTTTCGATTTTGGTCACGTAAAGAAGGCAGGTTCACTACCAACTGAGTCATCGAGGCAGTTAAAAAATAAGTCAGTCATGAGTTGTACCAGGATCGTAGCAAATGGAAAGAAGTGGTCTCTACTACGCTATTGTCACCCTTACGTAAACGAGGAGTGCCTATATTGTATGTACAAGATGTTGTTTTGCATTCCCGCAATATTTATGGCGTCGATTGTACTATGTATACCAAACGTTAAAAAAAGACTGATATCTAAACTAAGTCTGTATTTTTGCTCAAGTATTTGAACGCATTGTTTACTCGTAAGCCATTGTATGGTTGATAACCAAAAAACCAAGGGTTAGCATTCCGAGAGCTAACACGTGGTGACATCACTCATCATCGTCATCTATCTCTTTCGAACCTGTTGTAGAGACTTATTTCGGTCTTGCTTAAGCTTCGATTGACGTCACTAGGTGTTGCCCACGTGATCATTTTTGACTTGGCATGCTGTAACTGGCAGAGTATACTATCCCATGATTATATCGGTCTCATTTATTTCTGAACTCACCAGGCCATCAAATCCGGAGAAAATGCATACACTTTCATGTTCAACTTTTGTTTTTAATTTTTTTTTTCCAACTTTAAAGTTTCCACTAATCAAAAACTAACCTTAACCTTTCGGTTGGACTTGAACCTGATCACATAAATATTAAGTAGTATGTTAATAACTAACCCCCTCCACCTGTATTCCCCTTAAATAATAAGTAAAGATTTATGTTAACAAAAGTCACGGTCCGGAGTCCGTGGAGTGTAATTTTTAAATATTTTTTTTTATTAAGTAGTACCAAAACGCGATCAACGATTAAGCTATGGGCCGGCAGGGTCATGTAGGACTCACATAGTACCCACGTACACACGAGTATAATTCAAATTGTAACTACTTTATTAAGATAATAAAGGTACTGTCCATTAAAATACCTTTTACGATAATTCTAGCTGCGCCCCGCAGTGCTACCCGCAATAAAAAAGCCGCCTATGTAGTAATCTAGGCCCTCAATTTCACTAAGCAATAGTTTTAAATTGTTAATGAATTGCCTATTCTACCGTTCTTAAACCGGTCCTAACTCTTGTTATTTTTATCGTGCATATTTTTTTGTGATTTTGCTCGAATACTTATAAGTGTGTACGTGCCCATCAATTGTTCAACGGGGATTTTGTATAATAATATTATATACGCACATATTTACAGACAAGTTTCAGTACAGTCTCATAACATTATGTAAACGTACTTCCAGTAATCCATAGAGTAAGCTGAATGGCCAGTAAGTGCTTGTACCCGACACTGGGCCTTTTAAAATCCTGCTAAAATATAAAATCTAAGAATATCTTGGTCCCTTATTTCCTGTATCCTCATTATACACATGATAAAGGAACAGTATTAAGGCGGTCGTTTTCGGGATATACTCGGGGGACAGTTTAATTAATTGTTTATGAGTTTTGTTTTGAGTTTAATGTTACTGAAATTACTGAGTGCTAACGTGTTGAAGATAATTCTGCCATACTGTGGGGTATACGAACGTTTGTATGTATAACTTGGAACAAATTTTTATTTGTTTTTTTTATAGACATTTTTTTGGTAATGACTGCCATGTTGTTTACAAAAGTCCACACACATATTTTTAAAATCTCACATCTCTGTAAGGGAACACTTAGGAAGTTCCTGAGTAAATAGCTGGCTCTGGAATGTGTTTTAAGTCCGCCTGAAGGCTTCTAACTTGGCTTGACGTCTTTTGGACAAACCACTGGAGCCTACAATCTTACCTATCATTTGAGCCTTCTGAGCCTCGGTAGCGCTTAGTAGTAAGTGTCAGCACCGGTCACCCATCTGAAAATTGACTTTGTAGAGTCAATTAGCACGTTTCACGTCATGTGTGCGGTTTGCGCCTGCGCACGAAGTCCCACGAAATTGCGCTGCTCAGGTGCCATGTAGCTATTTGTAGAGATAGGTAAATAACTAAATGAACTCTTTGTAAAATAACAAACAATAACAAAAAATAAAAATGAAAACAATAGTTCAAACTATTGTCACAACTGGCAGCCGCTAAGAGCGGTTTCTTCTAGGCATCCTTAGGATGAAGAAGAAATAATGTATTTGGAGTACTTAAAGCTCTTTTAGATTCTCTAAGTTTTGTAATGTAATTTAAGTCCAATTCACATTATACTGCCCCATTCACATCAATACTAAAGCATCACATCGCATGTCGATCAGAGACATTCATCATTTAGCGATCATCCTGTCAATCATACCACACAAATTTCCTAATTTTCACGACACAACGGACGGTACGTTCTGCAAATCCTCGCGTCATGCATGTAGTAACATGTCGGGAGTCCGTGACAAAAGAACAATAACTCATATTTTGAAGAAGAAAAAAAAAACAATTTTTAATTATGACATAAAATTTAACACTATCTGACATTATAAAATAAAATTGTTTAGGCCATGAGACCGCCCCTGAACTGTCAACTTACTCGTATCTATTGATTCGTTTTTCAATTTGATGTTTCTCCGGTTTCGTAGACGGTTGAATAATTTTTGGTTGTAATATGTGTAATATAAGTATATGGTTGTAATATAAGTATGTATGTTATTATTGTTGTTATGACGCTCAGATTTTGTTGTTGAAATACCATTTCAAATGTTATTATATTTTTTTGTATTTGTATTCTCTATTTTTTTTTGTACTGTGAAACACACATAATCAACAAGATAATAACAACGCAACAGTAAGAGAAAATAGTCGTACAATCCCTCTTTTTCATGACTCCCAGAAAATCTGGGTGTGATGTTACTATTAGATTAAACAAGTAACAATATTAAAAGAAAAAAAAACCGGCTCCAAATTATTGTACTTCTACTATCTACTATCTAAACGAGTCAAATACCACCTCACATGTTGAAATCCATCAAACTATTCAGGCTGTAGGCCGTGCCAAAGAAACCTCATACATACCCACATACGTACATACATACACTCGAAAAATATAACCCTCCTTCTTGCGCAGTCGGGTAAAAATACCATTTTTTTTACACAATTTACACTGTGTAATTATTAATTACGTATATTTTTGTCGAATGTAAGTTAGTGGGTTTTGGTCTAAGGCAGTCGATTTTTGCAGATTAATAGAACACCTGGCTGCTGGCATTCTAATCCATTGTCGCCGTAACCGACGCGAAATGAGTTTTTATACTTACTTCATCCATACTCTGTATGTATTTTCGTGTGTGGTATTCAAGGTCTTTGAGACGCGAAAGTAAAAAAATAGAATTGAAAAAAAAAGAGATTTTTAAGCTTTAGATAATATTTCTAACATTCAATTTCAAACACACCCAAGCTGAGCGTCGTTTCTGAATACAGTCTTAGGGGCCGCATTCTAAAACGACGCTCAGTCATGAATCTAGATTTAAGACTGTTTTGATGTATGGTTAAACCAGTTTCAAATCGGGATTTAAATTTGAGCGTCGTTTTGGCGTGCGGACCTTAGTGGCACTTAATTAAGTCTCTTGCATTAATTGATATACCTAGGGTTAAGTTTGTTGTAATAAATACCAATCAAAGTCAACTAAAAAATAAAAAAGTTAAGTAGAGTAAAATTGTCTGGTGCACAAAAATAGTAAAAAGTAGATTGAAATTAATTCAATGCGAATTTAAGGCCGTCTACTAAAACCCGCGCAGACATCCGCTCGCGTGTCTGTACTGAAAAATACGAGTAGTATGAGCGGCGCCATGGTATAATAATATACTCCACCAGGTATAGCCTTCCGAATCAAAAATGGTCACGTGAGCAACACGAAGTGACGTCAATTGATGCAAGACCGGAATAAGCAATTTACATCAAGTTCGAAAGAGACGTTGAAGATGACGAGTGACGTCATTACGTGTTTGCTCCCGGAATGCTAGTTTTTACCTTGTTATTTTGGAACATGAGCGACGAAAGCTGCCCCGCACGCGTGCGGTTTTAGACACGACCGCATGGTGTGAACCATCGACAGGCAAAAAATGTTTTTTCAAGGCTTACACTCTAGCCTTGTCTTCAAGAAACAATTTGATTTTGAGATTTTACATCCTTGTACTATATATCTAGCGAAGGTGCAGACGAACGCGACATGCTTTTGCATGAGTTTTGACAGAATCCCTTGGCCTAAACACAGAGGCTTCGGCCGTGGCTAGTTACCACCCACCGGACCAAGCCATGCCGTGAAATGACCTAGTCGTGTTTCGGGATGTAGTCCGGTGTAACCGTTCCGAAGACGGGTCTGAGCAGTGGCGCAATTGTAGCGCCTCACTCAACTGCCGTCTTTGTGGGTCGTCGTGCTCCATCTTAGACCACAACGTCGCTTAACATCAGGCGAGTTGGTGGTCAAACGCCGACCTATTCTACATAAAAAAAAAAAAAATTAAATGAGAGTGTCATAGAAACTCTACGTAAATCTATCAACTATAAATTACAAATTTAAAAACCCTCCTATTTTCATCAAATATAGCTAAGAACACTCTAGACTAAAACAAAAAGAACACACACACATTCACATGTACGCACGCACTTACACACACACTCACACACACACACTCGCACACAGACACGTCAAACTTATAACACCTGCTAAACACAAACCCCATTTAAAACCCAGTCAATGCATATACTCGTAGGTACCTTTTCTCTGGCGACTCACGGCATCCCACACCTGTTTGCACAGAGGGGAATTAGGCCGGTCCTTCCCCGGACGAAACAATCCGTGCGCGCTGTTTACTAATGAATCCTGTCGCTGCTGGCAGGAGGTACGGTGCTGGAAGCGACGGGCTGGAAAATGTAGAGAGAGACATAAGATAGGCTACGTGTCTGCTGGAAATGTGCTAGGAAAATGAGAAGTGCGCAAAAAAATAACCACCAAAAGAATCACCTCACTGTGTAAATGAAGTTATCCTATTGGTGTTTTTTTCCGAGCACATCACAAATTTTCCTTGCATATTTCCAGTGGACCCGCAGCTTTACAAGCCATAGCAGAGTTAAAAGTCAAATAAGCATTCAACTAAACAAAAATGTTGTAAGAAAACATGTAACATTCTTACAAGAAAAATAAAATACCCGGCTGCAAAATGTTATACCCTATGTCACTTCCACTATCAAGACGATTCAAATGACACCTCACATGTCGAAATCCATCAGGCTGGATGGCGTGCCAAAGGAACCTCATACATACGAGTACATACACTCGAAAAACATAACCCTCCTTCTTGCGCAGTCGGGTAAAAAATAAAGAGTGAAGTCAAAGCCGAAATATTTCTTAGTTTAAGAATAGAATAAAAGTATTGTTATTCTTAAAACTGTGTATAACCCAAAGGTCTTATGAACTCACTGTTATACGAGTATTCTTACATTCCTTACAAAAATGCTTTGAATTGTGAAGAAGTGGATGTCTAGCAAAGTATGCGTATTTTTTCTATAATTAGCCATCTCTCCAAATTTTGCACGCCTCTTCAGGCATAACATAAAGCTCATAATTTACTGTAAGAACAATATTTATTACTCGTGTTTAAAGCAAATAAATGTATCTTTATCTTTATCTTTTTTATCTTTAAACTTATCCGATCATATGGCACGCCGCCACCGTGAAATGTTGTTTTGACTTCGGAAGTCGTTCTTAAGTTCAAAATTGAGCAAAATCAGTTTAGGATTTCTAAAGACATTGTCGGATTTACTAATGAACGTTGTATAATCTCGGAATAATTAATCAGTCTTTCACGATCGAGTTAAAAAATTTAAAGAAAGAAAAAGACAAAACAATGCATAACTATTCCGAGGCTATACAACGGAGGAACTAACTTATCTATATATTTTTTTGCTTGTTCTCATTAATTTCGACTAGCTGCGCCCTGCGTTGTTACCCGCGATTAAAAAGTGACCTGTGTTAGTCTAAGGTAAGGTATAAGCGGCCCCCGAGGGTTCTCGCCTTGTCGTGGCGGGGGGCTCAGTAGCCGTGGCCTCGGTAACCACAATGCAGCCAAGGTGGGCCGCTTCTTGAGGCTTTCCGCCCAAAGCACATCTGGAAGCGGTCTAAGTAGGGTGTGGGTCTGAATGAGCAGACCCACAATTGAGGCAGGGTGCAGTGTCGTATGGGTGATACTACAGCCGAAAGCTGGGGGCCGCGGCAGGAGAGGACTGTTGCTGTTTCGTTGTCACTTTCCCTACCTTCCGCGGCTCAAACGGGCTTGCCACCGTTTTGATGGTGGACGCGGTGGGGCCGCAGGAAGAGGCGTATCGGTGTATCGTTGCCGCTCTCCCTATCCTCTGCGGCCGAAGTGGCAGGCGGCGGGGCCACTCATTTGACCCGTCGCATGGGGGCCATGGGCGCCTAGACACGGGTGCTGGCTGGCGCCTACAGGCAAAATTGCTCCCCATGTGGCGGATGATGACAATGTGTCTGGTGATCAACACATCGTCATCGAGAGGAAGAGAGCGCAAGCTTGGAGAAGTGACCGAAGGGGCTGGCGCTGTCGGGGCCGCGAAAGAGTGCGAAAGCGTCCCCGTGGCCCCGACATTTTGCGCCAAGGTGGAACACTTTTGGTTCCTCATTTCTTATACGGACCGCTAGAGTGTAGAATACTCTGCCAGAGTATGTGTTCCCTGACATTTATAACCTGGGTGTCTTCAATTCTCGAGTGAATCGGTTTCTTCTAGGCAAGCGTGCTCCATCGTAGGCCGCATCACTGCTTATCATCAGGGATGTTGGCGGCCAAACGCAAGCCTATAGAGTAATAAAAAAACCCTTGGGTTTTTAGTAGGTAGGCCGTCAGTGACGTCCCACATAACCACTCTGTGCCCGCACCCGGGCTGTTGGTGGTATCCATAAAGGATTTTCCATAGGGTAAAGTATAAGCTAGTTCCATACCAAACTTAATCAAAATCCGTACACCCTATTAGTGTTAAGAAGGAACAAACACGCAAACATGGCAAAATTGCCCCAAAACCCTAAGGGGCAGAAGCCACTATATAAAAAAAAAAAAAAACACGCAAACGCACTTAATTTTCACTAACAAGAAATTATTTCAGGCTTTTCATTATTTTCGATAGAAACCTTTTTTTTCGTGCACATTTCCATCGGTTTCCACATCTGTGTATTTGCGGAGCAGTTTTCGCGAGCGTCGGTTTTGTTATTATTTAGGACGCGCGTCGTCCATGATTTAATTTCAAATACCGGGGCCTCCCGGCCGAATCTTTTGGATTCCTTTGATGTCAGCAATTTTTCTTTTATTTACCCACCTTTTGTCCGGATATTTTCTTGTGTCGTTACTTTCATAGGCTGCAAATGTGGGAATAAGTCTCCGGACAGATGTGTTTGGTTAGGATTTTTGTGGTTATTTATTTTAGGTTAGTTATTTAGGTTAGTCTAGAATGTTTATCTGAAGTTACAGTAACTAATATACTGAAGCGTAGGCCGCATGTTGACCATGGGACCTTCCTACGGTAGAAAAAATATCATGTTGTATTTTCATATTGTTTTAGTATTTTTCTTATTTTCTTTTTTAAAGGACAGTGCATGGATTTATAACCGTACGTCACTCGCCATAGAGGGTAACACTGAAAATCAGCGTCGCCGTGATTTGTGGCTGAGTGTTGTCCTTTTTGGCTTCACCGCACACGCAACTAAATTTAGTACTTATTAGTTAAGTTAATATAATATTTTCTATTTTTAAAATTATGTATGTTGTGTATCTTTATTATTCATAATTTTTTATGTCACAATGTATCTATTGTATAAGTGTGTGTGGTGTAAGTCAAATAAATATTTTTTTTCTTCCTTTCTTTCTATGTTTGATTCTAAAAAGGTAAAGAAGTTAAGAGCATCAAATAAAGCGCCGTCTATTTCATTCGTTTGGAAATAAATTTCTCATCAATCAGCTACATTATTTATGCTTATTTGTAAATTTTTACCATAAAACTATAATCTACATAAATAAAAGACTTAATTAGGCATAAACGTAAGTTGCACTTACGTGCTAATAAAAATCAAATATTATCAAAACCGGTCTGAAGAATGTTAAGATGTAGACCTCGCGAGGTCACAGTTCGGGGTGAACGACTACTTTATTCTAAAAACAACCAGCGTCATAACAGCCCTATCCTACTACGAGTACAAATGCAACGGCAACCAATCAAAGTTTCAATAAATCCTGACTAAGATATGAACTCCTGACGTTGCCAAATTAGTTTTGTGTGTATCTAACCCGACGCCAACTGTACCACTGCTATATTAATACTACAACTGAGTACGGTACGTATATCTATCTCTATCTTAATATATGTAAAGATCTATCTTGCGTCTTGTTCTAAAAGAATTGGCAAATGACAAAGATTTCACTGAAGCTGAGTATATTTTTTACCCGACTGCGCAAAAAGGAGGGGTATATATTATTCAAGTGTATGTATGTATCTAAGTATGCATATATGTACGTGCATCCTAGGGTTGCCTGGAAGAGATCGCTCTTAGTGATAAAGCCGCCAGTTGTTACACTACAGTCTAAGATTTTTCTGTTCTTTTGATTTTGTTATTTCTGGTGTGAACAATAAAGTGTTTATCTACTCGTATCTATCTAGATGCGCCCCGCGACTACACCCGCGGTCCCACAGGAACGGTTAAACTATTCGGGATAAAAAGTATCCTATGTCCTTTTCTGTAACCCAGACAACGTGTATGCAAAATTTCATTACGATCGGTTAAATAACGTAACACGTTATTTAACCGATCCGACCGGTTAACGTAATAGTTAGGGCGTGAAAGACGCCCTAACTATTACGTTACAAACAAACAAATAAACAATCAATCAAACTCACTGTCGCATTTATAAAATTAGTTATGATTAGGATAAGGATATGTGTGCATTTATGAGGTTTCTTGGCACGCCTTACAGCCTAAACAGCTGAATGGATTTTGAAATGTGAGGTGTCATTTGAGTCGTCTTGATAGTGGAAGCGACATAGGGTACAACATTTTGCAGCCGGGTTTTTAGTTTTTTCTATTTTTCTTTTGTTCTAGGTGTCTTGAGGTAGAATGAGTATCACCATCATCATTATCCACAATCTTCTTTATCGCACCGTTCGCGGTAGGTATGGGTACTATTTTTATATTAACTGCTAGTTATAAATACTCTTACTATGCCATCTTGTCTCGATCCCGTGCCACGCGGGCTTAGGCAGCCTAACTTTTTCTTTTCAAAATCCAATTCGGATGTCGGTTTTCTTATTTTAAAAGATAGATAGATACTTATAGATACGTTTTCTTATTTTAGATAATATTTTTACGTTATTGCAACTGTAGAACTATAAGATTGGTCCGGCCTAAAATTGTATCATATTACCATGATATTTACGTTTTGTTTTTGAAGCTGTGCGATCGCGAATCGTATCGCCGCGCAATAAAGTTCATGGTCGCGCAGCGTCGAAAACAAAACGTTATGTAACGGCAGGCCCGGACCAATCTTATAGTTCTACGGTTGCAACAATGAAAAAAAAATTATCAACAATAAGAAAACTATTTAAACGTATCTACTCGTATATGTATCGACTTCCGAATTGGATTTTGAGAAAAAATGGGAAAAAACTAATAAAAGTATTAAGTCCTTTCCAATTAAAAAAATACACAATTGGTTCACAAATAACGGAGTTATGTAGTAACAACATTTAAAATGAAACATTATTAAAAGAAAAACAAAAAACTCGGCTGCAAAATGTTGTACCCTATGTCACTTCCGCTATCAAGACGATTCACATGTCGAAATTCATTAAGCTGTTCAGGGTGTAGGCCGTGCCCAAGGAACCTCATACGTACATACATACATTCATAACCCTCCTTCTTGCGTAGTCGGGTTAAACCAAAAAAAAATACAACCGCATTAAAACCTCCTCCTTTTTGAAGTCGGTTAAAAATCAACCTAAGTACCGTGTTTTCTTAATAACACGGGACTACATAAGTTTTATTGTCTGTGCTACGCTAAACCAAGCCCTGGCTCGTAAAAAATGTTACGAAAAATATGTCGTAGCTTGTAGATGGGCTACGAGAACTACGCCATAGCTCGTAGACGTGCTACGAAGACTAGATACATTTTTATTTTCTTTGAATGTCAATGACATTGTTCTGTGGAAGAGCTGATTTTTTTATGATCCCAGAATTTGTGACATATACCTAATATAGAGATGTTCTGAATTCTGGGTACTTATACAGCGTGCTTTGTTACTGACGCATTATACTTTAAGGGGACATTGTACTCATCAATATGAAAAACTTTTACTATGTGGCCAAATCTGTAATCACGAAAAACAAATCATCGGTTCTACACATTTCGTCTGAAGTCAATAAGTTTTTGGTATAGAACAGTTGACTTGTTGTCGCAAGTCAGGCTTGGGCTTGAAGTAGAAGTTGTTCATATTAATAAGTACAGTAGCCTTAGTACGTGAGTTAAAATCACCTGCCGGTTCCAAACGAAAACCAGCGCCGGTTGTCAACAGCAGCCGGCATTATGCGGAGTTGGGACCGGTTCGTGGCAAAAACTATGTTTATAAAATCACGATGTATACTGTGTCAGGCTTATTAAAACCCCTGAATTCAACACTATGCGCTGCATTCTTAAACGACTTTGAATGCTTCCTAAGCGTTTATCTCTGTCCCCGTTTGTCTCAACCGCAACTAAACACATTCATTTATTAAAAACAATATTCGCTATTTGTACTATTGCTCAAGTAATGTTTATTTTCATAGCAAATGTAAGTTAAGCAATTGGTTTCCATGTTATTTGTAAAATCAACTTCTAATTACAATTTCTATGTAACATCCTTACTATTTTCTTAATTATTGTATTTCAAATAGAGTAACGAGTAATAAGAAGACAAGATGGATGCAGGAGGGTGGATAAGTCTAAGGCCACAAAAGGCCTAAGCCATTTGCGATCGAAAAAAAAATGACACATAAAGTTCTAATTCACTTATAGGGAGTTATGGCGGGAACCAAAGAGATAATGTTGTGTTTTTTTATATATTTTTTAAACTTGTGATTCCTCGAGTGTTAAAGTGTTATTTTGGTGGATTATTAACGTTTTCCAGTTCGTTAACGTGCACGAGTGTGAGCAAATAATACAAACATTTGGAAACGCTACTTTTCGTGTTCTCTACAAAACTCGACTGAAAGTTTCAGTAAGGTATCCACGGTTTTACTGAAATTGGGAAAGGGGAGGGATTAATCTCATCAATCATCACCCTCTCCTTCATCATCTTCATCATAGATTTAACAACTAAAGTCCGTTAAAAGTACGGATGACTAGGTGGTATGGCCATGTTGGCTCTAGCCTGCCCTACAAGGAAAAAAAACGAAAAAAAAAATTTAATATTGTAGCAGATGATAAGTGACATTCTGTCTCTTTCTCTCTCTGTAAAAGTCATATATGTAGAGTTTTTTTCATGGATAATAAAGTTAATGGTTCACCACATGTATCTTTTACATTTTATTAACATAACATTAATTCAGCTAAAAAAATGTAATGTTCGTATAAAAATTACAAAAGCCTACCCAAAATTCCGGCTAAACATCTAATTTCCTTTACACGTTTAATTTCAGAAAACAACAGTTTTTGGCTCCACCCTTCAGTTAAGGAGTATTCACATGAGATATACCTATTTTAAAAAGTGTGTTTTTAACAACAGGTGAATAACTAAATAAATCACAAAAATTTTAACTAAAAGGCCATTAGTAGAAGGAAAGGTCCCCAGAATGCTGGCGGAATTGCCACGTTGAATGGCAATGCTCAGCTTCTGTGCGAAGTAAAAGCCAGCATTCTGGACACCCGACGCTTGCACCAATCGCCTGGCCAAGTCACGAACAAGCTGCGCCCCGTGGTTTTGCCCAGGATTAAAAAGTAGCCTATGTTTTAATCCTGGGAATAATCCTGGTATACAGCTAACTGCATAACAAATTTCATTAAAATCCGTCCACCCGTTCGAGAGTGAAGAAGTAACAAACATACACACTTAGACACTCACAAACTTTCGCCTTTATAATATTAGTTGTGTGAAATAGTGTGATCCGTTTACCCGTTTTAGCGTGAAGAATAAATAAATATAAATATTTGGGACACTTAAGCACTCTGTCGCCTGACCCCAAACTAAGGAAAGCTTGTACTATGATGGTTGCCAGAGACTGAAATACATACTTAAATAGAAATTAACACCCAGACATAGTGCAAACACAAATGTTTATCACATGAATGTTTGCCCAAAGTGGGAATCGGACCCACGCCCCCAAGCCCAGAAGGCAGGTTTACTACCAACTGAGCCACCGAGGCAGTCATAAACTCGAGTAACAAACACGCACACTTGCACACTCACAAACATTCGCCTTTAAAATATTAGTGTAATTAGTGTGATACAGTGTGATACAGTGTAATCCGTCCACCCGTTTGAGCGTCAAAAAGTAAGAAACATACACACTTACACACATACACCCTCACAAACTTTCGCTTTGATACTGTTTGTGTGATATTAGTGTGATAGGATTAATATCAACCCCCATGTACAGGCTCCTTTACATCGGGGTGTTTACTGTACAAACATTTGCGCTAACGACACATGGCGACGTTAGAACGCGTGTAAAACGTATTTTAAAACCGTCACCTTGCAATTAGAGAGAATACAAAATGTTGGAAAACATACGAGATGGAATTATGTTCAGCTCGATTTAGAGCAGTAATTTAGCGCCTGCTGGTTCTAAGTAATAACTACGTAATTAGGTAGGTATCAAGGGCCTTATTTTCTAATGCTAGGGTTACATTGCCGCGCGATAATTCGTCGTGTTGTCGCGCTAAAAACATCGTGTATCAGTTAAAGAAACCTCATACATACATACGAGTACATACACTCGAAAAACATAACCCTCTTTCTTGCGCAGAATTTCTTGCAAAAAGGATCTTAGATAAAGTTTTACTAAACTTTTCTGTACATAAAGACGTGCTTGTGGAACATGCAAGTTACGACGAGTATAGAGTCTCAGGCAACAGCTAGTTAAAAATACACCAGTACAATTCAGTACATGTCAATTTGACACTTTTCACCGCCTATTCTGTTCAGTTCTGTTCAGCTCTGAAGCTTAACTAGCGCGCTCTGGCAATAGTAAAAAAAAAAGAAAATACTCATCACACATTGCGCTTCTGAACTAAAGTTTAATTTAAAAAGCTGTACAATGACCCGAGCTCACATTTGCCATTCGTTCAGTCCAGTGCAAGCCCCTACAAGCATCACTAGACATTATTTCCATGCGACTAAAGTATTAAAACACGACGCAGAGGAGCTGAGGCGCCATTTTAATGCATTTCTGAGTGAAATTTAAGGTTGTTTATGATTTGTCTCAAATGAGAAGCGACGTGTCTATACAGGGTTACAGGTGTAAAGGAACCTAAAAAGGTGAAAAAAAACGAAATATTAAAATAATAAATAAATATTACGGACACTTGCACACACGGTCGTCTGACCCCAAACTAAGCAAAGCTTGTACTATGGCGGCCAGAGATCGATCTACATACATATACTATGTTTAAATACTTAAATAAATATTAACACCCAGACATAGAACAAACACAAATGTACATGAATGTTTGCCCTAGGTGGGAATCGAATCCACGCCCCCAAGCTCAGAAGGCAGGTTCACTACCGACTGAACTACCGAGGCAGTCGAACTATGCTATAGTTCGACTGCCTCGGCTGCCTGCACAGCATTTGTGTTTGTTCTATGTCTGGGTGTTAATATTATATCTATTTAAGCATGTTTTTAAACAAATATATGTATGTGCAACAGTCTCTGGCAGCCATAGTACAAGCTTTGCTTAGTTTGGGGTCAGACGACCGTGTGTGCAAGTGTCCCTAATATTTATATTTATTTATTTATTTTATTTAAAAACAATTGGTCAGAGAATTGGGAGGCTAGTCAAACATACAACCATAGCTAAGTATGATAAGATTAATAGAAATAAAATAAAAGTACTTAAAGATATCCTTATAAATGTCAAGCTAAACGCACAATAATCATTCCATATTGTGTGTGACGTAACGTCAGACGTACAGATATATGTACATATATAGCTACATTATAATAACCAGCTCTCGTCCATTTGCACAAACATGAGTATAATATCTGAATCGAAGCTCGCTGGGAGAGTGTTGTCGTGTTAGGAAAATTTCCCAGTAATTAGGGTAAAGAAGCGGGTAGTTTGGTTTGAAAATACTTTTTGCAAGCCATGAAGGGCCTTCATGCTAAAACGATGCTGAGTCTTGAATCTCGATTTAAAACAGTTTTAAATCAAAATTCATGACTGAGCGTCTTGTTTAAACATGGCTCTAAATGTAAAAGCTACCTTGTCACTGATACCTTGTAACTGGTCGACTTTCCCGACTTTGACCTGTTCAACACATCCCTGAACTCAATTAGACAAAAAATACCTAAAAACTGGTTTTGTGTGTCTCCCTGACTGTGTATTTCTGTGTGTATTTTTAGTGTAATAATAACGTTTCTCTGCTCTCATGAGCATAACAAAAAAAATTGTTTCATTATGCGAAAACAGATAAATGGTGTCTAACTATTTAATTTATTAGTAATCTTGGTACATAACATTGTATGTTTTCCGAATAAAATAAAATAAAATAGTGTAAGATTGGAATCTTCATTTTGTGGGTAACCATCAATTTAATTTGGTAGATATTATACGTAGAATCATATTCATTTTTCAAGTGTCCATTATTTGTATAGGCAAGTTTACCTAACACCCTACAGAAGCCTCTGGACACTGAGCACAATAATCCAAAAGCATTAGTTATTTATTAAAAACTAATGCTTTCCCTTAATGCAATCTCTCAAACTTTCAAAGCTCAAACTTTCCCGTAATGCAATACACCGCGTAGATTTTAATGATTAACAAATTAACGCATATCGTTAAAAAATAAATACATGGACATAGCGAAACGATAAAAAGGCAAAAACCTACCTACCTGAATTTACTACGAAACGCTAAAGAAATATATTTTAGAGCGATGCTACAAATATTTTAGGCGGATTACCCCCACTTAGCTGGCAACTCCACGCCCGACCTTCAGGGATTCGTGGGTCCCCTTTTAATTTGGGGAGAAATCGAAATCTGTATGCCCAAAGCCTTTGCAATACGGACATAATGGGCACATTCCATAGCCTTTATTACAAAGCAATATGGTTTACAATTGGCTGTGGTTCGTCGCACAAAAATATCCGTTTAATATTAGACGTAGTCAATTCGCATGGAAATCCAATACAGTTGAATGTGCGCGAACTTCGGAATTAGACTTCAGGTTAATAGAACTGGGAGGTTTTTATAATACAATACAATAACAATACAAGCTCATTAAAAAGCCAATTTAAAAGAAAGTGACTTATCTAAGTTTGCTACAAGTAATGATGTCTTTGTCTAATGAGCAGTAATTATAAAGACAGCTATATTTAAGTAGTATTAAGTATAGATCTGCCAACTAAACATTTAAAAATTGACCAAACTTAAATTTTTAAATGTAAGTAAAAGATGTGAAGTTGATTGCTGATAAGCATAAATTAGACTGACATTTCACTTACAGTGAAAAAAAACATTTTATCCAAGTTTAATCAAAATTGGACGAGCACTTTAGTTAGTCATAAGACTATATGTATGTGAGTAAATTAAAGATTCTGACAAACTGAAAACCTCCTCGTGAAGTCGGCTCGAGCGACAACCTTACACGGGCCATACGTAAGGCGAAGGTGCGGCGTAGACAAGATTAAGGCGTGAAAACTGTAAAACGGCGTGCCCACGCCGCGTCGCTTGTGTATAATTCAAAACACATCATTTCCATACATTTTCTAGGAACAAGTTTTAAAGCGGCAAGCACCTGAACCTTGCCATCCTCATCCTCGCTTTACGTCTGGCCTGTATAATTCACTCCTAAAACATTTGTCAGACCAAAAGCTAGTTTCAAAACAATACGATATTCTTTCACGATTCACAGTAATATGCTTTAAATATTTATATCATGCTCTCAGAATTTCGTTCGAAGAAAATCTACAATAAACAACGTTTACAAGACAAGTTATAACAGACTAGCTGCGCCCCGCGGTTTCACCCTCGTTCATACAGGATCCGTTAATTTTTCCGGGATAAAAAGTACCCCATGTCCTTTTCTGTACCCCAGACAACGTGTATGCAAAATTTCAAGACGATCGGTTGAGTAGTTGAGACGTGAAAGCGTTACAAACAAACTCACTTTCGCATTTATAATATTAGTTTGGATTTACACACACAATGCGACCAAATATTCAGCTTTGTCAACAACAAAATATACGTCTCTCCATTGTATTGTCTGTTTTTTAACAGAATAATCGCTCTTTGTTACAAAAAAAATTGATATGAAAGGCCAAAGCTTAAGGAAGCTTATCGTTACTTCCTTATACAAAATACAAATAATGTTAATGTTGCCTGTCTGTTTGTCTTTCCTCTTATGTGTATTTTAGCGTATTCAGAAATTTCGCTTGTCTTGATTAAACTGTTTTTATATTTGTAAATTAAAACCAGTTTTAAATCGAGGTTCAAGACCGAGTGTGGTTTTAGCATGCGGGCCTAAGGGCCGATTTCACCAGTGAATATAAACGCGATTACGCATTTTAAACTTGGTTTACGTGAAAAACTGAGGTTAAACAGTCATTTTGCTTTCTTAACTTAGTTTAATAAATCTCGATTAGTAGCATAAATGGTGAATTCGGCCCCAAGAGAGCCTAAGAGAGAGAGGGCGATGATAGCCTAGCTGGAGAAGGCCTGCCTCTCAAACCAGAGGGAGCGGGTTCGAACTCAGCCGGCGGCACGCACCAATATGTTCATTGTGTGAACTATGTGCGTATTGTATGTCAACTGCTACTTGACTGGTATGATGGATATAGCAGTTGGGATACGCCCGGTGGATGGCGACAGGCTCGCCCTCTGTCAGAATTGGGCTTGAATATCGTCCGGCGAAGTGTAGGTGTTGTATTACACCTCTGCCAGCCCCCTCGGGAGAAAGGCGTGACGACATGTTATGACTTATTTCAAGGCAATATGCCGGAAAAAGTAGGAAACTGTATACGACTTCTGAACGATAATAAAAGCAGATAATAATAGAAACCACGGAACGGAAATAGTTTTTTTACTCAAATAATTTCTTTTGAATGCTTATTCTTTTTTCACCAGCTTTTACCTAAATTTCAGAAATAAATAAATAAAATGGTAAGAGATTTACAAAAACTTGGATTTTGGGTCTACGTTGAAAATATTAAAACTAAAAGTAGAATTTAGACACAGCAGAAACTTGTTTTTTGTGGGGTTTTCTATCAGTATGGTATTGTTATGTTTATTTTTAAAAGTTGCAATCATTTCAAAGCAATGTCGTGTAAACTACAAAAAAAGGGTGAATCGACCCCTAACTTGGTGAAGTGGTCAACTAACCTATCGGTAGCTTTTTAGTGGGTAAGATGCTCTCTAAGCCAAAATAAATAATAGTACACACAGTCGTCTAACCCCAAACTAAGTATGGGATCGGGATTGTCCACGATGTTTCCCGATGTCCCTCTCGTTTTAGGCCCTCACTTGGTAGCAGAGGATAAATAGAAACAACGTCCGTTGTTATCCAAAAAGTATATTACAAGCAAATCCGTCTTAACCAAAATGTCTTACACCCTTGCCACTAGTCGTGTCCGGTATAACTAAGGATGAGACGCGCGCCGGTCTAGTGTATTATTCCACCAAAGATGTGCGCGCGCGACCCATAGACAAAATAGCTTAAGCGGGAAAGAGGTGCGTTCACATAACGCCACATAAGCAACGCTTGTACTATAGTCAGAGACTGATATACATCCACCTAAAGTTTTAAATACATATTTAAACACCCAGACATAGAACAAACACAAATGTTCATCACATGAATGTTTGCCCTAGGTGGGAATCGAACCCACGCTACTAGGCTCAGCAAGCAAGTTCACTACTAACTGAGCCACCGAGGCAGTTTTTAACTGACTTCAAAAAAAGAGGCGGTTCGCAGTTTGACAGTATTTTTTGTTTAGTTTTTAATTTAAGTAATGCTGCGTACAGACCAATTTAATTTAATTTATTGAAACGAAACGGGACCCAGGGCATTCTTTAGCATTCGTTGGCTAAGTGTGTACCCAGCATTACGCGATCATTACGCCAACTATGTATCGATTTTTATGATAATTTTTTTGTTTGGTAGATCATACTTTAGAGAAAATTTTACTAAAATAGAAAAGTCTAAACATTTGATACAAAAAATCCTATTTGGATGACGGGAAGTCGGTTGTTTGTAGCTAACTTTGTTTTATTTTTAATCGGTGAGTTGCCCTCTAAGCCAAAACGTGTTGGTATATATAAGAAAACAAGACATTTCAGGAAATAAACCCATTCCCAAACGCCTTCAAGAAATTTTTAGCATAAAATCCTAAATCACCCCCATACGGTCCACGACAACCCCTTCCGGCCACAGATAGTGTCGTTCAACGTTCTCAGCTAGGATTTACGTAAATGCACGTGTTTACATCCTGAGCACGAAATATGTTTGCAAATTCCTTGCTTAGTGTTTGTTTTTTTATAGAAAAAATACGACTTGGTTAATTTAGTGGGCTAAATATTTTCGAAAATAAAAAACTTACTCATAAAGAACTCCAAAAAATTGTTTTGAGTTCTTTCTTTATTTCCGAAAAAAAACCCTAACTGTAGAATTTCATTGATTCAAGCCAGAGCGTTCAAAACCAGCCGAGGGCACGCAGAGAGCCTTATTATATATTAACCAGCAGAGGGTCTTATTATGTTTTTACCCGACTGCGCAAGAAGGAGGGTTATAATTTTCGGGTGTATATATGCATGTAAGTACATATGTATGTGGGTATGTATGCATGTGTGTATGAGGTTCCTTTGGCACGCCCTACAGGTTAAACAGCTTCATGGATTTCAACATGTGAGGTGTCATTTGAATGGTCTTGATAGTGGAAATGACCTAAAGTACAATATTTCACAGCCGGATTTTTCATTTTTTTTTTTAAATAATGTTACTTGTTTGATATTATTGATATCAATGTTTTTGGATTCATCCCTATCTTACATGCAGTCATACATACATCCCATACATAAACGTCACGCCCCTGAAGAGGCTTGCAGAAGTATATTATAACACCCACATTTCGCCGGATGATATTCAGTCCCAAATGTGACAGGGATCCATACACCGGGCTTCAGTTATAATTAATTATGCATACCAGGTGACTTTGAATACGTACATAATTATGTTCACACAATGCACAAATTGGTGGTTGGAGGATGATGGTTGATGACTCGCCTGATGGGAAGCGTTGACGCGATCGAAGGTGTAACACGCTTGCCTAGGAGATACCTATTCACTTTACTCTTAAACACCCCCGGATTGTATTTAGGTGGAAAGACAGATGCAGGCAACGAGTTCCACACCTCTGCTGACTGAAGTTCTTACAAGAAAAGTTGACTTGAAACGCTTAGTGCATTTTATTTTAGATGGCGTTAGTTGCCTAATTTGTGAAGGGTTTGTCAATAATTCTCGGAAGAAGCAATTACTCCAGAGACGCATTTGCCCCAGTTGACAACAACAACAACAACTCTTTATTAAAAACATAAAATAATTACAATAGTACTTAAATAAGGCTTAACTAAGTTTTTAATGGGCGGCCTTATCGCTCAGAGCGATCTCTTCCAGGCAACCTGAATGGACAGGAACATTTATATTATTTACTAGCTGCGCCCCGCGGTTTCACCCGCGGTTAAAAAGTATCCTATATGCTATTCTAGACTGTAATCTATCTCTGTGCCAAATTTCATCCAGATCTGTTCAGCCGTTCTTGCGTGAAAGAGTAACAAACATCCATACATCCATTCTTACAAACTTTCGCCTTTATAATATTAGTAGGATATTTAGTTGACCCTACTTATAGATAGGTACCAACATAAAATCGTTCCATTCTCTTCCTATTTCTCTACTTACGAGTGTAAACAGTAATATCCCAGCCCCTAACAATTTGTAAATCGTCCAAATGCCCATCTAATGAGCTCACGGGTTCATTTATAAAGCTCTGTCGGCCATTGATCTATTGGACGTCTGACCTAATTACTGACTATGACATTAGGCGCAAAAAGAACAGCTCAGGGCCGGAGCAGGAAGATGCTTTGGGGTATTTACTTTGATTTGTAACTGTTGGTGCTATTGATGAATTCTTTGTGTTTGTACTATTGAAAATATGTTAAAACGAAAAACGAAAGACTAAAATTAAATGTTAGAAGATTACGATTTGTAAGATTTTGGAAAAAATATTTCAGTTATAGACAAAAGCTTTTAAAGGCTTCGTTTTACTTTTAATTTTTTAGTTAAAGTTTATCGGTTCATATCTTTTTCCTTGCATTTGTTTTTGGCATTATCTGAGAGAGAAAAATATGTTATATATAGTTAAAATGATTCTATTTAAGATAGAATTATGTGTTTCTTACACATAATTTCATCTTAAACTAAATGTAATTACTTGACTTACCATTACTTAGGTGTACTAAAAAGCCTTCAACTTTAAAATCACTGCAAAGCTTCTAACACTATTTTTAAACAATATCATTCAATGCAGATAATGTAAATTGCAATTCTCTTCAAAAAACCTCTTTTTCATTCTAATTTTAAAATTGAAATTGTCTGTTTGAGGAAATTATATTTGAGCACCAATTATTCTTGTTTATCCGCGTAAATCTTGCCCCTTTGTTTACTTGAGTGCGGCCCTGCTGTCCGGTAGGTAATTAGGGGTCTGAGCAAACATTTTTTCCATCCTAATGTCTCTGGCTGACAGCCCTAACGACTGACCACTGCTATATGTTACCCGGACTTTTGTTTTTTTTTAATCGTGTAAGGAACGTGTAATTATTGGTGTTCTTTTCCGCACTTTGCATTAATTATACTTGAGGTATAAATGCTTGAAAATTGTAGGTTGTAGAATTAGAATTATTATCGCCTCAGAGAAATTTTCTCGATTTCTTCTTACAATCGCCTCTAAAATTTCAAAATTATTAAATAGGGAAACTTGCATGAATTATTTTTCTTAGTTCATTGTAAAGAATCGTCTCTCAAATAACGTAAAATTGTGTTTTGTAATTTTAATTGGGAATCATAAAAAAAAAATTGTCAATTTGGTCTTCAGAACATTGAAAAACTAGCTGTGCCCCGCGGTTTCACCCGCGTCCCACAGGAACCGGTATTTTTTTCGGGATTATATCTTATCATGATTTAAAACACGGGAATTACTCACGTACGATTCAGTCGATTATTCCGACTATAGTTTCAACCGCATTCGGCGGTCTTCATCAGGGCGAGTGCGCGCGCGCGGCTGCGTCTCGCATAGCACTGATTAGTGATTAGTCTCGGATTATATCTTCATTTTTTCTTTCATAAGATCCTTTTCGTGACAATAATACTCGTAAAAACAACAAAAAAAAATTGCGAAAATGTTCCATCTGTTCACGCGTGATTCGATGACCAAGGGAAATAGTGATTCATTGTTATAAATAGAGATGTGGAAAATTTGTTATTTTTTTTATTTTATTGAGGTCTTCAGCTCACAGAGACACTAGTAAGTTATATTATAGTGTGATGTAATATATTATATAGTAATATATTATACTAGTAATATTATAGTTGTATTATAGTAATACGATTTCGTAATTGCAATAATAAATTGTACATTTTCAACTCTATTCCCTGAACATCACGGTTGCACGGCTATAATGTATGTCGAACACGCCGCGGTTCTGATCCAGTACGCAGCCAACTAAATTAGTACGGAATTAAGTTTGCCTAGAATCAGATTGCCTGACGTGTGCTCCTGGATTAGATTTTAAACTGTGTCTTAACGAAGAGATTTAATGTATGAGCGACGGCGGTTGTGAGGAAATATTTACTAAAAACTCTTTGATTTAGAAAAAAAAAAAATTGAGTCAACAAAAATATCCATATAATTACCGAACCTGCTCTCAAAATTTTACATAGAATCGGGTGAGTAATGTGATATGTGTAAGTAATGAGATATGTGTAAGTAATGTAAGTATGTGTGTAATGTAGAGAAAAAAGAGACAGACAGATGCCGGACATGCGGAAGCATTATCGCAAAAGCTTAAACAGAGACGCTTTTTAAAACCAAAAAAGTACTATCCACAATTGAACTACAAAAATGTACGTGATTTTAATTTTTTTTATATGTTTTAATTAAAAAGTAAATATTTAATTTACTTTTTAATTTAGATTAAATGTTTAAATTGAATAGGTAACGTTGCCAGCCTTTTGGGTACTTTACCCACGGATACTGACTTGAGCTCTGTTTATTATTTGTTATTTATATTAGGTTTATTTTAGGCTAATATTGTTATTATTAACAAAAACTTTATTATATACTAGTCTTAAGCAAATTCGTCTTTTAAGATCAACTTTTCGATTTCAAATGTTAATTTAAATTAATTAATTACACGGAACTAATCAGCTTTCTTTCTACTCGGTTTTCCCCAGTAATAGTTGAAACCTGATTCTCTTCAAGATAAGAGTGAATATAGGTATATTTAGACACTGCCAAGCGTACTTCATCTTATACCGCATCATCACTTTCCATCAGGTGAGTTGCGCTCAATCATAGGCTTAACTAATCATAAAAAAATTGCGCTGACAGCCTAGTTGGAGAAGGTCTGCCTCTCAAGCCAGAGGTAGCGGGTTCGAACCCAGCCAACGGCACGCACCAATTTGTTCAGTGTGTTCAAATTGTATGTGCGTATTGTATGTCATCTGCTACATGACTGGAGTCCGGTGTATGGTGACAGGCTCGCCCCCTGTCACATTTGGGACTGAATATCGTCCGGCGAAGTGTGAGTGTTGTATTACACCTCTGCCAGCCCCCCTCGGGGGAAAGGCGTGACGATATTTAAAAAAAAATGCGTTAGAATACGTCAATATGAAAAAAACTTTCATATTCTATGTTAAAAATGAAGAAACCGCACTTGACTGACACCATTCGATAACCATTGGCCCATTGGTCTTTCCGCCAAGAAGCATTTCTTCCAGTGAACCTGACGAAGACATAATGAGTGAGTATAGAATTTTCTTTACCAAAAACGCTTTTCGCTCATGCTTCAGTCCACAAGCGAATGATTAAAGCCCTGTTACACATACAGGCCCATCTAAGTTCCGTCGATTAAGGGCTAACTACCTGAGAACATTGAATATATAGTTGAATAGGTTTATACTACCTAGGTACCTACTGCTATTTATTTCTTCGTAAACTAGCGGGAACTAGTAACTTTATCAAAACGAGGTCTTAGAAGGTACTTGGACAAATCGGAAGACGATTTGTATGTAAGTAAATTTACAAAATTCTCTAATGTGAAATATTGCATGTCCGCTAGGACAAACTGTTAAGATTAGGTACTTTAACATACTTACTTCACCTTTATAATGTACACAGTTTTAAGCAATAAAATTGTACTTTACTTTACAGGGTGTCCTAAAAATCCCTGTTATATCCTGTTATATGTGTACCGACTAGAGGATGTAATTTTGCTAGTTAAATTTAAGTTTTGACTTTTTTTGTTTAACACAGATCGCGCTCCGCCCTCCTAAATGCGCGAGCGCAGCCACTAATCGCGTCGGTTTTTTTTTTGTAAACAATTCGCGTCGTCCTGCTACTTTCTTAGAAAAACAGCCGCTAACAAATGATACAGATTTGTTAACATTTTTGTAATTTTTTTTCTTGCTTTCCTGTCATAACTCTTGCTATTTTTAACGTGCACTTTTTGGTATGTTTGCATTAATACTCATAAGTGTGTATACATGCCCTTCAATTACACAACAGGATTTTTGTAACATGCTGTACACAAGGAGGTGGTTTTGGGTGTAGTAATACTTAAAGTATTTCACTTTCATATTACACCGAAAAGCAGCAATAATCTGTCGTTTATTGGTGGAAGCGCTCGTAGCGTAACTCAAGTAGATGTTCGACGTTACGGTCAGTCTTTGAATGTATGTATAGCAGCCGAATATTCGTAGAATCTATAATTGAGACCATAAGTTTCGAGTTCCCGCTAATGTTGCTACTTTTTTCTTTGAAAAAAGTAGCAAAAGTAAAAAGGCGAAAGCGTAATGTAGTATTTTAGGAAATAGTGTATCTGGTCTTAAATTATTGCAAGTTGAATTTTAGAGTATGAGTAGCATTCTGTCAAAACAAACTGACGAATAAAGCGTCAAACACACAGAGGCGGCCTGGCGCGGCGGCTGACAGAGCGGCCAGTTGTATTTCATTGAAATGTATGGGAGTCTTCACACACGCGCGGCCACCACGCGGCTTGCAGGCGGCTGGCCGCGCGTCGGAAACATTTTTGGGGTTCCGTACCCTAACGTTGTAAACGGAACCATATTATTAAGCTTACGCCCTCTGTCCGTCCCTTCGTCTGATTGCCTGTCCTTCAAAGACAGACGGATGAGTGAGAGACATGAGGTGATGGTCAGTTATCTTTGTTTGAAATAAAAAAACGAGACATTTTTGCATTTTTGCATTTGCACAGTCATCTGACCCAAGACTAAGCAAAGCTCGTAATTTGGCTGCCAGAGACTGAAATACGTACATAATATTTATTTTTTTAAAAGTACTATAATATATATCAAGTTACGTTTGTGGAAAGATAACTGTAAAAGTTTAGGTAATTACTAATTGCGCAAGACTCTAGTATTGTCTAATTTTCGATACCAACCTTGTACTTTTGTATTTTATTTGGTATGCTGGAACGGAACCCTTAGTGCGCGAGCCCGGCTTGCACTTGACCACTTATTACAACAAGCTACGTCAGCCGCGGATACCGCGTAGAAATGGGATTAAACGTTAAAAAAAATAAACTGATAACTGTTAAAAAACCTTTTGAATAAAATGTTATAAATAATTATCATGTTGTTTAAAATAACTTGGTCGATAAACCAACGTTTCTTTAAATATTTATATTTAGGCATAATATGGCATACTTAAGTTAATTAGGGGTGAGAACTGTTTGTCCTAGACAAACCGCATTGGTTTTAAGGGCATATTTAGTTTAAATTGTAGTTAAATTTATGTTAATAATAAAATAAAACAAATAAAAATAATATTTATAACAACAATTCGAAGACTTTTGTGGCCCAATCAATGAATGATGTACCAATATTCTCATAGATGACGTTAAATTCTAAGAAATGCAAACCGGAAATTGGATTTATCGATTAACGTTTTGAAGAATATTTTTTAACGATGTTAATGTTATATTTTTTCAACGCGTTAATTTAACTGTATAAAATTATTCATTGCTCATCTCTAGTACCGCGTTGACAAATGGTGAATGACGTTTAATGTTGCCACTTTAGCACTTTTCGGGCTAGATCTAGCATTTTTAATGTTGTGTTTTTGTAATAATTTATAAGTTGTCAAAAAAAGCAGATGTCAATCAGCCATCAACTTGCTCTACTTCAGCCAGTAGATATTATTTTAAGAAGATTTTGATGAAGATTCCGACTTTTCACAATTTAATAATAACTTATTTTTCGACCGAGCCAGCGTTAGTAAGCGAAGCGTCTATGCTTCGACAAAAGTACTTTCAAATGTCCAAATTCCGCACCTTAGTCTTTGTCTACAGGTCGCATTTCTTAACCGATTCTTTTGAAACTTTGTGAGTAGGTTCGATGATTTTTTCGAATCATACCTTCGCTATTTTGAAAATTCCAAGAACTGTCTCGACGCAAATAAAATCGGCATAATTATCAAACCTGCTCACAAAATTTTATGAGAATCGGTTGAAAAATGCAACTTGCAGCCGAGACAGACTTAGCCTCGAGCTCTACAGCTTACAGAGCTACTAGCATTAGTTTGTTACATTTTCTGAAACTACTTATTTTAATAAATAAATAAATACTTGGAAAAAGTACTGGTCCTTAAAATAAATATTCAAAACATGCCAACAAACATCAAAACTGAAGTCATGATATCATGCCTCCTACCTTGTTTAACCTATGCATGTCAAACTTGGAAATTTACGTCCAACTTAACCTGCCAACGCGGAATAGATAGCGTATGCTCAATATTAAAAAGATGCAAAAAATTTGTCACACAAAAATTAGAGAAACCACCAAAGTGACGAACTAAAATGGAAGCGGGCTGGGCACGTAGCGAGGCTAAAGGACGAGAGATGGACCAACAGGCTAACAACGTGGAAGGGTCCAATCGGCAAACGTCTCAAAGGCAGACCCACATGAGATGGGCAGACGAGTACGAGACTAGACTGATAATAATAGCTGGTACCTGCTGGCCGCAATTAGCTCAAGACAGAGACACATGGTATTCTTTAGAGGAGGCCTTCACCTTCACTGGAGGAGGGGTTCAGGCAAACAAACTTCAATATTATTATCTAGAATTAATTGTTTTTTTTTTTAAAATAAGTGAAATACGTGTAAATAATTTTTTTTTTCTTATCTTTTTTTTCTCTTTCTTTAAGCTTTGTGTGCATCTTAGTTTTTGCATGGATTAAAAGGCTTTTTATTATATACCTAGTAAAAAAAAAATTACCTACTTTCAGAGATCAGACCCGACTCACCAGACATACTGGAAGTTGGTGAGATTTCTGTAATCCGGCAAGACGAACACCATGCCCAACCTCGTCCGACCGAAATATAACGTGTTCGATTGGGGGATGGTAGTTACGTATCGGTTTGTGGTTTGTCTTCTTGATTTCGTCATTTGTTGTCAACGACAATACATCTTAACTTTGGCAACTTTAGTAACTTAGCCACAGAAATATTGTATAATTTTTTTTTACTGAAAATTTATGTAAGTACTTACCTACATAAAATAACAAAACAACTATATTTATTCGATATGATTAATTTGCGCCGGGGCTGGGTTAATTTTGTATGGATCGTGATCATTCTTCGAAAATCAATTTTTATTTGTAATAGCCCGAAATATACAAATGCGAACACAAAATGCAGATTTTCCCCCGTTAAAAGTGTATATTTTTTAGTCTCTTTTTTCTAGCACCACTTTTGATGCTAAAATTTGGTATATCTAGCCCGTTCTACCTTGTCCAACTAGGCCTTTTCAAAACCCAATGTGGCAACACTGCTGACGCTTCCGGCCGCCTCTGTCAATGGCCGCGGCAGTGTGTTGTCGCCGCGGCTGGAGCTGCGACTGACAGTCAGTGACAGTAGGCCGCCTTGTCAGGCCGCCTCTGTCTGTTTGACGCTTTAATATTCTACGTCGTAGACCACCTACGGCGTAGATGCTCTACGACACCCGTAGCAAGCGACTACATAAATCATGTATGTTTTAATGACACCTACGCAAGGAAAAATATTAGAGAGAACCACTTCTCTATGGAATTAAACGGTGGAGCCACTATCGTACTTTCTAAGTAAAATGTATAGCTTTCAGTGAAAAAAAATATTTCAATAATTTGTCCAACGTTAACGGTAAGTTAGTCGTTCCGTAAGTTCTGTTACGTCAGTGCCGAACTATGTTTAATATCACATAAAATTATATGCGAAGAATATGAAATATGTACACGTGAATACGAGTATCTGTGATACTAGAAATATTATTAAGAAAAATAACTGTTTCTAAAATAAGAATTTCTTCGTTGAGAATGGGTTTATTAAAAAGGCGGACAAAATTGTGATGAAAATATCATTTCTATGAGAATTCATCGTATATTTTGAAACTAACTTACTTTCAAGAAAGTAAAGGACAAAACACAATAGATAACCGTTTTTATTTGTTGAGTAACAAGTATAAATGAATAATTGAAAAAACCGATATTCATCAAAATATATAGCTAAGAACAATTCCGACTAATTCACTTTCAAACAAAAAAAAATCGGATCATCCTTGCAGGCACACACACACACACACACAAACAGACAGACAAGTCTAACTTATAACACCTCGTCGTTATTGCGTCGGGGTTAAAAATAAAAATAGATAACAAATATTTCAAGTTCAATATTTCTCTTACATTTCACTACCCCTGGTCGAAACAGTTCCTGACCACTGAACGCCACTATCACCAGCTCACACCACAATCACCAATCAACCAACTATAAACTCTTAAAACTAATTAACAATACTCTACACCGCAAACCATGGAGAATATTGAAAGAAGAGGTGGCATAGAAACTGTATTAAAGTGACATATAACATATCGTCACACCTTTCCCCCGAGGGGGCTGGCAGAGATGTAATACGACACCCCACACTTCGCTGGACGATATTCAGTCCCAAATGTGACAGGGGGCGAGCCTGTCGCCATACACCGGGCTCAAAGTGACAAGTGTATAAGTGACCTCATCTTGAGTGTGACCCATTGACAGTATGTGTAACCCTGGGTGTGACCTTGATCCAAAAACACAAGATTTAGCATTCAGTAAACACGTAATGACGTCATCGTCATCCGTCTCTTTCGAACTTGTTGTAAATGACTTATTTCGGTCTTGCTTAAGCATGGTTATGTGTGTGACCTATAAGGGTTAGCAACAAACTAGCTGATGTGACGAAAAGGTATCGGAACCGAGATTATAAGGCTTGACATATGCGGCAACGAAGAAAAAAAAATACTCATTGAATAGATATGGCGTCACATTGCACGCGTAGTAAGAACGACAAAAATGTGTCAACACAGCAGCAAATACTAGCTGTTAAAATACAAAATGTTTTAATGTTGTAAGTAGGTACTCTAGGCCGTAATTCCAATTATGTGAACACAAACAAACAAAACGAGTAAAGAATGAGATTACTGGGACCCTATTCGGAGATTTGAGATTTTCATCTCACTTTTTTTCGTCCTTGTTGCGCTCGTTTGAGACGTCATAGGTGTGAGAGTGACCAAGATAAAATCTCATCTCATCTCACGCACAGGAACAGCCCCCTGGTCGATTTATTTTACAAATTTCAAAGCTACAATTTAATAAAACGCAACATTAATTTTACACAAATGTAAGAAAAGTACCAAACTACTTTAAATATGGAAATTGTTAACCCAGTGGTACTTACTATATAGCTAGAAAATATTTGTACCAGAATCAACAATTTGATAATACGTAGGTAACACTGAATATTCAAATTCTAAGTTTTTTTGTAAACACTGTCAAAAAAATATTGTTAAGCCATCTCTTCTACGCATCCGCTCCACGCTGCAACTCTATTCTGTAACCGACCCGATACAATCTCGATCTCGTTGCGATACCGCTTCGATATCGCAAATTGCACGTTACGCGCAATCTGGCCAGTGTAAGTGTCTTGGAACACGCCATTTTACTATTCTGACCTAATTGAACGGGTGAAATGGTCAGGAATAATGTACTTAATAGGGCTCCACTGGAGGTTTCAAGCTAATGTCTTATTTATGTGATTGCTAACCAATTTTCTAGTGGAATAGGTTTCTTTAACGACGGGAAATTGTAGAAACATTTAAATAATTGTCTGTAGTAAAAACTGGAGTCCCTGTAATGATAAAAACGGGTTTAATCATAGTTTACAAAATTTAGATATTCTAAGCTAATTTTCAGAAATACTGCCATAGTTGATCACAAAGATGCGTACAAAGAGCCCTTTGGGCTTAGTACACGTTCCGCCTAACCCGATAGATCATGAAAACATTTGAAGACGTTCAGTCGACCTCAAGTTAACGAGGGTCGTAAGTTAACATTAAAGAGCCTCATTCCTAAAGGACATCAACGTAAGGCCACGTATACATCTACCGGCGATATGCAAGGATGATGAGTAGTGCACGAGGAGATAATGCACTAGGATCACTTCATTTACACATCCTCACTCAGCACAGCTTTGGAGGAAACGAGCTAGCGAAAGCACGCATTTGTACACATAAAACAAAAGAGCGAGGAATGCGAGCGAGGATTGTGCGCGAAGCGATGTAGCGACCTAACGCTACATACTGTACTTCTGACAGCTGAAAAGAGCCCGCTTCGCATCCTTGTACCCCTTAGGCGCTGGCTAGACAGAAAATACGTAGGACGAAGACGAGCACAGCAGATAGAGACATGTACCTTTAAAGCTAGCTGCGCTCCGCGGTTTTACCCGCGGTCCCACAAGAACCGTTTATTTTTTCGGGATAAAAAGTACCCTGTGTCCTTTCTGTACCCCGGACAACGTGTATGCAAAATTTCATGATGATCGATTGATTAGTTAGGGCGTGAAAGCGTTAAAAACAAACAAACGAATAAACTCACTTTCGCATTTATAATATTAGTTAGGATGAAAAACATCGCGTCCGCGTCCCGTTTGTGTATCTGTCTCTTCTATACATTTTCTGTAAATCATTAAAGGCATGCCCCGTTTGCGTCTCGTCCTCGTCTTACGTCTTCTCTGTCTGACATGCTGCTTATCTTTCTCGCACATGTCCAGTTGAAAAAGTCACATATTTTTACATCTTCACTACGCATCCTACACATCTCCAGTGGACACGCAACCTAATACCAGTACTAACTGACCGCCACTTGAAGGAGTCGTAAATGCTTGAACCTCGTTTGGAGAGGTACTTAATGCTTTAGTTATTAGTCAAGATGTCGTTTACTACTAATCTTCGTAATTTTCGTGTTGCTGTAAAAGCTGGAGTAAGTAAATTTAAAATGTTGTTACATTTCTAGTAGACTCAGTTTTAAAAATTTAAAACAAGTTTTAACAACAACAACAACTCTTTATTAAAAACATAAAATAATTTCAATAGTACTCAAATAAGGCTTAACTAAGTTTTTACTGGGCGGCCTTATCGTTCAAAGCGATCTCTTCCAGGCAACCTGTATGGATAAGAACATTCATATAAATAGAGGCCTTGAATATCATGGAGACATAATTGTGCAGACGTCAAAAATAATACGATATAAATAATATATAAATAATAAAAATAATAATAATACTTATATTATAAATAAAAACATAGTGCGACTTTTGTGACATACAATTCTTACTATCTTTCGAAACGGCTATTGTTTTGAAAGATAGTGAGCCTTGACACGACTTTTAAAGACGTCAAGCGAAGGAGCACGCTTAACGTCGATAGGTAGGTCATTCCACAAAATAACTGCTTCAATTGTAAAAGAGGAAGAATAAAACTTGGTTCTGTGTGAAGGAATGGTTAACTTAAGATTCTCTGCCGATTTTAAGAAAAACGGGTGAGTGAGTAAATTGTTGTTATGATCTTATCATCAGATCAGTTTGATGGTTCCATAATATTGAATGGAAGTAGTAGTAGATATGGAAGTAGAAGAAGCGGAAGAAGTGTACCAGGTTTGCAGAAAGTGAAAAGAAGTAGTCTTTGCCTGCCCGTATGGGAGAGACGCGTAAATATGTGTATGGACGTACCAAGCTTACATAAAAGTACGTAGGTACACAATACTAGCTTAATCGGATACCAGCAAGTGCTAAAAAATGGTTTATATATTTTGAAAGAGACAACTGAGATTCTCAAATACAAACGATGCAAGTCAAACAAAAGCTCGTAAAACTTGTGCAACGCCAAGTTTCTAACTTTAACAGGTCTATTCCTACGTGGATTTGCTCTGTGCTCAACCAGAAATAATGGCAGTAAAGTCTTTTTATTTCCAGTATATACATTGTCCTTGAATCTTGACACTGTAAAATCTGCTCGCTACATTTTAACGATCAAAGGGGAAATACTATGTGGCATTTTGACATCCTACCAATTTATTTTCAAAGCCAGCTATGTTTAATTTCATCATTTAGTATCGATCTACCTCTATAAGACACCATGTCTTAAAATACATAATGAGACCTAAATGTAAGAAACACAATATAAAATAAATAAATAAATAAATTCGGGACACTTCCACACACGGTCGCCTGACCCCAAACTAAGCAAAGCTTGTACTATGGCTGCCAGAGACTGATATACATACTTAGATATTTTTAAATACATACCTACTTAAATACATATTAACACCCAGACATACAACAAACACTAATGTTCAACGCATAAATGTTTGCTCTAGGTGGGAATCGAACCCACGCCCCCAAGCTCGGAAGGCAGGTTCACTACCAACTGAGCCACCGAGGCAGTCAACAAATTAGTCTAATAGTTTAAATGAACCTTATTAACATTGTATGGCCTGAGAATAGTTATAAGTGCAGTATTATGTCTTTTTCTCTCTTACAATTATTTATGTCGATCGAAAAAGACAAAACACCCTTAGCAATAAACGTCGTATAGCCTTGGAATAGTTATACAGTGTTTTTATCCTTCTTTAAAATGTTTGAACTCGATCAAAAAAGACAAAGGACTGTGTAGCTATTCTGAGGCTATGTAATGTTTATTGCTATAACTTTTCTGAGGCTATACACCGTTAATTAGCAAAGAGGATTTTCTCTACAATTTACAACCAATGAAGTGTATTTAAAAACGTTCAATAACTAAGCATTCAATGCTAACAAACCAAACGACCTAACGCGTAATTAATATCCTATAAAACAATCGAACAAATTCACAGATCCTTTCAAATGATCTCTTTGAACTCATAAATGTTAGACTTCAAATACGATTTGAGGGCCTCAAATATGAATACCAATTCTGGCAGTTAAACCGTTATGAAGAGCAAGGCCACAAAGCAGTTAAATTCAACTGTGGGTTTATTGCCGATCTCTATTTTACGAGCGCGATGTCGGTCAAACTTGGAGTTTACCCACTGAGCCCGAAGAAAACGGTTCGCGTAAAATAGAATGTGCAATTTGATTTAAATGTGGACTGGAAAAGAATGACTTTGACTGTAACTTTTTACCCGACTGCGCCAGTAGGAGGGTTATGTTTTTCGAGTGTATGTATCCATTATATGTTTGTATAAGGTTTCTTTGGCATGCCATACAGCCTAAACAGCTTGATGGATTTCGACATGTCAGGTGTCATCTGAATTGTCTTAATAGAGGAAGTGACATAGGGTACAATATTTTGCAGCCTGGTTTTTTTTTTTTTTTTTTTTTTATAATGTAAGTTTATATTCAGTGGCGGATTCAGGAATTTAGCTTAGTGAACGTAACCTTTATCAAAGTAGGCAAGATTTTAATTTGGGGATATGACATAGCTGAGGGTAAGCTGTATTATGAGGCAAACACAAAAGTACTAAAAAGGCAGTGCTTTAACTGTAATCCATAATTAATCTTTCGAGTTTTCTGCCAGATGCAGATTGATGGTTTTTTTTTCATTGATAGAATGTAAAAGAGGACTTTTGAGCGTGGCGTTTTGAACGAATTTCGGCTACAATGCCTTGCTAACGATGTTTTCTTCAATAATATCGATAAATAGACAATGACACTGTGACAACGATGATCGAAATTGATCTTACTGTAACGTTTTTTTTTTTTTATGTAGAATAGGTCGGCGTTTGACCACCAACTCGCCTGATATTAAGCGACGTTGTGGTCTAAGATGGAGCACGACGACCTATAAGGTACTTATTCACTCTAGTCTTGAAGTTTTGTAGAGTGAACAAGTACAAATACGGCAGTTGAGTGAGGCGCTACAAGTGCGCTACTGCTCAGACCCGTCTTCGGAACGGTTACACCGGATTACACGTGTGAACGATTTTGTGTTCGCACTCCCATGCATGACATGTCAACTGCATGACATTGCATCCCCGACAAGGACAAAGATATCGATGGGGAGCTCTCAATCAGTGTGAAGCTTTAGTAAAAGATTGATCTCGCATAGAAATATATACCAACCAAACAATCGGAGTTATTAAGCAACTTAAAAAAGGAGTCGATCTCAATTTGGTTGTTTATATTAATACTTAATGGGCTTGCGTTTGGCCGCCAACATGCCTGATGATAAGCAGTGATGCGGCCTACGATGGAGCACGCTTGCCTAGTAGAAACTGATTCACTCGAGACTTGAAGACACCCAGATTATAAGTGTCAGGGAACACACACTCTGGCAGAGTATTTTATTTTAAACTAGATGCGCCCTGCGGTTTTACCCGCGGTTAAAAAGTGTGTGCTATTCTATAATATAATAGTATGTGCTATTCTTGACTATAATCTATCTCTGTGCCAAATTTCATTCAGATCTGTTCAGCCGTTCTGGCGTGAAAGAGTAACAAACATCCATCCATCCATCTATCCATTCATACAAACTTTCGCGTTTATTATGTTAGTAGGATGTGTTTCAATTTTTTCATTTTATTTATAAGGATATACTTACAGATTGGTCCCAATACTTGCAAAATCCAATTTGGATGACCGGAAATCGTTTTTTTTTAATAATAATATTTATTTATTTTTATTTTTTTGACACGGTCGCCTAACACCAAACTAAGCAAAGCTTTTACTATGGCTGCCAGAGACTGATATACATACGTAGATATTTTTAAATACATACTTAAATAGATATTAACACCCTTTTACACCCTTTAACAGTTTTTTTTTTTTTTGTTTTTAGAGATTATGTCAAATTAAACCAACATTTTCGAAGTCAAGTGGGTTTCAAGCATCAGAGTTCGCAAGACATTCGAGTTTAGATGCTTAAGGCGAAATGGATCTTCATTTGACATTGTGGAATAGATTTTATCGTAATAAAAGACTAAGTTATTGATAGTAGTTGATAAATGTTTTCTCAATGTGGAATTGAATAGAATTATACTTAGCTACATATTTTTAGGTAAGTACATAACATATCGTCACGCCTTTCCCCCGAGGAGGCTGGCAGAGGTGAAATACAACACCCACATTTCGCCGGACGTTATTTAGTCCCAAATGTGACAGGAGGCGGGCATGTCGCCATACACCGGGCTCCAGTCATGTAGCAGATGACATATAATGCGCACATTTGTTCAACAATAAACAAATTGGTGCGTGCCGTCGGCTGAGTTTGAACCCGCTCCCTCTGGCTTTAGAGGTGGGCCTTCTCCAACTAGGCTCTAACCGCTTCTACAAACAACAACATAAAAAGTATTGTTGTTTTTCATGTATAGTTTACAAGAAGTTTAAGATTTACCCATATTAGTATTAGTACATCTACATATTAGTATTAGTAGGTACATCTACTCATATATTTGTTTTTTTTTAATTTTACCTACTGGAAGCACACTAATATCACAGACTCTATTCAAGGGGGTGAACTGGGGTAGCATGTAACTGTTCACTCAATATAATATCGCAATAAAATAAATGTCTAGAAATACAGTTGTTTAATTTTAGAAAAATCTCAACGTGATCAACTGACAGCAATGAGGCTGTATTTTTTTCTGTAACTTAACCAAAAAAATATAGATAAGTACGAGTACTTATATAGATGCCTATTTAAAAACTTTCGCAATTAAAAAAGAAGCCCATTAGACGATTACTTTAAAATTTTACTTTAAAATTTAGACTTACCCAAGAAATCGCAATTATTAATCTTTATAAATTAATGTTTATATTTGTTTGTGTCCTCCAGTCAAAGCTTTATGTTTACCGAGCTGAAGGCCGTAGCCCGGCTCGAAGACTTAAGTCTACGAGACCGAAGGCCGAGTCTCATACCGAGGCTAAAAGCCGAGTAGCACCTCAGCGAGGCCAGTACTACCGATCTATTCCGATCACATCATATCGTCACGTCTTTCCCCCGAGGAGGCTGGCAGAAACACCCACATTTCGCCGGACGATATTCAGTCCCAAATGTGACAGGGGTCAAGCCTGTCGCCATACACCGAGCTCCAGTCATGTAGCAAATGACATACAGAATACTAGATACGTCTATTTAATCCAAAAACTAGTTTTGCAATAAATATATTGTAGGTAGATACAATAACAAACTCTGAAATAAATTAAACTAGCATCTGGTAGAGACCTCAAACTTTCTCCAGATTTGCATCAGTGCAAAAAGCAATATGTAACTAACGTTATTAGTTTTGAATAAATCACAGTCGCAGGTGCAAAAACCCCACGTTCAAAGTACAGTCAGGTAAAAAGTTCCTTTTATTGATTTGACTTAAAATAAATGTCATGAAAAAAATTAAAACTATTTGTCATAGTAGGGATAAAGCCTAGCCTAGCCTAGACTATACCAAACAAAATGTAATCGACAAAATTAGTGCTTAATAATTAATCAACTTTAATTTCCTTGGTTTACGTTAGCCGAAGTTCAGAACGGACTATTAAATAAATAAATAAATAAAAAAGTATTTTTTGCCTAAAATTAAAAAAACAAATTACAAATTAATGCTGGGTACACACACATCAAGCCAACGAACGCCAACGCACGGGCAGCGTCCCGTTCCGTTTCAATCGTTTCGTCCCGTTTCAAAACGAGACGCAGCACATCGCCGGCCCTGGCCGGTCTTGGTCTGTACGCAGCATAAGAAAAACAGCATATATATTTTAGTTAGGCAATTGGGATATTCTCAGCGACGTACTGAGTAAGCTGAAGCTTACGCAGAGCTGGTTTTCAGAATATTCCAATACTCAAACTGAGATGGTCTTCGAGTTTATCCAGTAAACAAACGGATTTAACAATCTAGATACAAACAGATAGGAGTACAGAGCATCGAAATACCATAAAGGAGAAGCAGCACGGGTCTAATTTCTATTACGGGTTCGATTGAGTGAGTCGTAATTCTCGTGTTTTTTTGCAGATTCAATTATACTGCTTTTTTTTAGTCGAGGCAGTTTTTGTTTTTTTTTTTTCAAAATGGCGGAGAGATGTTTTTATATAATAATCGAACCTCATTAGAAAACTTTAAGAGAATCGGATAAGAAATGCGACCTGTAGAGGAAGTCAAAGATCCGGACAGAGATCTAGACAAAGATTTCCTAGAAAAAGGGACATACGAAAGCATTTTTTGTCGACAAACAACAGGCAGAGACGCTTCGCTCGCTAGCGCTCGCTCGTTCAATTATTAGCGCAATAAGAAATTGACATTGAGCGAAGGGTTTCAGGCGCCTTTAAATCTTTCTCTCTCCCTCTCGCTGTCTCTAGCTCTAACTATCTACACTAAACTTTTTATACTCAACCTATGCCTAATATAGTAAATATTTAATAATACTCGTATGTACCTAATATCGTAAGGTCACAACAGATTGAGTCCTTAAATCTAAACGACCTCAGGTTTGACCCAGACAAAGTTGGCGCGACGAGTTGAACTCGCACGACAAAGGCTGAAGAAATGCACTAAAGCCACCCATATTTTATTTTATTTTTTCATGTCGATGACCAAAGCCAAAGACCGGACAGTCTGGAAGTAGGGAAGTAAGGTCAGTGCCCAGCTGCGGGACACCTCATAAATAAAATTTGTACCATTGATAAATAATAATTGTTCTATGCCTATACTTTGTTCGTTTCACGTTTGTCTCCGACTGTACCATCCTCACAAGTTCTGAAGTTAACACGAATGTTTGTGTGTGACATCGAACTTAAACTTCTGTGGATGTTAATTAATTACTAAAGCTATTGTGGTTGACATTCGCTGTCAGGAGTGCATCGTGGGCGGAGAAGGTATCTCAATTATAATACCTATTAGTTTTAACTTAATCTGTACCTAAGCGTTGTGGATATAACCGTAGGACGCACTATTTTTTTCTTAATTTAAAAATTACACTCCACGGACTTCGGGGATCGTGACCTTTGTTAACATAAATCTTTAATTTTTATGTTAGGGGAATTCAGGTAGAGGGGGGTTAGTTATTAAGTCTTAATCTTAGGTTAGGTTAAAGGTTATCAAATTTACTTATTACATTATGAGTACACCACGAGCAGGCCAGCGACCCGCAAGCAGCACCCGATCACGAGTATGACGCATGTGCCAGCCATCGCTCTCTTCAACCATATTTGAGGGAAGAGAACGACCCGACACACGACGCCGCTGCAAGAAGGTGCCTTCATTAGTGAGCATGAATGCTCGAGATGGACCCACAATTTCTATAAAACGCGAAATAATTACAATTTTTATTACCATAACATCATGGCCTCCTCCCGACTCAGAGCCTCCATCACCACCGCGTTCCGATCTCTGATGGCCATCTGCAGGTTATATTCCTTGATGGTCTTCGGTGACGCAGCCGATGCTCGCCGCAAAACCCGGCTGATGGCATCGTCTTCGATGTCATCGGCGTAGTATGTGAAAGTCCCGGTGTGCTGTGATATTGCGATGACTGCGTGGGACACGCTCTCATGCAGCTTCATTTTGGGCTTGGTCTTTATGGCATTAACCGACTCGTACGTTAGCCCCTGAGCTTCGTGGATGGTTACGATGCGTGATCCTGCGCCTCCCCCGTACCTACATACATACCCCATACAGGTCCTGAGATTAACTTGTTTCGTCGCTATCGTATGGCTAGGAATTAGAGGAAGGCGTTTCTCGCTTGGCAAAGCCAAGGCCAAGCCCCGAGGCTGAGACATAACGGGGCGAATCAACCTGGCCCATGTCGGCTCTCGTCCTAGCTGCTTGAAGTTGTGGAGCTGCTCTCGACTTTTAAATTAAACAAAAAAACAAGCTTTTAAATCATGTCGTTAAATCTTATAATCATCAGAAGACCAGAGCGATGGTACCTACAATAATATTACATTGTCGCCGAAATTACCTACACTGGTAATTTGAGCTCAATCGGACACCAACAAGTGGTTTAAATTAGTTTGCGAACTTTTAAACTCACATACGAACATAGCAAGATAAATAAAAGCTAATTGAAAATAGCATATTTAGAAAGGAAATTATAATCTTGATAACTTCATATTAAGATAAGAAAACAGAAGATTTTTAAGAGATGCGAAACTTATTTATTTGATTGGCGGATACAGCTCTCCGTCCATTTATCTACAAGCTCGGCAGTCGACCGCCTCGCAATCGTGCAAATGAACAATGAACTTAATTATTTACAAATTTAAAGTGCTTTTTAGATCGTCTCGCTCCCAGCAAGTACTGACCATGGGTGCCTCACGTGCAGCTTGTTCTAAAATAAAAGAAAAATCATTCTAATCGGTTCCTTATCTAAAGTCGCGACTCGCTGGTTATTCTGGAGTTATCAGATTTTGCGTTAATAGACATTTTCATTAACATAACATATCGTCACGCCTTTCCCCCGAGGGGCTGGCAGAAGTGTAATACAACAAATGTGACAGGGGGCGAGCCTGTCGCCGTACACCGGGCTCCAGTCATGTAGCAGATGACATACAATACGCACAGATGTTCACACAAAGAACAAATTGGTGCGTGCCGTCGGCTGGGTTCGAACCCGCTCCCTCTGGCTTGAGAGGCAGGCCTTCTCCCAATTTGGCTGCCATCGCTTCTACATTTTTATTAATACATAATAAACACACAAGTAACATTATTAAAAAACCCGACTGCAAACTGTTGTGCCATAAGACACTTCCACTATCAAGACGATTCAAATGACACCTCACATGTTGAAATCCTTCAAACTGTTTAGACTGTAGGGCGTGCCAAAGAAACCTCATACATACATATCATACATACCCACATACATACATACAATCGAAAAATATAACCGTCCTTGCGCAGTTGGGTAAAAGCGGTCTAAAAAGTACTTTAAGTCTCAAGGAACAAAGTTAATTTTTCATTAACACTATATTGCGAGGCGATCGGGCGCTCAACCTAGCCTTTCGTATAGTTTCTTCTTCCTCTATTGATACTGGTGTTTAAAAGCTTATTCGTATTACTAAAACTTGAGCCCATACTCTGATACGTCGGAACGTACTAACAACTGCATTAACATCGCGTCAAAAGGCAGAGAATATACAGTTAAGTAAATTTACAGCAATTATTGGTAGGCAACTTAAGTATTATATTAATAAATCCACATTTTCATTTTTCAACGTCACACATTCCCGCGAATGTTTCTGTACATTAAAGCTACATTAAGACAAACACATAACTCAAAGTTAGACGGTCGCCACCGGAAACTTTGAGTTTAAGTTTAAACCCATTTCTCGTTTGCATAACATCTCCCTAAATAAGCTTTACATGATGGCTGTTCTGTTTATGAGATATTTAGACGATGCGATACGATGCTACTGTAGAATTACGCATCACATAGGTAAGTAGGTACATATACCTTAGACCAAATAAGAGTAAAAAGCCCTGCGCCATTTGCGCTTGCCTAACACCCAGTACCCGTACCGAGACATCTCATTGCGATGATTTTTATAACCTTATTGTGTGGCGATACGATTCGTGGTCGCTCTGCGTCAGCGGCTGAAACTAAAAATCATCGCAATAAGATGTCACGATACGATCCAGTAATACGCTGTAGAAACAGCAGTGGCCAACAGCATTCAGTCATTAAAAAAACAGAAAAGAAGCAGCGATGCAAACAGCGAAGTGAGCATCACGGTACCTTGCAACAGCCTTCTTCTTACTTAAGTGACAGTTCTCTAAGACTAACAATATTATAAATCTAATCACAACACAAAACAATCCTACTAATATTTTAAAGCGAAAGTTTGTAAGAATGGATGGATGGATGGATGGATGGATGGATGTTTGTTACTCTTTCACGCCAGAACGGCTGAACAGATCTGGATGAAGTTTGGCACAGAGATAGGTTATAGTCTAGAATAGCACATAGGATACTTTTTAACCGTGGGTGAAACCGCGGGGCGCAGCTAGTAATACATAAAACAAACAATAAGGAAAACATTCGTGTCAACCCGCCTCAGCAAAAATGCATAGTCATACCTCCTTTTGAAAACCGTAACAGATGGCACGAACATTGTACGGGAAAGCTGATTGGCTGATGGGTCACGACCCCCTGTTGATATTGATAAATTGACTGAAAGGTCAATAAACTATCATCGCTACAGCACCTGATAGCCAACCATTTCATTTGAAGAAAAATACTTTATCGGTCGGCACGCATTGATGAAATTACATTATGATAAAAGGTACATTATAATACAAGTGATGTTGAAGTTAGAAGACGATAAATATGTTGAAGTTGATTATTACACTCGAGAAGGTATTATAGAGAGCCGAGAGTGTAATGATCAACCTACACGTGTAATAAAGTTCCTTTAACAAACGAGAGTGACAAAAAAGGTATTTTAGCATAATTATGCCGGGTTGCCTGACAGAAGCCTGACAGTTTTTAAGCCAATTAATCTTCTCGGATCTAGCTTGACGGTTGTTGTTAATAGACAAGGAGTTTTTGGCGGGAACCGAAAAGATTGTTTCGTGATTTTGTATTATTTTCTAAAACTTGTCATTCTTCGAGTGTTAAAGTGTTCTAAAGGTGGATTATTAACCTTTTACCGGTTCGATAACATGCACGAGTGTGGGCAAATGATACAAACATTCCTTTCAGCTACTTTTCTTGTTCTGTAAAAACTCGACTTAAAGTTTCAGTAAAGTATCCGCGACTTTACTGAAATGGGAAAGGGGAGGGATTTATTTCATCTATCATCATCATTCATGTTTCCTCCATCATCTTTATCATAGATTTAACGACTAAAGTTCGCAAAACGTACGGATGACTAGGCTGTATGGCCATGTTGGCTCTAGCCTGCCCGACGGGGCACAACCAAAAAAGAAAATTATTTGACAAAACATCGCGATATTGCCTCAGATCAATCTAAAGGAAAAGATGGAACACTGCGATATATCTCGCTGAAGCCACTTCTTTTTAAACGTGTGCGCGTGCGCGTGGTAATGTTCCAATGAAAAACATTTACAATTGCACCAAAACTAATATTAATTCCAAAACTCTACGTTAGCCATTTCCGTTCCAATATACAACCTTAATAGATTTAATATTCTAAAACTGCACATATTTGTAAGAGTTTAATGATACGGCTTTTTCAAAAATTTACTTGTAAAAAAACTGCAAAGTTTTTAAAAAGAACCTCAAATTGTAGTCCTGGCCACACTTTTATAATGCGCTATGTATTTTGATGTACCTACACGAAATTATACCATAAACCAATGCACATAATGTCGAGGTAAGAATGACCAAGCGAGTAGCATAGTTTTTTTGCCTCATTGTGTGCGTGTTGTGTACATATACGACAGTAGCGTAGTTTATGGATGATTTTTGGCTTCAACTAAATCACACGCCATGCGCCATCGTACTCTCTAGGTTGATCTGAGGATATAGCGTGTCATCCAAACCATCTATGGCAGCACTCAGTTGTTAATGTTAGAAGCAATCCGAAGACTTACCGTATCGACCTTAGCTTAAATGCTTTATTAATATTATAATAAATATAACTTAAATTATTAAATGCTTAGGTCATATATCATCAGTGATGATATTTGACCTAAGCATTTAAGCTAAGGTCGATACATGACTGTCATATGTATATCATCACTGATGATATATGACCTAAGCATTTAAGCTAACCCGGCCCTATGTAGGGCCGTCTTCCAAAACGACGCTTTATCTTGAATCTCGATTTAAAATTGGCTGTACCATCCATTAAAACAGTCTTAAATCCAGATTCATGACTGAGAGTCATTTCAGCATGCGGTCCTAAAGGCCACTTACAAACCTCGGGTTATCTTTATAACTCGAAGTTAACTGCTCATCAGAGGTCAAACTGATAAATAGTCTTGCGCCACCAATACTATTTATATTATTACGAGTTAGAAGTCAATCTTGAGTTAACACAATGGTAGAGTGATATTTATAACATCAAATCAAATATGATATGAATCAACAAACTCCAAACTAAGTGAAAACTGTGTGTGTGTGAAAACTCCCATAACTAAACCTAAGTTTGTTAAGTGCCTGGTAATAATCTTAATTCTGAGTTAATTAACCTTGCTTTTAATAAATGAACTCCGTATCTTCTCCAAGTGGGCCTACACCACTTAGACTACGCCATGAGCAAATGCTATGCTATGATCGCTAAGTAGCAATTGAAATGTTCTAAATATAAGACGTACTGAGCTATATAAATACATTCAGGACACTTCCACCCACGGTCACCTGACCCCAAACTAAGCAAAGCTTGTAATATGGCTGCCAGAGATTGAAATACTTAGATATTTTTAAATATATACTTAAATAGATATTAAGAACAAACACAAATGTTCATCACATAAGTGTTTGCCCTAGCTGGGAAACACACCCACGCCCCCAAGCTCAGAAGGCAGGTTCACTACCAACTGAGCCACAGAGGCAGTAAAAAAAACGATATTTGAGTTTATGAATAGGCGTGTCGCAAACGCCTCGCTCGTCTCTCTATTTTATTATATAAAAAACTTATCTACTCCCAATTGAATCGCGTGTTATAAAGGCGACGTTAAAACCAACGAGCTGGCTGAACGACCACCGCGGGAACAATGCCAGTAAAGTACCACTTGGCTTGGAATTAGTGTTTTCTTTTCCGCACTTAGTGGCGTTTAAGTTGCACTCCCCTATCCCTTAAGTGATAGCGTGAGGGCTATAAGTGGGCAGATAGGTAGTTTTGTTTTATAGCTGCCGTTCGATAAGTTAATCTATGCTGTGGAAGATGTAAAGAAGTTTTTTACGCGACGAAGCGTGTTATAAAAGTTCCGAATGAGCCGGAAGAGAAAAACTATTCACGTGCAGGAATATATTGGTTTGAAATAACATATGGCCACTTGCACTGAATATAATGATTGCCTAAGTCTTTGTTTAACTAATTAAGACGACTCCTAGCTAGCTTCTGCCACAGAACATAATTATAATAATACCATGCTTTATGCTTTATGGGGGCTGAGCTACCCACGTCCGTAGGAGTGTACTCTACTCTGATTCCCTACACGTGGTCCCCGGGTAGTGCTAACCGGGTAGCAAACTCTGGTGGAAGGTTTCGGCCGTGGCTAGTTACCACCCACCGAACCAAGCCATGCCGTGAAATGACCTAGTCGTGTTTCGGGATGTAGTCCGGTGTAACCGTTCCGAAGACGGGTCTGAGCTGTGGCGCACTTGTAGCGCCTCACTCAACTGCCGTCTTTGTACTTCTTCACTCTACAAAACTTCAAGGCTAAAGTGAATAAGTACCTATAGGTCGTCGTGCTCCATCTTAATCCACAACGTCGCTTAACATCAGGCGAGTTGGTGGTCAAACGCCGACTTAATGTCCATAAAAATAAAAAAAATGCTCCTACTCAAATTTTCTTGCACGAACCATTCCTGCCATTCCTTAGAAGACTGGTAACTTTTTATGCTCGATGAGAGATTTTTTTTACAACAGACTAGGCATTCGTTTGACCGCTGACTCGCCTGATGGGAAGCGTCGACGTGATCGAAGTTGTAACACGCTTGCCTAGGAGATACCTATTCACTTTACTCTTAAACACCCCCGGATTGTATTTAGGTGGAAAAACAGACGCAGGCAACGAGTTTCACACCTCTGCAGTTCTTACAAAAAAGTTGACTTGAAACGCTTAGTGCGTTTTGGCGAAATTTCCACCATAAGAGGGTGTCTGTTACTGGTGCGCCTGGTACAATTATAAAAGAACGGTGATGGCTGAAACATTTGCTAGAATTAGATTAAACTAGATTAAGCAAGGAATTATAGGCAATTTTATATTTCGTGCAAGTGGTCATGAGAGTTACCTTAGATAAATAAATTTGTTGACTACTCAAAGAAAATTTCAGTACAAAACCAAAACAAGAGCTAAAATCTTGAACATCTACTCAAATGATCTTATTAATTAACACATTCAATGGCACTGGCACGACCTACGTGTTCGTGTCAAATTGATTGTAGTGTCGAGTGTCAGAAACACACTGTGTTTTCAGTGTGTAGCGTGCGTTTTGCGAACGAGGCGGCCTTTGTAAACCTGTCGATGAAAATGTTAGTGACACTGAACGTGTTAAAATTTGGTGACGACTGGGGGGCTATTCCTGCGCGTGAGATGAGATGAGTTTTTATCTTGGTCACTTTCACATCTATGACGTTTCCAACGAGAGCAACAAGGACGTAAATAAGTGAGATGAAAATCTCAAATCTCCGAATAGGGTCCCTGGGTGGACTTGCAGTAACAGACGTATTAGTACAGACTCTTTAGATACTTATTACTTATTAGTATTTATTTGTTTAATATTATTATTTTCATTATTTATACAGCGTTATTGGTACCGCTTGGTTTTTATTCAATTTAGGTATCAAAGATACACTTATGAACGTCAAAGTTATCTAAATAGACTCGACCGCCTTGTTCGGATAAAGAGCCTCTAGTCAGAAGAACAGGCAAGAAACTGAGATGCATGAGACAGAGGGCAGAGATACGATTTGCGGTCGCTCAGCGTCCAAAACAAAACGTACCTAACCATCGTGTCAATAAAATGTCATTGTAGGCCTTCTACAACCAATAGCGGACAACCACTCTTCAGCCGACAACCAGCACGATGGATCGACGTCCACGACATCAGAACCATCGCAGGTCACGCGTGGACGAAATTGGCACAGGAGAGGAAGCACTGGCGTAAAGGAGAGGAGACCTATACCCAGCAGTAGGTCGATCGATATAGGATACAGATATTTATGATAATGACCATACAACGCAATGTAGAACTGTCAACCTGTCCATTAAATCAGGATTGAACAATGTATGCCAGACATCGTACCAGAGGATTACGTACCATGTCACCGTTAATTTAATTGAATCGAACCAAATGGATAGTTTCCGTGTATAACATGATTTATCAAGCCATTTATATTAATTACCCATTCAATCAGCAAATTACTTCGAAACAGCGATCCAAAATGGCTTTAATTTCTTTGCAAATAGGGATAAAAGTTGTTTGCGCGAGTCGAAACTACGCAGACCCGATTAGACGAGTTCTACCAAAGATTGGTGTCATAAAATGTCACCATCTTCGTAAGCACGGCCATCAGCCTATGACATGAGGGTGGGTTATGGAATTGGCGATTTTTGGACGACTTTACTTCTACAGTTTGTCCACTATAAAAAGTGCCTTGGCCACAGTACTCTCGCTAAGCAAGCCTATATAAAACGGGCTAGAGACAAATTGTCTTCCCGCCGTTTTCATCACGCGAGAAAGAGACAAAGCAAAGAGGCTATGTAGCCCACTTTTCCCCCCTCAGGAAACGAGACGTGACGAGTGGCGAACCACGAACCGTAACCGACGAGCGTGTATGAAAAGACTCATGAACGTGGAAGAAGCAAAAGATGTATACCAGGATCGTAGCAAGTAGAGAGAAGTGGTCTCTGCCTACCATAGGGGTAGGCAGGGCGTGATTATATGTATGTATGAGAAAGAGACATAATACGTATTCTAGCTTGCTCACATGCAAGAGCGAATAAAAATGGTGGAAAGGCATTTGTCTCCGGCCCGTGCTAAGGCTGCTGACAGTAAGTGATTTTAAATAACAGACAGAGACAATGATATTTTGTCAAGGGACAACTTACAACTGACTGTAGAGGACAGAGTCTCTTCAGGGGCCCTATTCGGAGATTTGAGATTTTCATCTCACTTTTTTCCTCCTTGTTGCACTCGTTTGAAACGTCATAGGAGTGAGAGTGACCAAAATAAAATCTCATCTCATCTCACGCGTAGGAATAGAAATAAAGAGAACTAACGTGGCAATTACCGGAACAAACAAAACAAAACAATTTTCTTCGAACAAAAGCGCTTTTTCTGAACTGAATATATGGAATTTGCGATATTATTTTGGGTTCTACTTCTACACTAGACGATAGGCGAACAGAACAAAAAGGTTAGCTTGATACTGCTCCTTATTATTTTGTGAAAGTATTATCACACTCAGTTCCCTACAAAGTCTCTCAGTGTGTTGAAGAAGCCATAAAACCTACAAAGATATCAAACAGTACCAAAACTTAAGTCCCTCTAATAAAACAATATGTCTAGCCAGGCAATGAACCTGAATCCTCAAAAACAGAATGCAGACTTGCCAAGCTATATACCCAGCCTTTCTACTCGTTTTATATTAAAAATTCCTTAGGATTGAATCCCTTAGCTAAGGTTCCGAGGAAGGTTCCGTTAATAGATATCCTAGGACATCGCGTAGTTCCTAAACCCTGTACTGCTCATCCATTCGCACATTTCATAGCCAAATAGCCAGTAGGTACCAGGATCGGGCTAAGGGCACCATAAACCGGAGGCCACACTGTGTTTGCCCATAAAATTGATCCCCGAATAGCTGAAAACATACCAACGTACGTACCCTCCCTTTTTGACAGTACCAAGAGTTTTATCAAAACGTGATAAGGTTCAGATTTGTGCGAATTTCTCACGTATTGGAGTGGAAAGAGTAGTGTTAGTAAATCAGTAGTTATTGGAACAACTTATATGTTGTTTTTATGATGTTGGCAATCTGGTGGAGTGTGTTAGCTGTTTTAGATTGGAGCTTATTTTTACGTAACTACATCTGGTGTACGTGACCTCTGTGAGACTAGAAGTTGAGTTGGCAGCAAGTCAACTCAAAGTTTGTTGACTTCTTGAAAATTTTTGTAGTTTCGAATTATTTTCGCTGTGATAGTAGTGCTCAATGCACTACTATCACAGCGAAATAGTAGTGCATTGAGCAGCTGTTCTTGATTAACACTCCCACTGCTATTTGCTATTGGTGGAAACTTAGATCTGGATAAATTGTTATGGCTTAGGCACATTCTCCATTTATAAAGATCTAATTGCTTACGTACATTAACGTCTATAGATATATAGATATATCTAACGTCATCTATGTACTCGTATATCTACATATATACATAATACGCTAATAAATAATACAGTGACCTCGGTTACCCTCACCTACATTTAATATAGCCATACATATTCTTACCCCTTATTATATGTTTATTCTTAATAATTCCATTGTATGTATTATTTATAAAACCATCTTATATTACTTATATTTATTAATTCTAGCAAGTTCCTATCATAGTTACATGTAAATTATTTTTTATTATTATGTCAAACGATTTGATCAGGTAATCAGCATACTCGAGCCTCAAGACACAGGTTTCGCGCCTAGTTTGAGGCTCGCCGATAAATCTATTTAGCCTGTAAGTACCTTTAAGTAATGTTTGATTCTTCATATAAGCTAATGAATATGTATTCTTCTTTTGGTAATAAACATATTCTTATTCTTATCTTTCTCCCCTTCTCCTTCTCATGTAGGTGTAAGTACCTATCTAGATTTTCTCAATATGTACGTCTCCATGACTCGTCATCTCTACATTCACTTAATATTCATGTCGTCTTTCACGCAGTTCATTCATGTCTCCATATTCAATTTGGTACCAAAGATTCACTTAGGAACGTCAAAGTTATAAAAATGGCTCTACCACCGTACATAAAATGACATTTGTATTTTTTTTTCTCCACCATTCAGGGAAATTTGGCGTCGCACGTCATGTGCATTTGCCAGTGTCAAAAAACTAATCTAAATTAATTAAATCAGAGATGATGGGATGATGATGATGACGATGATGAAAAAGGGGAGGGCCCCCCTTTTTAAAATGGGGAAAGCCCATTCCAGTAAAGTTATGAATACTTTACTGAAGCTTTAAGTGAAGTTTTGTAGAGAACACGAAATGTCGCATTCCGCAATGTTTGTATCATTTGCCTACACTCATGCACGTTAAGGAATCGATAAAGGTTAACAATCTACTATTATTACACTTTAACACTCGAAGAATCACAAGTTTTAGAAAATAATACAAAATTACGTCGACACATTTTCGGTTCCCGCCAAAAAACCCCTTCATGCGTCTCAAAACAACATTGACTAACCGTCCATAATTCATACACCATAATTAAAGTACAATAAATAATTCAAGTACAATAATTCAGGCAGTCGGTGGCGAGTACTCTCGTCACCGGTAAAATTCATCAACACAGAGTATAAATCTTACGGATGGTGTGTTGCGTTACCACATCGCTCTTACAATTTCCAGAGGTTTTCAGAGATATTTTATGAAAGTAGGTCAGATTTCCCTAACCGGAAATGTTACCTACATTCTGCTCTCAATGTATGTCGTCATTCGTTACACAACCCATACACAAAAAACACCGGATTCACAGACAAAAGTTAAAGGGACAAACCCCAAAATTCCCGAAATAATAATCCCAATAAATCTTCCATACGGCCTCAGTAAAACCTCATACGGAATTTATCAAGCCCCCATAGCTAAGAACACATAGCAATCCCAAAATCATAGAACAAAAGTTATTCCAAACCCTTCCGGAAAGTTTGCCCAGAAACAGTACCCTATCCGTATAATTATAAGCCGTATAAATATCGTTGTTCGTCACGTAGCCTTAGGTATTCCATTTGATATTCAAATCGGCGGATATGAGGTAAAACGCGAAAATCAAATTCTATCCACAGAGGGAGATAAAATATCATTTTTATTTATTCCAACACGCACCCGTATACCGCGAGTATTTCAGATGCTGCATGTAAAAATGTCGGGGTATTTCTCTATTTTATTCAGTCAATGGTGGGTACTGGAACTAGGTGAGAGTACCTAGCAATGCCTGCTGGGGAGTTTTGCTCCAACTTTTTCTGAACAGATTTATTGCGTGAAAAATGTGGTTTAGTCGCACGATGTCCCAAGAGCAAAATGACAGAAAAAATATCTGTAGGTACGAGTATACAGATATGTTATACCTCAGAATACATGTGTTAAATGGAAATACTTCTGAAATTAAGTATACTTATTTAAGTGGATGTGAAATTAAAGGTGTTACAAACTTTTTATAACATATTTTAAACATTTTTTTTTGTATGACCAGAAACAACAACCAATACTTAGTCATTAAAATAGCATAATTAGGGTGGTCATTACATTTTCCTATTTGCAGTAGAGTAGTTTAGCTAGCGTACTGCAAATTGGTTAGTGTAATGGCAGTTAGATAGTTAGCAATCCATTTTTATTCTTCACTTGCTTACCAACGCTAAATTAGCATACTGCAAATTGTATAGTGCAATTGTGCAATGGCTGCTTAACTTCAAGCTTTATCTATCTATCTATCTTATCTCATCTATCTATCTATCTATCTTTATCTAGCTTTAGCTATCGTGAAAATGTCATCATTATCATACAGTCTTTTACGTGAGTCTACTGCAGGGACACCAACTTACCTACGTCGAGGGTGACTGAGCCGTCATCCACCACGCTGGCTCAGTGCGGGTTAGTGGATGCCACATGTCTTTTGAATGATTCTTCTAGGACTAGGTTTCCTCGCGATGTTTTCCTTCACCGTATAAGAGCACGTCGTGTTAATTTAAATACACAACCTCTCTACGAGAGAAAAGTTCATTGGTGCACTTAATTTCAATATTCTTGTTGCTACAATATTTTTACAATAACAAATTATTTCTATTACGTTTAATCTTCTTGTTGTTACAATATTTTTACAACAACAAATTATTTACATTAGTTTTAATCTTCTTGTTGTTACAATATTTTTACTGGCCTCCTGGCTTTCCTGGCCGTCAACACTGATTTTGATCTATTGACGGATAATTTGACAAATCTATTAGCAAATTTCTTCAAATATTGTGAAGAGGCGCGACAGTTCTGATAGTTTAGACGATGTTTCTTACTGACTTGTGATTTTCTTATTATTGTTTTATTTTAGTTTAATTTTAATTATTATTAGCACTATTGAATTTGACATTGTTATTGTTATTTTTCTTTCAATTACATTTATATCATAGTGTGATATAAATGTAATTGTTTTTTCGTCCATTATTTAATATATTATTCGGTTATTCGTTATTCTTTATTTTATTCGTCAAATTATTTATTGACTCGTTTCGTGTCAATAAATAATTTTAATTTTAATTTTGAATTTGGATTTGAATTTACAACAACATATCATTTCAATTAGTTTTATTCTTTTGTGTGTGTATGTTCCATTAATTTCGGCGCATAGTGTGAATATGAAAACTCGGTGCGGTGCGCCTTATCGCCGACCCAACTCTCACCTGGATTATCCCATGATCCAAAAAAACAAGGCATTCCGGGAGCAAACACGTAATGACGTCATCAGTCTCTTACGAACTTGTTTTAAATGACTTATTTCAGTCTTGCTTAAGCATCGAATGACGTCACTACGTGTTGCCCGCGTGACCGGAGTGCTATACCTGGCGGGGTATATTATTATTCCCATACTCAAAACAAAACATAATCGAATCAAGTGCCCAATAAGCAGGCTGTGATTTCATTAAGGTGCCATTGGCGTCTGAAACCTCTGAAGTAGAAACGGGGTCTATCAAAGGCGCACTTCAAATAGGTCTTCAGTTCATTTGAGATTCAAAGCGACATAATTCGTTTTACGGGGTATTAGGCGGGACAACTCGGAATTATTAAAGATAGGCTGAGGAAGTTGATCAGTTTTATCTGACTTCTATAGATTTGGTAACGAATTTGTGTGATTTGTTACGTTTCACTTGTTTGCCGTCGAGGATAAAAATGTTTGAAGAGCTTTTTTGGATAAAAATAAGTAGGAGCTTACTCCTATGAATGTAAGTAGGAATGACAATTTAGTAAGACTACAATTGTGAGGTCTAGCATTCCGGGAGCAAACACGTAATGACGTCACGTCACTCGTCATCGGCATCCGTCTCTTTCGAACTATTTGTAAACGACTTAATTCGGTCTTGCTTAGGCATTGATTGACGTCACTACGTGTTGCCCACGTGGCCGGAGTGCTATACCTGGCGGAGTCTATCTTTTATCTTTAAATGAGCAATTCTTGTACATATATATATATATATATATATATATATATATATATAATTGGAATCTCGGAATCGGCTCCAACGATTTTCATACAATTTAGTATATACCTACGGGGTTTCGGGGGCGATAAATCGATCTAGCTAGGAATCATTTTTAGAAAATGTAATTTTATTCGTGTTTTATCGATAATCAATCTCAACTGAAAAATATGACTCTTCCTGACATCTATTGGCGAATAATAATACTATTTTTTGTGAGCAACTAATTGCTTTAACGACACAACAGCAGATGGCGTTGTTAAGTAACACGAAGTCAATGAGTGTTTGCTTTGAGGTTAGACTAAAATCAATTGTTTATTATCCAAAAAACACAATAAAAAAATAAAAAAAAATACCGAGCAAAGCTCGGCCATCCAGGTACTATTATTATTATACCATATGATTATGTAAGATTTTGACAAAATTTGTACAAGACTTTTTTTAATTTAAAATGTCGAATTCAGAATCATTTATTGAATAACTGATACATTATTCTGTATTATGGAGTATTCTGTGACATTATTATAAATCTATGCAGTGTTTGGAATTGCAATACTATACTTATTACTTACCTATTCAAAATAACACGTCAGTTCCATGCAATCCAATTTCAATTGAATGAGTAAATTATACCAATTACTAGTATAGTTGCTCCCGGCGGTTTCACTTGCTGTTCTACATAAACGTAAATCATTTCGTGATAAAAAGTAGAGGTATTAGAGTCTGTTTGGAAAGATTACCTATCATTGTGGGACTTGAGGGCGCCACTGGGCTTAACTCCTTTATTTTATTTGACGAGAATTTATTCTGCTTTGTAAGAGATTTTAATGCCCGTTTTCGCCACGATAGTTATTTTTTAAGTAAAAGCTAACCCCATGCTAAATTTTATCTAATTTTGTTAATCGCTTTAGAAGTGAGTAAGTAGGTAACAAAGTAACACAAATTCATTTCACCTTTGTGATATAAGTGTGATACTTGCCTAATTAATTATAAACAAAGTTGTATGCATCGCGGAATATCAAATCAAATCAAATCAAATCGTTTATTTGCTTAATACAGTCACATAGGTATAAAGGTCTTAAAGTTATTGTCTTAGGTATAGTGTATTATGTCTGCATGCAGACGTGCAAATATTTAATGTTTTAAACTATTTCTTCTTATAATTTTATTTTACCGCTAAAATTTAAAAATTCCTTAATGCTATAAAAACAGTTATGGTGAAGCCACTCAGTCAGTGACTTTTTGAAATCGAGTCCATTTAACATTTTTAAATTATTTGGAATATTGTTATAAATTGAAATGCACATATTATACACATTGCGTTTGTAAATATCTTTTTTGACAGGCGGTTGATATAATAAGTTAGCGAACTTTAGTCTTTTTTGACGAGTCAAAACTTGGCTACGGTTCTTAAAATAGTCGGGATGTTCTTTCGCGAATAAGCAAATAGCTTTGATGTACATGCAAGGCAGAGGAAGTATCTTATTTGCCCTAAAAAGTGGTTTACAGCTGTCCAAAAACCATGCTTTATTTATAATCCTAACACATCGTTTTTGAATTTTGAACACTCTGTCTACGTTGACGGAGTTTCCCTACATTATCAGGCCATAGTTCAGTAACGACGACACATGGCCATGATATGCCGTCAATGCAGCCTCCATAGATAGCCCCGGTTCATTTTGAGCTACGTCCTAGTTCCCGAATCTCCCTATCTGCGTTCGCATAATCATGAAATACATAAAGGCAAAGACTGAATTGCGAAGTATATTGTAACGTACTCGTATTAAGTTTGTATGTCAATTCGCAAACAATTCGTAACAATTCGCCGAGCCGAGCCGCGCGCCGCTCGCGAGCTTGTCGCCTTTTTCTCGAACTTTTGAATCGCGCTCATTTGTGAGCCTTGAGACATGGTTCTCGTGGCCAGTCGTTTGCCGCAACTGGTGTATCGTCTTTAGATAAACCTAGAGAATAAGATGGCGCACGGCGTATGATTTAGGTGAAGCCAAAAACCATCCAAAAACAACGATACTGTCGTATATGTACACAACACGCACGCATTGACGTAAAAAAACTACGCTACTCGCTTGGTCATTACCTTGACATTATGTGCATTTATTTAAGGTATAATTTCGTGTACATAAATACACATAGTGCATTATAAAAGTGTGGCCAGGACTACATTTTGAAGTTCTTTTTAAAATCTGTGCAGTTTTTTTACAAGTCAATTTTGAAAAAGCCGTAACATTAAACTTTTACAAATATGTGCACTTTTAGATTATTAAATCTACTAAGGTTGTATATTGGAACGAAAATGGCTAACGTAGAGTTTAGGAATAAAGTAATATTAGTTGTCGTGCAATTGTAAATGTTTTTCATGGCAACATTGCCACGCGCATACGTTTAAAAAGAAGTGGCTTTAGCGAGATATAACGCAGTGTTCCATCTTTTCCTCTAGGTTGATCTGAGTTTGTACCAAGGCTCACCATTGTTACACAATATAGGTACGTAACAGGGGTACGTTGCGACTAACGTTGCATTGCAAGTCGCCCCCTAAAGTAAACCCATCCGCGTCCGAGCTCCAAGCGAATGATAAACTCTAGTTCATTATGTCTGCATCTTCCAGTGGCTTTAATTAAGTTCAGTTCGCTTTCGACTGTTCGTTCCAGACTGTACAGGAGAGAGCAAAAGGTATAACAAAAATAAGTACCTATAAATCTATGTAAAAACGATTACTCCAGTTTAATTAATTATTGCTGATCTATTTTTAACTGGCTTCAAAAAAGAGGTTTTCAATTAGGTTGTTTTCTTATACCTAACCATCATATTATAAAAACCGATTTGATAAATAGGTATGTTTTATTTTAAAAGGATAGGATTGATCCCGTTTTTTTAAAAGATGCTTTTGTGACATACTTATACTCGTACTATAATAATGTTGGCCCCAATGACCTTCTATACATATAGAATAGAATGTGTTTAGAAGGTCATTGGTTGGCCCCCTTTAAAAAAAAAACAATTCAGATGCCGAGAAGTCGGATTAAAAAAAAGATTGAGTTGAGCTCACTTACAGACTTCAATTCTTAAACGCAGAGTTAATTAACTCAGAATTAAAATGTTATTAATATCATTGTAACGTTATTTGCAAAACGACTTATCAGTTCAACCTCATTAAGCATTTAACTCCCGAGTTTTTTTTTTAAGTTTTACTTTTTTTATTTATTTTAGGTTATTTTTTTTTTTAAGTTCACATAAGTAGGTACATATTAATATTACACAACTCTGCCAACTGCGTAGCAGTTTGTAGGCAGAAATATATTCTCACTTCACATTTTTCTTTACATATTTACGAGTTGGAACACAACATTTAAACAGTTAAAAAGATAACCCTAGCTTCTGCAGTAGCCCTAAGCTCGTTATTGTTTTTTTTTTCTTTTTTGCTTTTCTTGGGGATACAATTTTTTTTTTTTTTTTGCTTAGATTAGTATAATACCCCGTCTCAAGTGACGCAATTAGTAAAAAAAGCTTTTAATTTTTGCCACAGAGACTAATATTGTAGCTTATCTATATAATAGTCGAATTCAAAGGCTTAAGGTGTAAGGCACCTTAGCCCTCACTAATAAAAGAGATATTTAAAGAATGTATTTCTGAAAAAAAACGTCTCTATCAATGTATTGAAAACAGTATTACAAAGAATTCAGAATAATTTGCAGGTTGATATTTATAGTTTTTACTTAGAAAAACATAACCACGAGAAAAAAAATACGTGTTTAAAATTCTCAGAGCACATGATTAATATCAACATGAAAATTATTCAAAATACATTGTAATACTGTTTTCAATGCATTGATAGAGGCAAATTCATCAAAAATACATTCCATAATTTAAATCCTCCTACTTATATTATAAACACGAAAGTTTGTAAGAATGGATGGATGGATGTTTGTTACTCTTTACGCCAGCAATGAAATTTGGCACAGAGATAGATTATATTCTAGAATAGCACATAGGATACTTTTTAACCGCGGGTTAAACCGCGGGGTGCAGCTAGTCAAAAAGAGAGACCCATATCAAAAAGTGAACCAATAAAAACCAAGATGATCAACACAAGTTTTTCAATGCTTGCCCTCGCGGGAAAATTTCAAGCCCAATTTTAGCAAAGCAAAGACTTTTGTCGACGCCAGTACAATGCAAGAGATTCTAGATTAGTTTGTTTCATGTGTTAGTTCGGAGTGGAGGAATGGCGAAGGCATACTGAACGAAACTTGTACACCTGAAGGTTTTTTGGAGTTACTTCTAAAGCTGGAGTTCGTTTTTTCTTTTAAAGCAAACAATCTACAATGAAGATTGCTTATTGCTAGAATTTCTACGTGCAAATATGACCAAAATCGGAAGAGTCACTTTTAGTCAGTAAAATTGGTCGATATGGGGTTGAGAGGTCACAGTTTGAATGAGTTAGCCATTTACCTAATAGTAACTGCTGGTTTTGGGTGTGGTAATAGGGTTGTACCTAAAGGTTCTAACCGTGAACCGTCAAAGCAAACAACATTTAGAGCCAGTTAAAAAAAAAGTGCCAGTTATTTTGTATGGAGACTCGATTATTTTTCTTTCGAATTTTGCATACTGATATTTTTATGAGTGGTTCACTTTGACAGGTAGTACAACACCCTTAATAGTATTACTTCGCCCCAAACCAGCACCTTGTAGGTATATCATTAATTAATAATTATAGGTATCAGTATCTTATCGTATCTTTGATAAATGATATGTCCAGATGCAGACTGAAAAAAACATTGCACGCGTCGAAAAAATAAGAGCCAACTGTTAGGTTCTAAATGAACCAAATGTATGACGCAACCCTAGTAAAAGACGTATCTGTCACAAGCAGTAGTATAAAAAAGTTGGCCTGTCACTTTTTGTTCCTAAACAGCAAGGAACTCTCTCTAGACATATAGGTACTCATAGGTACGTACCTACAATTATAGTTCGGCCGTTCAGAGAATGCGTTCCTGACACCTATCAGTTAGTCACGACTAGTGATGGGCACAACATAACACTGAGTTCGTTACCGTTCCTCCAAAATGAACCGCCGCATTATTTTAAAGATTATTTTCGTTTTATATTTGCGGAATCATTTAAAATTTATATTTTAGTTATTTAAGTGGAAACAAAAAAAAGGTAATATTAATATTTTAATAAAATTGTTTTATTTATTCTTTGTTACAAAGTTACAATCTGTATTTCTATGTAATAAAGTACATTAAATTGAATGTGCGTACAGAATATTAATCAGACTCCGATTCGCTTGAGGAGGTGGTGTCTTCATCATCATCTTCGCCTACATGTATAATTATATTATTATCAATAACAGAATCAATCCTGATATCTCGGTCAAAATGTTCCAAAATCAGGTTTTTAGTCTTCTCAACAACCTTTGCCCAGTCATCTCTTGTGACTTCCCCGCAGGCTTCTTTTAATAGGGTCATCATCTTTTTCGTGCTGAATGGCGGGGAAGTATTGTTGCGGGCGGCGTAACCTTTTATTTGAGCCCAGAACAACAACAGACGACTGTTTTAGCGTCACAAAATGGCGGCCCATAACGTCATTTGGGGTTACCATTTTTAATCTAAGTATAAAAATGCTACTTTCTTTCGCGCGTTCGGTTTGGTCGTAGTTTTATTTTTATATTTCATAAAAGTTATACTTATAGTCCATTATTTTCAAATTCTTAAAAAGAAAAACAAAACGTATTATTTTATAAATATAACTGTATAAGAACAGATTAGGATACTATTATTGCCTGTTATTGTTAGTACAGCACTACAAATATAAAGCGCTGACATAACCTTGTAATAGCGCAGTATAGATTTAGAAAAATATTGTTTATCAAGTTATTTGACACTCAGTTTGGCACAAAATAAAAACATTAATTGATTATTGATATAATAATGTTGTTTTAATGTTCATCAATTGTTAAAACGGTAAACAACCAGCAAAAATATTTTTATCGTAACTGCAACGCCATTACAAAGTTACGTCGTCAGTTCAATCGCGACGTGTCAGGAACGCATTCTCTGAACGGCCGAACTATAGGTAAATAGCTAATTCATTCAAACTGTGATTGCTCAACCCATATCGACCAATATTTACTGACTGAATGTGACTCATCATAATATTTAAACGTAGAAATTGTATTGGAGTTATATAGGATATTAAGTAGGTATAGGTAGGTACAGGGTCGGACTGGCCATATAGTAAGGATGGCATTTGCCAGCCGGGCCCTAGCCGATAGGTAGGTAAGGGGCTACACCCCGTCTCAGGCCCTGGCTTGTGGGCAGCCACCCGGGCCTTTCCAGCTCAGTCCGACCCTGTGTAGGTACTTGACTGAAAAATTCATGAACCTAATGGTACTCAATGGTTTTACATCAATAGTACTAAAGTTATCGTCAAAGTAGCTTATCGCCCGCGGCGTCGCTCGCATTTCATAGCCTATGGCACTCAGGGATAATGCAGCTGTCTAATAGTGAAATATTTTTTAGAATCGGTTCAGTAGTTTCGGAGATTTTCAACAAATTTTCAACAAATTGCCTCGGTGGCTCAGTTGGTAGTGAACCTGCCTTCTGAGCTTGGGGGCGTGGGTTCGATTCCCACCTAGGGCAAACATTTGTGTGATGAACATTTGTGTTTGTTCTATGTGTCGGTGTTAATATCTATTTAAGTATGTATTTAAAATTTCTAAGTATGTATATCAGTCCCTGGCAGCTATAGTACAAGCTTTGCTTAGTTTGGGGTCAGCCGACCGTGTGTGGAAGTGTCCCGAATTTATTTATTTTATTTATTTATAAATGTTACCTCTTTAAAATACTAAAAAAAAAATACATGCATACATATAATCACACCTCTTTTCCATAGCGGTAGGCAGAGACCACTTCTCTCCACTTGCTACGATCCTGGTACAATCTTACGCTTTTTCAACTTCTTCTATGAGTCTTTTCATACACGCCCGTCGGTTACGGATACTCTTGACCTGCAGGGCTATTCACAATCATTCGGAAACGTTTTCGTTCGGGTTCCAACAATTTAAAACTCAAATTATTCGAATCTCAGACTGTTTTCATAAGTTTTTCAACGTGATTTGTTCTTACGATCGGATTTATACTGGACTTTTTAGAAGAAGTTTCGAATCCTATATTCGAATCTCAGTTCGTTTTCATAGGTTTTTAAACGTGATTCTATCTTCCGATCGGTTTGTATTTGATTCTCTATTCCAAAATTTATAAGAGTAGACTGAGATTCGAACAATTTGAGTTTGAAATTTGTCGGATCCGATCGGAAACGTTTCCGAATGAATGTGAATAGCACCGCTGGCCTTCCTTTAAGACGTCTTCGATTTGGTCGAGGCACGTGCATGCCCTGGTGCTAGAGCACGGTGAGACCAAACATTGTTAAATTATAATCTATACCAACCCTTGTTTCTGCATTAAAATATTTTGAATTTGAATTTGGTCGACTCTGACCAACTTGACCATCCACACAAAAATAATACAATAGTAGTATACAAGATGCAGAACAGTCACTGTAGAGTGCGACCTTCACCCGATCAACAAGATTCCAGCCCATTATTACCAAAGGGAACAACACGGAAACTATTTCCACAATAAAATAGCTTCTATTTCCCTCTCCATAGGACATAGGTACTGCGAATACCTTCTAATACTTATTCATGACTGAGAATCTCTGCCTTCGGGTTTCACCGCTGACATCAAGTGAAATCGTATTTCAACAGCTCGGTTTTGAGACCGAATAGTTGAGTTAAGTTTTAGACGAGTTTCGGCCACAAAAAGCTGGCACGTTTACTAGCTGTCAAACCCTGCTCCAAGTAATAATTTAAATGAATAGTTCTAAGTACTTGGTTCAGGTTTTAAACACCGATTTCAGAAGTTCTGACTAACGTTGTTCTAAAATCTACTTACCCTAAATGCTTACCCAAGCGCCAAACCAGTCTTTAGCGGCCTTTATACTATTCAATTTGCAGTATGCTAGCTTAGCGTGGCTGAGCTCGTGCAATCATGGGCGTACCCAGCTTCTGGCGTAGGAGGGTGCAAGTCAGATTTTTTAGGTCGGATCGTTCGCGGTTGTTTTGTCATGCACACTACACAACACACCTACATGAGTCATTAGATGTATGTAGTGTAGTGTGTAGGGCAAACACCCGCAAGTGATCCTGTTTTATAGGTAGTTAAATAAATAAAATTTTATAATCCTGTCACAGTAGTACATTTTACTATATTCTTAAGTGAATCATTAACCCAATTTGTCATTAAAATTTTGATGCAAGTTCCCTATTGCATCGTGCATTTTGTCAGTGTCTACTGCGCGGTTTATTTAAAAGTTAGAGCATAACCCGTTTACACTTTAATTAGTAATTAGGTGAGTTCATACATGTTCTGCGAGATTTACAAAGGGGGGGCAGCTGCCCTCCCCTGCCCCCCCCCCCCCCCCCCCCGGGTACGCCCATGCGTGCAATAGAAAAAAAATGGATTGCTAGCTGGCTAACAGCCATTACACTATCCAATTTTAGAACGCTAGCGCAGCGCTGGCTCAGCGTACTGCAAATTGGAATAGCCCTTTTATCTTGGAACTAGCTGAGCTCCGCAGCTTCACCTGCCGTTAAAAAGTCCTATGTGCTATTCTAGACTAAAATCTATCTCTGTGCCAAATTTCATCCAGATCTGTTCAGCCGTTCTGGCGTGAAGAAGTAACAATCATCCATCCATCCATTCATTCTTACAAACTTGCGCGTTTAAAATATTAGTAGGCTTTAAATTCTTAACGCTTAAAAGTTGTATAAACAATTTATTACGGCTTAAGAGGGCCGCGACGCTCTGAAATTTCCATACAAACGCGCTACTCAAATTTCTTGAAAACCATTTGTCAGATTATGATGAAATTCAGTATGTACAATTAAATTAACAATATCTCCGCCCCTATGTTCTTGGTTTTTTTAAAAAAACCTTCTCAAGCGAAAATAGAGCTATAAAAAATATCCGCATTTTTAAGGGGTCACTTTTGACTGATTTATTCAATAGGTAGACAAAGCAAATCAAAAATTCCTTTACATAGGGAGGTTGTCTACATCATTCGCTGTTAAATGAATCCATAATACAAGGGAAATTCTTAGTTATTTAAGAATGATTACAGAAGTGCAAAAGTCATAAAAAAAATTGAAATTGCACTTCGTCACTCTATAGGTAACTTTAGAGGCTATAACAGAGTGTTGTATAAAAGTGTGTTGTGTTCGACAACACATTTCTGTTCTATAAGATTATAGTAGCTAGGAAGGTAGGTAATTCGTTTTGATACAAAACAGAGATAAAAACTCCCCACTTCCGAATAAAATAAACATTATACTGTGAACACTCTAGTATTTTGCAAAGCTATTCTTTGTAGTCTAACTACATATGTTCCGTAGTAGGTACTTATATTTTACCCCATAACTCAGTTCTCCCAAAATTTATTTTCCTCTAGACGTTATGAAACCTACCCTACTGCTAATTACGTATTCGGGGATATTAATACAATTTAGGTCGACCCTCGCTCACGAACCTAAACGCTTATTCAGCTATTGTAAATGTAAAAATGATTCTGACTTCAAGCCCGTGAATTTTGAAGGAACACGTAGGTATAAATTATAAAATTAAACAAGAGGTTCGACAATCATATCTAACAAAGAACTCTCTATAGCTAGCTAGGTAGTCTAGATCATTAGCTTATTAAGCTAAATTCTGTAAGTAGTTACCTACCTAGATTTAAATCTTGGTAGGTAAGAATTTAGATTAATGCAGATAACCCCTCTTCCTAATAAGCTAATGATCTAGATTAGCTAGTTATAGAGTGTTCTTTGTTCTAGAAATCTAAATCTAGATAGATTTAGATCCGAAAAACATTATCTTCCATATTGGACAGGCGGTTAAAAAGTAATGTTTTCAATTTAGCTGTTTTCAAGATGTTTCAATTCATTTTACTACTTATTGTCCTACTACCTAATATAAAAAATCACCTATAAATACCTACCTACTAGGTACAATTTCCAGTTAGATCAATTTTAACCTACGACGCAAAAACGACGGTGTGTTATAAGTTTGATGTGTCTGTGTGTGTCTGTCTGTGGCATCGTAGCTTCCGAGCGATGAACCGATTTTGATTTTGTTGTTTTTTTTATTGAAAGGTACATATACTAGTCGGAAGTGTTGTTGATTCGGATGTTTGATGAAAATTGGTGTTGAATAAATTGGTGATAAGGATTTTTTTAATTTTTAAAATATACTTGTTCAGACCAAATATTAACTTACCTACTAGAAAGTAAATACATAATATTATGCTTACCTACTAGGCAATAAGGTAGGCAATTTAAGTACACGAATAAAACTTTCAAATTCCAAAAACTCGTTCATTTCCTCTCTTTCAAAACTTAGTCTTCAGAGCATTTTTAAATCCCAGTCATCTCAATTTTTAATAATGAAAAGTCCCAAAAACAAAGTTTAAATGTCTCGAGTAATCAAGGAATCCCCAGGAAGGGTTATTATTGTGAAAATTAGGCGGAATAATTTATGAAACAGAATTTCCTTTTGGTACGATAAATAATTATAACTCTTCAAGTGACGATGGGAGGTCTTGTATAGCTTAATGGTCTCTTGTAAGGCTTTAATTATTCGCGGTTTCTACCAGTTTTGATTTAAGAGTAAGAACACGATTCTACCGCTATACCTAACCTTTTTTATCGCGAATATGTTAACCGAGGGTTAAGTACTGCGATACTCGGCAACTCGGCAAGTAAGTCACTGAAAGTGAAAGCGAGAGTGTTATACATTTATTTGCTCCCTACATAGGTATTCACAATCAATCGGAAACGTTTCCGTTCCGATTGCGCATCATAAGTATTAAACGTGATTCATTCTTCCGATCGGATTTATACTCGATTCTCTATTCCAAAATGTATAAAAATAGACTGGGATTTGACCATTTGAGTTTGAAATTTATGGGATCCGATCGGAAACGTTTCTGAATGCTTGTGAAAACCTGTGCTACTCGCTCATCGTCGGCGGTCGGACAACTGCACCAACGGCAACGCGACGCCTGTTAGTAATCGCGGTAAAATCGGTTCGGAAAGAGAACTATCGCGGCGAAAACCGGAAGTAACGTCTTAAACAAAACAAAGTAAGTAAATTCACGTCGAACAAAACAAATGATTAATCACAGTAGTGACCTCAAGTCCCACAACAGTTCATTTTCCGAAGAGACTTAGTTGTATCGCTGTAAGTGAATTGATTTCTTGTAGGGAACCGTCCTTCACCGTAGACCGTTTTATCAGAGAAGCCAGTTGCGGCAGCGCAAAAGTCTTAGCATAGACTAATGATACTACTACATTAGTCTATGCTTTTTTAGTCAGTCGTAGTCAATGTGTTAAATTTAAAATCATCTCTCGCTAAGCATTTTTTTTTAAAGAGAATCAATGCTAAGTCAATAGTACTTACTTACCTACAATTAACACTTTTTTTTACCGACTATGTGGCCTGATATTATAACACTTCGGTCATAAAGATAAACTTAGGGAGGCTACGGACACGTCGCCAACATTTCGTTCAACAAAGTTGGGTAGAAAAATTCCTCCGCGCGGAAGAAGTGAAACTTCTGTGTATCTTTCTTACTACGCGCATGCGTTCGAGTACCACGCATTCACTCTCGCTATGTTTCTTTCTATTCTATTCCTCGGAAGCTTTAAACGTTTAACGCAACCTTGTTGGAAGTCGCATTAGAAGTCTCACTTCAAAAAGTTAAATGTTCTGGCGAGTGAGTGCGAGAGTGGTATTCTTGCTCTTGATTTTATGATTAGTAAATTTAAATTCAGGTGCGGAAATGTTGATTACAGAGTTTTGTTCGAGGTATTACTTGTTAAGCAACAATATCTTCATTATCATAATATTCTCTTTAGCAGACTCCTAATCGGGTAACTATCTACTAAAATTGTAGACGATAAAGCAGTTACATTCTAGTGTGCTAACTGTTCATTTGAAAGTCGAAATTCACTCTATTGCTCGTTTTCATTGGTCGATTGCTCGGTCGTTTCGTTATCCCACATTGGGGCTCCCCCCCCCCCCCCTTGTATGTGGGATAACGACTAATGAAAGTACCTCCAGGATCGGACTGACCTGGAAGGGCCCGGGTGACTCACCACAAGCCAGGCGCCCGAGACGGGGTGTAGCCCCCAATCCGTCTACCGTCCGAGGGGGGGCCACGCCGGCTAGGGCCCGGCTGGCAAATGCCACCCTGACGATATGGCCAGTCCGACCCTGAGTACCTCAGTCGATATACAAGCATGCTAGAGCATCTCCCGCCAGTGGCCTCAAAACAGTTACAACCAATGAAATTAATCGACCAGTTTATAGGTTGGATTAACGCTCCGCGGGAGTAAAATGGCATTGTTTTCCTGATTGACAAAATAATCGTGGAAACATAGTTCGATGAATGTTTTAGCAGAAAATTTCTGACAAGCACCTAACGCACTAAGCGATGATAGCCTAGTTGGAGAAAGCTGCCTCTCAAGCCAGAGGGAGCGGGTTCAAACCCAGCTGACGGCATGCACCAATTTGGTCATTACGTAAACATAATTATGTGCGTATTGTATGTCATCTACTACATGACTGGAGCCCGGTGTATGGCGACAACCTCGCTCCCTGACACATTTAGGACTGAATATCGTCCGGCGAAGTGTGGATGTGACATTACACCTCTGCCAGCCTCTTCAGGGGAAAGGCGTGATGATATGTTTATGCACCTACCGCATAATTACGCGGCTTCCATCGACTACTCAAAGCCTTGCAAGAACTCCCACCCCACATGTAGCTACCGACCATGGTATAATAATATACTCCGCCACGTATAGCATTCCGGTCACATGGGAAACACCTAGTGACGTCAATCGATGCATAAGCAAGACCGAAATAAGTCATTTACAAAATATGAAAGAGACGGTGACGATGACGAGTGACGTCATTACGTGTTTGCTCCCGGAGTGCTAGACCTTGTTTTTTTGGATCATGGTACCGATCAATGAAAATGATAATGCAATCTGAAATCTTATACTTTTAAATGAGCAATTCTTGTATATATATATATATATATAATTGGAATCTCGGAATCGGCTCCAACGATTTTCATACGAATTAGTATTTATGGGGTTTCGGGGGCGATAAATCGATCTAGCTAGGAAACATTTTTAGAAAATATCATTTTATTCGTGTTTTATCGATAATCAATCTCAACTGAAAAATATGACTCTTCCTGACATCTATTGGCGAATAATAATACTACTATTTTTTGTGAGCAACTAATTGCTTTAACGACACAACAGCAGATGGCGTTGTTAAGTAACACGAAGTCAATGAGTGTTTGCTTTGAGGTTAGACTAAAATCAATTGTTTATTATCCAAAAAACACAATTAAAAAATTAAAAAAAATACCGAGCAAAGCTCGGCCATCCAGGTACTAAGCACTAAAATACTAAGAAAAAAACCTCACATTTAGCCATTTACCAGAAGCCCGTTTGAAAAGAACAAACTCTATTTAAAAGTCGAGTAAAAATATTCGCAACTTCGGAAGAATTAATGAACGAAGAGTTTCGAAAATTCTTAATTATTTCGTTAGTATCTTGGCGGGCCGTTTGAGAGCATCTTTAGAATTTTGCAAAGAAAATAAAAAGGAACGTTTTAATTCTGTACACGTAAGTGCGGCCTTAATTGTGAGTCGACGTTCTAAATTCGGGAATTAACGAATTTTATCTTATTCATTATGTCTTATTCGTACTATTAATGAATAGGTTATTCGGTCCTTCAAAACACTGCAGACAGCTAGAGAAATGTTATGTTGTATGTTACTTTATTGAATTTAAATGTTATGTAGTAGGTACCAGTGGCGGATCCATGAGTTTGGGCTGGGGGTCACCTTTAACAAGGTAGGGAAATCCATACTTCCATTCTAATATTATAACATCGAAATTAACTTTATCTGTCTGTAACCTTTTCACGGCTGAACGACTGAACAGATTCTTGATGAAATTTGATAATTAGGTTACAGTATTTCACGAAGGTTTCTGGATACTATTTTTACTGGATAGTTTTTATTACATACAATGGTTGTCTAGAAGAGATCGCTCTTAAGCGATAAGACCGCCCATTGCGCCTTTGTTTTTGAGTGTTTAGTCTAGATTTGGTGTACAATAAAGAGTTTTTGTATTGTGTTGAAGTCGCGACTAAGAGCTAGTACATCACATATAAATGTACGTACGAAAACAAACAGGACTTTTCGACTATTGTAGACTAAAGAGTGTGCATTAGAAACTTTTTGGGGTTAAGTACGACGAGCTTTCGCTGGAGGGGAAAAGTAACCGGAAAAGTATGATTAGTCAATGAGATATAATGGTCTGTAGGATTCATAAAATGTATATACCTACATTTTTTTTTTTACTAGAAATGACCACCAACTCGCCCGATGTTAAACGACATTGTGGTCTAAGATGGAGCACGACGACCTAGAACGTACTTATATACTCTAGCCTTGAAGAAACCCAGGTTGTTGCTAGTCGGGAATACAAATGATGGCGAGGTGTTCCATTCCCTAGCGGTTCGCCTCCAGCAAACCGTTTAGTACGAGTTGGTGGAATGTCGACTAAGTATGGATGGTACGTACCTATGCGTTTTCCGACTTGTTCTGCTGTAAAAAGGGAAAGAAGGGTTTAGATCATGCAGTTCCAACGCACACTCGCCGAAATGCAGCCTGTAGAAAATAGCCAAACACGCCACTTTACGGCGATGTTCAAAGCTCAGAAGTCTCGTAACCTACTATCACAGAGGCAGCGCGGAGGCGTAACCTGAATCATAATTATGTGGAAGTATATGAAATAAACTGCTATTTACACAGATATGCCTGAACTAAACTAGAATGTACCTTGATTGTGTTTGGGACCTTGTTTCCAACTATGCCTTACTTTACTTGAAATCAAATTCTTAAATCCGTCTTCTTCACTATATTTTTCAGTCGAGCCAATATTAAAATTAGGTCAGGTAAGATATTACAGTCATATTACTCACTGGGCAGTCAAATATGTTATTTCCCTATCTCAAAACAAGGTTAAAGCCGGTGTATTACCAAAAGGATACAAAAACACAGTAAGTACAACAGTACAGATGAAGGCAGTAGCTCAATATTATATCAGCGACATTACCTAGTGTTACTCGTAATTCAAGAATAGAAAAATCAGTACAAGCATGAACAATACATACTTATAGATTTTTCATAGGTAATCATACGATTACGATTAAAAATGATTCCGTATGTCCGGCTGTCTTTCTCGAGTGCCTGGCCGTAGACCTGGAGCAATTCCAGAGAGAAAATACTTATATTTATAATCATTGTCTCTCGTTTGAAAAGTCATAGGAGTTAATGTGAATAGATATCATCTCATATCGTCACGCCTTTCCCCCGAGGGGCTGGTAGAGGTGTACAACACCCACACTTAGCCGGAAGATATTCAGTCCCAAATGTGACAGGGGGCGAGCCTGTCGCCATACACCGGGCTCCAGTCATGTAGCGGATGACGTATAGTACTTACGCACATGTGTTCATACAATGAACAAATTAGTGCGTGCCTTCAGCTGGGTCTGAACCTCTCATCTCACGCGTCAAGAATAAGAGGCTCCTGTTAAGAAGGACAGCTGCACAGACGCCAGCCGCGAGTTCTTCACTTCAGCTCACAGAGTCACTAGCAAATTAGTAGAGAGTGACAAGTAGAACGACCAACCGATAATGTATGTACTTAGTGCCAATTAGAGGGATAAAGGCAGAAAGGTGGCATGACTTACTGTTATTCTAGCAGCGAAAGGGAACCCCGAGTTTAATCATTCCCAGCGATAAAAGCTGCGGTATGAAAATATAAATAAAAGCAACGGGGACAAAACCTGCGAATTCTAACTAAGCAGCGTCACGACGCTGTGCCGAGGACGAACATAGGAGGGGGGCTAAAACCTATACTTTCAAGAATATCCTGTTATAAGAAAGTAATGTCTCAAACACTCACTGTCAATGTCACTTGCTAATATACCGGCTGTCAAAAATGCAAGGTGACGTAGGAATATATTCTTTGCTTTCTTCTTACAACAACCCCCGGCCATGTGAGACGTAATAGTTTTAATACTAATCTAATTAGTTAATACAAGATCATGTAACTTTATACTGAGAAAAATAAAGGGTTGTGATCGTGTGTCTGTGTTTTCAATCAATCCACTTCTCTGCGTCTACGAATCCTACTAATATTATAAACGCGAAAGTTTGTAAGAATGGATGGATGGATGTTTGTTCCTCTTTCACGTCAGAACGGCTGAACAGATCTGGAAGAAATTTGGCACAAAGATAGATTATAAGTAGTCTATAATAGCACATAGGGTATTTTTTGACCGCGGTTGAAACCGTGGGGCGCAGCTTATATTTTGTGACTTGTGCTTTGACTTTGACAGGTTCGCGAATTCAGAATTTTTTCACAACCAATTTCAAGGCTAACATAACATAGCATGGAATTACGAAATATTATTGAAATAACATGTAGGTAGTCATAGGTAGTCATAGTGGTCATAGAGTAACTATCTTTTAAGCCATGCAGCTCAATCGAAGCATGCAGTGCAGTGAAGGTACAGTTTAAAAAGCTGAGTCGCGCGCGCAGCTTCTAAATAATGTGATTCTAAATAATAGGGGAGGGGAAGCCCAATGAATCGGCTATAACAGGTGAAGTGCCAGTAACTGGTTGGAAACCCACCCTCATCAATCGCCACCTTCCACTCATTTTCGGTTTCAAGTTGACAGCTCAAATTCATCAATCCTGCATTCGTCCCTGGTTGTATTCATTTCATTTTTCCTTGTGGCAAAGCCCGACTTCTAAATTGGAGTGTTTTGAATTGCTGAAATCCGGACACAGGTGCGTTCAAAGGAATTCCGTAATAAACCATTTCCAATGGAGAATAGGCGGACGCGTTAGACCGTAACGGAGTGTTGAGGATGAATGTACAAAAAAGTTTGCTTTTCATTAATTATACGGGGTCACATGGAACGGTGATAATAAGCCGAAAGGAGCTTGTATTCATCATTATGACCGACTTTTTTAATTCGGGCTTTGAAATTGTAAAAATAAAATACAACTGTTCCATAGAAAAATGGAAGTAGTAGTACGCAAAACAAAATGAACAGCTGCTTTGTTTCGCTGTAAATTATTGGTTAATTAATTAACATATCGTCACGCCTTTCCCTCGAGGGGGCTGGCAGAGGTGTAATACAAGACCCACATTTCGCCGGACGATATTAAGTCCCAAATGTGACAGGGGGCGAGCCTGTCGCCATACACCGGGCTCCAGTCATGAAACAGATGACGAACAATACGCACATAATTATGTTCACAACAATGAACAAATTGGTGCGTGCCGTCGGCTGGGTTCGAACCCGCTCCCTCTGGCTTGAGAGGCGGACCTTCTCCCAAATAGGCTGCCATCGCTTTTTTCAATCGCTTAAAAAATAATTGTCAGCTTTAACTCAACCACTACCTCAAAAAATTACGTAGGTAAGTATGTCCTTTTTAGCGTTCCCTATATACCCAGAAGGGTAAAAAGGGACCCTATTACTAAGATTTTGCGTCCGTCTGTCAGAACCATGATAGTTAGACAGTCCAAATTTTAACAGATGACGTATTTCTATTGCCGCTATAACAAAAATTATTGAATAACCCTCCTTCTTGCGCAGTCTGGTAAAAATAATTAAGTAGGCTCCCATACAAATTTGTTTATTTTGCCGTTTTTAAAGATAATGGTACGGAACCCTTCATGCACGAGTCCGACTCGCACTTAGCCGGTTTTTCAGCTTTCTATTTTTTTAGGTTATAGTCATTCATAGTTTCTTTCTTCATATTCTCTTCTTCATTCATACTTAAATCTAGTAGGTAAGTAAATAACTATTTTACCAAGTTACAGCCAAAGTCATCCCTGAGGAGCTCCGACATCTGCTAAAAGTACCCTAGGGCCTAATATGTCCGACCTTGCCCGTCGTTAGTACATAAGCCCGAGAGACATGTTCACTCACTAGGTTTTGCCTTGTGTACTATACGAGTACACAAGGCAAAATACCTATAAAGCATACCCTATAAAAAAATACTAGCGCCCCGCCCCGGCTTCGCACGTTACCTTTTTTTTTAATGTAGAATAGGTCGGCGTTTGACCACCAACTCGCCTGATGTTAAGCGACGTTGTGGTCTAAGATGGAGCACGACGACCTATAAGGTACTTATTCACTCTAGCCTTGAAGTTTTGTAGAGTGAAGAAGTACAAAGACGGCAGTTGAGTGAGGCGCTACAAGTGCGCTACTACTCAGACCCGTCTTCGGAACGGTTACACCGGACTACATCCCGAAACACGACTAGGTCATTTCACGGCACGGCTTGGTCCGGTGGGTGGTAACTAGCCACGGCCGAAGCCTCCCACCAGTTTGCTACCCGGTTAGCACTACCCGGGGACCACGTGTAGGGAATCATAATAGAGTACACTCCTACGGACGTGGGTAGCTCAGCCCCCAAAAACCTATAAACTTTCCGTGAAAAAATATCTAACTGAAAATGAAAATAGCATCAAAATCCGTTGCGAGGCTTAGGAGTTAGCGGACATACAGACAGACGTACAGACAGACGCGGAATGCGACTTTGTTTTATGGTGCATACTACATTAGCGGCCTTTGGCGATAATTCGGGCTGTCGCGTCAAATGTAGCCGATTAGTTCATCACTCGGCGATGTACCGGGCGAATTATCGCTCACGTCAACTCTGCGGAAAAGCGATGTGTTGACCGCTAATGTAGACAAGAACATCGCCGCTAACCGATTACGACGATTCTAGCGCGACAACGCGACACGAATTTTCGTGCGCTCATGTAGCTGTACCGTTACGCTATGTAGAGAACATAGAATACCCCTTCTTACATAGTAGAGCGATGGCAGGGAGAAGGTCCGCCTCTCAAGCCAGAGGGAGCGGGTTCGAACCCAGCCGACGGCACGCACCAATTTGTTCATTGTGTGAGCATATGTGCGTATTGTATGTCATCTGCTACATGACTGGAGCCCGGTGTATGGCGACAGGCTCGCCCCCTGTCACATTTGGGACTGAACATCGTCCGGCGAAATGTGGCTGTTGTATTACACCTCTGCCTGTCCCCTCGGGGGAAAGGCGTGACGATATGTTATGTTACATAGTCGAGAAGATACGAGACATAAATGATAGACTAGTTGCGCCTCGCGATTTCTTCCACTAAATAAGGAAAAGTATAAATTTTTCGGAATAACAAGTAAACTGTGTGCTTTATTAATCTACGGTTTAAGCTGCTTCCATTTCAAATTTCGTCCAAATCCGTTTAGCTGGTTTTGTGTGATTGTCTTTATTTTTGTGTGATTGATTTTCTTAACCTAGCACAGGCACCTGACGAAAATAACTAGTGTAACATAAGGTTTCTTTATATTGATCACCAATTTGTAAAACTTAATTTGTAAACTTAAGTAATAAATAATATTATTTGATTTGATTTATTAGTAGGAAGTGTGATTATCGTAATATTGAATTCATTATCCTGAGGATGATCCTACTTCCTGAAATAGGATTTGTTTTGACGCATTTTATTAGTAGTTCCACCGAAAAACTAAGCCTCCCTTGTGCTACTACGGAACAAAAAATACAAATACTTACAAAAACAAATAAGTACTACCATAGGAACAAATTAGTCTTATTATACTAGGTAGGACTAATAGTCCAGTAGCGATAGGACCACGACCAATAACAACAACAACAACTCTTTATTAAAAACATAAAATAATTACAATAGTACTTAAATAAGGCTTAACTAAGTTTTTAATGGGCGGCCTTATCGCTCAGAGCGATCTCTTCCAGGCAACCTGAATGGACAGGAACATTTATATGAGTTGAGGCCTTGAAAGTTCTAATACTAATACAATAGTAATAATCTAATACCTACCTACCTTAAAAAAAAATAATTTAACAATAACTAATACAAGAAATTAAAAATTTCAAAAAGCCCCGACACCGATTATCAACAAAAAAAAACAAAATTAAACACAGTTCATCCGTTCGGGAGCCACGATGCCACACACAAACACACACACACATGTTAAACTTCACTTCGTCGTTTTTGCGTCGGGGGTTAAGAATCCAAATCGAAAGAAATATTAAAGAAACGCTACCCTCCTCCTAGTAGGAGGCTTAACGTCATTAAACTTGTCGCAAAAAAAACACAAAATTTAAGTGTTTTCCAACAACCCTAATTACAGTAGAAACGGCTACGGATTAAGCTGTATTTTGCCTCTGACCTTGTTTTTTTGCCGCCGGTTTTTTTGTTTGAATTACGTTTACGGTCAGCGATTCGGGGGAAACGTCGGTGTTGGCATTACGTGGGGTTTGAGGTGAGCCTGAAGGGAGATATTTTATTTTGATGGATTCGTTAGATTAGATAGGTAAGGTTAACTTGGAACAGTAAAACATGACGCGGTTTTAAAACTTTGGCGATATTTCTGCTTATTTGTAATAATTGGAGCGATGATAGCTTAGTTGGAGAAGGCCCGCCTCTCAAGCCAGAGGGAGCGGGTTCAAACCCCGCCGATGGCTCGCACCAATTTGTTCATTGTGTAAACATATGTGCGTATTGAATGTCATCTGCTACATGACTGGAGCCCGATGTATGGCGACAAGCTCGCTCCCCGTCACATTTGGGACTGAATATCGCCCGGCGAAGTGTGGGTGTTGTATTACACCTCTGCCAGCCCCCTCGGGGGAAAGGCAATTTGATATGTTATGTTCATAATTGGCAGGTAGGTAGGTAGTGAAGTCCTGTAGGGGTAGGTACATATTAAAATAAAACTTCTGATGGTCCAAACGCCAAAACTTCAAAATGTCTATCGGTCAAAATGACCGAACCAGCGATAGTGAGCGATGCGCCGATGCTTAAGCTTTGACAAAACTGCTTTCGTATGTCCGATTTCTGTCGGGATCTCAGTCCGATAAATAACACTAATATTAATATGCGTTTGTGAGTGTCTAAGTGTGTGTGTTTGTTACTTCTTTACGCTCAAACGGATGGACGGAATGTAAATAAAATTTGGTATAGAGGTAGCTTAAGCCCTGCAATAACACATAGGCTACTTTTTAACAGCAAGTAAAACCGCGGGGCGCAGCCAGTAATTAATAAAAGCCAGCCTTTCACTTCCAACTAGCCAAATAATACAAAGATATAATATTACCTAGTCATAAGCCAAAATTTGTAAATCATTTTTTTTAATGCCCCTCAGTTTCTTGTCTGTTCTTCTGAGTTGTGGCTCTTTATCCGAACAAGGCGGTTGAGTCTAATAAAAAACTTTGACGTTCATAAGTGTCTTTTCGATACCCAATTGAACATTTTGACTTTGACTTTGCAATGACATACGAATAATAGTAGAAAGGCAACAGGTGACGTCTATTTCACTATATTTTAACCTATTCTCAGCACAGGTTAGTTGAAATGTTAACACCATCCTGCTTTACAATCTAACTAAACGACGTGAATTGAACTGGCGCGCAAACTGGCCGTACCCTAGTTCAGCATTTAGTTTTCCATTAGACCCCAACTTGGCAGGTAAAGTTTATAGTAGTTACCTTTCGATAGGGTTGTCTCGCTTCTGAAACCGCGGTTGTCGATCTTACGAAACGTGCCAAAGTAATTGAGACAAAAGTTTAAATACCTATACCAGCAGGAGGTAAGCCTCCTGCTGGTATTATAATTATTACAATTAAATGACTATCAAGTTAACCTAACTAACGATAACTTTTTTCGTTTTCATTTGGCATACATTTCGTTTCCGCCAGAGGCGCTTTATTGAAATGTATGGAGCATAACGAAAACGAAAATAGTTTTCGTAATGATCAAAACTCATGGCAAGGGCCCCGACGCTAGCGAAAACTTGCAAAACAGTAACTTGCAAAACAAATAAAGTTGAAAATTAAAGATGTCAATCATGATGTTATACAGGGTTATCGGTATAAGGTGTGCTAACTCAGCCAAAAGGGGATCATTGCACTCATCATTAAGAACAACTTTTAACCTACACTCTTGCCTGATAGGCCTGTATATATTTCTTTTACAAAAAAATATATATTTAATGTCATCTGCTTTACTTACAACTTGAACGCGGAGTATAGCGACGGGCTCCTTGTCACATTTGGGACTGAATTTCGTCTGGTGAAATGTGGGTGTTGTAATACACCTCTGCCCATGCCTTTTGGGGGAAAAGGCATCACGATAATTTTGTTACAAAAATCTAATAAACATCCAAATCAAATTACTTACATTTATTTTGCAGTGCAATAATAATTTTGTAAGACTTATATGGCCACTTGAACTAAATCACAGAACAATTTAATAGGTAAGTTCTTGCTTAGATAGTTTTAAGCTACTCCTAGCGAAATATTCGCGTAAGGTTTAAGCTTCTCCTAGCGAAATATTCGTTCAGGCAAGTTGAGATTTTCTTAAGGCCATTCCTTAGGGTCCGCGTAAGAAAAATTAGGTTGGAGTTCTAGCTAGGAGTAGATTAAACTAGTTAAGGACTTAGGCAATTCTTATATTTACTCCAAGTGGTCATTAAACTATTTATGTCTAGGACGTGGTTCTTCATCATCATCATGTCAGCCCGGAAGATGTCCACTGCTGGACAAAGGCCTCCTCCAATGATCCACACAACGACCGGTCCTACGCTGCCACTATCCAGCGGCTCCCTGCCACCCTCACCAGATCGTAGGCCCACCTTGTGAGAGGCATTCCCACGCTACATCTTCCGGTTCGTGGTCGCCACCCGAGAATCTTCCTGCCCCATCGGCCGTTGGTTCTACGAGCGATGTGCCCTGCCCACTGCCACTTCAGTTTGTCAATTCTTCGGGCTACGTCGGTTACTTTGGTTCACCTGCGGATTTCGTAATTTCTGATTCGATCTCGCAGCGAAACTCCAAGCATAGCCCTCTCCATTGCTCTTTGGGTGCCTGGCCTCCTTATGAGGCTCATCGTAAGCGACCACGTCTCAGTTCCATAAGCCATCACTGACAACACACACTGGTCGAAGACTTCCGACTTAAGACAGCGATATTTGGGACGAGAAGATGTTCCACAGCTTCCCGAACGCAGCCCAGCCGAGTTGGATTTGACGATTGACCTCTTTCTCGAAGTTGGACCTACTCGTAGGTACCTAATTGGATGGTATGTCCTAGTTACCTAGACATACCTAATAGCCAACAATCGAGTGCAGTCTCCCACCTTTACTGGATTGGGTGCAACATGTACGTTCGACATGAATTTCATCTTGTCCATGTTCATTTTCAGATCCACTCGTTGAGAGGCTCTGCCAAGGTCATCAAGTATTGCTGTGGTTGTCCAAGGTCTCAGCCATGACTTCTATGTCCTCGGAAAATCGAAGGTGAGTGTTGTACTCGCCATTGACATTGATGCCAAACCCTTTCCAGTCCAAAAACTTGAAGACGCCTTCCAGTGCAGCGGTTTACAGTTTCGGAGATATCACATTTCCTTGGGCTATTCCTACGCGTGCGGTGAGATGAGATTTTATCTTGGTAACTCTCACACCTATGACTATTCAAACGAGAGCAACAAGGATGAAAAATGGTGAGATTGAATCTCACTCCGTAAGAATAGCCCTCCTGAAGTCGGACTGACATGCAGGCGTTTTTTGGAGGTGGTGGCGATGGTTTATTGGTATTAAAGGATAATCACGCTTAAAACTAATGTAACAAATTGCAGCTTTATCGCTACGCAGTTTTGGACAGAATTTTGCCAGACTTACAGTTATTGTTTAACAACAAAGATGAACGGTTACGGAGTATATTATCGTATCGTATGTCCGGATTTCTGTTTGAATTCCGTCCGAAGCTCTGTCTTTGTCTAAGGGTCACGTTTTTTTTAATAGATTCTCTTAAAACTTGGTGAATAGGTTCGATATTTTCGAGGCAGTTTTTGAAAATTTTTCAAAAGCTATGCAATTTTTTTAGTCATATCACCGCCATCTTGAAAAAAAAATCCAAAAACTGTCTCGGCAAAAAAAATGTGATTAACGAACCTGCTAACAAAATTTCACAAGAATCGGTTGAGGTGTGCGACCTGCAGAGGAGGCAGACGCCGGTCGCGAGCTATCCAGCTCACAGAGTATACTGGTTAGCCCACTAGTTATACTCGTGGCCATGGGCGGTTAAATTTTAAACATCACTCTGTCACTATAAATAAATTGTTCGCATTTTCCATTCCAATATTAATGGAATTCAGTGCCAGCATCAAGGATGGCACGCCAGGCGATAGGCGTGTTGAATTCTCACGAATTCGTCTTCGGATGCCGAGAGAAGCTAGACGTGTACTGAATACGCTTTCATAGCTTGCTCCCAACGACAAGACACCAGTTGTTAGCAACACATACAAAAGAATGCAGTCTATGGTCTGCTGTGTGACGTTTTGCGAGCGAACTGTCAAAGGAATGTATTGAATGAATGAATGAATGAATGTAGCGTATGGAATGAAGGCCTGAGTCGCCCGCCCCGTCCAACCGGCACTTCTCGCTGGAGCACGGAAGAGGACGGACCTAGTAGTGTTTTTCTTGGGTGTCTTTCTGTAGTATTGATCTTGGTGTCCATTAGATTCATAGTGGAATTACCTACATATTGTACATGGTTTGGATTATTAGAAGTATTAGTTGTTTACATTTACGTTAAGGTGGTTTTGAATACCGTCTCTTCAGAAATAGTTTACATCAGAAGTGAGATGTAGTTTTCTCGCGCCAAAAAGGAAATAGAAATACCTCAACTGAGGGATAAAGGTATCAAGGCAAAAGATACCGGAATTAGTTTTAGCAAATCGTGTAATGTTATTATGTCTGGCAACTAAGTTCATTAGATTAGCAGTACTAGCTGAAACGACGAGCGCGTATGAAAAGACTCATGGAAGTAGAAGAAGCGAAATATGTGTGCCAGGATCGTAGAAAGTGGAGAGAAGTGGTCTCTGCCTACTCCTATGGGAAACAGGCGTGACTATATGTGTGTATGTAGATGGCCTGAAAGACGGCTATAGGCACTCGCCAGAATAGAAGTAGTGAGCTGAAGCAGTGACTTCCTAAGACTAAAGGAATGATCTGGACCAGGCACTACTTCGGATTAAGGGAGTGAGCTAAAATAGCAGGCGTACAGGGAATTTCTAAGCCTAAAGAAATTAGCTCAGGTTTAGGTTAGCTTTTGGCAAGACTAAAAGACTAGCTCGTCGGGTACTTTGCTTTGTGCTTTGTTTAATTTTTGTAAAAGAAATATAAGTAAATGCTTTTGTTTAGTGATTTACGGATAAAAATACTACATATATATAATTGCTTGAAATTCATTGTTTTAGTCTCTTTAAAAAAATGTTGACGTGGATGTTAAAAAAAAAGGATAGTTAAAAAGCATTTTATTATTTTATTTTGTGCAACTTGAAAGATAAATTGCAGAACTATTTAGAAACCTGAATGACTGCTATAGGCACTCGCCAGAATATAAGTAGTGAGCTGAAGCAGTGACTTCCTAAGACTAAAGGAATGATCTGGACCAGGCACTACTTAGGATTAAGGGAGTGAGCTAAAATAGCAGTCGTACAGGGAATTTCTAAACCTAAAGATATCAGCTCTGGTTTAGATGGTCAGTACTATTATAAAAAAGATACATTGCAGAACTATTGAGAAACCTAAAAGACCTTTTTTTTCGGTGTTATGATTGATGTTGAAGTTAATGAATGAGATAACTAGTTACAAAGTGGTAGAAATTCCCAAGTCTAAAGGAATCAAATGATGAAAAGGTTGCAACTGAAGTTCTATCTATTTAGGACATCATGAGTCATGATAGGCCGAGCTTAAAGATTTTAACAGCCTTTGAAATCATGTGTGTGTTGACAGATACGTAATTCATGTGCAGAGTTGGAACCAATATAAGAAGCGTGCCTGAGGGCATGCACGGCGCAGGAGGGCCGTGTTAGCAACACATACAAAAGAATGCAGTCTATGGTCTGCTGTGTGACGTTTTGCGAGCGAACTGTCAAAGGAATGTATTGAATGAATGAATGAATGAATGTAGCGTATGGAATGAAGGCCTGAGTCGCCCGCCCCGTCCAACCGGCACTTCTCGCTGGAGCACGGAAGAGGACGGACCTAGTAGTGTTTTTCTTGGGTGTCTTTCTGTAGTATTGATCTTGGTGTCCATTAGATTCATAGTGGAATTACCTACATATTGTACATGGTTTGGATTATTAGAAGTATTAGTTGTTTACATTTACGTTAAGGTGGTTTTGAATACCGTCTCTTCAGAAATAGTTTACACAGTGGTGTTCGTTAGAACAAAGTTTTAATTTTTTTCCCAACTGCCGCCAGTAGAGCTCGTTGAGTTAAAAAAAAAAAAAAAATTTTTAGCGTTTTGTCATTGGTTTTCCATGTTAGAGTTCTATCGGATTTACTTTAGTTTTCACCAGTTTAGTGGTGGTCATTGGCACAAAAAATATATTTTGCCCCAACGATAACTACACTGGCTACAGTCGGAACAAATTAAAATATTGTTCGAATAATTTGGGGGTAGTCGTTCTCGTTAGGGAGTAAGCCGTTGTCATGGCGTAAACCGCATTTTTTTGCGATTTCTGTTTAGCTTAGGGTTAAAGCTAAAAAAAACCTTATCCTAATCCTAACTTTCTAAACCTAGCCAAAATTGACTACTACCCCCCCCCCCCCCCCTCTACCTGTATTCCTTACTAATTATAAAATCGAAAGCAACTATGTCTGTCTGTCTGTTTGTAGGCTTTTCACGGCTAAACGGCTGAACATATCTTTATGAAATTTGATAAATAGTTACAGTATGTCACAAGAAAGGTTTTTGGATACTTTTTTCTGAATAAATAAATCTTTTTGTCATGACATTTGTATATTACTAAAAAGTAACGCGCCGCTTACCAAATGCGTCAGACAACATCACAGAGTAGTACGTATTTGGTACTAAAATAACAACTAACAACTAAAATTAAAACTCCGCTCAAAACCAGTATTTTTTTTTTATATTGGACTCTGATCTCTTTGGTAACGGATTATTATTCATAATTTGAAAATCAGTTACAGTATATCACGAGGAGGGTTTATGGATACTATTTTTTTCTGAATAAACGCGAACGAAGTTTGCCGGCAACAGCTAGTTCCCATAAATAGTACTAATTAAAATACCAGTTAACAAAATTCACAGCCTTCACAGCCGTGGAGTGTTATTTTTTTAATTTAAAAAAAACCTAACTTGAACTAGGTATCTAATATCATAAATGCAAAAGTGAATTTGTTCATTTGTTACGCTTTCACGAACGATCGTCACGGAATTTAGCAAAGTACACGTTGTCAGGAAAGGACATAGGGTACTTTTTATCCCGAAAAAATTAGCTACCGGTCCGTGTGCAACCGCGAGTGAAACCACGAAGCGCAGCTAGTTATTCTAAAATATGATAAGAAGGTACATTGCCTAGTGTTGGCCAGGATTACGCAGCTATCCTAAAATGACATTAGGCAAGCAATTTCCATGGTTATGTTATTTGGTCCCTGACAACCCTAACATCAAAGCAAGCCATAGAATACCCAGTGTCTGCAATTTGATTGGACAACTTGAAACAATCGGAAGGTGCGGGTACTTTCAACTTACGACCCGACCCGCGCATCGGCGATTAATCATGAGCTATTTTAGCGTTAAATTTAGGAGCTATTTTAGCACCAACTCCGGCTGCTATTTTAGCAATAGTTCGTAAGTTATTTAGCAGCGGGTCAAAGTGAGCTAACTTGTATTGGATTTGGAGGTGCAAACTTTGACTAACTGTGCGTTGGTAGCGTAGAGCTAATTATGAAGTTTGCATACAAGCTCTACCTAGACATACCGGTTGATTTTTGTTACCGTCTCGAGAATAATATGGTGTGGTGACTATGTTGTAATATAAGTGGAACGGAAGTCATACAATCATACAACATTTGCGTAGTAAAGAGCGTGGGGCGGGACCTGCTTCAAAGAATAGGAGAATCACGCTTCAAATTCATTGATAAATTCTGCGCATTTAGTAGAATGCGTATGAATTGACCTTCAATATTTTTAATCGATTTATTTTTGTAAAATAAAATATTTCTACTTATGTCATAGGCATCTACTCCGTTCACCTATTTTTTTCGAGACACTACAGGAAATTAGCCGGTATTTACTATTTGTTGAAGAGATTCAGGCTGTGGTGAATGTAGGTATATTCCCAAATGTCGCCTCTGGTGGCAAATGGAAAATAATTTCTATTCCTTGTCATTGGCGACATTGAGAATGTGGCACATTGGATGTCCCAGTTAGTGATAACTGGGAAATACAATGTAACCTTAGAATTAATAATCTATATAAAATAAAATAGAAACTCGCAATGTCTGTCTTGTAAAACTAATATAGTCAAGTACTTTTAAACTTTTAAAATAAACAAGAGTTTATTTTTTATTACGTAAACTGACGTGGTTTTCACACATTCTAATTTATGAAACGGGAATTACTCACGTACTTCTATTCAGACTATAGTTTCAACCGCATTCGGCGATCTTTATCAAGGCGAGTGCGCGCGCGCGGCTATGCGAAACGCAGTAAATCGTACGTGAGTAATTCCCGTTTCATAAATCATAATTTCTTGTTTATGTTACAAGCTTTTCTTTTACTTGCAATGTATGTAACTATGTTTGTTTGCGTGCAACTAAATTTAGAAGCAGATATCTTCTACCGATTAATTACCGAATGACTGACAGGTCTTATCGGGCAAAAAAGGCGTACCTAATTTACCAATCTTTGAAATGGAATTTCCAATCAAAATAATTCGATAGACTGTTTCTATTAGAAACCTTGACGCGATTGAAGAAGGTAGTATTTTGAGTAGTGGATGTGGGAAGGAACTATTTAGAACTTAGCGCTAGTTCAGACACATAGTGAACCGCGCGGTAGTAGTATTGTTGTCCTTGTTATTGATGTGTACCAGACAAGGACAACAATACTACTACTACGCGGTTCCCGTCTTCTGAACAAGCGCTTAGAAAGGACTTTGATTGGCATGACTAACGAACAAAGAAACGTCTCATTATAATGGATGCCAGGCTTAACTAAGGGATCGTTTAATAATGACGTCAAACATCAAAATATTATAGCAGAGTCCGTCTTACGAAAGAAGTCTTCCAGACTACGATAATGCGAGGGAATGTTGCTAGCCTCTACTTTTTCCTAGTTCCACTTTCAGCCGCGGGACTTTTTCGTAAGACGGACTCTAGGTACTTAATCGATCGATACCGATCACATAGTTCAAAGAGACGGGAATCAACAATAATAAAAACATAAAACCAAACGACTTCTCATCACCAGAACTGGATTAAAAAGGGACATCTGTAATTATATCCTTTCAAATTTATAAATGCTGATTTGACAGAGTCGCGATGAGCCGCTTTAACTTGGTAATATTATACAGACAGAGACGCAGTTATAGGGAAATCTCAGACAAATAGAACGAGATGCAACATACCAAGAATGTCACTACCACGTACCGCCGTGTTGGTATGAAAAAGGCGTAAGTGACGGCCGAAACCACCGCGTACCACCGTCAGAAGGAAATGAAAGAAGGGTAAATGACGGAGTTACGCAGTAACATTTAAAAAAACACATAGAAAACCTCCTTTTTGAAGTCGGTTACAAAAGACCTAATTCAATAAACGGTGACTTTGTAAGGTCCGGCACCCACCAGGGGGAGAACGAAAATAGAGTCATCTGTGAAATTCTCGCCTCGCTTTCAACGCTTTACCAGACCTTATGCACGACTCCCACTGCGAGCGGAGCGGGCTTCGTACGGATTCCTTTTGTCATAGGCTGAGTGGTTGGCACTAAAATTAAGACTCTGACCCTGAATTAAGATTCTGGCACTTGCGATATTGTTTCGGCCACCGTCTATCTCATTGAAAACATCACGAGAATGAAAGTGACAGAGATAATATCGCACAAGCCAGATTATGATCCCTAATGTTAAGGCCAACCACTAAGCCAGAGTAGTTGGCACTAGAATCAAGACTGACGTCAGATGCATCGACTCACCCCCTTAGCACGTTGTATAGCCTCCGTATAATAAAAGTGTTTTGTCTTTTTCTTTCATTTAAATTTTTGAACTATCGAAAAAGACAAAATATTGTACTACTACAAGTATTCCGAGGTTACACAATGTTTATTTCTAAGAGGGACAATGTTTTGTCGTTTTCGATCGAGTTCAAGAACGTGAAAGAAAGAGAAGGACAAAACATTATCTAACTATTCAGAGGTTTTTATTGCAAACATCCTTTATTGCTAAGAGGGTGTCAACAATAAACGAAGTTTGTACGAAGTCCGCTCCACTCTCAGTGGAAGGCGTGCATCACGGAGGGGATAAGTTGTGGGCTTAGTTATGGCATTGCCTGAGATATAGGCAATAAAAAGAGAAAATCAAATCATCCTTTACACGGAAGATGTAGGCATTGAAATCTAAATTGTATTTGCAGTTATGCCCATCGCAGTTGGAAGGTCCATAATACTCAGTTGGAAGGTAGGATTGCCTTAATGCGTATAGCATGTCCAATAGACCATAGACTGCATTGGTGGCTCAGTTGGTAGTGAACCTGCCTTCTGAGCTTGAGGGCGTGGGTTCGATTCCCACCTAGAGCAAACATTGATGTGATGAACATTTGTGTTTGTTCTATGTCTGGGTGTTAATATCTATTTAAGTATGTATTTAAAAATATCTAAGTATGTATATCAGTCCCTGGCAGCCATAGTACAAGCTTTGCTTAGTTTGGGGTCAGGCGACCGTGTGTGGAAGTGTCCCGAATTTATTTATTTATTTTAAAAAATAGATCTAAAACACTACCAAAGAATGTGGGATGAAATTCAAAAGATTGTAATACCCAAAAAACGTTCTTCAGAAAAATCGTCAAATAAAATTTATAATTAATTCGAGGACCAAAAAAATTAAATTGACTACTCTTTTAAAAATGTATTATTAGACAAAAATAATATAACGTTCACATAATGTTAAGCTTTATTTTGTAATAAGCAAAAAACCTACCTATGTATAGCTTTATAACTCAACCTATATTACTAGACGAGACAATAGCGAGTTTCTATTTTATATTATTATATTTATAATTAATTAACTAACTTTTCTTGACTGTCTTAAAACCGATAATTTCGACAATTAACTATCTAGGTAAGTCTTAACTAAATGTAAGGTTTTAGAGTGACGCTGTCCTTGTCTAATAGACTAATAAAAAAGGGACAGATAGCTCCAGCTGTAGAATAATGTTTAGTGCCTTGATTTTCATAGTAAAACAGTCAAGCAAAAACAAAAATAGGACGCATTTTGTTTTAATTACACGGGATAACTCTGGGAGTCGGATACTCCGATTAGTTCCGATCACATTCGGTGAACTTTTTCAAGGAGTGATTACAAGCGTGACGCGTGAAACTACTACCAGCCTTAGGCAAAACGGTCACTGAATGTAATCAGAATAATTTTTATAATCGGAGTGTCCGACTCGACTAAAAAGTCCGCAAAATTAAACCAAAGTGTGTCAAAACCGCGTCAGTTATAGTAAAATAGGACAATTACAGACTAGAAGAAAAAGATGCTGTACAGTAGAACTCATGTATGTCTTCATACATCAAATTTTATAACTTTTAACAATGTTCTGTGCAAAATATATATTTTTTAATAAACAAGATTAACTCGAACCTTACATGTGAGCTGTAAGGTACGTGTACAGTGGCTCTATTCTGACGCGTGAGATAATTGTGATCCTTGTCCCTCTCGTTTGAAAAGTCGTAGAAGTACGAGTAAGAGTGACCAATACCTCACGCGTCAGAATAGGGAGCCAGACCAGAGATCGTAGAATTCGGAAAATTTGCGAAAACGCCGTACTAAAATGTATGATGTCGTCAATTTCCTAAATTTTCCTGTTTAAAATTTCTGCTGTCTCGGCGAGAATGTACAGTCGGCTTCAGAAACATCTAATAAGCCTAGCTATGCTTTTATCTCGTTTTGGCACGTGATACTTCTGTTCACCAAAAAGGTGACAGAGCACTTTATGGCTTAGAAATCAATTAATCGATTTTTTGCGCATACGAGGGACTTCAAATAATTTTTTTTTAAATTGTTTTGAGCTGGGCCATTTTTTAAGCGTTGAACGGGCGTTTTTGCTCTCTCGCTCAGACAAACTAATCTTGATGATCTTTTTCTCTGTTTAAAAGAAATGTGTGAAAACTAAAATAACTTTAAAATAACCTTATGATTTATGAAACGGGATTACTCACGTACGATTTAGTCGATTATTCCGACTATAGTAGACTATAGTGCGCGCACTCGCCTAGACAAAGACCGCCGAATGCGGTTGAAACTATAGTCGGAAATTTCGACTAAGTCGTACGTGAGTAATTCCCGTTTCATAAATCATGTGTGAAAACCACATCAGTTTCAAACATAAAATTTTAAATAACCGTTATATTATTAGCTAAATAATTATCCTATAACGATTTTCAATTGCTCAACCAATCATTTTTTATTATTAAAACGCAAAAGTTTGGGCGAGAACGCAATAACGCCCGTTTAACGCCAAGTTTACACTCTCGCCAAGACAGCTCGAAACCGTATAATACCAACAATTTAAGAACGCGCGTGCCATACTAAAAATATATAGGGCAAAGTACCTTCTTAAACTGTCCGGAGTTAGGTCTCAGGCCAGATTTTTACAAACAGATTTTAACAGACCTTCAACATATCACATAAATAAAAATATTGCAAACATGAGCTGTCTTCGAACTTATTTCTAAGCATAATTTTAAAAGGAACAAAATACTTTTTACTGTTAGAGGTGAGAGGAAATAGAAATATAGATGGTTCAATGAAAGAAAACGCTTTTTCTCCTATTATCGAATACAACGCAAGCGTGCAATTTTCTGCTTGTGAATTATAAATCGTATAATTAAAGGAAATGATCCATTAAAGAAACGAATCTAAAGAAGCAGATCAATTCATGCCATCTCAGTCGCACAATCACACAATATCACTAATACGAGTGAGAAGACACGATCAGCGCTCTTTCGTTTCGATTCGTTGCTTTTTTGACGCAGATAGTGGTGTGGTTGTGGGGTGAAGTGAACGTGTGTAACAGATAAAATAAATATTATGTATAATGATATAACTACTATTGTAGTCGTCTTTTTTATTTTGGACTATGGATAAGACTGTTCGTATAATACGCCGAGAGCTGACAACTGCAAATCTTATGCTGCGGCCACACATTGGTCAAACTTACACCAATTTAGGTTTTGGGGCCACGGCACTTTGAAGCCAATGTGTCACGCAGTAATAAGGTTCAATATTGGTCATTTCATACAGAAATGAAGCTTGGACCAATGTGACATTATCCATGAGTAAATAAAAATGATAGGCAAAGTTTTCGTTCCCTATATTTTTTCTAGCCTGGAAAAGCATCACATCAAATCAAGTATCGATTGTCTACTTATACTCCTCTAGCAAGAAAATGCATACTTACAATGTAAGCGAAAAGGTGAAAGGAGAGCGTCTCAGTTTATTGAACTACCTATAAATCAATCATTAATTTTCAGAAAATATCGTACGAACGTAATTAGTTGCAACTTTCAACATATTAGAGCAAAAAACAGTCCATGATTTAAAATTTGTATTTCCCTTTCCTAAATTGTTGTACAATTTTTTGAGTCCATTCGTTAAAACTTTAGAAATACTTAAACTTTTTTCGAACTAACTAATGGATTGCGTTACTATTTACATATTCTTTCGAGTGCACTGGAAATAAGCTAGACGTTTGTTGAGGTTGAATGTTGAAGAATGATGCGTTAGACTTAGCCGAGCACTCATTTTTCGGTTAGACGTCAATAAACGAATCTAAACGGAGCAGCGACAATCTTGTCGTCTCATTCGCACCAGCTATACTATGCGATTGTGCAAGTGAGAAAACATGATTAACGTTGCTTCGTCAAGATTAATTTCTTTTGGAGTTTGCGTAATTTTCTTGCGGATTTTATTCGCTTTGCTCCTAGGGAGCATTTATTAATACTTAGAAGCTCGATAAATCTTTACCGGATCAAGAATACTAAAAAACGCTAAAGGGGAACCAGACCTTTCCCGCGAAGGCCAGCAAGTTTTCTTATTGGTTGTAAAAGCTTTTTAACCAATAGGAAAGGCGTTTAGGCGTTTCACGGGTGCTGGCGGCAAGTCTGGCTCCGGTTTAAAAAAGCGCGACGACCAATGAGGGACCAGTCTTGGAGTTAGATAATTTTTGGCTTAGCCCGTTCCTGCATTGCAGTTCAGATTTATTTTTTAAAAAATTGAGTAGGATACAGTCGCTCTGCACAGACACATAGCGTAGTATGTGTGGAGCCATTTTTGTTTATACCGTTCAATATTGATTGCTTCAATTTGTTGTCTTCCTAGATTTAGCCGTATGGACGGTTTTTAATTCAAACCTATCCCAAAAATTATGTCTCTTACCATCTCTCTATACGAGAACATAGTAAAGAATGATAATTTTAAAAGACCAACAAATGTGCCGTCTATTAAATTACCTACAAAAACATATAAGTTGATACTAATAGAATTGTATCTATAATTTTGACTATTACAACTTGTTGTTACTGTAACAACTGGAGCAGACTATGACCCGATAGTAAGCGCCTAACAATCAACTTCCCAACAAACCCAAGCAAACTCCGTAAAAACAAACTCAGTCATACTTCATCGATATAATTTCTAGTGTCATATCACTAAACATGTCACAAACACTAAAATACACAATCACCAAAACCTCTGCGGCCGCGGGCCGGCCCACCTAGGCCTCCCGTTTCTCGGCCAAAACTGGGGCGGAGGCCTAAACGTCCTGGGGGTCCAGTTTCTAGGAAACCGCTGGTTCATTAACAGTCTTTGGCTGTGTTGCCAGTCCTCCTCCGGGGAACGCCTCTCGTTTTCCACGTGTCTATTCTCTTCTTCGTAAGCCTCTTCGTTTTCCGGTGAGTCTGAGTAGGAGTGGAGTCTTTGTAAGCTCGGCGGCATGGCGTCGAACGGGTTAACCATCTGTGATATGACCGGAGCGGATTGAGGTTCCTTCATTTCTCTCTCTTGGCTAATGTCGTGTCTTTTTCCGTTGTCGCCGCCAACTAGGACTTTGTTGTTGTTGAAACTGGGTCTTCTGGAGGGTTCTTGGCTCTGTTGGTACATGCCTTCTGAAATGGAGAAGAAATCAAGTTGAGATAAGTTTGTGTTATGACAAATATTAACTATTGGGAATAAAAAGTTTCAAATTGTTTTTTGATACTAGCAAAATTTGATCAAACAGCGGGTTTCTTATCATAACTAGCTAGTAGTACGCCTTGAACGTAGATATCACCGGTGGTGGTCGTCAGATAAGTATTTTAACTTTTGTCCCAACTGTTGCCAGTGGGCCTCGTTGGGACATAAAAGTATTTTTTTTGTGCCAACGACCACCACCAATTTATGGTCGTTGGGAGTAAAGCTATGGTTTCCTAGGAAAGCGGTGCCGTCATATAGCGGCCTTAATATTACGGACGTAAAAAGGCGGCCGTCTTGACGGTGACGACATGTGGAAAGTTCCACGGCCGTTTTAACGCACCGCCAGTAATTTTTTTTTAAACAAACATCAAACGAAAATGATTCAAGATAGAAAACGGACGACCTTGATTTAGCTTTAGTAATTTACTTAGTCTTGGAGGATGAACTATCATCAGAAGAGGAAAATAGTCGTATGGCGGAAGACGATTTATTCAAATCTCGTGGTACTGAAGGTGCATTTGAGATTTTGCTCGCTGCTCCAAGAGTTGGAACCCATTTTGTACGTTGTTTCGGTAAAAAAAACACAATACGTATTTAAAATAGCTTCACCGCTATCAATGAAACGTTCACGAAACTATATGACACCGACAAGACGGCCGTCATGCAAATGGCGGCACCGCTTTTTGACGTTACGGTGTCAGTTACCGCTCTCTAGGAAACCGCGCCATCTTGTTTACATAGACAACGTTCTAGTGACGTCATTCACCGCTGTATTACGGCCGCTATATGACGGCACCGCTTTCCTAGGAAACCAAAGCTTAAGCCCTCCTCATTTTACGGTTTCTTCTGCTCAGATTACGCTCATTTTCAACTCAAAAATTGAATTTGCATAACCTACTTGCTTGCGAAATTTCATGAAGATTGGGTCAACATTACACAAGTTATAATCGATGCAAGAAATCTCTCTCGGTTAACAAGCCTCATCTATAACACTCAAAACATTTTACGTTTTGAGTGTTATCTCTGGAACATTATTAGTCGTTTACGTCCAACTGCAGGACACCGACCCACCCCACATCGAGGGTGATTGAGCCGTTAACCACCACGCTGGCTCAGTGTGGGTTGGTGGATGTCACATGTCTTCCCTCTGAGATGAATGTTTTCATCTCAAACACCTTTTGGGGATATTTTTTTAGAATCTAGACTGAAAACTTATTTAAAGCGAGGATGATAGTTACGTTGGTCCTCATCTTCAGACAGATCCATATCGATGATCTCCACGATGTCTGGGGGCGGCATCACGGGCGGCACCATCGTCGGCACTCTGTAGTCCTAGAAAAAATTAAACAAACATACATAAATAATAATCCCTCCCCTTTCCCATAGGGGTAGGCAGAGACCACTTCTCTCCACTTGCTACGATCCTGGCACACATCTTTCATTTCTTCTACTTCTATGAGTCCCTTAAGAGTCCGGCGACCTAACTAACTAAGAGAGCGAGTAATGACTCGCTCGCGCGAGCGAGTAATGACCCCAAGACCTACATATATTAGTGCAAATATGACCAAATGTGTAGCCGCGGCATAAACGCACTAGAAAGCCATTTTTTTTTAATTTACCTAAAAATTTTAGCAATACAATTTAAGCATACCATCAGACGAAGTTATAAGTTTCACGTGTGTGTGTGTTAGTGTGTGTGTGTGTGTTTTGTATACTTGTTTTAGTTTACTTACTTGGTCTACGTTGATAATTGGATTCATCGGCCTAGGCACTGGTAAAGGCAATGGCTGGTGCGTTAACGATATTAAATTTCTATGGTCCACATCTGAAACGAAAATAGTTATGTAAGTGTATTACCAGAACAAAGCAAGGCAAAACTTGGTCGTGCGCGCGTCATCTTAATCACTACTTGAAAAAGATCACCGGATGTGTTCGAAAAAAGCCTGAAAATGTCCTACCAAATGAGAGGTAAAACTAAAAGCATTTTTCTAGCTACTGTTTTAATAAATTGTGCGTATATGCAGCTAGTACTGCAAGCAAAATTAGGCGGTGTGGTCTAACGACATAAGAGATAGTTTGTCGATATTTCTAAAATGTATCTAAATTGACATCAACATGTCAACACATTCGGTTCAGCAGTATTTGTTGAACGGCAAGATGCTATTCGGAAACGTTTCCGATCGGATCTCAAATTTCAAATTTCGAAATTCCTCAAAAAACAATTCGCAAATTTCAATCTCAAACTGTTCAAATCTCAGTCTACTTTTGTATTGGAATAGGGAATCGACAATAAATCCGATCGTAAGAATGAATCACGTTTTAAAACTTATGAATACGGACTCAGATTCGAATAATTTGAGTTCAAACAGAAACGTTTCAGAATGACTGTGAATAGCACCGCTGGTGTCCGAGTCCTTGGACCGCCTGAAAGTCTTTGATATACATCGTGTAGTTCAGTTTATACCTTGATTCTGGTGTACAGGGTGTCTGGCCGGCGCGACCATGGGAGGCGGCGGCGGCGGCAGCGGGAGCATCCTGTGATCCACGTCCTCTATCGCTGGAACATTGTACACATATACTCACTGAGTGTTATATACATTATGAAACGAGAGTAAAGTAGCAGGACTAGCATGCACAACGCGACAACGGTGTCGACTCTTTTTATCGAGACAGGCGTATGTTTTCACGTGGCCTTGTCACTTTCTTACGCGATAAAAAGTGACGACAACAATTTTGTCACGCGCGCATGCTAGGCCTGCAGATAAGATACTTTTCTGAAGACAATTGAAGGTAGGGTCACCTTGGTCAATACCTACCCCAAATATAACCTCTGTGGAGAAGTATAGCACAATACATTATGAAACGAGGGGAAAGTAGTGGCCAAATAAGATACTTTTCTGGAGACAATTGAAGGTAGGGTCACCTTGGTCAATACCTACTCCAAGCATAACTTCTGTGGAGTAATATAGCATATTACTTATTGTTTTACTTAATAATGGCGTCGAAAGCTGCTTGCGTATTTTGAAACAATATTGTCGCCTATATTTGTAGCATAATGAATATTTGCTAGGTCATTTTGAAAACTGAGCTTACGTATGTTCGAATTCTGTCCGGATATCTGTCTTCCTCTATAGGTCGCATCGCTTAACACATTCTCTTGAAATTTTGTGCCTAGGTTCAAAATTGCGGAAACAAGATTTTTTCCCCCAAAAAAAAAAACATTTCCGCCATTTTGGAAAATGTCCAAAAACCGACTTGGCAAAAAAAAACTGTACTATCATCGAACCCGCTCACAGAATTTCACTAGAAGTGAAATTGAAGAAGAATGAGTGAAGAAGAATGAGTGAATCCCCCAATAGTTGACCCTCCTAGCTAGTTAATAAAAGTGTAGAGATGAGACTCACTCGCCAGGGACGGCATCATGGGCGGCGGCGGGGGCGGCGGCAGCGAGCCGCGGTGGTCCACGTCCGCCGCTGGGACTATCTCCTGCACACCACGCTGCTTTAAACTCACACTCTTACATCAAGAGCCTTTAACGGCCGTTGTTGCTTGCTCGCTGGCACAATTCAGCGTTTTTAATCATAAGAAACCGGCCACGTGCGAGTCGGACTCGGGCACGAAGGGTTCCGTACCATTATCGATAAAAACAGCAAAAAAAAAAAAACATGTATGTTGTATGGGAGCCCGCTTAAATATTTATTTTATTCTGTTATTTAGTATTTGATGTTTAGCGGCAACGGAAATACATCATCTGTGAAAATTTCAACTGTCAACTATCACGGTTCATGGTTCAAGAAATGACAGTGACAGTCCGTCTGTCATCACTGACACGTCTGTCTATCAGACAGACGGACGGACGCGTTTTAGCCTTTGGGTACGGAACCCTACAAATGACTGGGTGTGCAATTGAAAATCGTTACAGGACAACTATTTAGCTAATAATATAACGGTAACATTTTTAACACATTTTTGGTTTTCATAACATTTTCCTAAACGGAGAAAAATATCATCAAACTCTAAAAACCTTGATAATTCTTTTCTCCGTCGTAAGAAATTAAAATTACTTTTAACCGTTATATTATTAGCAAAGTCAAGTCAAAATCAAAATGTTTTTATTCAATTTGGGTATCAAAGATACACTTTTGAACGTCAGCTACATAGTTATCCTATTAACTATTTTCATTTGCTCGCTTAATCATTTTTTATTATTAAAAACGCTGAATTGTTTGAGCGAAACACAACCGATAACGCTCTTAACCATTTGAGTGTTTTTAAATATCGCTAATGTCACTAATATTATAAATGCGAAAGTTTGGATGGATAGGTGTATAGGTGTATGGATATTTGTTACTTAATCACGACAGAACGGCTGAACGGATCTGGATGAAATTTGGCACAGAGATAGATTATATAGTCTGATATACCAAAGTCTTAGGATACTTTTTAACCTCGGGAAAAACCGCGGGGCGCAGATGATTATTTTCGGAAGAGGAAAAATTATATCAATTACGAATTCCTTCCGAAAAAAATTGACAAGTAACTATTGTGTTAATTACGAATTTATTTTTCGGTAGTTTTCTCAAATAATGCTAAATAAATAAGTATAACACAATACGCTCATGCAATGCAATGCTCGTATCGTAGATTGTCACACTCCTTACAAAACGTCACATAACAATCGTATCAAAGTCTCACGACATACCGCCCCCATACAACACGACACTCGTGCTCTTACAATATCACATACTCAACAATGTCACGCTGCACAAAGTCACACACACATAATGTCACAAACTCATACTCATAATGTCACACACAACGTCATACATCAAAATTTCAGAAACTCATACGCCACATACTACAATGTCACAAACTCACGTCACACACAATGTCACAAACTCACGTCACACTCAATGTCACAAACTCTACACCACACACCACAAACTCACAACGTCACCCAATGTCACAAACTCACAACGTCACACACAATGTCACAAACTCACAACGTCACACACAACGTCACAAACTCAGTGAACCGTCAACTCACCGGCGGCGGGTAGACTATAGGCTCGGCGGCCGTGTGCGGCACGTGGGGCGGAGACTCCGGCGTGTCAAAGCGGACGCTGAGACCCGCGGGGAGCGCGGGGGGCGGGGGCACCGCCGTCTGGAGGTCAACAGGTTAGTATGCGTCATCAATACGTTCCAGCGATACAAGCGATAATAGCCTACTCGGAGAAGCCCTCTCAAGCCAGAGGAAGCGGGCTCGATCCCAGATGAAAGGCACGCACCAATTTGTTAATTTATGAGCGTATGTGAATATTTAATGTGTAATCTGATACATAAGAGAGAGAGAGAGAGAGAGAGAGAGAGAGAGAGAGAGAGAGAGAGAGAGAGATGTATAGCACTCACACTTCGCCGAACGATATTCAGTCACAAACGTGACAGGGAGCGAGCCTGTCGCCATACACCAGGCTCCAGTCCATTGGTTCAGTATGAACCAATTGGTGCGTGCCGTCGTAATACTCCTAATATGCACATATAATATTAGTATGATGTCTTACCGGTATTGTCCAGTTATTTGTCGTCCACGGGGCGGATTCAGGTCGATATGGTTGGTCTGGCTCGTCTAAAAAACAATAAAATAATTTCATACTTCAAAAATATCCCAACGGTGGCAGTGTGCAATAATTAAAACATTTAAAAATTTCTGTTAAATAACGGTAACAATAATTGAAGGTTGTTAGCTTTTTAAATAATAACATAGTCAATTAGGTTAAATATTTAATTGGTAACATGTTAAAGAAACAACATTTTTTTTAAACAATGGCTCTTTTTCTTTGGTCGATAACTCAGTCGTTAGCCCGCAGAGAGCGTTAGTGAGTGCTAGCTTGCTGAGTAACGACTTATGAAAGCGCTTCGGTCGACATACAGCATGCAGGTACCCCTTAAGGGACTGTACAGCCAATTACACCCAGCGGATTGACACCAAATGGCATGTTTTGACCGATTTACAAATGCTGGATTTACAAACTCGTGGAAAGTAGAAACGTGTCGAGTAATGCGTGAACAGGAAATCTCTCTCACGTCGCTTTCGGGCCTAACGGCTAATGAAAACGACTCTTGCATGCGAGCGCTACGGCATAAAAAAACCCGCACACTGAATGCGGACCCTAAAGACCAATGAAAATGATCCACAAGACTATTCATTCGGTATCATGGTAAAAGTGTTTTTTAACTTAATGCAAGCTAACATCAATGTTAAGCTAATTAAAACTCTAAGTTGTGATAACAATGCAGAGTTTAGATTGCAACACTTGTACTCTGAATGTACACAAATTCTGCCCCCAATAGTTAAAAAGGCACATCTAACATCCTTTTTTTTTACGTCATTATGTCAAATACAAAACAGATTAAAAATATAAATCAATTTCGATTTTTTTATATGTATTAGTCTTTTTTACCTATCGGGGGCAAGACTACTAAAACAGTTGCTTAAAGATTTTAGGTCGAACATTTTTCAGCGAAGACAAAAAAACAATCTCTTTATGTAAAAATGAACGTTTATTTCCCTTGGTCATCGCATCACGCGTGAACAGATGGAACATTTTCGCAATTTTTTTTTGTTGTGATTATTATTGTCAGGAAAAGGATCTTATGAAAGAAAAAGATTGAAAGCCGAGCGGAACATCAGAAAATTTTCAAAGTTAGGACAGGACAATGTCTGCCGGGTAGATTAAAAATCTTTGGCGCGCCACCATTTAAACATTGTGCCGCGGCAGTAACATAATCATTCATCATCATCACCCATCATCACCATTCATCATCACCCATCATTACCATCGCCATACATACCGCTCGTTGGTGTATGATTGCCAAGCACTTTGATTGTTTCTGCAGTTTGCGGTTCTCTAAGTCCTAGTACGCGATTGGGAAAGAAAAATCGTTTAGTACAGTTTTGTACACAGTTTAGTTATACATCTGCTGCAGTATTATGCCGGCTCTACACTCTCGCAGACACGTTGAGAGCGAGAATGTAGGTGCTGGCCACAGGACAGAAAATATGTAGGGCACGGATGAGATACGGACGGGATGCAAACGCGGCATCCCTTCAATTTTCTTTCATACAAACCCCAATAGAAAAAAAACATTGTATAGCCTCAGAAATCAAAAATCAGAATTTATTGATAACTCCTTTAGTTACACGTCACCGTTGAATATTTATAATTAAAAATTAACGTCAGAACAATTTGAGAACAATAATAATTGATAAGTATATCAAATATAAAAAATATTCATTATTGTCATTACACAGTTAAGTTTAGTAAAAAAAAAATGATGTAGCTATCATTTTACAAAATAATAATAGCTCGGAAAAGTTTTACAGGATTTTGTCTTTTTCTTTCTTTTAAATTTGAGAACTTGATTGAAAAATACAATATACTGTGTAGCTATTCCGAGGCTATACAACGTTTATTGCTAAGGAGGAAAACGTAATAGAAGAGACGCGACGCAACACATTCAGAGAAGACTGGGTACGGACGCGACGCTTCTCAATTTGTATGTAAGTGTCGCGTCTGCGTCCTGCCCGTGTCTCATCCTCGTCTTACGTCCTTTCTGTCTGGCTTGCTTGGATATGCTTAATCACTCGCATCACTGTACTTGAGAGTGTACAGACGGCATTAGATCAACGTTGTCACGGAGCCAGATAATTTGAACGAAACCATTAAAATGCTTGCAGATTTACTTTCTAAAACCTTGTTTTCTGTCAGTTTTTGACAAAGTAAATAATATTCGAGTTCACTCTGCTAGATTGATTATATTTACCCAGTTTAGCGGAAACCGGACGAGTGTATTTTGTAAAAAGAAAAAATTATGGCACATTTGACAGATGCGTCGCAATGAATACGGGGTTCGAATGCAATCTTGCGTTACAAATTACAAATCCAATGTTAATTGGAAAATTCTTACCTCTCTCTGGGATCAAAAAGGAGGAGGTTCTCAATTCCACTGTTTTTTTTATATATGTCGTAACATACCTAGTCGATCACTCCGACTATTGTGAATCGATTTGAATGATTCTTTTTTTGTTAGGTTGATCATGCTTTAGAGGTAGTCCCATACAAATTTCATCGAAATCTATTGTTTCATACAAAAAAAAAATCGTTGATCCTCGACAAAATGTAACGCCTGTTTTTTTTTGCGATTTCAAGGTTGCCTCATACTTTATTCGTGCTCTGCTAGTGGAGTGTAACTACCTCTTCAAATTCGTCGAGAACGCAAAGCAACACGTTGTATATAAAAAAAGCGTTAATTAAAATCGCATCCAGAGTTAAAGATAAAATTTAAAATTGTTACTTGAACCAATATCTAGTGTAATTCCGCTTTAACGTCGCATTAAGTACATCAAGGAATATGAAATTTCTATTCTATTCTTAATTTAGATTTTTTTTTTAAATTAATTTAATGACATTTACTAGAAAACTTCATACAAATTGAAATTTGAATCTAATTTAAACGTTATACGATTTGATATTTCAACCAACGAATTTAACAGACCTAATTTAATAAAATCTACTAAAAAACTTTATACAATTTGATTTATGAAGCTAATTCAATAAGGAATTTAACAGAAATAATGTTATGAAATTTACAACAAAATTTTATCGAAAAATTCATACAATTAAAAAATTATACAATAAAAAAGCAATAAAATAAAAATCCTTATTCTTCGAGCACATCGTCTAAGTCGTCGTTCTAGACGAAGTGCTCGAAGAAAGAAAATAAATGTCATTAAATTATTTTTTTAAAATCTAAATTAAGAATAGAATAGAAAATTCATATTTCTTGATGTACTTAATGCGACGTTAAAGCGGAATTACACTAGATATTAGTTCAAGTAACAATTTTGAAGATGAACTTCCGCAAAGTAACGCCTGATTCAATCAACTAAAATTTAAAAGTATAAAATCCATACCATTGCTGAGATCGATGCTACCGTAGAACGAAATAGGGGGCTGAGGGTTGCCCGTGCTCTCCGGCGTCAGGAGGTCCAGGCCTGGTAGCGAGTCCAAGGGTTTTTGGGACAGAGCACCGCTGGACACCGCTGCAAAATTTACCATTTTTAATGTACCTTTTGTTGTACCTACCTAGCGCCATCTTGTACAGATTATTGCAACTAAAGATAGAAAAAAGACGTAGGTGGCGCCTCAGACCTAGATCAGTTGACCCTACATAAAATATTTACAGTAAAACTAAGATGGAGCACGACGACCTATGAGTCTACGCGGGGTACAGTTTTTTTTAAATTATTTACTCACGAAATGCAAACAAAAGATGCAACACTTTTCATATTGGCCTTAACTAGGGATGCGGAGGTAAGGCGTCAAAGGAGAGCGAGGTTAGAGCGGGCAGCAGAGCTTGCCTATTGCTGCTACCTCGGTCCTTACCACGCCTTTTACCCGTATTAATTAAATCCGAACTGGACTTATTTGTGGTCCCACTATAAATGCAGACGCCGCGTTACATAATTTTTTATTTGAACGCACTAAGGGTCATTTATGTATGTGATCCACCCAAAATACTAATTTCCATAAAAAGGCCCTTATGAGATAGTGTATTAGGAAGCGTGATAAGCCGGTCTCCACTGACCTAGCAAATCTCACGAGGCAATCTTCTATCTCAGTCTGGAGCGTGGTAAGCTCCAGAGCGAGAAAGAAGCGCGCCTCGCGAGGATTAATAAGAGGTGGCATTATTAAAGATATAATGACACGACGCTAAATGCCGGAGTAGCAGCAAAGTTTAACAAAAAAAGCAGGATTTTTTTTTCACTTTTGGCAACTTTTACACAATACATGCAACACTAGCTGTGACCCGAACTTTGTTCGCGTTTATTCAGAAAATGGTATCCAAGAACCTTCCTCGTGAAATACTGTAACTAATTTTCAAATTTCACTAAGATTCGTTCAGTCGTTTAGCGCAGTTTTACCGCTCTAAGCGTTTCATTTGTTTTTCAGTGAGTAAAATTCGAATAGCCGAGTCTCCACTGACCGAGCATACGATGCCAGACAAGCTTCTATCTCAGTCTGGGGCGTGATAAGCTCAGCAGCCAGAGCGAGATGGAAGCGGGCCTCGCGAGGCATGCTCCGTCAGTAGCCGGGTCTCCACTGACCAAGCATGCCAAACGAGGGACACTTCCATCTCGGTCTGGCTGGTAAGCTTACCACGCTCCAGACTGAGATGAAAGCGTGCCATGCTCGGTCATTGAAGACCCAGCTAATTTCAAGCGCCACCGAGACGCCACTGCCGCGCCCGTGCCAAGTCTCTCAAAGCAATGTAGGGTCAAAAAAAACTTTTTTTGTAACCCATTTAAGTACATTTCATTAATAAACACACAGAACAGCAAACAAACGTACTTCAAAATCTGTTGACTAACTTACCAGAATTGGACATGGCCGGGTTACTATCATTGGTTAAAGTTTTCAAAAAATCATTTAATATATTCATCTCTTGCTTTTCATTGGGCCTCGAATTTATCACTTCTATTTTATTGGCTGAAATGTCAACAGAAACATTGCTCACCCCCTTTTACATACGATTAAAAATAAATGAACAGAAAACATCGAAATAATATAAGGGAGAAGCGGTACGAGTCGAATTTTTAGTACACAGCATGTGGACGGTGAATTGTGTGCATGCACCTAATTTATGTGGTCCATGATTAGGTTTTCTTACCGTATCTCCCTTATATTTGATCGAAGATAAAAAAAGGATAAAATAAACGGCAGACATAGCTCTAGAGACGAATTTGGTAACTGAGTAACAAATGGCTGTGATAAATATCTTCTATCGCAACCGCGCTTTGAACCTACTCTTGATTGACAACTGGTTACAAAACATCAAAGTCAAAGTCAAAGTCAAAATGTTTTTATTCAATTTAGGTATCAAAGATACACTTATGAACGTCAAAGTTATTTAAATAGACTCGACCGCCTTGTTCGGACAAAAAGCCTCTACTCAGAAGAACAGGCAAGAAACTGAGGGGCATTATTTTTTCAAATAATAAATAAATTACAGTCTCACAAATTTTGACTTACAACTAGGTAATATCTATAAATACTAGTGGCTACTTGACGTAAGTGGAAGGCTCCAGACATCAAACAAAAATACGTCTTGCGTTTCCACCAAATGATGTGCTAGGTAGCTGAGCGGTGCGAGGATTGACGAAGCTGTGAAACGATGTGAGCGTTTCCACTAGAAATGAGCGAGGCCGCTGAGCACTGCGAGGGTGTGTTGCGGACACTTTTACATACTCTAACAAAAGTATAAATTGAAAATTTTAAAAACTCTCGACATCGAATTTAAACAAACATAGCTAAAAACACTCCCAACTAATTCACAAAAAAAACATAATCAAAATTGGTTCATCCGTTCTTCGGGAGCAACGATGCCACAGACACACACACACAGAGACACGTTAATCTTATAACAGGTGGTTAAAAATCCGTCTAGCACACATTCCTCGCACTCATCCCTTGCTTGTTTTGTACGTACGAAAACCTCGCTACGCTGTTTCCACGGGAACTGTGCTGAGCGAAACTAGATAAATGAAGCTATTCTATTGGTTCTTAACAAAAAAAAAACCTTTGTTACGCATCCTCGCAAATGAGGTGGCCTTAACCACAAAACCACAACCACACTTAACCAAACTTAAAACCACATCCTTAAAAACCTTAAATTTGCAGATATCAACAATATTCTTTTCACACCACCTGCTTGACAAGAACCAATTACATATAGTATCAAGCTCAATGTAAAGCAAGACATTGCCTCCCTAGAGAGATAAAGTTGTATGAAAATCCCAAGAGAGTTTTCGAGCAAAGAGGTTAAAATTTGATGAAAACTCAAACAACTTCACTGTAAAAAGAGATTATTCGACAATAGAACCGGTTACCAAGAAAGAAAAAGTACGCAGCTGGACCATCAGTTCCACGAAATTTAAAACAAAAGACGGTGTTTCTTGTAACATATTTTGAGTTCCTATTTATTGCCTCACAGTAGGTGTGAAAAGTAGAGTATTCACTTCTAGGATAAAGCAGTGTCATTGTCTTTGGCGGCTTGAAGACCTCGTTTTTTTTTTTTTTTTTATAAAGAATAGGTCAACATTTGACCACCAACTCGCCTGATGTGAAGCGACATTGTGGCCTAAGATGAAGCACGAAGACCTAGTAGGTACTTATTCACTCTGGCTTTGAAGGTACCTAGGTTGTAGTTAGTCGAAAAAACAGATGGTGGCAAACGATTCCAGTCCCTAACCGTTCGTATTAAGAAGGTCCGTTTCTCTCAGGACTCTACATAACTCCCGAGCGCACGACAACCAGTTACGAAACTCAGTTACCAAAACGTCTGAAACAGCTACATCTATCATAGAGAACTCACCACTAGTGATATCGTTGGACTCAGTAAACAGAGATATAGGGTTGTCAGATGTGAGAAACGAAGACAGACCAAAGTTGTATAGGGATCCATCCGCTGCCAGCGATGTGTTGAATGTTCTGTCTATGTTGTATGCAACTGAAAAGAAAATATTAGGGTTATTAGGTAGGTGTTTGTGATGGTTTTACCTTTACTTAAAAAAGACTGGCTGAGAAAAAAAAATCTAAACAATAATTCTGACATCCAGATATGCAACTTTAATCACCTTCTTTTTCCCTTGTACTGCCTGAGTCAACTTTATCTGACTAATATTATCAATGTACTGAAAAAGGTCGTATTTAGCAGTATTATTTTAGTAATGATTGTGAATTGGGGGAAGTGTTGTCAGGTTACATTTTATAAAACCTCATACAAATTCTAATACTTTTTTTTTATTATTAAGTAGGGTCAACTGGTACAAATACGTCTATGGGGCAATTGCGTCTTTCGAGAATGACTGAACATGATTGAGATGATTGTGCATGACATTCACAAATTAGAAGCCACCTACAGTCCTACATCTTTTATCTATCTTTAGTCACAAAAATCTGTACTAAATGGCGTTAGTTGCCTAATTAGATTTGGGGGCTGAGCTACCCACGTCCGTAGGAGTGTACTCTATTCTGATTCCCTACACGTGGTCCCCAGTGCTAACCGGGTAGCAAACTCTGGTGGAAGGTTTCGGCCGTGGCTAGTTACCACCCACCGGACCAAGCCATGCCGTGAAATGACCTAGTCGTCTTTCGGGATGTAGTCCGGTGTAACCGTTCCGAAGACGGGTCTGAGCAGTGGCGCACTTGTAGCGCCTCACTCAACTGCCGTCTTTGTATTTCTTCACTCTACAAAACTTCAAGGCTAGAGTGAATAAGTACCTTATAGGTCGTCGTGGTCCATCTTAGACCACAACGTCGCTTAACATCAGGCGAGTTGGTGGTCAAACGCCAACTTATTGTCCATAAAAAAAAAAAAAAGATAAGGGTTTGTCAGTTATTATAGACAGACGCATTTGTACCAGTTGACCCTACGTTTAGTTGGCCAATTTATTTTTTGTAATAACTTATTTCACTTTTATCGGAAATTCAACTTTATATAATAAGAATAGCTTTGAAATCAAGAGTGACTTACTATCATCGTCGGCGTCGTTGCTATCATTTGGCGGCGGCAGTTCGATATCCTCGTCAGGCCCCGGCGAGGGTACGTCTTCATCCCGAGCGGGTGGGGAAGGCGGGCCATTGGGTAACGTCGGTATCAGCTCGTCGAGCTTACGTTTCAACGCGCGCACCCGACTGCCGAAGTTTTTGTATGCCTGTGAAGAATATACATTCTTCACTACATAGTATAAAACAAAGTCGCTTTCTTTGTCCCTATGTCCCTTTGTATGCTTACATTTTTAAAACTACGCAACGGATTTTGATGCGGTTTTTCTTAATAGATAAAGTGATTCAAGAGGAAGGTTTATATGTATAACTAGCTGTCACCCCGCGACTTCGTTCGCGTTTTGAGCTATCCTATCTCTCAAGTTGGATCGAACTGCACATGGTGTGCGAATTTTATTATAATCGGTTAAGTGGTTTAGGAGTTCATTGAGGACAAACATTGTGACACGAGATTTATATATATTAAGATAACATCCAATAAATAGTGGAGAAATACTGTTATTTTTAAGGTTTCTAATGTGATGTCGTTAATTATCAATTCTTTTCCGCTTACATTGCAAACGCAGGCTGAACCTTAGGAGATTTATCAAAATAATGTACTAATTATTTGTACACATTGAAAAGGTCTACAGAAAACTCCGCGATGGTATATGTCTATCTCTTATGGATATCCCACAATAACATTTTTTTGTTTATACCCGTGCGAAGCCAGAGCGGGCCGCTATATTTTTATATACAACGTTCACAGTTTTTCTGTAGTGTATTTAGTATCAGCTTTGCACCCGTGCGAAGCCGGGGCGGGTCGCTAGTAGTAATTATAAAATCGAAAGTAACTCTGTCTGTTTGTAGGCTTTTCACGGCTAAACGGATAAACGTGTCTTAATGAAATTTGATAAATAGTTGCAGTAGTAGTAGTAATAGTAGTAGTACAAGGAAGGTTTTTGGATACTTTTTCTGAATAAATAAATCTAATTGTTTTGAAATTCTGTAAATTAACAAAAAATAACGCGCCGCTAACTAAATGCGTCAGACAACATCACAGAATAGTACGTAGTTGGTACTAAAATAACAACTGACAACTAAAATTAAAACTCCGTTCAAAACCAGCCAGTACTTTTTTTTTGTTGTACTCCAATCTCTTTGGTAACGGATTATTATTCATAACTAGCTGCGCCCCGCGGTTTCACCTGCTGTTAAAAAGTATCCTATGTGCTATTCTAGACTATAATCTATCTCTGTGCCAAATTTTATCCAGATCTGTTCAGCCGTTCTGTCGTGAAAGAGTAACAAACATCTATCCATCCATTCTTACAAACTTTCGCGTTTATAATATTAGTAGGATTTGATAATTAGTTACGGTATATCACGAGAAGGGTTTACGGATACTATTTTCTGAATAAACGCGAACGAAATTGCGTGCAACAACTAGTATAATAAAAAACAAAAATTAAGGGGAAACGATGCGGTTAGTTAGAAATACCTACGCCAATATAAATATGACGTTGATGCTCCAATTTGACGTATTTTATTTTTTTTATAAATGAAAATGCGCATATGTATTATTATTTCCTGATAATATATAATATTTACCGCTAATATTTGCTATTTTCTTAGCTTTATTTCAGGTGTGTTTTAGTTATGTGCGAATTGTATATCATCTGCTACATGACTGGAGCCCGGTGTTTGGCGACAGGCTCGCCCCTTGTCACATTTGGGACTGAATATCGTCCGGCGAAGTGTGGGTGTTGTAATACACCTCTGCTAGCCCCTTCGGGGGAAAGGCGTGACGATGTGTTTTAGTTACAAAGTATTTGTATATGTGCTAGGTAGGGTTCAGAACCGGGAAATCTCGGTATCGAAAGAACCGGGAAATCCCGGTTCTATTGACGGCCGAAAGAACCGGGAAATCCAAAATCAATTCCCGGTACATTCGATACTCGATAATAAAATATTTTAAAGCGCAAAATGGTTAGTTTTATATCCTACGGTGATCTAATATCAGATAAGAGTGTCTTTAAAAGTATTATGCTTTGAGTTGGTGTTTTTCTTAGATGATTTTGAATTTTTGTAATTCTTGGGCGGATGTCATCCGAAAGGACGGGAAAAACGTGTCTTACTAAAATACTTTTAGCGCAGCTACAGGGATTCTAGCATTTTTTTTGTATTTGATAATGGTTTATTTTTAGAAGCAAAACTTTCTTGGAAATACTTCCACACTCTTTTCACGTATTTATTATTTACTAGCAAACCACTTTACAATCCGATTTTTCTGAACAATTTTTCCAACCTTCATGTCATAAAATCTTATTCAACCTATGACTAGCTTTACAAAAAAATCCAATTCGGTACAGCCGTTCCCATATGATGCGCTTACCAACTAACATTTTTGATTTAATTTAAATAAATTGTATTTAGGAAATAGTGACTACGTGTTTCTTTGGAGCTATATATTCATAATATTTACATGATGGGATTATAATTATGTACTGTTTATAGGTATAATTTTCACTCTTAGTCACCTTTAATTCAAATGCTGGCAATACGTTTGTCGAACCATTCAATGCGAGCGAAATGATAACAGAGAGAAGAGCGGCAACAGCGCTTGACCTGCGTATGCCACGAGCTGGCAACGTCGCGCGTCGTCGCTGTTATATTACTATTACGTATTCTGTGCCGCTACCAACATAACTAAATGTAGGCGTACGACACGATCTGTGTTCACGCACACATTGACAAAAATTGACTAAAATTTCAATGTAATTTTTGCTACTAATGTAAGTATTATTTTTTTCAACGAAATATAATTTACCGCAAATAAAGACCATAAAAAAGCAAAGTTAAAACTTTAAAAAACTTCAACCAAATCAATCAATTGTTGCGCATTCAAAGCAACAAGCTTAGTTTTCTTCATAGTTTCATAATGGCATAGCTATCCTATCCTACTAATGTTATTTATTTCCTATAAACTTAATTATTTATTTATTATGAACGCGAAAGTTTGTAAGAATGGATTGATGGAGGGAGGATGTCTGTTACTCTTTCACGCCAGGGGGGCTATTCCTACGCGTGAGATGAGATGAGATTTTATCTTGGTCACTCTCCTCACCTATGACTATTCAAACGAGAGCAACAAGAACGAAAAAAAGTGAGATGAAAATCTAAAATCTCCGAATAGGGTCCCTGAACGGCTAAACTTATTTGGATGAAATTTGTCATAGAGATAGATTATAGTCTAGAATAGCAAAAGGATACTTTTTAACCGCGGGTGAAACCGCGGGGCGCAGCTAGTACTTAATAATATACTCACATAGGCCACAACTTTGACCTCCCCTCGTTGCGTCGAATAGTATTGGTTAGCTGCTGACAGCAACGCTAGTAATGTCTCTCTTGCCACTATCTCCCTCTGTAACGCTTGCGTGTATCTTTCTACACACGACACTCCCTCCGCCAACTCTTTCTCCACGTCCTCTTTGAGACATCTTTCTGTAAAAAGTAAATATTATTAGTCATCTCATCACACATCAAAACTCATCTTCACCAGCAAGGCTAGCACGGGCCAGAGACAAATTGTCTTTCAACCGTTTTAATCCCGCGTGAAAGAGACAAACATATCCATGTTCTAGCTTTGTCACCTTCAAGCGCAGATAAAAACGGTGGAAAGACAATTTATCTCCTGCCTGTGCTAGCCCTGCTGAAGGTTGTATTTGTTTGCAGGTTTTAATTTAATTTTGTTTTAAAATTACACTCTACGGGCTCCGGAGACCGTGATCTTTGTTAAGACGGCCGCGACGCTCTGAAATTTCCATACAAACGCGCTACTCAAATTTCTTGAAAACCATTTGTCAGATTATGATGAAATTTAGCATGTACAATTAAATTAACAATATCTTCGCCCCCATCTTTTTGGGTTTTTTTTTTAAAACGTTCTCAAGCTAAAATAGACCTATGAAAAATATCCGCATTTTTAAGGGGTCACTTTTGACTGATTTATTCAATAGGTAGACAAACATAGTCCATTACATAGGGAGGTTGTCTACATCATTCGCTGTTCAATGAATCCATAATACAAGGGAAATTCTTAGTTATTTAAGAATGATTACAGAAGTGCAAAAGTCATAAAAAAAATTAAATTGCACTTTGTCATTCTGTAGGTAACTTTAGAGGCTCGTCAGTATCATTACTCGCTCTCTTCGCTCGTCTTCTTCTAGACGAAATGGCTATAGAATACCTTAAGCCAATGCGAAGTTAGTTCAAAGTGGTCGTCGGACTCTTAACATAAATCTTAATTATTATTTAAGGGCAATACAGGTAGAGGGGGTTAGTTAATAATTTTAACAGGGTCTAAGTTTGGTCAAGGGGACTCTGCTTAGAGATTATCTTTTGCAAATTAACAGGACAAAAAAATATTTAAAAATTGTTATTTTTAGCATTTGAACAATTAAGGCCTTACTCACTTAAATACATTGTATCTTAATGAATAAATTATTATAATCCGTATATTATGGCAGCTAAGAGTGTGAACATGCCTCCTGCCGATCTGCTCACGCCTACCTTATTCGCAGTTGAAGAAAGGGGACAAATTATACAAACCGGACGTAAGGAGAAGATGTGCCGCGGACAAGGTTCAGACGCGGTACTGCTTTAACCGACTTTCAAAAAGGATGTTCTTTTTGTTAGGTAGATCATACTTTGGAGGTGGTCCTATATACATTTCATCGAAATCGGTCAAGCAGTTTTTTTAAATAACAACAAAAGTCTTAAAAACTGTTTCCATGGATGACGGGAAGCTGATTTAGCTTTTCATATCAAATTTTGAAAGTGACATGCTTTGAAAAGCGACGCAGCGCAGGCACGCGCTTCAGTTTTTACGCCTGAAACGTGTTCGCGCCCGCCGCATCGTTGCCTTGTTTTGGCATGTCTAATTCGCGCTTAAGAATACCGGGTCTGGGTCCAACTAATATTATAACCGCGAAAGTTTGTAAGAATGGATGTTTGTTACTCTTTCACGCGAGAACGACTGAACAGATCTGGATGTAATTTGGCACATAGATAGATTATAGTCTAGAATACTTAGGATACTTTTTAACAGCGGTTTTATTTATGAAACCGCGGAGCGCAGCATCTAAGAATGATTAGAGTTATAAGTGAGTGAGAATATTTTTTTATAACTTTTGCACTTGCAAAAGTTATAAAAAAATATTAAATTCTACTTTGTCACTCTGTAGCTAACTTTAAAGGCTCGTCAGTATCTTTACTTGCTCTCCTCATTCGTCATCTTCTTCTAGACGAAATGGTTATGGAAAACCTTAAGCCAATGCGAAGTTAGTCTAAAGTGGTTGCCGGACTCTTAAGACAATGAGCTTAATTTTTGGCTTGTGTCATGAGTAACTGGAATGCATCTGATAATGCACCCTTCCCGATCTATATTTTAGTTCTTGGGTTAGCATTCATTTTAGCCTCCTTAGTAAAATAGTTTCATAATTATAAGCCACCACACTAGTTTCCTTACCCTTTAGAACAGCACATAGTGCTTCAGGATCATTCAAGTCCAGTTGACTTTCGTGAATCTGGGCCAGTCTTTGATCAGTGTCCGACTCCAGTACTTGGCATTGCTTGATTTTATTTACTAGTTGCTGTGGCTAGAAACAGACGATTTTACGATTATTAACTACAAATAATTCTTGATAGGTAAAATTCTTTTTTTTTTCACTAGTTGTAATGGCCCTGTGTGTGTGTGTGTCTTCTTTTTTGCACACTTAAAATGCCACAGGCTGTATAAGGGTGCTTGCATAAAGAAACAGGTTTCCGATACCAACAAACCTATGCAGGTCTCTAACGATTGGTGCAGGATATAGGAACAGGAAAATCTGTCCCAATTTTCAACCATGGCTTGATGCATATATGACTCGTTCTAGGTAGTTGGCACAAGTTTAAATCTGTTTCTTTTTATGTGACTGCATAAGATAATTTAGAAATATTATACCTGCACCAATCGGTACTGACCCACACAGGTTTGTCTGTACCGGAAACCTATTTCTTTAAGTAAGCATCCTAAGGCAGAATAAGGGAACATTTAGTGCCACATAGAGAGACACTCTTTGTGTGATGCCGAAGGAAAAAAACTTAAAACAGCTGCTAGTTAGTTTACCAAAGCATAAATGTCAAATCAAAGGAAAACATTGCAATGCAAACGCGATGCAGACGCGCGTTCGCAAAAAGCGCTTCAAAAAGTGGTCACTTCACCACTTTTTTCACTTAATAGCTTTTTGGTTTTATTTTATTCGTAATGATTTGAGATTAGATTTTGTAGTTAGTGTTAATGTAGGAATCAGTATGCTCTCTTTGATAATGATACTTAAATTAAGAAATTATAATTTTAAAAAATGTGGGAAAATTAGAAGTTGCTTCTATGCTTTTTCACCCTTTGGCAGACAATAGCAAACTTTTCGTAAATATGTTTCCGAATTATTCTGAATAACATTATCATCTGATCTACTTCATTAGACGTAGCTTCTAATGAAGTAGATCATTACTACTAATGAAGTAGAAGTAGCTTCTTTGTTAGTTGTAAGTGTTGAAGTCCTCAAATTACTTGAAATTGTATCTGACAGTTAATATGCGTTAAAAATGTTATTGCAATATTAATCCTCACTTGAAAATCTAAGGGATCATCATCAGTCTTTTTAACAGCACCAGCACTGAGCAAGCCAGTCAGGTCTGATAGAAACTCGTCATCATAAACAGATCTCTGCTCCCATATCTTGAAAATACGCAGAATCTTTGGTCGCACTTTCTCATCCCTGCAAAATTAACAAATTTTAAATATTTTTTATCCATTTCTACAATCTACAAATATTTATATACAGATTAGAATACAAAGGCAACTGGCTCAAAATTTAAGAAATACAGGGCAAAATTGAGGCTGTAGGAACACACTCATAAGTGAAGATGGAAATAAGTTGTGGCCTCTTTTCAGTCAGTCAATTCATAACCTAAGAGATATTCTTAATTTATTCTTCTTCTCATTTATACATCTAAACCAGCCTTTTAGCAATAAATGTTGTAAAGCCTTGGAATTGTGATGCAGTGTTTTGCCTTTTTCTATTGATGCAATAATTATAACCCATCGAGGGGCACCATAGAGTGTGGTATGCAAATATTGAATTTCCAAAAACCAACCATTGCTTGCGTAAAGCAGTGTTGCTTAAAGCATGTCCAGATTTCACCTGACCAGACCTTGAATTTCAAAAATCTAAAAAGATCAACCTTATTTACACAGAGTTGCTTTTTGTATGTTGATTCTTAAGCACACATGGTGTGTGTATGGTACTCGGTTAAATGATAGAAAAAGACAAAACACTCTATGCAATGTTTATTGCTACAAGGCACATGTGTATACTGATGCCAAATACACTACACTCTACTATTTTTATTTTATTTAATTATTTAAGGCTTCAGGTATGCCTGAAGCTAATGCTAATGTACTTTCTGAACATACAGAGGTGAATTTTCAATTTTTATTTTAAATATATTATTAATAGCAGCTGTATAACAGCCCTGAAAAACAAACTTTTGCCCTACATTAGGGTAATGGGGATCTACTTAATTGTCAAATTTCGCTTCTTTATTGAAATTCATTTCTATAGCAAACCAAACATACCAAACAACCACTATAGCATACCAAAACAACCACTTACCTATTTTAGACATACTCTTACAGTTCTGTATTGTAAGAAACTCATAGATACCAACCTGACCAAAGGTGTAGCCTTTTGCAAATTAAGGCCCCAGCTCTCAACGAATTCATAGTTCTTTCTCTTGCTGTATTGAATAACATCGTTAGCCAGATAAAATAGCACCAATCTCTGCTCAATCTTCACTCTTTTCAACACATTTAACCAACTTGACACAATCTTTTTATGATGAAAACGCTGCTTAAGGCACCAGGACGACAAGCCTTCTATACTATCCTGAGTGTCTTTCAACTGCATCAATTTTTTTTCGAATGCTAAAGTACTGAATTCTTCTGTGTCCCCCATTTTAGGAGTTATCAAATATACTTCAGGATTACGTGTTGTTTAACCATGATCTCAAGTACAGATGTTAAAGTAATTGTGAAGACTTTATTAATAACATCTATCAATAAGGTTAAATAAACAAATTCATCACAAAACACGCGATTAGACACAAAATAAACGCGGCGCGGGCCGCTGTACAAACTGTCGTCGTTTTTAATAAACTAACACTAGTTGCGTCACTACGTAGACGAATTTACACAAACCGTGCATACTTTATCACATTATGCGATATTTTAAACTGTAATTCATGAAACAAGTCGAATTTATTGCTTTGAAGAAGAAATTAATTAAGCGAGACAACAACCGCCATTTTCTTCAATGAATGGGGCATAGACTAAAAAATCTAAAAATAAGATTATTTTCTTTTTGTCTGTGGTTAGATTACGTAACTAAAATTCCTTGCCGGTCAGTTTGCAAATTTGCACACTGTCAGTTGGATACATGCTGTCATGAGCGTTCCCACGGTGAGCAAGGTGGGGCACATGCCCCACCCTGTGGCCCTATTCGGAGATTTGAGATTTTCATCTCACCATTTTTCGTCCTTGTTGCTCTAGTTTCAAACGTCATAGGTGTGAGAGTGACCAAGATAAAATCTCATCTCATTTCACTCGCAGGAATAGCCCCCCTGATCCCTAACTTGAAGATCTAATTGGTCCCGCCCGGTGCCGTCGAGTGCGCACGTCCGCCTCCGGCCACCTTCGCGCGCGACTACATTTTTCGCACCCCGTCGTTAGGGGTGGGGTTGCTGCTCCGCCCGCGAGCGTCGAGCACCCCCACCCCCGTACTACAGCGGCGCACGGCGAAAAAGTTTGCCACGATGACTCAGCCGAGTGCGAGTCCGCCAGCTGCGCCATCAAGCGGCGAAGTGGCGGACCGCCCGCCGAGTCACGCCATCAATGCGCGTTTTCACCGAAATCGCGCACCCGCGCTCGTCCGCCTGCTACCGGGGCGTTCCCGCGGGAACGTCCGGTTAGCCGCCGACCACCGCGGGCCTTACCATGAAGTTGACGACGCTTAGACCGGGTTCGCAGCGCGCTTTCCTGTCGCCGATCGGGTTAGGTGGGCCTCACCCGGTACGCCGGGGGTCTCACCCGCACTAGCCCTGTATCGCCGGAAGCGCGACTGAACCTGGAAAGCGTCGTCCTTCCAACCGAAGACCACCATCAAGCGGAGCGGCGACGGTCATCGACCGCCCCTCCGCACACACCGCTCACACCTCGAACCTGCCGAGCTCGCAGCGCACCTCGCTCGCTCGGCCGCATCGCGCACCGCCATCGCCGGTCAAGCCCGCCGACGCCCCGCAAGGTTCGCCGACGGTTGAGCTGAGCTCAACGCAGTCGCGAATCCCTCCGGTGCCGTCCGGCGGGCGGACCGCGACAGCAAGCGCAGTGCATCCCTCTCGCACTACGGAGGCGCGGCCGCACACGCGGCGCTCCGCCACCTAGCTGCGAGCCTATGCACCACCGGCCCAGGCGCACCTTGCGCTAGCCGGACCAGCCACCACCGCGGAGGTCGAGCTCCCAGCTCCCTCCGCCAAACTGACATCCACCCCCAAAGGACGGCGGCCGAGTTCGCTCGCCCCGTCCGCACCAGGCCCCGACCCGTTCAGAGGTCAAGCCCACATCAAGACCCGGAGGCCGGGGATCGAGAATTCTCCCCGGCACCGGCCCGGCCCAGGCGCACACGGCGCTAGCCCCATTGATTCTACGCGGAGCGGGGGTTGATATTCCCCCCGCCTCCCGCACCCGGCCCAGGCGCACCCGGCGCTAGCCCCATATCCAGACAGCGGGGGTGAGCTTGCCTCCCCCTGCCTCACCACACCGGACCAGACACCGAGGGCAGCGTGAACTGCCCTCACATCCAGATTGACCTCAATTGATTCCCGCGCGCGCTTGCAGCGCGCGCGCACCCGACGACGGCGCGGCACCCGCATCTCACCGGGTCTCCCTCTCGTTTGGGTCTGCCGCGGTTCCGTTCTTGGGGGAACGTCGAGCCGCCGCGGACCACCGGTTCGAGAGCGGGATGCGCCGGACGTCATTGGACTTAATCCTGAGCCGGATGGTGTGAGCCGGCTCAGCGCCCAGCCTCCGTCACTACGGTGACGTTCAACGCCGATGCTTCGCGCTCGGCTAAAGACAAGACACGCTGCCATCTGGCGGGCCCCTCGCCACCCGGCTCGAGGCACGGCCCGCCAGCATCACCGAATCCCGCTGTCCAAGCAGCACTTGGACACCGCCCACTGCCCCGTAGCGCTACGTCATGCGGGGCGCCCCACCGACGGAGGGCCCCTGTAGAATGGGACTGCAGGCCGGCCCTCCACATCACTGCAAGCCTCTACACCGTGGCCGGGTGAGTACGCTCCCCGGCCGCACCACCCTGCGGACACGACCCCCTCGGCCGCCGGCCTAGAGGGTGCGTCGGTCCGCCTCAACGAAACCCGCCGCCGAAATCCCGGCACATGACGATGACGTCATCCACACACCGCCCGTCGCCCCCTGCGCGCGGGCCGTGAAATGACTCCCCGCCTTCGTCGAGCGATGCTCCGAAGACGCGTCGCACCTCCGCGCCTCGGTGCGAGGTGTAATAGCCGCCTATGGTCGAGCGAGGCTCCCTAGGCGGCCTCCACACAGCGGGCGGTCCCCTCCGACAGCCGTCGGAGGCGCGGACCGCTAGACGCTGCCAAAGGCTAGGCCGGCGCCGCACCCGCGGCGCCTGGCCGGCCGTCCATTGCCGCCGCAAGGCGACCGCATCACATCTAAAGGGCTGCTAGAGCCGTGACAGCTGGCTCACGCCGGCTAAGCGTGCCCGCGCCCTTCTCGCCGTCCGTAATCACCGCTCCGTCCGCTAGGGCCCGCCCGGCCTTACGCGCCGGAGACCCCGAGCGAGACGTCGAGCGAGACGGCGAGAGTTTATCCTTCGGTGGAGATGCCGCCCGTTAGCTGCGACGGGTGCGGGACTCCACCGACCACTGAAACCTGCGAAGTGTGTAGCCCACACTACACACTTCGACGCCAGTGCGAGCTGCCGCCGGCGCAAGCCGGGCCTGGCGCCGCACTCGCAATTGCCCTGGGGGCAGTGTCCCCCAGCGTCCAGCCTCGGAAAAGAGGGTATCCCTCGAGTCCGAAACCTTACTCCCCCGAAAAGGGAGGGAGAAGAACCCTACGACGACGAAGATCTAATTTTGAATATTCAAATAAAAAAAAAATTGTTGCGGTCAATTTATACAAAAGCCTCGCAGCTTTTTATTGAAACATCAGTAGGTAAGTAAATTAAAAGCATTTCCAAATTTCTACTATTGATCTACTAAATTCCTATATTTACTCTTGCCCAACACTTGAAAAAAAACTAAGTGCTTGTTAGGCACATGGGTATTCATAGTACCCAGGGACTTGCTGCCGCAAGGCTAGCACGGACCGGTGACAAATTGTCTTTCAATACAATGTTGTTTAACAAAATGTGTATTAATAGTGTATTTGCAAACACGGTAAACATTAATGCGCCGTCAAGTGACAGTGGATAGCGTGTGGTAACTAACTTACACATATTATTACACACACATACAACACACTGTTAGCGTGATTGCCAAACCCCCTAACATAGCGCAGTGGACCCGGCATGACATTTTATTATCTTTCAGTTGACACTTTCTTAGGTAAATTGGTACAATTGTTATCTAGAAACATTGTACAGAACAGGGACCCTATTCGGAGATTTGAGATTTCCATCTCACTTTTTTTCGTCCTTGTTGCTCTCGTTTGAAACGTCGTAGGTGTGAGAGTGACCAAGATAAAATCTCATCTCATCTCACGCGCAGGAATAGCCCCCCAGGCCAGACCGCCATTAATTTCCGCTTCGTGTTCACGATGAGACAGTTCTGCTAACGCTGATATAAAATATTGTACCTCTTATCATGTATGACTCCAACTAAAGTTTGATGTTTAATAGAATTTTGATGAATGTAGTAATGATTTTCTGTTACATTTAAATACAATTGATTCTAACGGTTACCATGCTAATAAAATAGTTTTTTTTTGCCTAAGTATATTATTATATAGTAAGTATATTAAGTACTACATCGATGCAAAGTCTAAGCAAGGGATTAGAGCTAACCTACTGCCACTCCCCCGCACTCGGTCATTACTTGCAAAACGTGCTCCTGCGTACTCGCTTCTCTGTACGTATATTAATGTCAGAAAGTGCCTGAACTTCAGCGAAGATCAGACTAAATACGCTATCAAAAAAGAACTCAAGAAAGACTGGCTTCTAAATTTATCCTACGATAAGACAGAAGATCTTTTGCACAGTTTGTACAAAGAATAGCACTAAAGATCTGAATGTAACACCACATTTTATTTTTTTATTATTTTATTTTATTATATTGCAAACATTAAATTTCACACACTAAACTCGCAATTTATATTCAAACAAATAGCTTGTAAGCTTATTTATCTACCACACTTCTTTTAGATTTTTTCTTTTACTGTATAAAACTTGTAACTTAGTATTTTAGCACACAAAATTTGTTCCGTTTTTGAGTAACCTTAATGACCCTGTACTCTTTACGATAACCTCGCACTAGAGCCCTAAGAAACAGACCCTGTGCCTAGTTTGGGGCTCACCGCCTAATTATTTTAAGACAAAGTACAGATCTACTGATCACATATGTAAAATTATGACTAGCATTTAAGCAAATCTGTTCTTTTTTTTAAGAAAATTAGTTAATAAAAATGGCTAACCATCATATTTGTGATGACATATCTCCCTTCCCCATACAATAATTAGGATGTGATAACCGCAGTTTTCGTGTGCAGAAAAACATGCCGAACCTACATATCGGGTGTCAGTAGGTCCGAACCAAGTCACACGGAAATATTACTTAGGTCTGTCACCATAATAATATCATAATTTTATGACATATAGTTGCGCAACGAATGTACTTGCGCAGAGTAACGAAGAGGTGCTAGACAAACAAAAAACGCGGCTAATTTTAGGATAAGTACCAAAAGAATGTTTACGTTCTGACAAACCAAAAGAATGTTCACGCTCTGACCAAATCGCGCCTGTAAACTAACTAGCTCCATATCCAACTTTTTCACAACTGTAACATATAATACTTTATAACCGCGAGTAACACCACGGGGCGCAGACAGTCTATAATAAAATTTATGAATTCATCGTTCATTTGGTTTCGATAAATAAGTCTAAGGCTAAAAATTCCTTGCTTAAATGGATTGTTAACCTTTATTCAAACTTAATGCAAAACATTCAAACTTTTATCTAGTTTTTGCTTAAAAATATCTGCTCTTTAGTGTTCCATGAAAGTATAAAGAAACCTGCAACACAAGCTCTGCTTAATGTAGGTTCTGTAGACCAACCTACTCGTTACCATAAGCTGAATATGTACTTTGAAGCTCTATTGTACAGAAGTACTGTAAGCTACCTTCTTATGTGTATAATATTGTACCATAAGTTATTTTTTATTTTTCTTATGTGACATAAGTGGCTTGTATCTATCTATAGCAATAAAGATTATTATTATAATTCGGACATACGAAAGCATTTTTGTCGAAGCTGAAGCATAGACGCTTCGCTCGCTAACGGTCACTCGGTGAATAATGGTAAACATAAACTATTCTGTAACTTAACTTTGTAATTACATATCGATACTAATGATTACCAATTTATATATTCAATTTTTCTACCTTCAATACTTGACCAAAATTGCAGTATGTATGTTTTAATTTTTCTAGCTGAACAGTAATAATTGTGTAAAAATTTGAAGCTCGGAGGGTACCGCCACCTTGCCCCCAGGCTGTACAGTACCAATTCTTGAGACGAAAGCTACCTTCTTATACTATTCCTTTAAAATAAAAGTAACGTACATTTTATACATTTTATTAATTTATGTGATAACCTTTGCTTGTGCGTAATACAGTGTAAGTACTTGTACGAGCGGCAGCATCGTCCGCCATTTTAGGTGTTGTTCTATATTGTTACAGTGTGTTCAAATTCGAAACAAGTTGTAAAAAACACAAATGCCAGGATGTCTTTGGGGCGCTTTTTTTTAGATCAGATATACAAGTACGCAATATTTTTTTGTCTATGATTGGATAACCAAAGACAAAAAATATTGACCACAGATAATTTTGACTATTTGATTATCAAAACTTTGTAAATATATCTTGAGTATCAAATAAACATAGATGTAGGTAACCATAAATAATATATAAACTATTTGGCGGGAACCGAAAATGTGACGTCATAATTTTGTATAATTTTCTAAAACTTAAAATCTTTGTTTGTTGGAGCAAGGTTTCCAATAATATCTGCTTTATAAAAACGACACGATAGTTAACAGGCTTTTTTTTCATATTATGAAGAATTACAGACATTTGCCATTAATAGAATTTTTACACTTGAGACTCTGCTAGATTGACGCTGTCTAAAAAAGAATTTCCCCATAAGAATTATTACCACAGATTATTACCTAATTAATATCTCGATTTAAAACAGGGAGGCTATTCCTGGGGGGCTATTCCTGCGCGTGAGATGAGATGAGATTTTATCTTGGCCACTCTCACACCTATGACGTTTCAAACGAGAGCAACAAGGATGAAGAAAAGTGAGATGAAAATCTCAAATCTCCGAATTGGGCCCCTGGGGGCCTATTCCTGCGCGTGAGATGAGATGAGATTTTATCTTGGTCACTCTCACACCTATGACGTTTCAAACGAGAGCAACGAGGACGAGAATAGGTGAGATGAAAATCTTAAATCTCCGAATAGGGTCCCTGCGCGTGAGATGAGATGAGATTTTATCATGGTCACTCTCACACCTATGATGTTTCAAACGAGAGCAACAAGGATGAAAAAAGATGAGATGAGAAACTCAAATCTCCGAATAGGGCCACTGTGCGTGCGACGCTAAATTCCCTGAATGGGTGAGAAAAAACAATGAATTATCTGTCAATGTCACTTCGCTTGATGAGGCGTTTTCCAGTGAAAAAAAATTGTAGTTCCAAAAAATATAATAGATGGCGTTACAGAGTTTGATGAAATTGTTCTGTCAAAACGAATGTCAATTTGAAATTAAAATAAATATTTGACATTGACATCAATTTAAATTTGACATTGACGTAAATATTTTCTGACTAGCTAGTTAGTGCTACCAGTGGATCAACTAATTTTCCAGCAAATATGATAATTAATCACCTGATTTCCAAATAATACTACGATCAGTTCCTAATTCAAAATACTCCTAACTACAGTGAAACCTGGTTAATTGGAATCTCAAGGGACCAAGACATGTGTACCAATTATTGAGGGTTTCCAATAATCCAGTTTTCCAATTAAGCAGGTTTAAAATTATAGTTGTCTTATTTACAGAGGCCCCGCTTACAGAGGTCGAAATGTGTCGTTATTCCATTTTTAGAAGTGGAAATAATAATAAAAATGCGTACTTTTGGTGTTATGAATTTAATGTAGGTATGAATGTACAAACATAATGTATTGCGTCTAAAAAAAGGTAAAGTTTATGACTTAAAGTAATTGGTTATGTTTGTTTGTACTTGATTGCCAGTTGCTGAAATCGGTTTTCGATAGAATAAAGTTGGTCAAAATTTACGTTTGGACATTTTGTACACTTTTATTCTCTTGTTTTTAGGTCAAACCCTGTGATAGTATTGACAAACAAAGCATGCGCAAAAGATGATGCGAAATGTATGAAAACAAACATGTCAAAACGTGTTAAATCCTGATTAGTTTGTCTCACATTTAACAAGGCTCAAAGTCCCATTAACAGAAGTAATTTAATGAAAAAGAACCGGGACCTCATTGCAACTCTCAATAATAGAGGTTTTTCATATATCCAGGTCCCACTTTGCCAGGTTTCACTGTATTTCTAACTTTCTAACATATTTTTACCCTAAATTTAGGGAATTGATAGCTTCGATAGGTGACCATACTTTATCGATTTGACAGACCTTTTTTGTGCTTATCCAACGCCATCTACCAAAATGACGCGAACTATTTTTTTTTTAATGAAAACGCCTCATTATGACGCAACGAATTGGAGATGATCTAAATTAAAATTGCCTAGCCATATGCTGGAGGGCTATTCCTACGCGTGAGATGAGATGAGATTTTATCTTGATGACTCTCACACCTATGACGTTTCAAACGAGAGCAACAAGCACGAAAAAAGGTTAGAATCAAATCTCAAATCTCCGAATAGGGCCCCTGGAGGGATATTCCTAGGCGTGAGATGAGATGAGATTTTATCTTGGTCACTCTCACACCTATAACGTTTCAAACGAGAGCAACAAGGATGAAAAAAAGTGAGATGATAATCTTCAATCTCCGAATAGGGCCACTGGTCAACCTTTTCAAAATGTATATGCGCAGCATTTCAAAAATAATTCGAATTTGAAAGCAGTTGAACATAATTTTGACAAATAAAGGCCAGTATATTTTATTTTTAATAAAAAAGAGACGCGGTCATTTGGCCTGCAAATTTAATTATCTCCCTCAAACTTTGATTAGAACAGACACTCAGAAGGTAACGTTTACCCTATTATCCTGTAATTCGGACCAATATCCTACCTCCAAATTAAATGTCATTGTCAATGGGATTCATTTGTATCTCATGTGTCATGACGTCACGATGTCATAGTTTTTTCGTTTTATTTTCTTTCGTCTTTTACATTGGATTAATTAGGTATCGGTTTATTTTGAAGTCTTGAAGAAGTCAATACAGTAGAAATAAATAACTATTCGTCAAGACACCTCGACGAAATACCTACATCCATTAACAGAAAGAATGCATAACACGTAAACGGTAAGTTTATTTATCTTTGAACTCCGTGGTCCGGCCGGTATGCTCTCATTGCCGGTCGCATAAGATGATATCATCCTTGTTGAAATCTAATCGTTTTAGCATACAATGTATAATCTACACAGTAAAGAATCGCAGGCGATTGAGTCCGATCCGAAGAGCTTGTATGTCTAACTTTTTCCTGTTTATATCCATAAATCCTTTATGAATACTGTGACAAATAATTCTCTAAGACTTTTTTATGATTTTACAACTTGTGACAGTCTTTTTCATATTTCACAATACCAACCAACATGCTGTGTAAAAAATTGTTGTGCAACTGAGTTGAGTTCTATGAATCACTACCTTTATAAGCCCGTAGTGGGCGATTGAAGTTTGAGTCAGAGATAAAATTACCACCAACTAAATATTATCAGTAAAGAAAAATCAGTTTAGTGCAGTTGTTTGAGGAGCAAAGTCGAAACGAATACACCTGAACAAAAGCTGCTGCAACTCACAAGTTTTCCTGTTGAGGTAAGCTGTATTTCACTCTGCCAGCTCATAAGTTTTGCACAACTTATTGTTGTGCTAATGTTGAATGTTTTATTTTACATTGATTTTAAAAAGAGTTGTACAAAAATTAGGTGCCAGTTAAGCTCTTAATAGGAAATGAGTTGAGTAAGGTGTCCCAATATTCATGCAAGATTTGAATTGGATAGACAACACAGTATTTTTTTATTTGAGTGCTTAAGTCTTTAGTGAAATATAAAGTTCATAAAATAGAGTTAGGTATGGCAAAACACGTTGGGGAAATGGATTTGCTGGGACCGATGATTATTTTTCCCCCAATTTTTCCTTGACAATTTTGGATAATTATAAAGACATGTGGTTGAAGTTTGTTTGATTGATGATGAAAAACGGATTTATAAAACAAAAAAGCCAACAGAGCCACGGAGGCTTTGCCCAACCGGCTATTTCATACAATATCCTGTTACACAGACTTCATATTTCATAAAAAGAAATCACAATTTGCTATAAACACTTTGTTTTTTATTTATTTCAAATCTTATGTGAGTTACAGGATGGGACATTCTATATTTAATGCCTACGAAATAATCAACAATAGCTGGTTAATTTACAAAAAATAATGGTACCTTACATTGTCTGTTAATGCTCATTCTCTTTTAGGTTATAGTAGAATGATAGAATGATGTACTTCGGTGGTTAGAAACCTTAAGTAGTAACTATTCTCTAATCTGTGCAAAACTTACACCATGTACCTTTATTAAAACATATATTTATTCATACTTAGAGGACATAAAAAATACTATTTTAATCATATAATCAAATAATCATTTATTTATGTACCAAAAAAACTAATCAAATAATCAATTTGTTTATCTAATCTTTAAGCCTAATATTATAACAAACAAACGGGTAACGGTATAATGACATCATGACTAAGTCACCAATACATTTATGAAGTAGGCATAATAATAATGTTATGCTCCATAGTGTTTAGAATGTTAAAAACTTATTTGTATACTTGTTCACTGATATATTTAAAATACAAATTCATGGCATCTTTTGGATAAGAGTCGCAATAAAAGATTATTAACAGTAAGTATTAACATTTTATTTTTAACATATTATTTAATAAAAGTGTGAACACTAATAGCAGATCCTAAAACAAAAAAAAAAAAAAAGATTTTTAGAAGAATAGAAAAGAAGAATTTTTATAGATTTTAGTCACAATTTTTTTTTTATTTTATTTCCAATTCTCTGAAGACAAAATGTCAATTAACATGTGAACTTGTCCTGATTTGCACAATCAAATCAATAAATCACATGTATTAACAAGCATTTCAAAAAATCTCTATATACCTACATAGCATAAAACAAAGTCTCTTTCTGCGTCTGCCTGTGTCTGTATACCTGGTAACTCCTACTAAACAATGCAATGGATTCGGCGTCAGGCCAACGAAAACCCGATGAAACCGAACCGTATATTTTGATTTGGTTTTCTCCATCAGTTAGTTAAGTTATTACGGAAAGGTATAGGTGTTGTGACTGTTGTACAAACCTAGTCTGATTGCTAAACCTACTGTCGCCTAATCAGATTGTAGCAAACTTTAACTATCAAATTCCAAATCCTAACTCATTCAAATTTTATTTTCTACTTCAAACTTATTTATTTAGCTAATGTTATTAATATGAAGAATGATGTGCCTCAGTATTAGTTGTAGTATTTTATTATTATAACTACCTAGTGTAAAAGAGAACACAATTTAGAAAACAAACAAATCACATTAAACAGCAGGACAAAGATAGACAAGCAGAGCTTTTCTGATCAAACTCGTATATTTTTGGATTATAATACTTGCACGCAAAGAAAAAAAAACTCATCGAACTAGTAAAGTTAAGTTTCGTAAAAGTTAATCAAATGCTTTCACAGCAAATTCTTCTTTGCAGATTTTACATAATTAAAAATGATAATTTTGAAAGGAAAAAACTTGAGGGAAAGACAGCAACAGTTAAATAATAAAGTTAATGATGCAGCTAATAGTAAACTAGATTTTAATGTTGTGAAGGAGCAAGATGAAAAATCTGATGTCGATAAGCTTTTCAAGATTGATTTAGCGGCCAAATACAAAAATGTTGAATACATACTAGAAATATTTAAATGTGGAGACCCTCTCTACATTTCTCGAGCGCTTGATAAATGTAGTTGGCTATATGATGATGATTTCAAACACATCGTCAACGGGGACTATCTTACTGAAAATGTTTTTCCATTAATGTCCATAAAAATGAGGAATAAAATGCTTACTTCTATCGCAACAAATTTGAAAAACGGAGACACAAGAGCCCTCGAATTTTGCGCACTAAGCATGAAGAGAAAATTGAACAATATCGCTTTAAAATTTCTCATTCATACACCAAAATCTTTTAAACTTGAAGTAGTCGCCAAAAGGACAAAAATATTTGAATTGTTAACACAAAAAGAGAGAGAATATTTAGAGCACTTCATTGGAGATTCGTTTGATTTGGCTGAAAATTACGTCAAAAGTTACGATTTATCTGGGCCGAGGAGCTATGTAATTTATTTGCTCAGGTATATGTATTCTTTGTCGAATGAAAAGTATTTAGACATGCTTGAGACTTTCGATGGACACGTACTTGGCAGGAGGCTTTCAAAACATATAATACAACATCATAAATCAAGAGTTATGAAGAAACCGTTGCTATACGCTAAAGCATTAAACAAAGACATTATAAAAAGAAATTGTACAATCGAAGAAGCAAAAATATTCGCTGTAGCATTGCTACCCGACAGGTCCACAATGTTTTATTCTACAGGATCGTTTGATTCAAATTTTTACCCCAAATATAAGTTTGTGCTAGACCTAATCCCAGCAGAAGAAAAGTTTACATTTGTCAGGAAAATATTTCGTGAAAAGTATAAAGATGAGCCATTTGAGACATCCTACGAATTTTATTCACACAACCTGTTTGAAATAATGACAATAGAAGAAAGAGAATGTTGGGCTTTGGAAAACATGGCAAGCCAAAACGAAATACTCGGCAGTGGCAATGATTATTTGTGGTACAAATTTGTTAACTTTGAAAAGGCCTTCAATCGATTACGTAAGGAAATTATGAAAACTACTGACCACACCAAACGCTGTGAAATGCTAAAGATCCTGTTGGACTCTGCTAAAAATGAAGAAGAATTGACTAAGTTACTCAACTATTTCTGTGAAAGACATAGGAATGAAGTGCGTTTTGTAAGTGATCAGTTTTTGAGCAAATTGATAGAAGATCACAAGGTTTGGCGTTTTGGTGAGAATTGCTGGGCGGCATTGGAAAGAATATTCTATAACATAGAGGTGTTTAATAAATCGAAGTATCAACATGACAATGGTGATTATAGAGTTCTTGCTCTAATGTATTATGTATTAAACGATAAGTCTGTTCCAAAAGTCTTAAATGAAAACCTTGATATCAACGGTATATGTTTCTATACACTAAAAAAAAATCTCGCAAAGGTAGACTCTGAAACAGAGAAGATATTCCAATATATTTTACAGTACTATACAGAGAAAATTAAAGAATTAAGTTCTATACCATGCGGAGACGGCGTAAAAGACAAGATCAGAATACTTTTGCGTTACACTCTAGATATTGCTCATCACTGTAATAAAAATAAGGACGATCTTCCAGAAATTGTGATGACCCATATAAAACTAGACTGGCATAAATTTGATTATCATACATTGCTAGTTGTCAAGAATATTTCTTCCAGTGACATTATGCATTATCTTAAAAAAGATGCAACGTTAGTTGTTACCCAATTTTCTCAAATCCAAAAATATTGTGAAACTACATCACAAAATATAAACTGGCTTATTCGTAAATTAAAAATTTACTTTTCACATGATTTATCAGAGAAAATTATAAACATATTCAATGAATATCTTCGTGCTGAATCTTTACACTATATCACAGTTGAAATCGCAGTACGTGCGATATTTGTTTTAGCTGATTGGGAAAGTAAAATTGACTTTTTGGATAAATACACTCCTACAGACAAAACGATGGATAAAGCTAAAATGAGTAAGAACACTTTGGATATTCAAAGAGCAATCTGTAGACAAATACTTTGTTCTCGACCCCCATTACCGCTGGAAAAAGTTTTCAAGTATGTGACCGGAGACTACGTTCAGTATTGTTTAGTAATGTTTCACTCATATCTAGTGAATTTGCCACAGCCTCAATGCCTAGAGTTTGTCCAAAAAATGATAAATAGCCCGATATCTATACAAAAGCATGGCTTAAGATTAGCCGCCGAATGTATAGAAACAGAAAAACTGCAAATGATAATTTCAGATTCCTGGAAAAAAACAAAAAACGTGTCCTTGAGAATGATTTTATTTAAACTGCTCTTTACTAAAATCTTAGAAGAAAGTGGTGATATGCAATTGACATTGTTCGATGTTTTAATTACATTAATTTTGGATTTGAATGAAGATGACAACGAAGTACTGAAAATAATGGACACAACTACGAGCAATTTGCCCAATCATTTAGTCGGTCAATATCTTAAAGTGGTCTGGGACACAGTTAATAAATTTTCTGAAAAACCACATAACTTTGCTCGCATGGTAAGAATAATAAACAGCATTGAAACCAAACTGTGTCATGTTCCTGAACATTTTGTTGATAAAATTATAAATGATCATATCTACTTTATGCTGGATGAAGGTCAAATAATAAACAACAAATTTAAACAAGGCTTTGATGTTTTGTTAGATTCTAAATCGAATCTTACTTTAAGTAGCCTTGCGTACATCATAAACGAACAGAAACTTGAAAAAAACTTAAAGATAGCGAAACACATAATAAAGAAATGTATCGAAATGTGGAATAAGCTGGATGAAAGTGGTACCAAATATGTTGTTCGCCACTTTTTGAAGAAATTCATAACAGATCTTGAAAATAAGAGCTATTATTATGGTAAAAATAGCTATTCCAATTGTGTAACTTTGAGTCAAGTAATTGAGCAAGATTTAAAGCAAGCTTTGCCAGAAAGAGAAATCTATCAGCTCGAATGGATTTTGCAATCAAGCGTAGTAACTAAAAAAGCAATCTTAGGATTAAATTTGTGCTTGAAAACTATGAAACTCGACGATATAAAAGAATCCGGAATAAAACTTGGCAACGATTTTGGAATGTTAATAAAGAAAAATGTGGAAAAAGGGACATTTTATCGCATGTTTTCTGAAGAGATAAAAAATATTGTGATTAACGCTGTTGACAATTATCATAGCCATTTCAGGAGATGGGATCTATTCAGTACGACTGATACCCTTATTTTATTTTCCTTGGGATTATTGGAACATGAAATCCTTGAAAGCTACATGCTTGCTCTAAGCATTTTGCCGTTGGAGTATGAAGAAAAATTTGTAGACGAATATTTAACTGCAATTAAGAAAATACAATCATTCCAACATACAGAGATACAGTTTTACGTGTATGAGAAATTTGTTAATACAGATTTCAAAAAAAGGAGTTATATTGTCTAAAAGGTATCGATAGTAGTTATATAAGTAAACCTAACAACATGACATAACATTAGAAACTAACTATTTAGGATAATTAGGCCAAACTAACAATCTAACTAACAAGTATCGTAAAACGAATATTTTTTCTTCAGCTGTAACTGCTTACGAGCCTCCGGTTTCCTACGCGGCTAAAGGAAAAATTCAAACACTTGTTTTACTAACAAAATTTATCTCGTAAAATGATAAAAGGCTAACTTAAATGTCATGCTGCGGTTATTTTAAAATAACAATGTATTTTCCATAGTATGATTTTATTTACATTCACAGACCGTGAACATTTTATCACCCGTTTTAACTTTCTAAGTTAAAATTTTAAAAAAAATTTATTTTTATTTTTTTCAAAATTTTAGAAATAGAACTTTTATTAGATAAGTATAATTTTGATATTTTATGTTTCACTGAAACTTGGTTAAAATCAAATAAAATGCTATTTAATGTTACAAATTTTCAGGTGGCCAGTGCGTTTAACAGAGTATCCGCTGAAGGAGGAGGCTGTATTATTCTTTTTAAAAATAACATGAAATATAAGGAACGCTCTGACATAAGGGGCTATTCTGTTGAACGTGTCTGTGAAATTGCTTGTGCGGAAATGGACAGGCACATAATATTATGTGTTTATCGACCACCAGCATCTAACTTCAATCATTTTATGTCAACAATGGAGTGCGTACTAAAGAAACTTTCTAAATCAAATAGATCTATTTTGGTTTGCGGAGACTTCAATATAGATATTTTAGTCAATTCTACGGATAAAATTAATCTAATTTCTTTATTTAAAGCATTTAATTTAAACTATCTTTTCTGCGAGCCAACTAGAGTAACGGAGACCTCATCTACTTGCATAGACAATATTTTCTCAAGTTGTAAAACAAAAGATTTATCACTTTTTAACGGAGTCAGGTCAGATCACAAGGGCCTTGCAATTAAATTTGAAATTGATAAAATAAAGAAACCATCTTTAGTTGAGTGTAGACCATTAACGAAAGGTAGGTTAAAACGACTAAATAATTGCATAGAGTCGAAACTTATTTTAACTGATTTTTCTGTCAATAACCCTAATGACAGTTATGAAAAATTATTTAAAATAGTTAGCAATGAATTTAATGAAATTTGTCCAAAGAAGAAGATTCAATTCAACCAAAAAATACAGTTTAGTGACTGGGCGACCAGAGGTATACGAAAAAGTAGAGATGTTATGTATGATTTATATAACAAGAAATCTCTGACATCTAGTAAGGATTTTCATGACTATGTTAGAAAATACTCGAAAACTTTTAAGTCGGTTTGCATTCGCGCTAAAGCTTTGTTTATAAAAGATAAAATTCAAAAATCCGATAATAAAATAAAAGCTGTCTGGAAGACCATCAACACAGAGACGGGAAAAAGTAAGTCGAGGGATTCAGAATTTACGCTGGTAGTTGAGAATCAGCCGGTTTCTGATGCAAAATCGGTAGCCAACTCTTTTGAACATTTCTTCTCTAGCATACCCTTTGATGCCACCAAAACGCTTAACTCGTCTCCAGATGATGCAGGTGCTTTTCTAAAAGAACACTTCTCGCGGGATATACCAGACTTTCGGTTCAGATACACTTCCATCTCTGAAATTATCAAAACTTTCAAAAGCTTAAGAGTTAAATCTAGTGAAGATTTATGGGGATTATCAGTAAAAGTGTTAGAGTCTTTAATAGAAACTATTGCACCACACCTCATGGTCATATTTAACATGTGTATTGACAGAGGCACATTTCCCGATTTAATGAAAAACAGCAAAATTACCCCTATCTTCAAATCGGGTAGTAAGTCAGATCCCTCGAATTACAGACCCATCTCTGTGCTTCCGGCTTTGAGTAAAATATTTGAAAAGATTATACTTAATCAACTGTTGTGTCACTTTAACATACACAGTATATTAAACGAAAATCAGTTCGGTTTCACGAAAAGTAGATCAACAACAGATGCGGGAGTTCGATTAGTTACGCATGTGATGGAAGCTTGGGAGAGTTCACAGGATGCCATCGGTGTCTTTTGTGATCTTACCAAAGCGTTTGATTGTGTAGAACACCGCACCTTGATCCGTAAATTACACCACTACGGAATTCGTGGAATCGCTCTAGATCTTGTCGAGTCATATTTAACTGATAGACAACAAAAAGTGGGAATTAATGGCGTCACATCTTCCGGATCTTTAGTTACAATGGGAGTACCACAAGGTTCTATCTTAGGCCCGTTCTTATTTTTGGCGTATATAAATGATTTGCCGTATATGGTTAAGGACCTTACAGACATAGTTCTATTTGCTGATGATACATCTCTTATTTTTAGAACAGATAGGAAAGATAGTGAACTTGTGCATGTGAACAACGTACTGACTATTATTTCGAGATGGTTCGCTGCGAACAATTTGTTACTAAATGCAAAAAAAACGTGTTTAAAGTTTTCCATGCCTAATGTTAGATATATAGAACCAAACGTAATGCTTGAGGGCGATAAACTTAACATAGACAAGGCGACGGTGTTCCTGGGTATAAGCATTGATTCCAAACTGCAATGGGGTCCACATATTAGTGCTCTGTCTGGGAGACTTAGTTCTGCTGCTTATGCGGTTCGCAAGATTAGGCAACTGACGGATATAGCTACAGCTCGGATGGTTTACTTTGCTTACTTCCACAGCATAATGTCATATGGCATTTTGCTGTGGGGATCAGCTGCTGAAGTGGAGGCCATTTTTATTTTGCAAAAGCGAGCGGTCCGCGCTATCTACGAAATGGGTCCCCGTGAATCATTGAGAGATTTATTTAAAGAAATAAATATTTTAACTTTACCTTCTTTATATATCTTTGAAAATATTATGCACGTTCGCAAAAATCTACATAAATTTAAATTGAACAGTGACTATCACAATTATAACACTAGAAATAAGGATAGGATAGCTGTACAGAGATTTAGACTGACTAAGTCAAGAAAGTCATTTTTAGGCAACTGCGTTAGTTTTTACAATAAAATCCCGAAAAATATAACAGGGCTCACCGAGGGAAAATTCAAATCACATGTAAAAACTACATTAATGAAAAGAGGATATTGTAAGGTTAAGAATTATTTAGAAGATAAAGATGTCTGGAGCCTTCCACTTCCGCCAAGTAGCCACTAATATTTATAGATATTACCTAGTTGTAAGCCAAAATTTGTGAGACTAATTTATTTATTATTTGAAAAAATAATGCCCCTCAGTTTCTTGCCTGTTCTTCTGAGTAGAGGCTTTTTATCCGAACAAGGCGGTCGAGTCTATTTAAATAACTTTGACGTTCATAAGTGTATCTTTGATACCTAAATTGAATAAAAACATTTTGACTTTGACTTTGACTTTGACTTTAAGTAAACCCCAGGTTAATTCAAGTCTAATAAAGAAAGTGGACGGGAATTAAGTCAGTGAGGTAACGACCTAGTCCATACGCACGTAGTTACGTACCTACATTATGTAAGCCATTTATATTTTGTTTCAGAAAAACTACAGTAAAATGATAATATTAACCGGCAATAGCTTAAACAAGAGACATAAAGAGTTAAATACAAAAGTAAATGAAGCCGCTGATAGCAATGTTAAATTTGAGGAGATTAAAGATGAAAGCGAAATGTCAGATGTGGACAAACTGTTCAAAATTGATCTGGCTTCGAAGTACAAAAACATCGATTATATTCTCGAAGTATTGAAATCAGGCGACAGCTTGTATATATCTAGAGCTCTAAAATGTGATTGGATCCTTGATGATGAATATGCTCAGTTTATGAATCCTCAATATTTAGAAGGAAACATTTTTCCCTATATGTCTCCGAAAATGAAGAAGAAAGTTCTTGCAAATATCTCTACTCGCTTACGCAATGGCGGGAGAGCTGAAGAGTTCCATCACTACTGCATGCGTAATAAAATGAACAAGTTTGGCATGTATTTCCTCTTACACACAAATGAATCCTTCAAAATAGAAATTTTGACATTGCATCCACACGTGCACAACCATTTAAATCAAAATGAAAAATATTTAGAACTTTTTATCGGGAATTCATTTTTGGTAGCTGAATATTATTTAAAAGTGTCAAATTTATCTGACTCACTTTACAAGCTTCGTTATTTATACTCGGTTTCGCAAAATAAATATTTGGATTTGCTGGAAAAACTTCAGTGTCCTGAGGACTACCACTTTCATTGCACAAGTCCAAGACTATCTCGTGACATAATGAAGAAAAACAAAAGACGGGTCCTCAACAATCCCTGGTTATATTTACACATACTTGACCAAAATGTGGTGGTAAAATATAGTACAAGTGATGACGCAAAAGTGTATGCTGTTTCGTATATGCCAAACTCATGTGACTTATTTTGGAGTCGAAATTTTTGCGCTTGTACTGGCTTCTTTCTGAATTTAATTCCTTACTGCGAAAGATTTTCTTTTATTAAAAAAATATATACCGAGAAATATCCTGGTGAGATGTTTGAAGAAAATTATAAATTCTATACCTATGAGTATTATACAATGATGACAGATAAACAAAAAGAACATTGGGCTCTAAACCACATTGCTAGCGAGAAAGAATTACACGGCTGCGGTAACGATTACATCTGGTACCGTTTCGTCAACTTTCAACTAGCTTTGGTTGAAATAAAGAAATACGTTTTAATAACTGCTGACAACGATAAGAGATCAAATATTTTACTAATTTTAGTTGAATCTGCAAAAACTGAAGAAGACCTAACAATGTTAATGGATTATTATTATAGCAGACACGTCAATGAAATGAACGAATACAAAAGAATATTTATGAACAAGGTTATTGAAAAGCACAATATTTTAAAAGTCGGCGCAAAATGCTGGACGTCATTAGATAAAATATTACATAGTCTAGATGTCTACCATAACCTGAGTGAAGATAGCTACGATTACCAAAACAATGAGTATAGAACGTTAGCATTAATATATTACATCATACATAAGAAACATGTCCCCGAAGTTTTACAGGGTTTTCTAATATCGGGGACTATCACACTTTCTCGAATGCCCACGACATTTATCCATTGCTTGGATTCTCCACATTTTGAAATGATAGATCAGTACGTGTTCTCATGCTTGTCTAATCACGCGGAATTGTTGATTCTTGGTACGGAGCAAAATCTAGACGAACTATGTAGATTTATAAATCAAATTTTAGATTTCAATAAGGCGTTTGAAGAAATCCCAAAAGTTATAAAGGACTTCATCTTGAAACATTTTGATGAATTTTTCAAAGATCATCAATATTTTTACAAACCTGATGTTATAATATATCCGGAACAAGTGACTCCGCCGCTAGAGTTCGGGAAAAGTGATATAAAACATTACCTTAAAGAAAACTCGTCGTTAATAGTCAGTAATTTCTCTATCATAAAACAATACTTTGAAAAAATAAATAGAAAGAAAAATATGAATTGGCTGATTCGAAAGCTACAAATTTACTATTATCATGATTTAGCACAAGACTATGTTAAATTATTAAATGAGTGCTTAGCAACTGAAAAGCTACATCGCAATGTAGCACGTGTAGCAGTGTATGGAATTCTCAATCTTTCTAATGAGGAATACAAATTTGAATTCTTGAAAAAATACGCCCCAGTTGATGAAAAAATAGATCGTGTTAACATACCTTGCAATGTTTTTAAAATTAAGAAAGCAATATGCGCAATGGCTTGTCACTCTAGACCGCCTTTGCCGTTGTCTAATATTCGCGAATACATCAAAGGGGATTATTTGCAATATTGCATCCCTATATTCAATTCTTATAAGACAAATTTAATTCCTGGTCAATTCTTAAATTTTGTAGAGTCTCTTTTAGACAGTTCCAGTTCTATATCAGTCCAAAAACATGGTTTACCGTTGGCTTTCCATTGCTTCGACCCCAAAAACTTACGAAATCTAGTTCTGAAGACTTGGAAGGAAACTAAGGATGTTTCTATTAGAAAATTTCTATTCAAGGCACTGTTCGACAAAATTAATTATTATCACAATAATTTACCAGCGCAGTGGGAATTGTTTGGAGCATTTAATATCATGACATATGATTTAAATTACAATAACGATGAAGCGTTGCTGTGGTTTTTAAATAAGGGATTGCCACCCAACGTATTGGGCCAACATCTACAATCTGCATATATTGTGGCCAGTGCTTTTCCAAAAACAAGAAACTATTTTCAGCGATTGACGAAAATCATACAAGCTATGGAAATTAATATTGAACTAGTTTCCAAGTATTTTCTACTAACTATTATGGAAGATCACATTATTAACACGCTTGACGAAGACGATACTCGGATATTAAAACCAAGTCTAAAATATGGTGAATTTGATTTAAAATCTGCCAAGTGGAGTCTTATTAAAACTTATATCATCAAATATAAAAACTTACACATAATAAATCTGATTATGAACAAGGTCCTTACTAAATGGCACGCAACAAAAAATAATAGTTATGTATTTAGAGAATTTTTCACAGAACTGTTGCATCATCTCGAATTGCTAAGCTTTCAAGAACCTATAGAAAGCTATTTAGAAATCAACAATATATTTGAAGCTATATTGACAAGGATGGAAAACGCTCTTCCGCGCGTGGAAATATACATTTTATTATGGGTATTAAAACTGAACATTCTAAGAAGACATGTGTTGGGTCAAAACATATCAAAATTAAATGAAAACAATACCGATATCGCGAGAGCGGTTGTAAAAGAAACTATGCTAAAGTTTTGTTATAAAGTCACAGAATTGATAAAAGAATATTTACAAAATGGAAAGTACATTTTTCTATTTTGCCAAAATATTATAGAAACAGTACGTAATGGAATGACAGAAGTTAGAACTGTATTAAATCGTTTTGTCGATTACAATATTAACCCAAGCGATTTTGAGATACTATTGTGTTCAGTACTGTTAGAATGCGATGACCGCGAAATACAAAAGTTTCTTATTAATTTATTACCACAAGATTACGATGGTGAATATTATGCTGAATATATAAATATCATAAATAAATTGAAATTGGTGGATGATAACGAAATCAATTTCTTATTATGGCATAAGTTTTATTGTTCAGATTATAATTATCGAAGTTTCATGCCATAGTCTCGCATTAAAGCAATGATTACTCGAATTGATTACACTTATTTTAATATTTAGGTAAGTAATTCATTTTATCAACTTGGTAAGTAGGCACAGTCGGTGCATAATACTCCGCTATCTTCTTATATATACTAATTGCAGTCTTCTTTTGTCTATATTTATATTATATATTATTTTATTTGACTAGTGTCGTGTTCAACAAGAGATACTTAGCGTCTAGAAATTTGACGTGCTTCTAATCTACTTGGCCCATATTACCCTAAATGAAAAAGTGATTATTTAATCGCCGTTTGTAGAAAATCGTACTGAAAAGTTGATAAAAAGAGTTGGTTTAGAATATATTCGTCTTGTAAAACTAAAAATTTTTGATATCACAGATTTTAGAGAATAGTTATTTATTCGAATGATCTGTTCGAATAAAAAATCGCCACGAAATTAGGCACAAAGAACTTTTAGCGAATTTAAAGCTACTCTTTGGAGAAAAACGCACATCTTATAAACTGAAGTATATCTCATTTGTTACAGGTCAAAGTCAACAATATGATTGTTCTAACGGGAATTAACTTAAACGAGAGACATAAAGAGTTAAACTCCAAAGTAAATGAAGTCGCTAAAAACAATGCTGATTTTGAAGAGATCAAAGAGAAAAGCGAAACCTCAGATGTTGACAAACTTTTCAAAATAGACCTTGCTTCCAAATATAGAAATATCAATTATATTCTAGAAATACTTAAATCGGGTGACAGCTTGTATATATCCAGAGCTCTGAAATCTGATTGGATCATTGATGATGAATTTGCCGAATTCATAAACCCGCAGTACTTAGAAAAAGAAATTTTTCCATTCATGGCCCCAAGACTGAAGAGAAAAGTTCTTGCGACGATATCATCACGCCTGCGCAATGGTGAGAGAACTGAAGAATTCCATCACTACTGCATGCGCAACAGAATGTACAAGCTCGGCATGGATTTTCTATTGTACACCAATGAATCTTTTAAAATAGAAATTTTAACGCTGCATCCGCATGTGTATAACGATTTTAACAGAAATGTAAAGTACTTAGAACATTTCATAGGAAACTCCTTCTTGCTAGCAGAGTATTACCTCAAAGTTGTATCAGTTTCCGACCGATGTCTGGTTCTTTATAAACTTCGCTATTTGTACTCGGTGTCAGAAGATAAATATTTGGATTTTCTTGAAACATGTCAATTCACTGAAGATTATTACTTTCACCGAACGAGCTTGACATTGTCCCGTAATATTTTAAAGAAACACAAAAGTCGAGTCCTTAAACACCCTTGGTTGTACATAAACACACTTGACACAAAAGCGGTAACTAAATACAGTACCATAGATGATGCGAAAGTGTATGCAGTTACGTTTCTTCCAGAACATTGTTTTGACTTTTGGAACATAGATTATTACGCACGTTATGAATTCTTTTTGAGAATAATTCCTTTAGGCGAAAGATTTTCTTTTATTAAGAAAATATTTACTGAGAAATATCCTGGCGAAATGTTTGAGGATGACTATAAGTTCTATACATCAGCGTATTACGAAATGATGACGGAACAAGAGAAAGAAAATTGGGCTTTGAGCCAGGTCGCAAGCGAGAGAGAATTACACGGCTGCGGTAACGATTTTATTTGGTATCGATTTATCAACTTCCAGTTAGCATTCGTAGAGCTCAAAAAATATATTTTGATAGCTCCTGACGTCGATAAAAGAACAGACATTATAAAGACATTAGTTGAATCAGCTAAAACTCAAGAAGAGTTGACAACGTTAATGGTGTATTATTACAATAGGCATATTAATGAATTAAAAGAGTATAAAAGAATTTTTATAAACAAGATTATTGAAAAACACAATGCGTTGAAATTTAATGAAGAATGTTGGGCCTCTTTAGAGAAAATATTGTATAGTCTTGAAGTTTACCATAAACTGAGTGAAGACAGCTGTGATTACCAAAACAATAATTATAGAGTGCTATCGTTAGTATACCACATAATACATGACAAATCTGTTCCGGAAGTTTTGCAAGAATTCCTACTATCAGGGACGATAACCGTTAGCTCCATGAGGTATAATTATAGTGATCACTTGGGCCCTAATCATCTTGAAATGATATACCAGTATCTGCTCCCTTGCTTTGCTAACCACATAAAAACACTACTTTTATTAAAAACCGAAGTACAAAGACTTGTTGATGATATACTTGATGTAGTTTTCTATTTCAAAAAGGATTATGAAGAGATTCCACAAGGTATACGTGACTTCATTAGAGATAAGTATGAAATGTTTAAATACCATCAATTTTTTATTGCTACACAAAAACCGCCACCAGAGTTTACCATAAGTAATATAATGCATTATCTCAAAGAGGACTCTTCACTCGTTGTCAGTAATTTCTCTACCATAAGAAAATATTTCGAAGGTCGTAAGAAAAATGTGAACTGGCTAATTAAAAAGCTTAAAATTTATTTCAATAATGATATAGCTCCGAAATATATCAAGTTGTTAGACGACTGCCTCAATACTGAAGAGTTACATCTTCATCAAGCTCGAGTAGCAGTCTATGGTATTTTTAATCTATCTGACGAAAAACATAATGTCGCTTTCTTAGAAAAATATATTCCTGTTGATGCCAAAATAGATCACGTAAATATATCTCGCAATCTCCTGACTGTTCAGAACGCAATATGCTCGGTTGCATGTCACTCGAGACCGCCTCTACCTTTGTCCAATATTCGTGAATATATCAAAGGCGATTATTTGCAATACTGCATCTCTATGTTTGATTCGTACCTGGCCAATTTGATGCCGGTTCAGTGCATACGTTTTGTAGAGTCCCTTTTAGACTGTCCACTGTCAGTTCAAAAACACGGTCTGCGATTGGCATTCCGTTGCTTCAGCTCGGAAAAATTGAAAAACCTAGTTCTAAAGGTTTGGAAGAAAACAAAGAATGTGTCCATCAGAAAAGTGCTTTATAAAGCGGTTTTTGATAAAGTTAATTATTATCACGATAATTTACCAGCTCAGTGGGAACTATTTGCAGCACTCAATATAATTACGTATGATTTGCATCAAGATGACGATGATAAAGTTTTTGGGTTGTTACACGATAGTCTACCGCCTAATGTATACGGACAACATTTGCAATCGCTCTATATTGTTGTCAACACATTTCCCCCAAGAGCCATAAATCACCAAAGGTTGTCAGTGATAGTTAATGCGATAAAACATAATTTGGAATTGGTTTCTAAAAATATTCTTCTAGCCATAGCAGAAGATCATATAAAAGATATATTGGACCAAGAGAAAATATTGAACACCGAGTTACAAAATGATCTAAATGAATTACACAATGCTAAATGGAATCTTATTAAAACAATTATAATCAAACACAAAAACATGCATTTCGTATATCTTATTCTTGATCAAACTATAAACAAGTGGCGGAAAACAAGCGATAGTAATTATGTATACAGACTATTTCACACACATTTTTTGGATGATCTCGAACTGTTAAGCTATGATGAACCTTCAGAATCCTATTTGGAAATTAACAATATATTTCTAACAATTTTAACTGAGATGGAAAACGGCCTTCCGCACATAGAGATCTACCTTATAGTTTGGCGACTAAAACTTAACATTTTAACGAGGCAGGTTTTAGCCGAAGAAGTCCCAAAAATCGATCTAAACGATAGAGAGATCGCAAAAGTTCATGTAAAAGAAACTATACTAAAATTTTCTAACGAACTGAAAAAATTGATGGAAGAATATTTAGAAAATGGAAAGTATTTTCTATCTCTCGCTCAAGAGATCGAAGTAGCTGTACGTGATGTTGTAATGAAAGTCAAATATCAACTTAGTCTTTTCGTCGATGATGGAATTGACCCAAGTGACATTGAAACGCTTCTTTGTCATGTACTATCAGAGTCTGATTATCGAGAATTACAAATATTTGTCATGAATTTCTTACCACAAAATTACGACAAGGAGTACTCTAAAGAATATTTAGATGTTATTAGCAAATTAAAATCTGCTGATGATAATGAAATTAAATATTATTTGTGTCATAAGTTTTACAGTTCTGATTATCAATACAGAGATTTTATGTTGTAAATTAACAAAAAAAAAATTGGTTGTCTGTAAAGTCGGTTTACAGACGATTGTGTAACGTGACAACGTCATAACAAAATATTTATGAAATCTTCTCCTTGGACGCCTATGCCAATCGAGTAAAAGAAAGGCGGCGCAAGTTGAACGCCAATCGTGCCTTGTATCTCGTTCGTGTAGCGCGCTCGCTCCGATCGACCGAGCGTAACGGGACAACGAGTCGTCCTTTTTCGTGCGTGAAGCCGCCGTTCATCGATTTATCAGACATTTATAAACAAAGTAGTTATTTATGATACTTTTGACGTGTCACTCAAAAGTATTTCTATATAACTACTTTGTTTATAATTCGAAACAAAATTACTTTAAAAGTAGGTTATAATTTGTAAACGCGTTCAAAAGAACTGTAGCTTAATTTAGTTGCACGCTGAACAGATTTTGTAAACAAACGATAGCTAAGTAATAAGTTTTAACACTATTTTAAATTTACCATACCTACCTACTTAGTTGATGTCGATTTTGATAGGAAAACCTCAAATGTGTTCTCTATCTCTCTCACTTCATGGCATGCTAGATGAGGATAATATCAAGTTTGACTTTTGAGCTTTGTCAAAACAAAATCTTCAAAATCGACATAACTATAATTAAGTTTTTATTAATACTAACATATTATACTTAATTTGATAAAATGTTATCATTATGGTTATGTAATAAAACAGTCTAATCTATTTTATTGGTTTTTATTTATAAATTAGTTTTGTTGAAAAAAAAGAGTTTAGAGAATAGTTGATACTTCGCTGATTAGGTCATAAATGCTTACCCTAAAATAAACTCGTGTCATAGAAAATCATGATATTTATTTTCTAATTAAAATTACTATAGGTAGGTACTTGTTAAGGACAATGGGCAAATTGGTCCAAAAAGTATAAAAAAGTAAATAAGTTTGCCCGCAGTGTTGGCGCATTCGGTAGATTCGGTTATTTTTATGCATTAAAAAAAAAGTACGACACCAGTAAAATTCAACCTACAGAAACCGATATACCTAGTTTATTTTTAAGAATAGTATTTTTTTTTATCAGAAATGTTAAGCAAAACTCTGAATGGTGACGTCACGACTCACGATGCCGTGACCTGCCACTTCTTTTCTGCCTGAACTTCTTTGCCAGACAAGCACCGAAAGGAGCACACCATCTTCTTTTGTCGTGTGCTTAAGTGTGTCGAACATTGTAGGATTTACAATTACATCACAAAATATCTCCAAAACTGTCGGTTGATTACTATGATCATACATTTATTATGCGAAAACTTATAAACCTTACCTACAAATTGCTATAGTGTCAATACTGCGGGCGTTTGGACCAACGTCCATTTAATTTTGCCCATTGTATTTTCAATTTGAGTTTAGTGTTTTTTTAAAAAAAGTTAACTGTAAGTATAGGAAATTCTGAGTCGTAAAAAAGACAAACTAGTGAATTTAATTTATTTTTGTTACAGGATTAAAGCAACATAATGGTTGTACTAACCGGCATAAATCTAAACGAGAGGCACCAAGAATTAAACGCTAAAGTAAATGAAGCCGCCAAAAACAATGCAAATTTCGAAGAGATCAAAGAGAAAAACGAAACTACAGATATTGATAAACTTTTCAAAATAGACCTTGCAATCAAATTTAAAAATATCAGTTATATAATCGAAATGCTAAAGTCGGGCGACAGCTTGTATATATCTAGAGCTCTCAAGTGCGATTGGATTGCTGATGACGAATTTGCACAGTTCATGAACCCTCAATATTTAGCGCAAGAAATATTTCCATTCATGTCTTTGAAAATGAAGAAGAAATTAGTTGCGACTCTATCTGTCCGCATACGGAAAGCCGAAAGAGCTGAGGAGTTCCATCACTACTGCATGCGTAACAGAATGCTAAATCATGGTATGAATTTTCTTCTTTATACAAAGGAGTCTTTTAAAATTGAAATTTTAACACTCCATCCACATGTGTATAACGATTTTGATAGAAACGAAAAATATTTGGAACATTTTATTGGAAATTCATTTATACTAGCTGAACATTATTTGAAAGCCATAACGGAATATAGTCGAAATTGGGCTCTTTTTAAACTCCGTTACTTGTATTCGGCATCGGCAGATCAGTATTTTAATCTACTAGAGAAATATCATGCCAGGTTTTTATATCATATTTTTAGCAAGAGATTCTCTCAGGTCATTATGAAGAAGCATAAGCAAAGAGTTCTTAGGGAGCCATGTTTATATTTGAACATTATAAGACATGACATAGTCGTTGAGTATAGTAATTCTGAGGATGCAAAAACTTATGCTATCGCATTTTTGCCAGATGATGTGAAAAAATTTTGGGAGGACCGATATTACGATTCAAATAAATACTACCTCAACATAATTACTCTAGGCGAGAGATTTAGCTTTATCAAACAGATCTTCACTAATAAATATCCTGGGCAAATGTTTGAGGATAATTATTCTTTTTATCTTCATGACCACTACGAGATGATGACGGAACAAGAAAAAGAAATTTGGGCTTTACGTCAAATTGCTAGCGGGAAAGAACTACACGGTAGTGGCTATGACTTCATTTGGTATCGATTTATCAATTTCCCGCTAGCCTTCGTGGAACTAAAAAAATACATTCTGATAACTCCTCATAGTCAGAAAAGATCCAACATCACTGAAACTTTAGCTGAATCAGCGAAAACTCAAGAAGAACTGACAACGTTATTAGAGTATTATTATAATAGACATATCAATGAAATAAAAGAATACAAGAGGAATTTCATAGACGCGGTAATAAAATATCATGATGTATTGAGTTTCAATGATGAGTGCTGGATAGCATTTGAAAAAATACTTTTCAGTTTAGAAGTATACAACAAATTAAGTGACAATAACGATGATTTCTATAACACTGAATACAGAGTACTGTCATTGAAATACTATATTATTCATGAAAAAAATATTCCAGAAGTGTTCTATGATTATATTATCTCGCATATTATTACAGTTGACCTAATGAGATTCGGCTTTAAAACTGATTTTGATACTAGAAAGTTAGACTTGATATTTCAATATATGCTGGCTTGTTTGACAAAACACGGGGAATATTTAATGGAAGTAAAACACAAAAACCACTCTGAGCAAGTACATACTATGGAGCAACTACATAGTTATATTCATGAAATACTTAATTTAGTGGCTGCTTTTGAAAAAACCTTCGAGGAGATATCTAAACGTATTAGAGACTATGTAATGTCAAAGTTTGATGTATTTCGACACCATCAGCTTTTTATACATCTAAGGGAGCCACCAACCCCGGAATTTTGCATCAGCGATATAATGCATTACCTCAAACAAGATGCATCGCTTGTAGTCAGTGAATTTCACAAAATAAAGAAATACTTTGAATTGAACTATCCTAAGTATTCGAAGAGAAATATTAACTGGCTAATTAGGAAGCTCAGAATTTATTTCTGCCGAGATATAGCTCCAGAATACATCAGATTGCTAAACGAGTGCCTCACTATCGAAGACTTATATCTCCAAACTGCTCGAGTAGCGGTTTTTGGAATTTACAACTTATCTGACGAGGAATATGTAATCAATTTCTTGAAAAAGTATCTCCCTGTGGAGTCAAAAATAGACCACGTTAATATATCTCGCAATCTGCTAACTATTCAGGAAGCAATATGCTCAGTAGCATGTCACGCGAGACCACCTTTACCGCTGTCTAGCTTCCGTGACTATATTAAAGGAGATTACTTGCAATATTGCATTCCTATATTTGATGCCTATGTGGCAAAACTGACACCTGATCAATGCATGTCTTTCGTGGAGTCACTATTGGACAGCCCCGTATCGGTGCAGAAACATGGCCTGCGTTTGGCCTTCCATTGCTTCAGCACAGAGAACTTGAAAAATCTCGTTCTTAAAGTTTGGAGGAAAATGAAAAACGTGTCTCTTAGAAAAGTGCTTTACAAGGCGATGTTCGATAAAGTTAATTTCTACCATGACAACCTACCAGCACAGTTGGAAATGTTTGGAACACTAACTATCATGACTAAAAGTTTGCATCAAGATGATGATGAGGAAATATTTCAGTTGTTGGTTTCAATGTTGCCGGCTCCTGTATTTGGCGAGCATTTGGAAACTGGATATAATGTAGTCAAGGACTTCCCGAAGAGACTTATAAATTTTCAACGTTTTGCTAGCTTAATAAATACGATTGAGGCTTATATACTGTCCGTTTCCCAAGACTTTGTGCGCGGTATAATGGAAGAACATGTCACGACTATGCTTGACCAAAATTTGATGCTAGGTCAAGAGCTAAAAGATGGGCACATTGAAGTTATTAATGCTAAGTGGAGACTTATCAAAACAGGAATTATAAAACACAAGAACGTGTACATTACTGACATGATTATGGACAATTTTTTAAGCAGGTGGCGTCAAACATTTGACAACTATTATATTTATAGACAGTTTCTGATCGAATTCTTGAAAGCTCTCGAAGGGTTAAGCTACCATGAGAATGTTGAAAACTATTTACAAATCAATGATATATTCCGATTAATCTTGAGAAAGATAGAGAAGGCCATTCCATGTATAGAGATCTATCAAACAGTTTGGGAATTACGAATCGATATTATAGCGCGACAAGTCTTAGGTGAGCGCAAGCCTCAACATTATGACAGCGCCAAAGATACTATTTTAAAATTTTCATCCCAAATGCGAGATTTGATAAAAGAATACATAGAAAAGAAAATGTTTTTCAAGACTTTCTATGTTGAAATTAAAAACGCAATAGATTGTGGGTTAAGAAAGATTGGGCACCCATTTGTTTTCTTTCACAAGGAGAAAGAAAACGCGAGTGTGCTTTTATGCTCTGTTTTATTGGAATATGACAATCGAGAAATGCAATTGTTTGTACTGAACTTTGTTGCTATATATTACGACGGTGCATATAAGGATGTGTACCGTAGCATAATTGATAAATTAAAGTCGTTAGATGATGAAAACGTCAAATATTTCATGTGCCATAAGTTTTATGGGTCCGATTATCGTTACAGAGATTTCATGCCGTGAAATTTTTCCAATTTTCTACATTAACTGCGACGTTGTTTTTTCAAATGTAGTCACAAAAACTGAAAAAATTAACGTAAAAAAACTAAGTATAGTCAAAAAATGGTTTTACGCGTTTTGTGTGTGCAGCCGCACTAGCGTTGCGCTAGGAAAAACAACGTATGTTTTTAGCAGTCAACATGGCAAATTTAGTACAACTGTCCTAGCACCAGTTAATTTACATAAGGTACAGAATATCCTCTGCTACAGAAGTGTTCCTAAAGAAATCCATAAATATAAGTACTTTATTTTTAAATATATTTTTAATTTAAGCTAAGTAAATAATTTTTAAACCTACAATATGTTAAGTTTATAAAATACAAAATATTCTTATCCCTATTCAAAATGTGTTTTTTTTTTGTTAAGCTATGCTAATATATTATTTATGCATTATCGACTGAGCGAGTGTTAGCGAGCGAAGCGTCTCTGCTTCAGCTTCGACAAAATGCTTTCGTACCTATGTCCAAATTCCATCCGGATCTTTGTCTTTCTTGACAGGTCGTTTTTCTTAACCGATTCTCTTAAAATGTTGTGATTAGGTTCGATAATTATGTAGATCTTTATGTCGAGGCCGCTTTAGGACAAAAGAACCAGAAATTATTATAGCCCCACAGATCTAGGATGTAAAAGATCGACAGTGACAATTCGATAGTGATACAAAAAAACATTTGCGCATGCGTGAGTAAATTAGTGTTGTGAAAAGTACTTATACATTTATCGATTGACCAAAAATGGTCCTCCGGGTGCTTGTCGATAAATATAATCTTTCGCATACCAATTGAGTTGTTTTTTGTTCCAAGTAACACCGCTGCTGAGCTAAAATGAATATTAATCACTAAACGGGTGTTAAGCTAGGTGGAAGAGTTAGATATCAGTGTCACCATGTAAGTATCTAAATTAACACAAGAAAAGTAAATAATAAGATCAATATAATACTATTCTAGTAATTCGCTTCGAATTGTGACCCTTGACCAATTTTACTCATATACGAATTAGGATAAGTAATGATACTTATCTCATTGGTTTTGTACATTTATTTCTATGTTACATATATATTATTTAATTTAATTATATTTAATTAAATTAAAGACTTGGATGTAAGACACCCAAAATGTATTGTGTAAATTGAATTAAAAATGATGATCAGAAATTGAAGGTACATACTTATATAATATAATACGTAATACAAAAATGTTTTACGCCTCATCATTCAGTACAAACTCGGAAGAATGTCAATTTACTTTTTATGGCTTTGATTCAAAAATGTATGCTTTGTTTATGTATTGCACCCATCGCCTACCTAATGAATTTTGATAAAAACTATCGATAATAATGACGTCATCTTTTTATCCATCTCTAGTAAAAATCGAGCGTAAACTAACTTATATTTTAATGCTGAATTTCATCATCAATTCTGCTTTCATCTAGGAAATATAGATGTTACGAAGAAACGACAACAACATACCGCTGGTAAATCGGTTTTTTCAACCAATTTATGTTATGGTTTATACAAAATTTAGACAAAAACATCACAATGGAATTTTCATATTTACCCATGAAACGACAAATTTTGTGGGTTACATCTTGGATTCACATCACAATTGCTAAACTCACAAGATGACATAACTGCATTTAGTTACAATTGCTCTCCTTTGAGTCTATTTATAATTATTTTAGTAGAAATATAAATCATAGGAATTTTCGCGTGCTCCCAGGTGGCGCGCTGTCATTAATGACAAAAGAATTATTGACTAACATTTTATTTGTAGGCGACCTCTTTCTCTCTTGTGGAGTTTACATTTCGATGGAGACTTCTCTGTCCCACGCTTCGTTGGTCTTTTGCGAAGCAAAAAAAAATCTTAGGTCTGTGATTATAGCATTGAAAATTTTTCAAAAACTGATTGATAATTGTTTATTAGATCTTTATGTCGAGGCAGCTTTAGGACAAAAGAACCAGAAATTATTATAGCATTGATAATTTTTCAAAAACTGATTTACTTATGCCCCCCACCCTTAAAAAATCGGGGTAGGTACACGCCAATGATGCAGTTCCATACCTGACATTAAACACTAATCTGCCTCTGGGTGTTAAGTCAGATAAAATATAATTTAGCTTATTTATAGTGACCTACCTACTATTCTTCGTGTAGGTGCCCAATGAGTTAGGGTCTCAAAGATCTTCAGTAGGACGTTTTCGTGAAGGTTGGGCATCAATGAAAACAACATTAATTTTGCAAACTTAATTTTATTTTCTACTTAAAAAATGCAACGTTTATCAATATACCTACCTCGTATAAAAATAATTACAACGATACAAGAAGCTTTGGAAATCATTTTTATCATCACATAGTCTTACATCCGTACGTTAGTTGATTCATAAAACTATAGTAGCGAAATTAGACCAAATTATTCAGAAAATGGTTTAGCTTAAGTGCGCTTAGAGAAGCCATGTCTCGCATGCACGCCGCGAAATTTGTCAACTCTTTTAACGAGACAGACTTATCGATACACGTAGCATTGTCACGTTCTCACACGACAAAAAATTATGAATTTTGTCGCGGCGCGGCGCGTATGCTAGGCATGTCGGTTTCGCGCGTGAATAGGTGATAAAGTGTACATGTGTGCCTATAAGTAGAGTAGGTATGTTTATCGAGGATAAGTGCAGAAAATACAAATGATCTAATCATTATTAAAACATGTAATAGCTATTTAAGTACGTAGAGTAGAATTACGTTACGTAGAGTATAGACAGTCTATAAATTGCAAGCAATGGAGTTTAGTGCGTAGGTAGATGCTTAGAGGCAAATATTAGGTAGGTGGGTATGTGCAATATTATAAAGGTAAGTCCTATTCAGTTAGCACGCTGCCACCGCGCTGGAAGCAAAAGTAAGTACAATGTTATATTCGGTTTTGTGCAAAGCCGTTCTCACAAAAATTAAGATAACCCTTAAAACTGCACGAGACGATTTTATCCTACGATTTTCACCACTAACGCTGCGTTCAGACGCGCGGCGCGCAACCCGGCATGCAGCCTGGCGCGCGCGGCGCTGAAAAACCGACTGTGTCGAAGAACCGACAGTCTGCCCGATCCACGACATTCACGAGCACGAGCGCGAGCACAAGCAGCCTGTTCACAAGCTTGCGAGCGTCTGAACGCAGCAAACATCGTCGTCCTAGGCGGGATCGGCTCAAAAATCTTTGTCAGATAGATCCGAGTCCCACTTGGCGCAAATTATACCGTCGTCCGGACGTAAGGCGAGGATGCGGCGCGACAAGGTTCAGACGCAGTACCACTTTAAAACCCATTCATATAAAATGTATGAAAGAGACATGTTTTGAATTACACACAAGAACAGTGCAGGCGCCGCATCGTACTCGCCTTAATACGTCCGGCTTGTATATAATTTGCGCCTTAGACGTTTAATTTATCAGCGATCTACTATCTCGCTTGCGCCCAACAACAAAACTGTTGGTAAGTACAACAAAATAATATGATACCTCTATAACAAATAAATAATATTTCTTTGGCTTATCAAAACAGTGGATAAATAAACTTATTTGATTATCGTATTTTCCTGAAGACATCGATAAACATAAGGATAAGTTCGAAATCATTTCTCAGTATTGTGTTCATTAGTTTGATAAGAAGGTAGGTAACTAAGTACCTACTAATAAGTACCTACCTAATCTTTATTTGGCTTATCTTGAAACAAGATTTTAAAAAAAGCTACAAATAGCTGTTTAATATAATGGAATTGGTTGCCGGAAGACTTTTGGTTATAATCTAAAAATAGTGCAATAAGTAAGTAGGTACCTACATAGACAAAACACACAAATCATTAGTAAAGGGAGACATACAGATATACAAAAAAGACATTAAAAAAAACACTAAGATATTTTTTATCTATCTTCAAGCAGCCAGATTACGTATATGTCTCTACCAATTTGACCATCTCCCTTGCACCATCTGACTCGTGCCGTATCAAGGAGCGAGATGACACGATTGCGAACGCAACTGACTTCTAGCTCAAATTTTTATTTAAAAAAAAATGCAGTTTTCATTATTTTTTGTGTAGTGTAAAATCTAGCTACGATAGTTGTGAAAGGTGATAGTAATTAGGTTGAAGGAAAAAAATTAAGGTCATCGCCCATTATCAGACCACATTACTCAACACCAACTTGGCTAAAAGCAAAGCGTCGAAATGTGAGCCTTATTGTATTGTCTAACGGAGATAAAGTAAAATTTCAAGCAAGGAACATCGAATGATCAACGCGTGCGTGTTGTTGGTGTGGTGGCTAGTACAATGGGCGACGTCCTTTTACAGAAGCTATTGGTCTTGCCACAGAATATAAAGCGATAAAATATCAAATATTTTCATTTTAGACTATGATTTCTTTAAGTGACACAGTTTTGACTTTTTTTTTGTGTTAAAATATATTTATGTACAGACGAAATATGTAGTTAATTTTTTTGTCGCGCTGTATCACAGTTTATATTGTGTGGCTAGACTATACCTACCTATCTTATATACAGTCAAATCGAAGATGAAAATGTACAGGGTCATTCTGAAAGGAACTCGTACTTACTCAACTTTATGAATAAATGTGTGAAACACCAAATTTTATATGCGATTGTACTTAGTCTCGTAGTAAAAGTTGTTCATAATGATGAACATGAACCCCTATCTACTTAGCATACCATTTCCGAAGAACCCAGCATAAATAACTAGATGTAGCTTTGAAGCTTTGCCTGCAATTTACAGTTTGCTCACATTTTGTCTAAAATATAGGTAGGTACATGCTTTATCAAAATGGGTACAGTCGTGTCAAAAGCAACACAGAAGGATAATAGTTTTCACATTTCTGATATCAGTTTGGTATTACGTCATTCGAAGCATATTGACTAATGGGTCAACGATTTTATCGTATTGATACCGCTGATTCTTTCCTACTATTTTCATAAATAGGTATTTTATGTATAAAATTATCTACAGCTGCAAATGGAATTCGCGAATTCAGAAATGATAATGTGCCAGCGACCGTATGTAAATATACAGGGTGTTACAAAAACCGTGTTAAATCCGCGAGGTGCGCATCCAGTATTGACTGGAGGGTACAATTATGCTACTTTAAATGAAATATTGACTAAAAAAAATTAACACATCGCGCTCCGCCATCCTAAAAGCGCGAACGCAGACACTAATCGCGTCGATTTTATTTGTAAACTATTCGCGTCACGTCGCTACTTTCTTAGAATAAAAGTTGCCAACATATGATTCAGATTTGTTACATAACATTTTTGTGTTTTTTTTTAATTGTGTTCTTAAACCGGTAATAACTCTTGCTGTTTTTAACGTGCATTTTTTAGGTATTTTTGCATGAGTACCTACTTATAAGTGTGTGTACCTGTCTATCAATTATACAGGGGTTTCGTAACTCCTTGTATAGGGTGTATCTTTCAACGACGGACAAATTGTAGGATATCATTGTACTCGTTATTTATATATCTATTTTTAATATATTTAAATCAGATTTTATATATTTATATCAGACTAAATTTTACCATTCAATTCAATTCAATTTATTTATAAGGACCGTAAGATATTTCTAACACTTGGTAACGTCACGTTTTACAATGGTATAAACAACACAATTTGAATTCATAGCGGCTATAATGCCTTGTCAATTTTAAAAAGCTTTAGTAGCTACTGGGCCAATCCTGAAATCGCGGGGAAAAAACAGCTGTTCCATACATTTTTATCTACAATCAATGAACTTTTTGTATGGAACAGCTGTTTTTTATTATATTTTTATTTTAGGGTCAGGCGCCATAGTAAAAGTTGGTTTTAATTATGTTTAGGTAATGGTATCCTAGCTTATGTCCCGCGCTTAGACTTACACGATGTTAACTACAGTTTTATAACTCGTTAGTGATAATTGTTAAATTGCCAAACGAGCTTAGTTTCAAGCGAACGAAACTAGATGGCGCTATTCGCTATTGGCCCTACAGACTGTTTGGGATATAAATAGTATTTATGTCTAGCTCGTTCCTCCCTCCCTATTTTTCATCTTCGATTTGATAAAGCAAATAAAGAACATTCAACCATAAATTATTGTCAGTAAAATTGCTTTTCGTACATCCAATAAATATCTAAGAAGCATAACGAATAGGAAACAATTCTCTTACAATCTCACGAAACAAGTAACAATGTATCGATAACAATTAAAATGGTTCAAAAATTGACTAAAAAGCCATTAATATTTATCTTCTAACCATCTTCGTGTCAATTGCCAGTTAGAATTTCAATTTTGCACCCAAAGGAATTAGGGTGTATTTAGTACGAAACTTCATATCGATTTTTTTACATTCTACAAAGAGTTCGCATTACAATCCGATTTTAAAAAAACTTGCCCTCAGATATCCACATAATCTACTTGAATAGATTTTTAAAACGAGTGAGTGGGAAGGCATGATTGCGCTGTCCCGGTCACATATATCTACCCATCTTATGGGCTTATCACACCATGCAATTTGTAATCTGGCTATCTACTAGGTAGCTTAGTGCAATAAGAGATAGACAGATAGTCACTACCTGTCTATTCCTGCGCGTGATATGATATGAGATTTTATCTTGGTCACTCTCACACCTATGACGTTTCAAACGAGAGCAACAAGGACGAAAAATAGTGAGATGAAATCTCAAATCTCCGAATAGGGCTATCTAACGTGTGAGATATTATTATCTTGTCAATCTCACTCCTATGACTTTGCAAAGGAGAGAGTTGTCTCTCTCCTTTGCAAAGTCATAGGACCAGAAAATGTCTCACGCGCAAGAATATCAATTGATAGCCAGATTATCAATGGCATACGACAGATAGTGTAGTGTGATAAGCCCAGGCTCGGATTTAGAGGTCTGGAGGCCCTTGGGCAACAAAGGAGAAAAACCTAATTATTTTCTGAATAAAATGAACAGGTAATGTTCACTCCTCATGATAGGTATTTTAAAAAAAACGGAGAAGTTGGTGAACCGTAACAATTTGTCTTATTTTCTCTTAAAAATCTCTGTTGTAGGGCCTCCTCTGTTGTGGAGGCCCCGAGGCTGTAGCCCCGCCTGCCCTCCCCTAAATCCGGCTCTGGGTAAGCCCTTTAAATTGAAGTCAACAGTTTGAGTGAGTTTGTCTTCAAACGCAGGTTATTTAATTCGATTTTAATAACAACATTACTAAACACCTTATTAATTCATTACGTTACTAATAACGAAACAATTCCACAGTAATCAAGGCTTATTTGTACTCCATAGAAAAAACCTTATAAAAAAAGGTATTTTAAAAAAAACGGAGAAGTTGGTGAACCGTAACAATTTGTCTTATTTTCTCTTAAAAATCTCTGTTGTAGGGCCTCCTCTGTTGTGGAGGCCCCGAGGCTGTAGCCCCGCCTGCCCTCCCCTAAATCCGGCTCTGGGTAAGCCCTTTAAATTGAAGTCAACAGTTTGAGTGAGTTTGTCTTCAAACGCAGTTTATTTAATTCGATTTTAATAACAACATTACTAAACACCTTATTAATTCATTACGTTACTAATAACGAAACAATTCCACAGTAATCAAGGCTTATTTGTACTCCATAGAAAAAACCTTACAAAAAATCAACACCAAAAATTGCATTGACTCGACATTTTCCCGCAAAAATTGACTTCTAAATAGTAATTACTGCAACTAGCTATGATTCTAAAAATAATATAAACTAGTATTAATCTAGGTAATACCGTTTTTAGGTTTTTTACGTATAAACTATGCTAAGTTATATCTATGCATAGGTGACTGAGTTCTGGACTTCACATCAATTTCATGACAAAACCATTTTAAAATGTAGGTAATGAAAATGACTTAGGACTTAAATTTTTCTATGGAAGTAATGTTTATTGGAAGTCATATTTGTTATTATTTTATAACCTATCCTAGATCAAAAAATGTGTTATTTTTGTTTTCACCAAAGTGGAGCTGAGCGTAGCGGAGTTTCGCGCTACATGAATCGACCAATCACATCACAAACGGCCGTACGACTGTACGAGCGTTGTGATTGGTCAAAACGGCAACTACAACCTGTATGAGCATTGTGATTGGTGAATTCATGCGCAACTTAGCTCCGCTCCGCTCAGCTCTGTCTCAGTCGAAACGTAGCCTAAATTTCGTGTTTCACTCAAAAAATTAAAAATTACTCTCAACATTATCTAAAAAAACGAGGTAAAATTATTATTGTGGCAACCTTTTTTAAATGACCATATCGCTATGCGCAATTTTTTTTGCCGTTTTTATTGGTAATAATCGTATATGAACACAAACAAGATAAGTTACTCGGTTAAACTTTAGAGGACTAATCTGGCTATTTAAAAATCGTGAAAAAAAGTGTCGTTGTAATCGCTGAAAATTTAGAGAACTACGCTCAGACAGTTTTTTTAAGAAGTTACCTTTTGTGTTTTTTTCTTCTTCAAAAATTAGAATGATTTTCAAAATTCTAGTTCGGTTAAACTGACTTTGGTTATTTTTCCACCAGTAGTATTTTTTTGCACCCGATCATCACAATTCTTCATATCAAACTAGGCGCAAAAAAAAACTTGTTTTCATTAATTCGTGTAATACCGGGCCTTAAGTTCAAATATTAGCTAAACTGGACGATGGGTTATGCGACTATGTGAGGTCTCAGTTAGAGGCAAATGACTAGTTTATAAATTGTAGTAATATGAATTGAAATGAAATTATCTATTATAGATTTAGCATCTACCATAAATATTATTACAATTATTATTATAAATAATCAACTGATTAAATAAAAAGAAACTAAAAAATGAAACAAAATCGAATAATACATTTATCGTATATTGAAAATAAAAACAAATAAAATTGAATTGAATTGTAATGATAGGAAGTCTATTAGCTCAGTCATCCATGGTTCTATGTCTAGTTTAACAGGCGCTATCTATGTCAGTGTTGCTAGCTAATATCAATTGTACTTATTTATATTTTACTCGAGTGTGAGTGTTACCATAGGAATTATTTTAATACTGTTTACTGTAATTATCTCGCATGGGAGAGATCGGTTTTAGTTATTAGTCCGCTAGGAATGTTTGTAGTGTATGTAGTGGGTAGAATAATTATATCGAGAAGTGTACTTCCCGATATAATTATGCGGATAAATGCAACAGAAGAAATGACCTACACAGCGAGCATCTTGTCTAGTGAGTTGCCGAGTTAAGTTCTAGTAACTTAACTGAAATGGAGCACGACGAAGTGTGGCGTCATCTCCGATATGTAATAACATCATAGCATAATATTTGTGCGCCGGAAAATTTACTTTGAATTTGGGCTGTTTTTTTAATGATTCAAAATAATTAAGTACTTATTACTTAATACTTTCTTAGTCCGTAAAATGTTTGCCGTTCCGAATTGAATAGCGGTAGATTAAATTATTAATTAAAATTTAAGATAACATATTGTCACGCCTTTCACCCGAGGGGGCTGGCAGAGGCGTACAACACCCACACTTCGCCGGACGATATTCAGTCCGTAATGTGACAGGGGCGAACCTGTCGCCATACACCGGGCTCCATCAATGTAGCAGATGACATACAATACGCACATATGTTCACACAATGAACAAATTGGTGCGTGCCGTCAGCTGGGTTTGAACTCGCTCCCTCTGGCTTGAGACGGGCCTTCTCCGGTTAGGCTATCATAGCTTCATTATTTATATTTATGTAGATGATTTTTTCTTCTCTTCATTTTAAGTTTCTTGTCTTGTTCTTTGCTACGAGTACCATCTAAAGATTACAATGATACCACTGACATTCGAGTAATTACAGTATGTATACCTAAAGGCTAGTTTAGGGAGACGCGGGGCGTGCAGCGTAACGTCGAGCGGGTCGAAAAAGGAAACAAGATAGGATTTCCGTCAACACTCACTGTCTGACACTTATGACGTTTTAAACGAGAGCAACAAAGACGAAAGACGGTGAGATGAAAATCTCAAATCTCTGAATAGGGCCACTGGTCTATCCCTACGCGTGAGATGAGATTAGATTTTATCTTGGTCACTCTCACACCTATGATTATTCAAACGAGAGCAACAAGGACGAAAAATGAAAAATTGAATCTCACTCCGTAAGAATAGCCTACAGAACGCTCTCATACATTATACTCTACTTACTGTAGCATGGTGCGGGTGACAGTCGTATTTATTGAGTTTATTGCTTAAGGTGAAACGTTTCAAAATCGCGGAAAATTTGGTTTTGGGTTTAACGACATTACACATCACTTACATGAGAACAATACTAAACATCAACAATTTTGGTCGTATCAACCAAGGCTACCTACCCTGTCAACGTATTAATTTAAAAAATTAAAATTTGTGAGTGTGTTATCTAATTATTTTTTGAAAAATATTATGCTCGTCCGTGTCTTGCCTGGTCTTCTGAGTAGTGGCTCTTTATCCGAACAAGGCGGTCGAGTCTATTATAAAACTTTGACATTCATAAGTGTATCTTTGATACCCAAACTGAATAAAAACATATTGATTTTTTGACTTTATAACATTTGTGTAGGAGACTGTGATCTGCTATCAGATAATGAGCAAGTTGCTATTTGAATACGTTGAAAGAGTTTACATTTTTGATGCATGAGGGTATCTTGTTATATGGTTGTGCTCCTTCGAAAGTGTTTTTTGCCATAGTTAGTTTTAGCTTTTGGAAAGACTAAGAGGCTAGCTCGTCGGGTACTTGGCTTTGTAGTTTCTTCAATTTATGTAAAAGAAATATTAGTGCGAATACTTTTTTAATTTTAAACAGTATTTTTTCGATTTCAGCGCTAGTTTATAGAATTTGCGCTAATCGTAAGTCATTCTTTGAGCTATTTTGCAGAAATAGTAAACCAGTAAACAGAAATTGTCACCCGCAGAATCGTACAATGAAAATAGTGTTTTTTTATTACCTAATAGGCTTGCGTTTGGCCGCCAACATGCCTGATGATAAGCAGTGATGCGGCCTACGATGGAGCACGCTTGCCTAGAAGAAACCGATTCACTCGAGACTTGAAGACACCCAGATTATAAGTGTCAGGAAACACATACGCTGGCAGAGTGTTCCACACTCTAGCGGTCCGTATGAGAAATGAGGAACCAAAGCGTTTCGAGCGTGTTGTTGGTATGGTATAGTATAGCATGGTTGATGTTTCTGCACGCGCCGCTGTACGCCCTGCGCCTCCATGATCGTGGCCTAAAGCCGGCAGCGCCTAGGAGAGTCGCTTGTCGTCGCAGCTGGGGCGCGGCCTCACGTCTTCCACTTGTATCAGCTGCTCGATGGGGATGAGCGACAGCTCGCCGCCGAGCATCGGGGGTGGGGGGGTCTGGAAGGAAGGAAAATTTTAGAAAACGTCAAAAAATCTAAAAAGAGAGAAAGAGCAAAAGAGCAAAAAACATCAATGAATAGGTACTAAACTCTTCGTCCTTTCAAATCGCGACGTCGAACGGATGAACTTGAGAGTGAATAGAATAGCGGTAGAGGGCGACCATAGAAAGTATGGATGAATTGCGTGAAAGAGAACATTAAGGAAGAAGGAAAGAAGGGAGTTAATTCAGAGACGATGAGTGATAGAGACGAGTGGAGAAAGTGTCTGTACCGATAGGGTTAGGGCTGGCAGATGATGATCGTTCATAAATAGCTTGAAGCTGTGGATAAAACTTTTCATAAATTTTGTATGGTACCGGTACCGTACACATGTTCCGGAAGTGCCGCCACTTGTGGGCGCATTTAGTAGTCGCCACTGGTGGCCCAATGCGCGGGCTGCCTTAACCACTAGTGGCTGCGTGTAGTGCCCTAATGTGCAGTGCACATTAGAGAACGCAAGTTTTAAGTTTCTGTCGAACTGTTATTAACTTACAAGCAGGGTCAGACTGGCCATATAATCAGGGTGACATTTGTCAGCCGGGCCCCAGCCGGCGCGGGCCTCCCTCGGACTTCGGGCTCCTAGATTGTTTGAAGCCACCTGCATCCTTCCAACACAGTCCGACCCTGGGTACAAGAGCGTGGCGATATGAGACGCGCGCTTCTACTTCGCTCCCCTTTGGTGCCTTATCTTACCTTGGAGTCCATTTACCGCGCGAGCAAAGAATCATTTAAGCTGTACGCCAGGAACTAAAAGTTATCACTGATTGCAGCCACCCGGGACCGCCTTGAGTCGTTGTCAACGTGTAGTCCATAGGTGGACGCCGCCTGGTCAACCAGAGAACCTCGCGTAACCCACGAACTTCCAAGTAGTCTGTCAGCGATCATCACTTTTCCTCGCGTGAATCACTCGCGAGTCGCGGGTGATCACCGAGTGGGCCACTCGCTGTGCGCGTTGCTTACACCGAGGCGATCCGGAGCTGATGTAGTGAGCGCACATCTATAGAAGTTCATACAAAGAATGCTGTACGAGTACGTACGGTGATGGTGGGCGTGTGCGGCGAGGGCGGCGGGCGGGAGGCGTGCGCCTCGCGCGCCTTGCGCAGCCCCAGCGAGAACACCGCCACCGAGCGCACGCGCTTCACGAGCAGGGCGCGCGCGCGGGACCGACCTGCAACCGACGACAACGTATGCCATGACGACAAAGATAAAGATGTCTGGAGCCTTCCACTTCCGTCAAGTAGCCACTAGTATTTATAGATATTACCTAGTTGTAAGCCAAAATTTGTGAGACTGTAATTTATTTATATTTGAAAAAATAATGCCCCTCAGTTTCTTGCCTGTTCTTCTGAGTAGAGGCTTTTTGTCCGAACAAGGCGGTCGAGTCTATTTAAATAACTTTGACGTTCATAAGTGTATCTTTGATACCTAAATTGAATAAAAACATTTTGACTTTGACTTTGACGTCTTACTGCCATGATAGTTACGTGCAGAACATACCGCTGCGGTATGCAATGATGCGGAATTTAGCTTTGACTGTAAAATCTCGAATTATACTCAAAAACCGCAGGGTATAACACACTGATACCGCGTCTCTAATAGTTTCTAAGAAATTCGACAAGCACGTTTGTACAGAAAGTCAGAGTTTCGGGGTGTGCTACCCGTCAAATTAAACAAGTTTTAGAACACAAGTTTACAGCGGGATCTTCTTCCTCCCTTTTTGGGAAAGTCAGATATCGGACTCGAGACTTGTCCTTTTTCCGAGGCTGGGCCCTGGGAGACACTGCCCCTAAGGGAGTTCGAAGGTGCGAGTGCCAGCCCGACTCGCGCCGGCGGTCTCTCGAGCACTCTCCCCCACAGATCAGGCGCTCGTCACCTTGAACTACTTGCGGGGGACATTTAATGCCCTTCCCAGACCTCTTCCCCGTAGATGGGTAGAAGTATGACCAGCACCTCTAACATGCGAGCGCGACGAAATTCTTCTCGTCACTTTTTGTCGTGCGAGAACGTCACGAGGCTACGTGTAACGTGTACGTGTGTGTACGTTTACGTGACATCTGTCTCGATAAATTAGTTATAGTTTATAAATTTCAAAGCTAAGATATTGTGTCCTGACTATGAGTATGAGGAGGTTTGCTTTCACCATCATCTGTTGCCTGTTCGAATCAGAAGGGAGGTAGCTGATTTGACCTTTTTGAACAATATTTTATCTGGTAGGATCGACTGCCCTTCACTATTGTGTCGGATAGGTCTTATGACTCCTCTAAGTTTAGCGTCTCGTAGAAACAGTCTTCAGCTGTATATTCCACGTTATGAAACGAAGTATCGCAAAAACTCGTTCTTTATCCACAACACTTATTAATTTCAACCGGAACTATTTAGCAAACTTCGACTTATTTATGACGAGGCATATTACTTTTAACAATTTCATTTCTAAACAGTTCTTTGATTCAACAAAAGTGAAATATGGTTCTACAAAAAATAAAATAGCAAATAAACGTTTTAATCATAAAAAATAATTTTGTAAATATAAGTATTTGTATGAGGTACTCAATTAATTATGTATTTTTAGAGGGTTTTTTTACTTGCAACTATGTAAGTGTTTATAAGTGAAAACTACTTTGGCTTTTGTGTTAACACTTATCGTTTATCTACTATGTAAAATTAGCAGCCGTCTGTTTTCCCTGTACAATAAAATAAAATAGAATAGACATACCGTGGTCGCGTAGCGCATGCTAGGCCTGCAGGCCGCGTGTCACCGCTGCTGTCAGATCTCAGCTTGCAACGATTGGGGCGCCCATCATGTCGCGGATCGCCTCTTCAGGGTCAAGTTTTCTAAAATCGAATCTCCACACAAAATAGTGCAATACTTACTGCTTTTATCCTTAGGCTTGTCATCCTCGCTGGAAGTAGCGCTCGCGTCGATAGATGGCGCGGCGGACGGAACTGCGTTCAAGTCCGGCTCTGAACCGCCCGCGCTCACGCTGCCTGATAACTCCTGAGGATATTTAAACATAGGTTTAACTTCGAAAGTAATTGAGAGTAATCATGACAGGCAGCATATCAGCTCTGCACCCCTAGTATGCGCGCTCGACAAAATTCTCGCCGCTTTTTGTCGTGTGAGAACGTGACAAGGCTATGTCTAAACATACGTCTGTCTCGATAAAAAGAGTCAACATGCTGTTGTAGCGTTGCGCATGCTAGGCTTTCAGCTATGCTCAGCAGTGGGCGATTGCTGGCTGATGATAAAGATGTTGATCACCAAGAGACAGCGGTGATGAATAGTTATGATGTACCTGCAGCGTGGGGTTGACGCGAGGCCGGAGCTGCGTGGGCTGCGGGATGCAGTGCGCCGAGCGGTGCAGCGGCTCGTCGCGTAACCCGCGCACGCCCAGCAGCGACAGCGGCGCGCCCGTGTACGCCTCCTGTCCACGGATACCAACAGGGCTATTCACAACCATTCGGAAACGTGTCCGATCGGATCCCAGATATTTCAAACTCAAATTGTTCGAATCTCAGTCTACTTTTATACATTTTGGAATAGGGAATCGAGTATCAATTATTTATGTTGGTATTAGTATGTAGTTTATTATAATTCTCAAATTATTAAGTTTATTTAACCTTAATTATTATTATTTTTCTTTAGCACACACCACCGTCCATGCTTAATCATGGTTTTATTCCATCGAAAGGTTGTCTGGAAGAGATCGCTCTTAAGCGATAAGACCGCCCATTGCGCCTTTATTTTGAGTGTTTAGTTTAGATTTATTTGTATTTGGTGTCAATAAAGAGTTTTTGTATTGTATTGTATTGTAAATCCGATCGGAAGAATTCATCAAGTCTAAAAACTTATGGATATAGAATGGGATTAGAATAATTTAGGTTTAAAATTTTTGAAATCCGAACGGAAACGTTTCCGAATGGTTGTGAATAGCCCTGCAGTACTGCAGACACTTGGGGAAGGACCCTGGCACTAACACATTCTTACTCACGACATTGGGGAGTAGGACTCGGACGCTAACACTTTCTTACTTACAACATTTTGGGGATAGGGCCCTGACACTAATACATTCTTCCACACGACACTTGGGTAGGGCTAGGACTTACAACTTTCGGGGGATATGACTCTGACATGAATACATTATTGTGATGTATATGTAGGGTAGTACATTTACTTTCACAATACAAGTCTGATGATAAAGTCATTATTTTTCTTCTTGAGTTCACTGTAATAGTGGTTTTATTGCTTATTTACACTTTAGACACTGTGGGATAGTTTTAAGAATGCTAAATCAAAAAACCTCTACCTCTATAATTTAACAGGAAACAACGTTTAACCTTTATTTTTTCTCCGCTACCTATATCAGTAAAATCATTTATTTTTTGTTGTGTAACCTACTGTAAATTACCTAAGTACCTACTTATATTATATTGAACGCCTGTCTGTACGGGAGAATTCTATATGTTACCTTCCGTCGCAGGCTCGGCTTGGTCGGGCTTATCTCCTGTAGCAACTGCAACGAGCCCGACGTAGCTGCGGGCTCGTTTACAGTTGAAGTTGTTATAGACGCCGCTTTAGGTCTGAAATGTTTTAGGAAATGTATGAGATAGGAGTTGAATTTGTGGTTTTTAGACCCGAAATTAATATCACTGGTTAAAGTTTTCGTCTTCATTAGTTATAGTAGTATAGCCACGTCAATCAAACGTGTATTAAACAATTGTTATTTGTGGCTGTCACAGCTACTTTTTTTTAATGGTTGAATGGGCCCACGTTTGCCCACAACACGCCTGATGGAAAGTGACGATGCGGTCTAAGATGGAGCACGCTTTTTTTTTTTTATCTAGAATAGGTCTGCGTTTGACCACCAACTCGGCGACGTTGTAGTCTAAGATGGAGCACGACGACCTATAAGGTACTTATTCACTCTAGCCTTGACGCTTGCCCATGAGGTGCCTATTCACTATTGTCTTGAAGAGACCCAGGTTGTGTCTATTGTTGTATTATTTTATTTATATTGCTACTTAATTAATTTTACAACTTTTTTACCCGACTGCCAGGAAGGGTTATTTTTGCGCGTTTCTTGTGTGTTTGTAATTTTCTTTATTACCTCGTATCATCCAAACGTCTGGATGGATTTCAACAGTTATGGTAGAGTATTATTCGTATTGGGTAAGTGTCCTTGTTTTTGACTTTGAAATTTGTTTACAACTTTAGAGGCAATGTGAATGAAAGTAATAATAAAAATAAAGTTGGTGCTCAAGTGTTAATATCCTATTTTTTTCTCGTAATATTTTATGTAAACAGATTTTAGAGTTTTGATAACCAATGACAGCTCGTAATCGCTGTAATTGGTCGCCAATCCGCCATGTTTGTTTACATACTCGTACTATAACCAATAGGACGATTTTACTTTACTGAACATTGGTTTAGGTGAAGTTTGCTAGGTTTAAAACCAGTGACATTAATTTCAGTCTTTTATAGGAAGAACTTATTGCAAAAATACGACGGAAAGAGGAGTGTGCTCTTTTTGGAATGGGCTTGGGAAACAAGCTTTGTACAGTTTTTTCTTTCAAAATAAAAGCTTTCTAAACTTGTATGTAGTTTTCGGACATTTTACGTAGGATATTTACATAGATCTAAAATTAGAAAGTATGAAAAAAGATAGGAATCGATGACATCAAATATATATTACCCTTATTCAGAAACGTTCAATACACTAACGTGCACTAAGAAGTGCTTTGTCAACTTTTTAGCTGACGAGAATTATCATGCGAGTAAACTAGACAGCACATTTAGGTAAGCATCTTAACAGTATGTACTTAATTGAACGATTCTGAATAGGACAAGTTTGAAAATATATGAATTTTACAGTAGATACAAGCATAATGAAACCAAACCGAAAAAAACATGTATAATGATACCAATATAATATATAGATGTAATAGATATCGATTTTTATAGTAGTAGTTTTGAAAAACATACTTTATGCCCACTGCGGCGCACGCTGTGCACGGCTAAGAAGCGCATTTTAGCTGCGTGGGTTTGTTTAGTTAAAAACGTGGGTCTACATTTTCACTGCAGCACACACTATACATGAATTAACCCACGACAGCATTGACAGAGTTGAGCTGCGTGGGCGCCATACACAAGCAAACCACGCGTGTAGCAATGACGTCGTTAATCTCGTAATCGTGCGAAGCATGTGCGTGGGTTACAGTGGACGTTATCACATACATTTGCTTGCATAGCGAAAGTAGACACACGTGCGTTGCCTCTCCGTGCGCAGCAGTGGGGCTGTAGCTTTATTGATGCCATACAAAATATTATACATAAAAAAACAACAAAATGTGAATTACCTTGTATTGTTATAGCGTAGACATGAAGTCTACTTTTTCCACCTCTAAAACTATGAGAAGTGAATGAAAAAAAATTTAAAATATCGATACTTTTTATTGCAAATAAAACACAACTCAATTATCATACAAAAAGCGTTAATACTGACATGACGGAATTATTCAAAAAAGATAATAATATTATAATTAAAAACAGCGCAATATCACTACACACCGATCCAGGCTAAGTATTACTTGTGCCAAATTAACTGAAACCAAAAGAATAAATAATAAAGCTACTTTTCTACCACACTGACCTAAAATAAGAATAAAATTATGAGAAAAATAGTATGTAAGTTCCTAATAATTATGATTATTCGATCTTTATAATCCATCAAAAAAATTAAAATAGAGATTAATTAAAAATTGTCTCTTTTCTGATGAGTGATGACAAAATTATTAATATGTATAGCAAGTTAAAAGTATACATAATAAAAACCATTTATTGACGATTACTATAAAATCAAATTCCGAAGCCAAACAAGAAAACTATCGACAACTAAACATCGATAATTTTCTAACGTCACATAACTTTCGAGCATTCTCGAGAGGCATCGACAATGACTAAAGACTTTTCCCAAATCTTACACGTATGACGCAGGCTCAACATTTAAATGTATTCATAAAAAAAATGTGTCCTGTTTTAATCAAAGTCAAAGTCAAAATGTTTTTATTCAATTTAGGTATCAAAGATACACTTATGAACGTCAAAGTTATTTAAATTGACTCGACCGCCTTGTTCGGACAAAAAGCCTCTACTCAGAAGAACAGGCAAGAAACTGAGGGGCATTTATATAATGGACATTATTTACCAGTACTTTTTCGTTGAAGTGTATTTAACTGTGTATTTAGTTGAAGTGTATTATTTATATCTACCCTAAGCTATATTTAGTGTATGATGAGATTAGCATGCCAGCATTGGCAAAAATACCTAATTTATTTTTACATGAAAAAAAAATACCACTCCTTAACCATCATTTAATCGACTTCGGCAAAAAATCTATCCATACTTTCCCCTCACTACAAGTTCAACCAACCAAATTCTAAAAGGCTGCTTACCTAAAAGGTGGTATCTCAGGTATCAAACCGATGTTAATTTTCTTCTTATCATCTCTCTTATCAGCGGTTTCCTTGTCCTGTTTCTCGTAGGCTTTTGGCGTGGTGGGTGTAGCGGTGCGAGGCGTGCCGCGGACCGAGCGGATATCGTCTTGACTTGGATGTTCAGACTAGCGGACAAAATTATACTAAGTAACAACTGGGGCAAATACGACTGTGAGGCAATTTCGTTTTTCGCAAATTACTGAAATTACTCTCATTTATAATTCCCTTCCAAACAGAATAGTAGATTTGCCTTTTAATAAATTTAGTACGGAGTTGAAAAAGTTTTTTTTTTTCACCTTGGGAAAATCCTTTATGGATACCACCAACAGCCCCGGGTGCGGGCACAGAGTGGTTATGTGGGAATCCCGCCACTGACGGCCAACCCACTAAAAACCCAAGGGTGTTCCACCTCGGCGCAAAATGTCGGGGCAACGGGTACGCTTTCGGACTCCTCCGCAGCCCCGATAGCGCCAGCCCCTTCGGGCACCACCCCGAGCTTGCGCTCTCTCCCTCTCGATGACGATGTGTCGAACACCAGACACATCGTCATCATTCACCACCTCGGGGACCAATTTGCCCGTGGGCGCCAGACAGCACCCATGTCTAGGCGCCCATGATCCCCATGCGACGGGTCAGATGAGTGGCCCCGCCGCCTGCCACTTCGGCCGCAGAGGATAGGGAGAGCGGCAACGATACACCGACACGCCTCTTCCTCTGCGGCCCCACCGCGTCCGCCATCGAACGGTAGCGACCCCGTTTGGGCCGCGGAAGGTAGGGAAAGTGGCAACGACACACCAACAGTCCTCTCCCGCCGCGGCCCCCAGCCTTCGGTTGCAGTGTCGCCCATGCGACACTGCACCCCACCTCAGTTGTGGGTCTGTATGTGCAATACAGACCCACACCCTACTTAGGCCGCTTCCAAATGGGCTTTGGGCTAAAAGCCCCAAGAAGCGGCCCCACCTCGGATTCCTCTTGGCTTCACCGTGGTTGCCGAGGCCACGGCTACTGAGCCCCCCCGCCACGACAAGGCGGGAACCCGCGGGGGAGTGGCTGTTCAAACCTAAATTAAGATCATTGTAACCCATTGACGAGCAATAAAGAAATTTAATTGAATTGAATTGAAATCATAATTTATTGATAACGTAACAACCGTGAACCATATTCGTGAAGGGTTTGTCACGTACTGACAAATCCATCACGAATAAGGCACCACCTACATCTTTTTCCTGTCTTTAGTTGCAATAATCTGTAATAGATGGCGTTAGTTGCCTTTTGTGAAGGGTTTGTCAGTAATTCTCGAAAGACGCAATTGCCCAGTTGTCCCTAAATCCATATTAATATCATAAAATCGAAAGTGACTCAGTCCGTCTGTCTGTTTGTAGGCTTTTCACTGTTAAACGGCTGAACGGACTTGACTTGAACTTTGATAGTTAGTTGCTGTATTTCAAGAGGAAGGTTTTTGCATACTATTTTCTGAATAAACGCGAACGAATTCGCGGGTAACAGCTAGTTTACTTTAGTAGTAGATATTTAGAACGAGTTTTAGGTCATTAATTCGGTCTTCAAGACCATAGACTTTTAGAACTCTCCAGATTTTAAAGATTTCGTTTGGTTTGCAAGACCAATTTGGACTTTGGTCTTTTAAGAAATTACATACCATAAGCGGAGCGTGTGCGTTTTTGATGGCCTCCCTTCTTTGGAATTCAACTTTGGCCATCTCGGTGGCGAGCCACGCCGGGATCTCCGGTATAGCGAGCCGCAGAGCTAGCACTATACCCAGGATCACGTGCTGCGAACAGAATAATACACAAATTGACATCATGACAAACTGAGGTTGCTCCAATACTGGCTCGGCTGTTTATTTATTTTTGGAAAACAAACAGTGTTATCCATACTATAATGTGATAGTAAATTAGAATAATATAGTCTAATTTACTATAACATATATAGTTTTCACATATAGAATCTAAGTAGACAACTTGTTTACAATAATTGTAAAAATCAAAACCAGTCAATCTAAGTACATAACTTGTTTACAACAATTATTATTTGTAAAAATCAAAACCAGTTAATCTAAATACACAATTTGTTTACAATAATAATTATTGTGATTTATGGATTTTTACAATTATTCTAAAAATCAAAACCAGTCAATCTAAGTACACAACTTGTTTACAATAATTGTAAAAATCAAAACCCGTCGATCAAAACTAGTCTTAAGGGGTTTTGTATGAAAAACTAAGAGGCGCCGTCAAACTTTTTTAAAATATGAACCGATAACTTTTTAACATTTATTTTAATTTCACTGAAATCTAGGTTACATAATATGTAACATATTGACATATAATATAATATAACATATAGATGACATATTATGTCATCTCGAGCGCGACGATGACTAGTATAATCTGAGCCGGCGTGGCGTCCGGCAGCAAGCGGTGCACGGGTCCAGAGAGACAGATCAATGCACAGTTCTCTAGCACCTCACCTCGAGCGCGACGATGACCAGTATAGTCTGAGCCGGCGTGGCGTCCGGTAGCAGGCGGTGCACGGGTCCAGAGAGACCGATCAACGCACAGTTCACTAGCACCGCTACTGCTACCATTGCTTCCATTGCGTGCTGGAACAACAAAGATAAATTGGTATGCAGTTTTTTTTAAACATTCACGAGCACGAGCGCGAGCACGAGCACAAGCAGCCTGCTCACATGCTCGCCTGTTTGCCCGTGCCCGCGCCCGTTCAATGTCGCTCTGAACGCGAGCGTCTGAACGCAGCATTAGAATTGAGCAGCAGGCCACGCGCCGTAGCGCTACTTAGAATCCTATCTCGGTACTGGCCTACTGATTGTAGTTGACTATTGTAATGTTTTCATCGAATAATTAGTATTCTGAATTAATTAACCAAATAGATGTACGTATGTACTACGGACCTATCTTTTATTTGTTATGAAATGAGTTATACATTCAAAAGGTGACTCTAGCGGTGCATCAAAAATGTCTCTGCAAGTAGTTTCGGGCCCTTTGAAAAGGAGGCAGCCCCGAGCCCCGAAACAATGCACAAAGACTGTTTTTGCGCAACGTCTGCCAGGATTTAGACATCCCTACATTTATAATAGAATAAATAATCAGCTTGGCATTCGCAACAAAACAGCAAGAGATTGCAAGCTATCTGTCACAAAGTATCTACTTACTCTGTCAAAAGTTGATACAGAAAAACTATTAAAAATAATTAAATTACTGGTTATACTTATTCTGCTGCCACACACACACACACACACACACACACACACACACACACACACAAACAGACAGTCACACACAAACACCTCAAAATTAGTTTAGTCTACACTAATAATATTATATCCGCATATCTAATAGCCGCACTACCATTCATTATCTTTCTGTATTCGCATAAACGTTGGTCCCTGCGATACAGGTCTCCTAGTGCAGCGCCACAAGCAACTTTGTAACCATTTCCGTTTGTAAATAAGCTTTAAGTACATAAAACTTTCATATGGTTAATTGTAATTGTCTTTTTTGAAATAAATTACAGTGGATTTCATTTATTACGACCTTGGTTGTAGCGACCATTTACCTATAGCGACGTTAAATCTAAGTCCCTTGAATTTAAAGCATACTTTAGTACAAAATTCATGTGGCTATAGCGACTTTGGATGTAACGCCGAGTTCGGGTGTAGCGACTGTTTTTAATGAATCATTTGTAACAAATTCCTAGAAATCCCATGCAGATATTGCGACCGGAGTCGGCCGCCAAAGACACAAAGATTTTTTTCTTTCACAAACATTTCGTATCTTTTGTTTACATCCATTGCGCACAGATGGTCAGCAAGTGTGGAGACCTTTACCTTTTGTTTATAGATATCAACTAAGTAGGTAGGGAAGCGTAGGTAGGTACGTTTCGGAGCTTTTATGGTTCAGTTACAAAGTGATATTCTGAGTAGCAACTGGGTTTAGTAAACTTTTGAATAAGTATGGCTGCTAGACGCACATTCACTGTTAATAAAAAGGCGGAAATCATTTCAAAATTGAAAAACCTTGCATGTAACGACTTCCGGATATAACGACGAAAATAGAGTGGTCTCTTCATTGTCGTTATACCCGAATTCCACTGTATTTGTATTTGTATTGTAGTTACTATATTTACATTTGCGAGAGTATGAAGCCAACTTCGTACACTCGCATAATGTAACGGTATTGGTACCCTAATGTAACGGTACCAATACCGTTACAATATTTTGCAGCAAGGTTTTTATTTCTTTTAATCATGTTACTTGTTATACAAGTAAAAAAAAACTCCGATACTGAGTTTCATCTAACATATAAGTAAAAAAAACTTCCGACTATTCGCCTTTCAACAAAAAAAAACAAAATCAGCTCATTTGTTCTGGAACTACGATGCCACAGACACACACACAGACACACATACACACACACACACACACACACGTCAAACTTATAACCCCCCGTCGTTTTTGCGTCAGGTGTTAAAAACAATCCTACTATAAACTATTTTAAACGCGAAAGTTTGTAACAATGGATGGATGTTTGTTACTCTTTCACGCCAGAACGGCTGATCAGTGACCCTATTCGGAGATTTGAGATTTACATCTCACTTTTTTTCATCCTTGTTGCTCCGTTTGAAACGTCATAGGTGTAAGAGTGACCAAGGGGTCTATTCCTGCGCGTGAGATGAGATGAGATTTTATCTTGGTCACTCTCACACCTATGACGTTTCAAACGAGAGCAACAAGGACGAAAAAAAGTGAGATGAAAATATCAAATCTCCGAATAGAGTCCCAAGATAAAATCTCATCTCATCTCACGCGTAGGAATAGCCCCACTGATCTGGATGAAATTGGGCACAGAGATAGATAAAAAAATAAATAAATATCAGGACACTTACACACACGGTCGTCTGACCCCAAACTAAGCAAAGCTTGTATTATGGCTGCCAAAGACTGATATAAATACATATATATATTTTTAAATATATACTTAAATAGATATTTACACCCAGACATAGAACAAACACAAATGTTCATCGCATAAATGTTTGCCCTAGGTGGGAATCGAACCCACGCCCCCAAGCTCAGAAGGCAGGTTCACTACCAACTGAGCCACCGAGGCAGTCAACAGGCAGATAACAGTTTACAATGGCACATAGGATACTTTTTAACCGCGGGGCGCAAGTCCCGCTACAGACTGCCTCGGTGGCTCAGTTGGTAGTGAACCTGCCTTCTGAGCTTGGGGGCGTGGGTTCGATTCCCACCTAGGGCAAACATTTATGCGATGAACATTTGTGTTTGTTCTATGTCTGGGTGTTAATATGTATTCAAGTATGTATTTAAAAATATCTAAGTATGTATATCAGTCTCTGGCAGGCATAGTACAAGCTTTGCTTAGTTTGGGGTCAGGCGACCGTGTGTGGAAGTGTCCCGAATTTATTATTCATAACTCGAGCGCACCTGCCAGCTGCCGATGCTGCTGATCCTCTCGCCGAAGGGTCTCTGCGCGACGTGGCACAGCTTGAAGGCGTCGGCGCGCACCTCCAGCGCGTTGTTGGCGAGCGCGCACGCGGCGGCCAGCGGGAAGGCGCTCGAGAACAGCACCACGTGCCCGAGCTGAGTCAGCATCTCCAGGTACTCCGCGAACGTGCCGTCGTACTGGAACGGAATTACAATAACACGAATAAGGGGTATAGTATTATTGTATATGACTAGTTGCACTTTCTTTTGTTCTTTTTGTTTTTGATACATAATATGTTCATTTATATATTTTTATATTTTATCATTCATTTATATATTTTATATAAATGAATGTATTCAGTTCATTTATATATTTTATTTAGGACTGCCTCGGTGGCTCAGTTGGTAGTGAACCTGCCTTATGAGCTTGGGGGCGTGGGTTCGATTCCCATCTAGGGCAAACATTTATGTGATGAACATTTGTGTTTGTTCTATGTCTGGGTGTTAATATCTATTTAAGTATGTATTTAAAAATATCTAAGTATGTATATCAGTCTCTGGCAGCCATAGTACAAGCTTTGCTTAGTTTGGGGTCAGGCGACCGTGTGTGGAAGTGGCACGAATTTATTTTATTATTTATTTTATTCTATACTCAATTAAATTTTAATCTTACACCATTACTTTTATAAATTGTATATTTGCCGTTTAGCACTCTATGATATATGTATTATTTTTTTGTAACGAACTATTTATGTAAACGAACAACTGCCCTCTGAGATACAGTTTTTACTAGTTCCGAGGGCAGGGTTAATAATATTAGTGTACTTACTTGTATTAATATTCAGTTTTAAGTTGCTAATCAAATAAATGTAAGTAAGTACTTTTAATATTGTAATTTTTAGCTCTAATTTTTTGAAAAATAAAGTTATTTGTATTTGTATTTTGTAAATTACTTATTACATAATCTTCCCCTCAACTTTAAAAAAAAAAAAAAAGTTGAGTCAGTTTTTGGAAATGTTTAAGGACAGCCAGACAGATGGCGGTCGCCAGGTCTTCAGCTCACAGAACCACTAGCAGTAGTGAAAGTTATTGTAATTTTTTTTTATATAGAATAGGTCGGCGTTTGACCACCATCTCGCCTGATGTTAAGCGACGTTGTGGTACAAGATGGAGCACGATGACCTATAAAGTACTTATTCACTCTAGCCTTGAAGTTTTGTAAAGTGAAGAAGTACAAAGACGGCAGTTGAGTGAGGCGCTACAAGTGCGCTACTGCTCAGACCCGTCTTCGGAACGGTTACACCGGACTACATCCCGAAACACGACTAGGTCATTTCACGGCATGGCTTGGTCCGGTGGGTGGTAACTAGCCACGGCCGAAGCCTCCCAGCAGAGTAACTAAACTTGAAAACACATTTTTGAAGAAAGTATGCCCCTCAGTTTCTTGCATGATCTTCTGGGTAGTGGCCCTTTTTCCGAACAAGGCGGTGGAGTAATTTTTATAACTTTGACGTTCATAACGTGTATCTTTAATACCCAATTTAATAAAAACATTTTGTCTTTGACTTAGTTCTGTTCTTCGTAAATTTCGTTATGACCGGTCCATTCATTACGAAATCACGAGAAAACTTTACAGACGAAACTCAGATCAACATAGAGAATAAGATGGCGCACGGCGTATGATTTAGGTGAAGCACAAAACCATCTAAAAACTACGCTACTGTCGTATATGTACACAACACACGCAAATTGACGCAAAAAAAAACTACGCTACTCGCTTGGTCATTCTTACCTCGACATTATGAACATTGGTTTATAGTATAATTTCGTGTACATAAATATACATAGTGCATTATAAAAGTGTGGCCGGGACTACATTTTGAGGTTCTTTTTAAAAACTGTGCAGTTTTTCTACAAGTCAATTTTGTCAAGTTTTTTTTGTGAGGCATGGTTACAATTGCACAGATTTATCTCGCTGGTATAATCGTCCTTTTCAACGGATTTAAAAAAAAGAAGCCAAGCCCGCTCCCTCTCAAGCCAGAGGGAGCGGGTTCGAACTCAGCCGACGGCACGCACCAATTTGTTCATTATGTGAACATATGTGCGTATTGTATGTCATCCGCTACATGACTGGAGCCCGGTGTATGGCGACAGGCTCACCCCCTGTCACGTTTGGGACTGAATAACGTCCGGCGAAGTATGGGTGTTGTATTACACCTCTGCCACCCCCCTCAGGGGAAAGGCGTGACGATATGTTATGTTATGAAAAATAATTTACATACATATGCATATCACCACGCCTTTCCCACCCAAGGGGCTGGCAGTGGCGTATTACAACACCCACACTACACTGAACGATTTTCAGTCCCAAATATAACAGAGGCTGAGTCTCTGGCTATACATCTGGCTCCTGGCTTATTACACAATGAACAAATTAGTGCGTTTTCAGCTGGGATTGAACCCGCTACTAACCTTAAACAGCTGTGACTCCAATTCAGCCTGGTGTATGACTTTCTGCCCCACCGCTGAGGTCTCAGAGTCCCTCCTCTCCTCATTCCCTCCGTTCACCGCGAGAAGGTTGTCCGGAGGATCGCCGGACGAGCTTGTACGCTTTTCGAACAGCTCGTTTAGTTGTTCCGATGTTTGTACTGAAAAGACAAGCATATTATCAACAAGAGACTAGCAGTTTTACCCCTTAGCAATAAACGTTGTATAGCCTTGAATTAGTTGAGAAATGTCATGATTTTTTAAAATTTTAAAACTCCATGACATAATCTTTTAAACTAAATAAAACTCAACTTCCCGTCATACGAAATGATTTTTTTAACAAATGGGAGCAACCTGTAAGCATATATCAAGTTAAAAAAAAAGACTTAAAAAAGAACATTTTTTCAATTTTTTGACACCTGAACCCATTCACACCTGAATTTCGTGAGCGAGAAAGTAAAAAACAACCGATAACGCACTAACACGCGACTAACGCGCGATTTCAGAACTCGCTAGCTCTTAAGCTTTCAGAACTCGCTTACTCTTATCTTAAGCCTTCAGGACTCGCTTACTCTTAAACCTTCAGAACTCGCTTGCTCTCAAGCCTTCAGAACTCGTTTGCTCTGAAGCCTTCAGAACTCGCTTGCTTCAAGCCTTCAGAACTCGCTTGCTCTCAAGTCTTCAAAACACACTTGCTCTTAACCCTTCAGAACTCGCTTGCTCTTAACCCTTCAGAACTCGCTTGCTCTTAACCCTTCAGAACTCGCTTGGTCTTAAGCCTTCAGAACTCACTTGCTCTGAAGCCTTCAGAACTCGCTTGATCCACTCACCTTTGCTCGGGCTCAGCGCGCCGACGACTTCAACGCATATTTTAGCGAGCCGCAAGTTTTCAATCAAGTAAGGCAAAGCGGATTCCTTCAAGTTGCCGATTACTTGACGCGTTATCAGTAAAACTGCCAGTTGCTGTAAATTTTTACAAGTATTGTATCATTATATAACTCTTAATAATTACACGTCACAGTTCAACAATAAAAGAGTTTATAAATGTCAAAACAGTAATTATTATAACTCTGCTAGGTTTTCAGGAATCGTGACGTCAGCTGAGTTGATGTTATTATGTACGCTGGTAGGTTAATTCATTGCAAATAACAATAACAATCATCATGTTAACTCACTGTTTAAGCCCCGACGCAAATACGGCGGGGTGTTATAAGTTTGACGTGCCTGTGTGTGTGTGTGTGTGTGTGTGTGTGTGTGTGTGTGTGTGTGTGTGTGTGTGTGTCTGAGTGTGTATGTGGCTTCGTAGACCCCGAACAGATAAAACAATTTTGATTTTGTTTGTTTTTTTAAGTTTGAAAGGTGAATTAGTCGGGAGTGGTCTTAGCTATGTTTAATGAAAAAAAAACGTTGATTCATTTTAGTGAAAATCAATTACAACGGCCACAAAGTCTTAACCAATAATTGCAACGGTTCTCGTAAGATAGTAGAAGTAGTCTCATAAGATATAGAATAGTCTCATAAGATAGTAGAAGATACTTCGGCAAAAATCTTGCAAGTCAATCAATGTGCAGTTGCCTATCCAGCATTATTGCTAAATCTCATGCTACTCTGCCAATTTGAACTCAAAGTTATTATTTTTAAAGATTTTCTGAGCGTCGCGCCGACATATATCTTATATCTTTAAATGAGCAATTCTTGTATTTAAATATATATATAATTGGAATCTCGGAATCGGCTCCAACGATTTTCATACAATTTAGTATATTGGGGGTTTCGGGGGTGATAAATCGATCTAGCTAGGAATCATTTTTAGAAAATGTCATTTTATTCGTGTTTTATCGATAATCAACTTAAACATAAACTTGGAAGAAAAATAACAAAAATATGACTCTTCCTGACATCTGTTGGCGAATAATAATACTATTTTTTGTGAGCAACTAATTGCTTTAACGACACAACAGCAGATGGCGTTGTTAAGTAACACAAAGTCAATGAGTGTTTGCTTTAAAGTTAGACTAAAATCAATTGCTTATTTTCCAAAAAACACAATAAAAAAAAAATACCGAGCAAAGCTCGGACATCCAGGTACTTATATATTTATGCAATAAAAACCCGACATCCATAGCTAAGAAATCTAGACCTAGTCACCTTTCAAATAAAATAAAACTTTTTTTTATGTAGAATAGGTCGGTGTTTGACCACCAACTCGCCTGATGTTGTGGTCTAAGATGGAGCACGACGACCTATAAGGTACTTATTCACTCTAGCCTTAAAGTTTTGTAGAGTGAAGAAGTACAAAGACGGCAGTTGAGTGAGGCGCTACAAGTGCGCTACTGCTCAGACCCGTCTTCGGAACGGAACGTCTTTGGAACTTAACCAAAATCAGTTTATTTGTTTGTAAGTTACAATGACAAGTACAGACAAACACACGTTGAACATAGAGCACCCTTATGTTTTGCATCAGGGGTTCAAAAAATAAATTATTAAGCGAGTAGGTGGATTATAAAACTACATTTTATTTAGAAGAGTACGTAAATTCGTATAGTGCCTGAACAGGTGGTCACCGTTAGATATAATCAGTAGGCCTATTCCTACGCGTGAGATGAGATGAGATTTTATCTTGGTCACTTTCACACCTATGACGTTTCAAACGAGAGCAACAAGGACGAAACAAGTTGAGATGAAAACCTCAAATCTCCGAATAGGGCCACTGGTGTCTTCAAGTCTCGAGTGTATCGGTTTCTTTTATGCTCGGTACAGACCAAGCCAACGAATGCCACAGAATACGCTGAGTCCCGTTTCGTTCCAACATAAAAAGCAAAGTTTAAAAACCGACTTCCCATAATGTAATTCGTCATCCATGTAAACAATTTTTAGTTTTTGTTGATATTTCAAAAACTGCTACACCGATTTCGTTAAAATGTATATGGGACCACCTTTAAAGTATGTCTACCAAACAAAAAAAACAATCATTAAAATTGATACACAATCGCGTAACATACAAACAAACAAAAAACATACAGTCGAATTGAGAACCTCCTTCTTTTTGGAAGTCGGTTAAAAATAAAACGAGAGGCAGCATATCGTTGGCCTTCGTTTGCTTTGGTCTGTACGCGACATTAAACAAGCGTGCTCCATCGTAGGCAGCAGCATTGCTTGACATCAGGCAAAATAGAGCACAACTGCAAGCTTATTATCGATATTTAAAAAAAACTTACTTCCTTCAATTTATCCATATCCTGAAGATAGAATGCAATGTAGAACAAGCTCATAAACGAGTTGAGGAATTGAAACTGGAAAAAAGATAAAGCTATCATGAAATAACTCTTAACATAATGTTACACCAAGGCAATATCGAGCGGCTTTGTGGCATGCAATGTATGTGGTATATTTAGAAAAGCATGTTGCTCATAATTAAATCTTCACAGGATGTATAAGTATGCGGCCTGGAAGAGATCGCTTGTAGCAATCATGCAGCCAGTTTGTGATTTCTGGTCAGGTTTCATCGATTTATTTGTGCAGGTTTCCCGTATCGCATAATTCTAGATTCGTTGCAGCATGCAACACTGTGGCATGCACTTATGTAGCATGTCATGCCACAAAGCCGAAAAATGTTACCTCGACGTAAATTCAGCTTCACTTTGACGTTTGATGACACTACTAAGCATCTCTAAAACGTTTCGAAAAAAAATTAAGCCAATTAAAGAAAATAAATGAGGTGATTTTTTGGAATAAGAAGCCTATCATTTAATATATTTTTTTAGCTTTTTCTGAAATCATTTTAGGGGTTTGATACTTCGTTCATAGTTATAATCATTATTGCGTAATAAGTAAGTACATGAGTTAGGTACAAAGTATAATTTAATTATTAAGTTTTATTTTAGTCACATTTTGATTACAAAGTGTTGTGTGAACAAAAGTAACAGTTCATGCTTAGTAAATGCTCTAAAAGTCATGCAAGCCAACATAATCAGCGTGCTAGGCTTGTTATACTTTTATACGAAGTTATCGCTTCCACCTTTAGATATCTTTTTAGTTCGATTTAGGGGGCCTACTATAATCAGTAAAGTTTTTTTTCATTTAAATCCACATTTGTCTTGGTCCTACTCAGTCGAGACCGATACAGTACAATGTGAGATCAAATAAGTTTTCCGAGATTGTAGTAGACCTCCAGAAAAGCGAAGCGTGAAGCGTATTTTAGCTTCATAGCATATTTATACAAACCAATGCAATTTTCACTATCAGATGGTTCTCATATTTTGTCTCGAGTCGATAGTTTTCTGTTGTCGAAAAAAAATTTTGATGTCATATTTTAATTTTTGATGTCCAGTCCCGTTTGGTAAGCAGAAAAGAGACAAAAAATATGCACTATAGTATCGTAGCTACTATGTGTAGTCTATTGCTAACGACTATTGACGACTGTCTATTTAGATTAAATTTAACCTCTATTTATTTTAAAATATTTTTAACAAATTAAGGGGCTCTAAAAGGTATTACTAAAGGAAATCAACGCTATGAAGTGACATGCAAAAGTGTAAAGTTAAGTAAGAACCGCTGCTCACAACTTTTTAGAAAACTCCCAAACTATTAACCAGATATGTACGGAAAAGTGGTAAGTTCAAACTGGACACACTAGAAATTCACACTCAATTAACAGTTACAAGTATTTTAACTTAAGCCAATGGTTCTCTAACGTAAATGAAAATTATAGGACACCAGAACTCCCACTAATAGGATGTCATTCATTAAGGCCACCAACGCAAGCGGCATTGTGGCATGCAACAGAATTTAATAAATACAATCAAAATGCCGGCATGTTGCTGCTTTGGTGTGAAAGCAGCTTAATGTCATTTTATATTTTGAGGCTGCGATTTCTTTCCTTCTCAACTCTATAGGCACTGACAATCTTAACGTCAATTTTCAGTTAGAATTTATTCATAACACTATACAGATTTTAATAGTATCATATATGGAAGTTCCACCTTTAAATCTAAACAACGAGATTGGTTAAACAAACCGTTCAGCCCATTATACAATAGTTACAGAGAACCAATAGCCCAAGTCCTAACACACAACTAAAAAGTAAACCTACATGATTCAAGAGTGGTGTCATACCTTTGTCGTTAAGCCACCTGGCTATCCTGGCGTAGACTTCCTCTTCAATTGCTATGATGATAGCTAGGAGAGCGCGTGGTATCCACGTCAAGTAAATTATGTTGTTCTCCCACCAGTCCTGTCAAATGAGTCAATAATAAACAAAAAAACAATTTCAGTACGTTCCTATATTTCTAATAATATTATAACCATAGAACAAACTCTTATATAATTCTTATTTTTTTGTAAATAATTCTCAGAATTCTTCAGACTGTAGTAGCTTGCAGTGTTGTACGTTTTTATTGTTTGGTTCTTATTGTAGTGTGCGTCGTAATAGTCTGCGTCTGTAATAGTGGCATGGCATGCGTCCTTATTGCATGCCACAATGCCGCTGTATATTGCCTCAGTGTAACTTCACCTTTATTCAACTTTTAAAGCCTTTCAAGCCTTTTAGCAGGTTCTCAATTCGACAGCAAGTTTTAATTTTCAAACAAGTTCGTAAAGGAGGGACCTGTTTTAGAAGGGAACGCTTTTAGTGATAAGGCTTCCGGTTGTTACACTATACTTTAAGTGATATTACTCTCTTTTTACCCGACTGCGCTAGGAGGGTTATGTTTTTCGAGTGTATGTTTGTATGTATGTGTGTATGAGGTGTCTTTGGCACGCCCTACTGCCTAAACAGCTGGATGGATTTTGATAAGTGAGGTGTCATTTGAATTGTCTTGATGATGGAAGTGACATAGTGTACAACATTTTGCAGTCGGGTTTTTGTTTTTTGTCTTTTAATAATGGTACTTGTTCTATCTTGTCATTTATGGTGTGAACAATAAAGAGTTCATCTATCTATAGGCCGAGTTGCTGGCCCTAGCGTCAGCTTACCTGAGCCCTGAGCAGCGCGAAAGTAGCCCCACACGCGATAGAGAGACACACCATGATGAGAGGAAAAGAGACGCAGTGTCGCCACACGCGGCGGCGCCACGCAGCATATTGAGGTTCCGGCCGGCCTGTTACGCTGCTTGTACCCATTTCTCCCTAGAAAAACGTATTGATTTCACATTTATCTAAAATTCAAAATTCAAAATCATTTATTGTCAGCTGTGTAGTTACAGGTCAAATTGAATATTATAGGTTTCAACAGCTACCCTATTGGGCATACAATATTCTGAGAGATCAGTCAAGAAAGATACAATTAATGTCAATTTCATTTAGTTTTTTCTTTGGTTGGAATGTCAAAGGTTTTATCATTAAGGAATTTGTCAATATTATAATAACATTTGTCAATTAGTAGTTTCGTTAGATTATATTTAAATTTTTTAAATGTCATGACTTTAATTATGTCTGGTAAATTATTAAATAATTTGGTGCACATTACATAAATAGATTTGTTATAGAATTTAGTTTAAGTACTAAAGAAGATACAAGTACTCATAGAGATCAATCTTTTGAAGGCTAACACGTCTGGGCTTTACAAGCCCTATAATAATTGTCAGGTCAATAAAAACCTGTAAAAGCTAGATGTTTTGTGCCAAAATGATTCAGGTATGTAACCCCTGATCATCGTATTCAGTTCAGTTGTTTTTGCTATCCCACTCACACAATTCAGCATTTTTTTATTTAAAATTTTAATTGTAATAAATGACTGTGTGTGCAATTAAAAACTGATCTCTGTTAACTATTTAGGGAGTGGTCATTATATAACGAATTTTGAAGAGGAGGGGGAGGGAAGAGAAGACCCCCTGGTCTTGTAGTACCTACAGACCTACAGAGTGACAAAGTGCAATTTCAATTTTTTGTATGACTTTTGCACTTCTGTAATCATTTTTAAATAACTAAGAACTTCCCTTGTATTATGGATTCATTTAACAGCTAATGATGTAGACAACCTCCCTATGTAATTGAATTTTTTATTTTGCTTTGTTTACCTATTGAATAAATCAGTCAAAAGTGACCCCTTAAAAATGCGGATATTTTTAATAGCTCTATTTTCGCTTGAGAACGTTTTTAAAAAAAAACCAAGAATATAGGGGCGGAGATATTGTTAATTTAATTGTATTGTACATGCTAAATTTCAACATAATCTGACAAATGGTCAGATTTTGAGTAGCGCGTTTGTATGGAAATTTCAGAGAGTCACGGCCCTGTTAAGGTAAAAACGGTCACTTGGCGGGTCACGGGTGTTAGCGATTTACTTAAGTACATGATATTGTTTAGGCAAAATGTAAATATTTTTCGATAAACTAACCTGAAATAAAGGTCTCGGTTCAACTAGCAAGTCGTCTCTCTGATCCAGTGTTCCCCATTTATATGCCAACGCATTTGAATATCTGAAACCAAAATCATTAAATCATAAATCAATAAATTACATCTACTCAGCAAAATGTTGACTATTTGTAGAACAAATTCAGAGAGGTAATTATTTTAAAATTCTATTCATTGTTAGGTTTGCGTTTGATAACCGTCTAGCTTTATGTTACGCAACAACGAGATAAATGTACCTTCTATGTACTAGAGGAGCTGATCCAAACAAAAAAGTTTCACAACTTACTGAAGTAGGGTCCTACCCACCGTGGGCTGACCGCAGGTTTGCTGTAGCGTTGCAGTAAACCTGCGTGCGTTGCAGCAAAACTGCGTGCGTCGCAGCAAACCTGTGTGCGTTGCAGCACACCTGCGTGCGTTGCAGCAAACCTGTGTGCGTTGCAGCAAACCTGCGTGCGTTGCAGCAAACCTGCGTGCGTTGCAGGGGCCCACTACCATCCATACATTGTAGATTTTACGGAATACGTACCAAACGCTTCCGTTCTACATTTATAATGCGAGCGGCCAAGGCTTGGAACAACCTGCCGGCTTCCTTGTTTCTTGAGAACTATAATCTGAATCTGGGCCTACTGAAGGCCAGAGTGAATCTTCTAAGTCTGCGTGCTTTATCTTCGACCACACCGTCGCTTATCAACAGGCGAGTTGGTGGTCAAACGCTGACTTATTCGCGATAATAAAATAAAAAGCGTTGACTACTGAATTGCTAATTACGTCCGTCTAGGTACACACCTTGTTTCCAGTAAATTAGCACGTACACACACGTTATTCGTACACAACCCTACTGCACGCGTGTCGGGACCACACTAATGCAAGGTGCAAGGATTTCAGTGCACTGGAGTGGACGAAAGTTTGTGTTCGGATGATGAAATCTATTACGTAGTACATTTATATCGATCTTACGCAATGATACGGCCTACAAAAGATATACTATCAGATATAGATCTGTCTCGTTTCTGCACGTCATACTGCCGGTCCACGAGACATTGACAAAACACACTACAGCATACAAATAAGTTACCTAAAGTTTGTAAATGAGAGTGATCAGTACTTATGAATAGCAAAAAGTGTTTTTTACAATACCTTTTCCAAGTTTCAAGATAAACGCACGCCCACAGAACATTGAAGAGCGAAAATAACACATAAGCTATGTCTTTCCAATTCTCGTTCGCTGTACCGAGCCATATCTGTGAACAATTCAATTGGCAGATTTTAAAGGACTAGCAGTTACTTCGAAAATGAAACATATTTAATATTGACTGCCTTGGTGGTTTAGTTGGTAGTAAATCTGCCTTCTGAGCTTGGGGGCGTGGGTTTGATTCCCACCTAGGGCAAACATTTGTGTTTGTTCTATGTCTGGGTGTTATTATCTATTTAAGTATGTATTTAAAAGTGTACGTTTAATAGTCTCTGGCCGCCATAGTACAAGGTTTGCTTAGTTTGGGGTCAGACGACCGTGTGTGCAAGTTTCCCGTATGTTTATTTATTTATTACTAGCTGCGCCCCACAGTTTTACCCGCGGTTAATAATAAATTATATCAAAATTACGTCAACTTGTTCACTCAGTTCGGTATCAATGCTACAATGTTGCGTCAGTGATTCAATACACACATGTCAGTACATGTGTCAGGACATGTGACACTGGGCTCCAGTCATGTAGCAGATGACATACAACACGCACATATGCTCACACAATAAACAAATTGATGCGTGCCGTCGGCTGGGTTCGAAACCGCTCCCTCTGGCTTGAGAGGCGGGCCTTCTCCAACTAGGCTATCATCGCTTCATTCATTCATTCATTGTATGATGTATGTATGTATGTATCTATGATGTGTGTGTATATAATGTATGGTACTCACCCAAAATATAAAACCTACAATAGCAGGCACGGTCAACGACCTGGTATAGTGTCCGAGCCAAGCGAAGTACATCGCTATTTTAACGCCGAAATATTCGCTTATTTCATCTGAAAAATTAATAATAAACGTATTATATAAAGTAATATATATAAAGTAGATTTACCTCATAATTTAATTATAGGAATGATTTAACAAATAAATTCTCGCGCCAAATTGATTGACCCAAAGGTTTATTGACCTTTGTCTCAATACGTTTTATTGCGGTTTAAGACAAACGATCATAAAACCTTCGACCGCCTGGTCAGGGGTTGGAAACCTTTATGACACAAATTATATTTATCTAACAATATTATTTATTGCTAAAATGATAATTTTTGACTTAATCTTAACCCGTTTTACACAAACTAAAATATCAAAACGTTCCGAAGACGGGTCTGAGCAGTAGCGCACTTGTAGCGCCTCACTCAACTGCCGTCTTTGTACTTCTTCACTCTACAAAACTCCAAGGCTAGAGTGAATAAGTATCTTCTAGGTCGTTGTGCTCCATCTTAGACCACAACGTCGCTTAACATCAGGCGAGTTGGTGGTCAAACGCCGATAATAAAAAAAAAAAAAATATACTACTTATTTTCAAAATTTTTAGCAGAACAATTTTGTATGAAAATTTAAGGATGAATTAAGGTTTTAATGAGAGGTAGTACATACCTATAGGCTGTGGCGTGAACAGCGTCTTAACCCATTTCCTTCTTAAGCTCTCTAACGCCGCCCTCTCGTGCAAAGGAAACATACTGGCCACCACGCCTCTGCTGAGACACGCCGGCACTGGAATATAATTTTTTTTAAAAATCTTTTTGAAGAAATAATGCAATAAATTAGAAATTTTAAAAACCCCCGAGTCCGATTTTCATCAACTCCGATTTATCAAATATAACTAAGAACACTCCCGACCAATTCTCATCTTTCAAACAAAAAATGTCTATATCAAAATCGGTTCAGCCGTTCGGGAGCTACGATGCCACGGACAGAGACAGAGACACACACACACATACACACTCACACACACACATTTTTTTCAGATGCATGGTATTTTCCAAATTTTTTGCAAAGGTTGGTTGAGCCATAGGTTATTTGACTAATGAATTGCTGATCTATCATCAAGTTCAAATATTATTCCTGTATATGCCTCCCATTTAATATCATATCTGCAGTAAAGTAGGGAACTAAAGTAACTTAATAAGAGATGATAAGTAGCCATGTGAAACTAACTAATTCCTGATAATAACTATACTAAACTTAAAGAGCAATTTGAAAGTGAGAGTATCATTTACTAACATTTGTGTGTGTGGTGTGTGAGTACACACACACCACACACACACACACAGAGACAAGTCAAACTTAAAACATGCCGTCGTTGTTGCGTCAGGGTTTAAAAAATAATGCAGTATGGAGTGGAACTCATGCAGGCTATACATTTTTGAGCCATACGCTCGGTTCAATGCCAGACACATTTTTTGGTCCATGGCCGAAATGCAACGAATACTGTAAACCGAATTAAAAAAAAATTAAAAACCCACTACGACGATTTTCGTGAAACATAGCTAAGAACACTCCCGACTAAGTAATACACCTTTCAAACAAAAAAAAATCAAAATCGATCCATCCGTTCGGGAGCTACGACGCCACAGACAGACACATACACAGACACGTCAAACTCATAACACCCGGTCGTTTTGCGTCGGTGGTTAAAAAATATACATATCACTACATAGTATAAAACAAAGTCGCTTTCTCTGTCCCTATGTTCTTTTGTATGCTTAAATCTTTAAAACTACGCAACGGATTTTGATGCGGTTTTTTTAATAGATAGAGTGATTCAAGAGGAAGGTTTATATGTATAATAACATCCATTCAATAGTGGAGAAACACTGTTATTTTTGAGGTTTTTAATGTGAAGCCTGAGCGGGCCGCTATGTTTTTATATAGAATGTTCAGTAGTGTATTTTGTATCAGCATTGCACCCGTGCGAAGCCGGGGCGAGTCGCTAGTATATGTATATAGATAAAGCGCAAAATTAATCTGGGCCATAAAATACCGACCCATTTTTACCAAATCGTATTGGATGTATCCGAAATCCCCGACCCCATAATTAACCTGATACGATCTCCAGCATGCCCTAGTAAGTGATATTAATCGACGAGCCCTGCGCACAATGAATCGCTACACTATTAAATAATTTGAGACACGCAAATCATTATGACTTGGGGTTGTTTGAGTTATTTGTTTTGGCTACGCAGTACGCATATTCAAAAGCATTAATTCATTCAATCAGTTTACATTCATTTATTTACCGAGCGTGCGTCGAGCACGAAAATCACAGAGGGAGCGGGGTTCAAACCCAGCCGACGGCACGAGTCAATTTGTTCATTGTGTGCACATTTGTGCATATTGTATGTCATCTGCTACATTGAAGCCCGGTGTATTGCGACAGGCTCGAAGTGTGGGTGTTGTATTACACCTCTGCCAGCCCCCTCGGAGGAATGTCGTGATGATGTTATGTATGTTATGTAAAACGAAAATTAAAAGAAAAATTGAAGCCATTTACATAATATTCACCCACTACACCCACCATGCAGGTCACGTCATCGTGATTCGCGACGACACCATGGAGGAATTGCTTAAACTTTCTGATATATTCATGTTTACTATACTTAAAAATAAAATTTATATTTTTGTAGGTTAAATTTTACCGGTGAAGTATTTTTTCAATGCATAAAATAATCTACCGAATGCGCTATAAAGAATATGCCAACCTTATACAATGATACTCGTACACTGGCAAGCTTTTTTTTTTGGACCAATTTGCCCATTGTACTTGTGAGTAGGTTCGATATTTATCTAGGTATGTAAAATTTTCTTGACGAGTCAGTTTTTGGATTTTTTCTAGGACAGGCTCACAGAACCACTAGCAGTAGTGAAAGTTATTGTCATTATCGTCGTTACCTATTTTTTGCATTGCTTTGTTTTAAGGTATCTTTTCTAGTACGTCTTCTTTTCCAGTCCAGGGCCTGTACTATGACGTCATATTTCCGTGGTGGGCCCCCTGGTCTTTTCGCTGTTGAGATTTAGTTTTCTATGTATAATTATTAAATTATTACCAATATTGTTTGCAAGTGTCTTATGAAAAATTGCAGGTTCTTTTGGATACAAATACCTAAATATTAAATATTGCTTACACCGGAAATTACAAAACAAACAAGTAACATTTTTAAACAAAAACCTGGCTGGAAAAAATTTTACCCTATGTCATTTTCACTATCAACGCGATTCAAATGACACGTCACATGTCGAAATCTATCAAGCTGTTTAGGCTGTAGGCCTGTAGGAAGTGCCAAAGAAACCTTATATGTACATACATACATACAATCGACAAGTAACATTTTTAAAAGAAAAACAAAACCCGACTGCAAAGTGTTGTACCCTATGTCATTACCACTATCAAGACGATTCAAATGACACCTCACATGTCGAAATCCATCAAGCTGTTTGATCTGTAGGGCGTGCCAAAGAAACCTCATACAACATACCCACATACATCCATACATACTTACATACACACACTTGAAATACGTAACCCTCCTTCTAGCGCAGTCGGGTAAAAAACGTAACCCTCCTTCGTAAAAAGAAAACTATCAGGGGGGCTATTCCTGCGCGTGAGATGAGATGAGATTTTATCTTGGTCACTCTCACACCTATGACGTTTCAAACTAGAGCAACAAGGTCGAAAAAAGGTGAGATGAAAATCTTAAATCTCCGAATAGGGCCACAGGAAGAATAGCGGATGAAAGGTTTAGCTTTAAAGTTTAAGAATAACTAGATAAAGAACATAAAGTCGTTTCCTTATGGCTTTAAAGATAGATAAATCAAATCTTTATCGTTCACACCAGAAATAACATAACGAAAGGATAGCAACGCTTAGATCAGTAACATTATATGGATTGACTTCACACACCTTATTGTGTTATTTAATCAAAACCAACTAACGTACGTGACAATCATTTAAATTTCAGCCTTTGGAAGACTTGAAAATTTAATTACTCCAGACAAAACAAGCTCTACCGAACTTTACGCAAGGGTTTAACCCCTACCCTTTGATTAACTCGAGCCCGCGAAAGGTCACGGGGGACGTTCAATGACAAATGGAGACTTTTTTCTTTTTCCTTTGAGCTATTGTGATAAACCTAAGTTCGTATTCGTATTCGCGAGTGTATTGTTCGCGCACGAAGAAAAGGTCGACGGAGTTATATAGAAGCCGGTAAACTAGGACGGCTAGATCCCTCCATCCATTCCAGTCCATTTCCAAAGTTGTCCACTTCCCAATTTGTATCTTCTTGACGAATGAGAGTAACGCTCGAAGCTCTTGCTAATTGAGGGCCACGCACTTAGCATTTGAGCGCCACTCTTGATGGATGAGCAGCAGATTTCAGCAGTTGGAAGTCAATAGACAATAGACAAATATTTATTTGCAGCAAAAACATACAAAATAAATTAAATAAAAATTACACCATTAAAAAAAACAAAAAAACATCGTTTTTGCCACAAACCGGTCCCAACTCAGCATAATGCCGGCTGCTGTAGACAACCGGCGCTTTACCTAAAGTCACGCTTTAGGTAATTTAGCGCTACGCTTTTAGCAGTTGCGCGCTACGTGTAGTAATTTAATATTTTGACAGTTGACTATCTGATAGACTGATATCGTTACTTCCATAGAAGTTATAACCCCACGTTGTTGGGACTTCAGCGCTATACCTACTTTTGGAAATTGAGAGCTATTCTTTGGGCAGTAGAGCGTCACGCCACGCTTTTTACAGATGAGCACTACGCTTTTGGAAATTGTGCAATTTGGCAATTCAGCGCCATAGCTTTGGAATTACCAACCCTTACAATATAATACCTACTTACTTCTTTATTGCACACCAAAAATATACAAAATAACAAGTAACATTATTAAAAGAAAAACAAAAAATTCGGCTACAAAATGTTGTACCCTTTGTCACTTCCGCTATCAAGACGACTCAAATGACACCTCACACGCGAAATTCATCAAGTTGCTTAGGCTGTAGGGCGTGCCAAAAAAACCTCATACACACATACTTACATACACTCGAAAAACATAACCCTCTTTCTTGCGCAATCGGATAAAAAAACAAACAAAGAAAAAAAAAATCGGCAGTACAAGGGCGGCCTTCCCATTCGACAGTTGAGCTCCACATTCTTGACAGTTGTAGGGCAAGCTTTAGTCAGTAGAACAGCACAGTATTGAGAGTTGCGACCTGCTTAACTTATTCTTACCGATGCTCTGTCCCGGGCGCAGCGTGAGCGCAGGCTCTAAGGCGTGTTCGTCGCCGCGCTCCGCACGCGCAGACTCTAGAACATGCTTTACTAAGGCGCCACGCTCTTGGGAGTTCAGCAATTCAGCTGCTGACGAACCCTGGAACAAAATTATGGATTAGTAGCTAAACTGGTCGGTTTACTAATGTAATGAAAAGAAAATATTGAGAAGTTATTAACTATTTAGAGGACAAAGATCATTGGAACCTTCCATTTCCGCCAAGTATTAACATTACATAGATATTATATAATATTATCAGGTCAAGAGTACCCGTAACCGAGGAGCGTGCCTGAACGTGGAAGAAGCAAAATATGTATGCCAGGATCGTAGCAAGTGGAGAGAAGTGGTCTCTGCCTATCCCTATGGGAAATTAAGATTGATTATATGTATGTATGTATCTAGTTGTAAGCCCAAAATTTGGAAACACATTTTTGAAGAAAGTATGCCCCTCAGTTTCTTGCATGTTCTTTTGGGTAGTGGCTCTTTTTCCAAACAAGGCGGTTACGTAATTTTTATAACTTTGACGTTCATAAGTGTATCTTTAATACCCAATTGAATACAAACTTTTTGTCTTTGACTAAGTTCTGTTCTTCGTAAATTTCGTTATGACCGGTCCATTCATTGCGAATTCACGAGAAAACTTGGCCGACGAAATGGTAGGGGAGCAGAGAGAAAAGAGTTGCCCGTCAGTTGAGTTGCTTTGCTTATATTATTGTGAAGTGTGATTAAGTGTGCTATATTTATGATGTAAATACATACTGAAGCAGCGTTAAATTAAGCTATATGTATAGATTGTTTAGGCAGTTTCATGCATGGAAACCGTTACGCTTTTTAAGCGATATGAACGTGTTTCGGTAGCAGCACTTTAGTAGCAGGTTGTTCTGACAACAGCCTAACCAAATATTGGAGCTGCCAAAAATAGACAACGATAGCACGCTAAGCCTTGGCCCTCAGCCGGTTGGAAATAACATGGCATGAGACTATTACATTGGCCGATACGATACCGACACGACGACGATTTTGCAACTATTTTCGTCGGGAAGCAGTCACGTTTGGGACTGAATGTCGTTTTTGGCAAGCGTGGCGAGTGAGGGTGTACACCTCTGCCTCTAATTCTGGGGGAAAGGGGCGACGTGAAGTATGTATTTTATGTTTCGTCGGGGAAATTACGATATGAGATCCTTAGTAACGTTTTGGCAACGATGTCCTGTATTTTGACCGAGTTTCCTATTTTACAGATATTGGTGTAGACCGGCTATAGTAAAAAACGTTTAATAGTAAACGTATGAGACTACTAGCTGCGTCCAGCAGTTATAATGTATTCTATGTGATATTCCAGGCTATCTTATCAAAGATGTCTGGAGCCTTCCACTTCCGCCAAGTAGCCACTAGTATTTATAGATATTACCTAGTTGTAAGCCAAAATTTGTGAGACTGATATATATTTATTACCTATTTGAAAAAATAATGCCCCTCAGTTTCTTGCCTGTTCTTCTGAGTAGAGGTTTTTTGTCCAAACAAGGCGGTCGAGTCTATTTAAATAACTTTGACGTTCATAAGTGTATCTTTGATACCTAAATTGAATAAAAACATTTTGACTTTGACTTTGAAAGATTATTTCTGTGCCAGATTTCATTCAGACCCGTTCAGCAGCTCTGGCGTGATTTACGTAACAAACATCCATCCATCTATCCATACATCTTTCCAAACGATCGCATTTATAATATTAGTGTGATTTTAGCTCAAGCACCGTGTCGGCATCGCCTACTGTAAAAGCGCTCAAAAATCGAATCCATATGTATGGCCTAAAAGCGTCTCCATAAACCGAACGAGTTACACAAACGATTCTGTACCGCAATTCGAATCGGAATACTGACTATATCGGAAATACCGTTGAAATACCGGTATATTGGTAACATAGCTTACCGATTATCGGGAACTTAGGCTAATAAGCAGTTCCGAAATTCCGATTCCGATGTGCCTTCCTTGCGAATACCGTATCAACTATTCATAGCAGTTGTATTGATTTGAATCGACGCATTATTCCTAATAGTATTACCGGATAGCTACCTACTACCAGTAGAGTCGCTCGCATTATAATACAGTATAATGCCCGATCCATATTATAGCCACGAACTCCCGCGAAAGCCGTTTTCGGACAATAGGAATGGCAAATATTCGCGCTTTTGCGGATGTTCGCGGCAATCGAGTCGAGACGGTGTAAAGGCCGATCCACATGATAGCTACGAACGCAGTTTTCGATTAATAGAAACAGCGAATAGACACTTTCGCGGGTGTTCGCGGCTTTAGTAACACGAGGCTTACAGTAAGCACGATGTCGTACAACAAACATACAAATACTGATTATTTCCATATATTTTTGCTTCGCAGTTTGTTTTAGGTAAAATGAACGGCAGACGTGTTCAGACAAGGGCATCTATAAGATATATTGAAGGCGGTGAGCGGCAGCATGCACCGAGCGGTCCACTCCGCACTCCAAAAACAGGACATTTTTGCACGCACTGCCATCTGACCCCAAACTAAGCAAAGATTGTACTGGCTGTCAGATACTGATATAAGATATTATATTTCTGAACATACATAAATAGATATTAACACCCAAAAATGAACAAACACAATTAATTCTTATCATATTAATTGTTTCCCTAGGTGGGAATCGAACCCACGCGCTCAAGTTCAGAAGGCAGGTTCACTACCAACTGAGCCACCGAGGCAGCAAACCGCACCCAATGGTGATTGGTATTTGTACGTGCCCGCGATCCTCAGCAGTGACGAACCGAGAATGAAGAAGAATTTCCGCTACGCCCGGTCAGTAACTTCCAATCAATCACTTACTTTGCTTTTAGTGTACCTATCACTAAAGTGGTACAGCCAAAGTTTTAGGCAGCCTAAAAGCCTCACATGACCTATGACCAACGTCTAAGACAGTTAACCCCATGTGCCCGTGTTCTTTGAGAAATGCCATATCACTGTTTGTTTAGTAGGTAAGGGAGCTAGTTTTTGACAATGGGGATTTGATGGATGACCGAACGCACTTTGGTCCGCCCTACATGACGTATGTAAGGTATAGGTTGGCTATTCGGGACGAATATAGCAGTATCTTTGTGTAGTCAACCGTTTTGTCTACGATAGATCGACGGTGAGATCATCAATTCATATGACTAAATGAAAAGCTTTCATTTACTCTGTCTGTTTTTGTTCTTATCGTCGGGTGGTAGCGTATGGGTAGCTATATATAATTCTGATATCTGGTTTTTAAGCGCGATGGCGATGTAGTCATTTAAAGATTTAGTCATAAGACTACTTAGCCATACCGGCTATCATCTAGTCAGACAAAAAATGAAGGTCTTGCATTTCGGGAGCCAACACGTGATGACGTGACTCGTCATCGTCATTATATCTTTCAAACTATTTGTAAATTACTTATTTTGGTCTTGCTAAGGCATCGATTGATCTGACTACGAGTTGCCACCGTGACCATTTTTGACTAGGAATGCTATACCGGGCGGAGTATACATATATTTATAAACCATGCTTATACCATGGTCTTTATACCTAGATGTGTTTTTTGTGTGTAGCTTTTAACCACTTTTTTATTGCAGTAAAATTTATTTATGATTCACAGCTTCATTGCACCCGGTTTTGCCTTCTCCTCTTCTTCGCATGTTATGGTAGAAAGTGAAAAAGCCAAGAGGAATAAACATTTCCTCACTTTTCGCCCCCAGTGGGAGACAAGAGGAATAACTTGATACCTTTCATATTCTATGACATCATCGCACTCAGTTTTCTCCATACATATACATACTTTTTAAAGAAGGTTTTAGGAATTAGTGTATAACACTTTTATTTGATTTGTATTTTCTTTTAGTCGAGGCGAGTGGTGGATGTGAGCACCAAGACAAACCATTTGGTTTTTTGATGCAACACCTTAATATTTTTTGTACAAAATTTTTAAGAGACAATAATAAAAAATAAAAATATCGTCAACGCCTTTACACTTAAGGGGCTGGCAGAGGTGTATTACACAACCCCCACACTTCAGCTGACGATATTCAGTCCCAAATTTCAGTTATCTACGCCAGATAAAAAGTAACCACTTACGAAACACGTACAAGGGATTCGGAAGAGCGGAAGGCTGTAGGCCGTTTTTATACAAATAAGCGACATTTTACCCATCATTACACCGTTATACTCCGCTTTACAAAAGATAAGCGAAACGATCGTAAAAATTTAACAAAGGTTATATTTATTCGGACCATTTTGGGTTTTTTTTTTCTAACATATCTTATACCTTTAAATGAGCAATTCTTGTATATATATATATATATATATAATTGGAATCTCGGAATCGGCTCCAACGATTTTCATACAAATTAGTATATAGGGGGTTTCGGGGGCGATAAATCGATCTAGCTAGGAATCATTTTTAGAAAATGTAATTTTATTCGTGTTTTATCGATAATCAATCTCAACTGAAAAATATGACTCTTCCTGACATCTATTGGCGAATAATAATACTACTATTTTTTGTGAGCAACTAATTGCTTTAACGACACAACAGCAGATGGCGTTGTTAAGTAACACGAAGTCAATGAGTGTTTGCTTTGAGGTTAGACTAAAATCAATTGTTTATTATCCAAAAAACACAATTAAAAAATAAAATAAAATACCGAGCAAAGCTCGGCCATCCAGGTACTATTTCTGTAAAGCGAAGAAAGTCTGTACTCGACTACCCAGAAAGAATAGAACACTTTTTGAGTAGATGTTTACCTTTTGAGTGACCGCGAGTGGCAATTGCAACTACGCGCTACAGTGGGTTAGATGACATTTTAAATTATATTCCTTAGTTGTTATTCAATTAAAAACCCGTCAAGCCATGTCAGAGGCCTTCAGGCGGTCTGAAAACTGACACCAGGGCCAGTCACTCGTCCTAAAATATCTATAGAGTTAATTCACCACTCACCTTTTGGAAGCAATGCATATCCCTCACGGTGAACTCCTTGTATCCGCCCCCGAACTCTGGCTTCAGTAACTTGGGCAGGTGAACCTCTTCCGCTGTCTGAAGCAAACTGTTAAAAAAATTTAGAAAATCATGATATACAAGGTCTACCATTCCGCGAGCCAAAACGTAATGACGTCACTCGTCATCGTCTCTTTCGAACTAGTTGTAAATGACCTATTTCGGTCTTGCTTAAGCATCGACTGACGTCACTGCGTGTTGCCAACGTGACCATTTTTTACTCGGAATGCTATACCAAGCGGAGTATATTATTGCACCATGGAGAAAACAAAATTACGAGACGTTTAAAAAGTTAAAATAATAATTATTCGAAAAACAAGGGCTGCGTATTAACCGGAGTTGGTGTTTGGATTTTTTTTATTTTCTATTTATACGTGTTGTTTTGCATCTCCGCAGAATTTGTAGAGGTAGGTATACTCTTCTAGCAGAGCACGAATAAACTATGTGGCAATCTTGAAATCGAGAAAAAAAAAGCATCTATTCAATACATTTACCTGCCTCAGTGGCTCAGTTGGAAGTGACCCTGCCTTCTGAGCTTAGGGGCGTGGGTTCGATTCCCGCCTAGGCCAAACATTCATGTGATAAACATTTGTGTTACCTACAGAGTTACAAAGTGCAATTTCAATTTTTTTTATGACTTTTGCACTTCTGTAATCATTCTTAAATAACTAAGAATTTCCCTTGTATTATGAATTCATTTAACAGCTAATGATGTAGGCAACCTCTCTATGAAATGGAATTTTTGACTTGCTTTGTCTACCTACCTATTGAATAAATCAGTCAAAAGTGACCCCTTAAAAATGCGGATATTTTTCTTAGCTCTATTTTCGCTTGAGAACGTTTTAAAAAAAAAACCAAGAACATAGGGGCGGAGATATTGTTAATTTAATTGTACATGCTAAATTTCATCATAATCTGACAATACATAGTACAAGCTTTGCTTAGTTTGGAGTCAGGCGACCGTGTGTGACAATGTCCCGAACTTCCTTATATTTTTATTATTTTGTCGACGATCAACGATACTTTTGTATGCGACAGCTGTGTTTGTTCTCGCTGTCAAGGTTGCTCCATTGTTTATTCGTGCTCTGCTAGTGAAGTATGTACCTACCTCTACAAATTCAGCGGGAATGCAAAACAGATAGTATAGAGTAGGTCGACGTTTGACCACCGAGTCGCCTGATTTTAAGCGACATTGTGGTCTAAGATGGAGCACGAAGACCTAGCAGGTACTTATTCACTCTAGCCTTGAAGATACCCAGGTTGTAGTTTGTCCGAAATACAGATGATGGCAAGGCGTTCCATTCCCTAGCGGTTCCTACAATATGTTCTATTCGGTGTGTTAATGAATAGATTCTTGTAGTTTTTTTCCTTGTTAACCGTTTATTTTCCTAGCATCTCTGGTGTATTAGCAGCCTAACATTCGAGCTAAATAACTAACTATAGGTACCTAAGTCGGTCCTCACACTGATCCGCGCAACGCGACGCGACCGACAGACGCCGACGCGACAGTGCGCGGTTCGTCGAGCCAAATTTACCGTGTGGAAGGATACTGTCAGTGTGTCTATACAACGCGTGTCATAAAGACAAACTGATGATACAATAAAAACGCGATTGAAAACTGTCTTGGACTGAATTATATTATGCTGGGGCTACATTGGCGCGCGATAATTCGTGTTGCGTTGTCGCGCTAAAATAAAAATTATCGATTATCGGCGATGTTCTTGTCTACATTAGCGGTCAACGCGTCGCCTTTCACGTAGGCGATAATAATAATTCGCCTGATACATCGCCGAGTGACGAACTAACCAGCTACACTTGCAGCGATAGCCCGAATTATCGCCGAAGGTCGCTAATGTAGCCGTAGCATTATTACTCATATTTAGTATCATTGTATATATACCTATGTGTATTGTATACCTATGTGAGTCTCAAAATATTTTTTTTTGTTTCTATCTTTCTTTTCTCAACAGTGCGAGAACCGCCTTAGATCTGTAAAGTAACACCAGTAACACTCACACATCATCATCAGCAGTGATATAGAAAGCCGAGCACTGTGAGGACGAGTGCTGTCTCACGCAAACACGTAACCGAGGGCGGCTGCCGCGCAGCTTCTGCAGCAGCCACAGCAACATGCTGTCCGGCAGACCTGTGGAAAATAACATCGTAAAACGAAGCTGATCGGTGCTAAAGCGATGGCAATTAGCAGTCAACCAATCACCGTCCGTGACGTCACTGTCAACCTTCAACTGCGATTGAATCCTATCTGCCAATTACCATCCGTTGCGTCACTGCCCCATCAACTGTGATTGGATCCGATATCTGTGGCTGAAACCGTGAGATCGCAATATGAATTGCTCCGGTTTACAGTACTCTGTATAGACGAGTACAAAGTATGTTGCTTAGACGAGTACAAAGTATGCTGCATTTTAGTTACTTTTGGTAAAATATAGCTTTATCTTTTATTTTTTAATTTTTAAGCGTCCCGAATAGTTTTTATCTTTATAATTACACTACACGCCCTGCGGTTTTACCCACGGTCCCAAAGGAACCGTTGCTGTTTAAGGTTGAAAGGGGTACCTTTCACTATGTACCATGGGGTACTATCACAGAATAAAGAATAGTACTGTACTACGTTCTTTTCCGTACCCCCGACAACGCGTATACAAAATTCGTGATGATCGGTTGGCAGGTTGAGGCGTGAAAGAGTAACAAACAAACCAATGAACTAACAAACAAACGAACAAACTCACTTTCGCATTTATAATATTAGTTAGGAAGTTAGATAGGATTTGTAAGTCTAATCTACGAGTATATGTCTAGCAATTATCTATCGTAAAGTTGAAACTTAAATTTCGCAAAACAACAACGGCGAATTGCGACCGGTATTTCAATCACTCCCAGAACAACGAATAAACTTCATTCGTTCACTCTTCGCTACTTTTCAATCTATTTGATTACGTTGAAAAGGAAATCATTCTTTCATAATCCCAAAGCCTTTCTCTCCCCAACCTGAAGCCGATAGCTGGAAATTGAACTGTAACAAACCTTCTATTTCTCCCCTATTCAGCACTTAGAATTTGAAACCTTACCCTTTTAGACATAAGTACTTTTTGAGGTAAAAGGTTCCGAACGTGTCGATTCGTAAGGGCCTTTTCTGATTAGCGTTTATACAGCGAGTATAAGTTCGTTTTTGGAAACGTCTGTAATGTATAACCACCTTTTATCATATATACCAATTTATCGTATTGTATAACCACCTAGGTTATACAAAACGATACATTTTTATTACACATCAAAAATATGTATACATGCAAAATATGCAGTGCAAGGGCGACCTCATCGCCTTTAGTTTTTACTTACGTATAACTAGCTGCGCCTTGCAGTGTTACCTGCGGCGAAAAAGTAGCCCGTGTGCTATTCCAGATTATATAATCTGTCTCTGTGCCAAATTTCATCCAGATTCCTTCAGCTGCTCTAGCGTGATTGGGTAAAAAACATCCATATATCCGTCCAAACTTTTGCATGTTTGATATTATGTAGTACGATGTTTTGTATTCGATTTTTTGAAGCGCAAAAATTGGCGCCATTAGGAGTTTGGCGGAGTGAACCAGCAATTCGATCAGAGGCGACTGCAAAAATGTACCCAAATATTGCCTATATCTCTCTCTGTTATACAGACGCATTACACGCAGTCTAGTGTAAGGCGGTGCGGTGGTGTGCGTGCGCTCCTATACATACAGTATTGTCATTCATAGCGAAATATAACTACTGAATATGAGATTTGACGTCATTGAAGAATGAACCATATCACCATAATCTAAAATCCAAAATCGTATGACATCGAGCCGCCGCCGACTTCTCTGTTGAAAATATACTATTTTATATTTTATGCTATTGTTGCTTATTCATTTGTCAATGAAGACAAAACATTTTCTCGAGAATTTTTCCGTTCGGTACCATTTTCGCGTCAATCGTAAGTATTACGAGTTTATACGCGCAATAAAAACGCTCATCTGACACCGCCCTAAAGAGCACTGACGGCGTTGAAAGCTTACTACCTACTCAAGTTCAAGGCTCAGCTGCCAAGTCACGGAAGTGTTTATCTTTGTTCAAATTGCTGTTTCAGAATCAGATTGCTTCCGTAAGAAGCGTTCCATTTAGCCGGTACTTGTACTAAATTATTTGTTACGCTGTAGTTTGAATAGTAATGCAAAAAAATACATAATTCTTGTACTAGAAAAGCAAGATAGACATTTATTTTAAGTGCCTGCCTATTAAGTAAACAAACATTTTATCTTAAATGCTGATAAGCTTTAATTTATATTGTCGGCGAATGTAATGGACTTGCGCATGTGTATCGTGCAAAATGCGGGTCAAAATCAAAAGTCGCGAGCGATCCCACGCGAGTCGCCTTGGGGCCGCGCGCGACTTTCGATTTGACTCGTATTTTATGCGTTGCACAGTGGACACAAAGTTTATTTTACTATGTACATTGTTGATAAATTCTCCTCGACTCGCTGACAATATAAAGTTAGCCTTAGGCTGCCATTTAGGCCGCTGCTGTTTTTTTCCTAGGCTCTAAGGCGATTTCTTTGAAACATAGTAGTAGAAATACTTTCGAACTATACTCAACTTCTTTGTACTGTATTCAATACAATGACTAGTAAACTTCATTAGTCGATAACATACTGCCGCCGCATCCCGCTGAGATTCGCGGAGCGACGGAAATTCGCATGGCACTTCTCCACACGCAGCTGCGGTGTCAGTGTGATAAACCATGCGGTTTTTGTATACAAACCGAAATCTTACAGTTAAAGTTAAAATCCACACCACCGCACACCAGAGCGGTTTCCGGTACGTATATTTTTTTTACATTATGATAGGCTTGAGTTTGGCCGCCAACATGCCTAATGATAAGCAGTGATATGGCCTATGATGGAGCACGCTTGCCTAGAAGAAACCGATTCACTCAAGACTTGAAGACACCCTGTGGCCCTATTCGGAGATACGAGATTTTCATCTTACCTTTCTTCGTCCTTGTTGCCCTCGTTTGAAACGTCATAGGTGTGAGAGTGATCAAGATAAAATTTCATCTCATCTCACGTTTAGGAATAGCCCTCCTTATTATAAGTATCAGGGAACCCACTCTGAAAAATCGTCGTTATAGCTCAGTCGATACACAGCATGAGGGTACCTACTGCCTGTAATCGGCCTTGCCTAATGGCATGCGAGAACAGAAAATCTATCGAAGCCGCATGCGGGCTCTAACGACCAATGAAAATGAGCCTTTATGTTCAAACAGAAATCTCCTTAACAATAACCGGTGTATAGGTAGCCGCGGAATAGTTATCCAGTGTTTTGTCTTTTTCTTTCTTTTCAATTTTAGAATTTGATCGAAAAAAACAAAACACTGCATAAATATTCCAAGGCTATACGTTAGGGAATACTATACGTTTATTGCTAAGAAAGAAAACTTTTAACCTGAAAAAGAACAACATATTAAGGTGAGATCGAAATATTATATAGCTCTCTGTTTTTAGCATGGAATAGGTAAGTACTTGCGTTCACTCTAACTCTTGCCTCAATTACCTCATATTGTTATATTCAAGGAAATCAAAACAAAATTAATTAACAACTATTTAACTATTTGCCTACATTATGATTATCTTCCTTGTTACTCGACTGCCCAGAAGGGTTATTTTTGTATTAATTTATTTTCACAATTGAAAATTCAAATAGCTAGTGAATTAATCATTTAACCATAAAACCTAAGAGCCAATACAGACAGCGTACATTATTCGACGCACGGACAAACTCCGCAAGATAAACAAATAGTCACTGAAGCAAGCATTTCTCCATAAAACTAAGAGCCAATACAGACGGCGCACATTATTCGACGCACATGTGGCGATTGCTATCGCCCACTCGACGCCCGCATAGCACATCACTAAAGTATGGTCCCATCCCTAGCAACCAGAGACAACAGGTGACAGTTCACCACAACATGGTTTTTGTATTGTTCTTTGATTTAATTCACGTATAACTTAATAAACATCTATCCAAGTCCACTGAGGTCTTTCTCATGTAACCCTGGGAGTGCATCCAGCACCCCAAACACACACAAACTCTGCTAGATAAACAAAATTTTCTTTGTAAGCTAATATTTGTGCATGCGTTGTAAAATATCAAGTTACAAAGTCCGCCAACTAAAAGTACATTGTCTACGGTAGCTCTAAGTGATACATCAAGCATTAGACACTTTGGAAGATTGCCAAGAAGTATTGAACATGCCCAGTGAGCTGAAACCTAGAAACTGGCCAACCATATATGTTTCCTATTTAGATAGATAAAGACATTAGTGAATGTCGTTGGCCTTTTCGTTAAAGACTGTAACAAAATATGAACATTCAAAATTTAAGAGTGGTGCTCTTATCGGTGGAGTATTGCCCACACCTATTAGTCCTCATGTAACATGACATCTACCTTCTCCATTATTTTATCAATAAATGGTCTTCCCCATCCTGCCTTATTCTCTATGATGGTCTTCATTAGTATGTCAAGTCAAACAAGGTGGCCAAACATTTTGCCCCCACGTTCAATGTTTTCTAAGAGACTTCTTTTTTCTTATACTATGTTTAAGACTTCTTGGTTCGATTTGTTACTCTGTCCAGCTAATTCTTTCCATTTGTCTCCAACACCACATAGAACAATCTTTTGCGATCTTTCTGGGTCATCATGAATGTCTCACTTTCACACAGTGCAATGCTCCAATTTATGTCAAACTTTCAACCGTTTTCTTATCTTTTTTAAACTTTGGATTTAAATAGGTGATTTCTGTTGTTAAACACTTTTATTGCTATAAAATTTTGATTTGAGTATAAGTAAATTAATCTTGGACAACAAACAATGTCAATGGCAAGGTTTATTTATTAATTACTCGCTGACACAACAGATGTTAGCCTATCTAAATTTAGATCTTTAAGAACCTTCTCCTGACGGTAATAAACACAAGAAAAAAATTATTGTGAAAATATTAGTACACAAGATAGTTAAACAAAAAACCTGCACAATATACCTTTATAAATTATATTTCAAAGGTTTATTTTGTAACTAGAATAAAAGTTTTTTTTTTCGAGTTTTAAAATTACATTTTGGTTTTAAATTTATGTTGCACTTTTCACCTGATTTAGGCATAATTATACCACTTTTTTCATTAAAAGGTTTCAACATTCTGTTTCGCCCAAAACACACATGCAGTGCAGAATTAGTACATACCTTTAGGGAATATAACTACAACATCAGTATGCTGAGTAGGTGTGGAGTGCAGGAGCAGGCGCCGCGGATGCATGAGGTGGGAACCGAGCTGGCTGGCCATGGGGAGACGTCTGCGAAGCTCCCTGCCAGCTGAAGGAAACAATGAATAACATCACCATGTTATTCAATAAATATTCGATTTCAAAACTTTTATGGCCATGTTTTATTTGTTATAAACAATAATTTACAAAAAAAAAAAAATTGTGAATAATTTGGTCTTACTTTTTAATTTATAAAGGAAATGAAGTACTTTTACTTACTTAATCCAGATTTGCATCTTTTTTCTAGACTGTAATCTGTAATTTGTATTTTTTCTTAATATCCTAACTTAGAAAGAAATAAAGCTAATATTCTTATATTTTGGTCTTAGATTAATACATGCAATAGTTCTAATCCAGCTTTGCATCCTTATTCTAAACAATAACATCACGAACATTTAGATTTTTATTTTTTAGGATTTCCTGAATAAAATTAACATTCTTTTATTTTATTTATTTATTCATCGCTAATATAATTCTTTTTAATTCTAGTTACGGCGAACGTCCAGAATATGTAGGTGGATACTTAAAGTTCTGCGTACTTACCGCTGTCCAATTTATCTTTTGCAAACTCGGCGAAAGACTTATGTTCTTGAGGCGTCGAATGCGTGCTAACACTGCAGTCATCCTTCTCAGCAGTCCCTGGACTTTCTTCGCCGTCCATAATGAAAATTAACAAGTACACAACTCCGGAACAATAACACAAAGCCCGCAAAAGACCTTCAGTTTCTTACATCATCGACAACAATAACGAGAGTACGATACGAACGCGAAACTGCACTGCAACTTTATTGTTTTTGTTTTATTTAGAACTTAACTTGGAAAAACTTCAGACAGTTTATTTGTTTACCACGTCTATTCTGCACATTTCAGTTATGTTCAATTATATTTATTTACTTCTTAAATATTTATTCGCGATAAACACTCACAGACCGACAGACAGCGACTGCCAGAAATCAGAATTTGAAATTGATTTTTGGCCGCCATTTTTCGTCTGGTTCGAATGAATGTTGCCAAGTACTAAGAAATGAAATTAACTTAATGGATGTGTAACTGCCAATAAATATACCAGAAACCTAACCCAATTTGAATAAGCCCAGATGCTTTAGGTAAGCACCCTGTAGACCACCAAATCATTGGTCAAACTACGTGTTGATAGGGATTTGTCTGAGGTTTATGTACCTATTTCAGTATTTTGCATGCTATTGCATATAATACCAGACATTGAATATTAGTTAACAGAATTCATGTATGGTTTTGGCAACACTGATTTAAGCATTTTGACATTTGACCTTGACAGTGATTTTCCTGTTCGGATACTACTAATCTTGCTGTAGCTTTTGGTATGTATCTCGTCAAACCGACTGATGAATTTTCATGTTGTCAATCTCTGTCATGTTAAATTTGTAGTTATTTGTAGTTGGATACTACTAGTAAACTACCATATTATATTAGTCTATGATAAATACTACTAAACTATACTAGTAATAGTATGTAGTAATACTACTAAAAGTGCAAGCATGGACATTTAAACTGACGTTTCCAAATTTGCCGATTTTGTCGATTTGAAACATCAGTTTATGTGTCCGTGCTCACACCTAAATTCACCTAATGGGCAACGATAGAGAGGAGCCTTGTGCCATCCAAAGTGGCATCCACACCATCGCGAGCACTCTGCGAAGAGTGCACGATTAAGACTAAAAAGATATCATAATTTACCTCAAACTGGCAGCTCGCAACCCCCCATATCTTCTAAGCTCCTAATGAAATCCATATTTGACCCATTTTAGAATTTAAAAAGTGTACGCATGAACTACTGCAAAAATCTACGTGCTTGGCTCAAGCAAACGCCCTACGGAGATGTAAACGAAAGAATCGATATGATATCCGAACACACTATTGAAGATCCCTGACAGTTTTTCCGCGACAATCCAGCTGTCATACAAATTATAATATTGCCAGCGCATGGAAAAGAAATTAGTTAGTGTTACTAACTAATTTCTTTGATGTTTGCAAACAGAAGCAGTGATACAGTTTTGACGTCGTCACATTTGATTGTGTTAAGTACAGGGGTACCCTATTCCTTCAATTTGAGATATTTTCTTCTTATTGCCTCTCTCGTTTTTTTTTTTTAATGTATAAAGTCATAGGAGTGGAAATTGTTATTTGTCTGGTAGTAGATACTTACTTCTTGAAAGAGAAAACTTTTGAAATCTTTTGTTATTTGGAATGTTTTAGACTTTTGACTTATATATTTGACTTTTTATCATAATGTTATTCTGAGAAGTTGATAAAAAGACTTTTAAAAGTTCTTGTAAAATGAGCCAAGTGCATTACCTCACAAGTGACGTGGAAACGTAAATATCATGAAAAATTTACTTTCTGAACTTTTTGAATTGTCATATCTCAAAAATGGAAATTCTTTAGGGAAACAGGGTCAGAATAATGAAAGTGAGAAAATGACTGTGGGATCGATGGGGGCTTTCCACATTTAATCTAAGATGGTGTTTCAAACATTAATAGCAATTTTCAGCTCTATTCGAATTATTATATCCTTGCCTTTATTTTTTTGGGCTAACTTGACCAGTGTCTACATAATCTCTGCCTACAGATTTAATCCTTATTGACAGTGGCGATTTAAAAAAAATATAAAACGTTACTATCAATTTGAACTTCTTATGAGTGAGCTCCGGCAACACTTGTCTGTCCATCCGTCTCTCTCGTCTCTTTCGTTGTTTGGTCGTTATTGTCGTTACTTATTTTGCGCGACATTTCAGTCTACAATGGACGTGTAAGAAAGCTATCGTCGCGACTTTCTCTTAATTATAACAACGTTTTGAACAACGACGCTCTTAGCAGCGAAACAGAAGAACGAAAACATCCGAACGCCAGTGAATAACGATCGTAAGTACCTCTATTGAATACATGACCTTTCTTTGTACTTCTGTTACCGTCGCAATTTAGCAAAATGTCTTTCTCTTCATGAATATTTTATCGCATTTCTACTGTTTCATGAAGTCTTTGTGATTGCAACCAAGGTTTGTCATTCATTAGGTTTTTAGGGCACGTATTTTGTTTATGTTTTCGTTGTCCCACTTTCTATGAAAACAGCTGTTATTTCGTCACGCCTCACAGCTGAGAGCTGTAATCGATGTCGTTTTACATGATAACAGTCTTGCTGTTTGTTTTTCATACCTTATTCGCTAATTATGTGTCTGAGGTGCATAATTTACTCCAATCCTGCATGGAAAAATGTTCCTATGAAAAAAAAAATCTATTTTGATGACGAGGCAACACTAAACCTACTAAATGGCTGTATTTTTTGTCAATATTTTGCACTACCATACTATGGTTTAGTTTGTATTTTCCATGTATAAAGTTTCCTTTTTTACAAATTTTTTCAGGGTATTTTTTTTTCAATGATATCAAACTTTAACTCAAAAATACTTCCTTGCCACAGTAAAGTTGTATTCATCTATTATTATTTTAACCAAATATATTCTGTCACAATTTACCTAACAATAATGTAGCTGAAATAGGTAATCTTAGTGTTGTGAATGTAAAAATCTTGTTAGGATCAGAACATGTTCTATCCATGTTGAAGGTCATAGTTACATAGCTATTGACCAAGGAAGTTATATTTATACATCCAGCACAAAAAAGGAAAGGCTAGAGACCTCCATGGTAGTAAATTGAGAAGGTTTATTAAAACTACACCTTAAAATAATTTTTAATGGTCTGTGTTAATAGTTTTAAAAGTACTTAAGCCAGTTAGTTGATAACTAGTTAATGATAACATGAGTAATAGTAAAAAACATGTTAAAAATACCTAACTTATGTAAATAAAATGTAAAAGTAGTAATGCAGTTAAAAATAGCATTAATTATATGAATAATAATTATTTATGCAACTTTTTCATAATTATTTATGCTCCCTTCCAAATTTCACTAAAATCTGTACATTCATTTGAGCGTGAAGAAGTAACAAACAAACACACATTCACATTAGTAATAAATATAGGATGAATGTATATATGTATAATGTGCTTGATTGTGATTGATTGATGCATAATACACCCCAAGCAGGATGTCAGTGCAGGACGTATTGTTTTCATCTTGAATAAGTAGGATATAAATGTATTATCTTATGTGTTTATATACAGATGTCAGCGGACTGGGCCAGCCTGCCGCTGCTTCCCCTCACATGTGTATTGGAGCACCTGAGTGTGGAGAGCGCGCTCGCAGCCACATCAACATGCCGGCACTGGCGACAGGCCATGCTGCTTTACGAAGGACAAAGGTATGTCTCATTTAATTGCCCACATTCTCTTTTACTTTCTCTTTCAAAGTCAGCTCTCTGAAGCCTTGTTCAGACTATGTTAGTATTTTAGTTGAGTGGTAAATAATTTAGTAAACAAAGTACTAAGTTACTAAAGTAGTCAATGAAAGCTTTGCCATTCACACACATTTAGTTACTAAACTACTTACTAGGTGAAAGGTAAAGGTTATGGTAATTTAGGTACTAGCCTTGTGCAAACTAGGCTTAAAGTACAAGGGCTATTGCTATTTCCTAAATTGGCACCAATTGGTTTGAATTTATATGCCTATTTAATATCATCATCTGCTATATAACTGGAGCCTGGTGTATGGCGACAGGTTCGCTCCTTGTCACATTTGGTACTGAATATCGACCTCTGCAAACCCCTTTGGGAGAAAAGGCGTGATAACATGTTGTTATGTTTATTTTCTAAATTCTCTTTGCCATTTCTTTTCCTAATTCTGCTCTTTGAAGGACAAAGGTACATCTCAGTCATTTTTTTTTCCACCCCCTGCAACTTCTCTCATATTCAAAGCCTACACATTCAATGAATTTGTAGGTTTCCACATAGTAAGAGAATTTTTAAAATCAGAGCAGTAATTCTGGAGATTGTCGTCTACATACAAACTTTTTACCTCATTATGATGTTATCGTAGAAGATATTTCCTTTTGCCATCACTTGTCCTAAATCCAATCTCCAAACAAACCCAACTCCTTGCTTAACTATTTTAAACTACGAGTACTAGCGAAATATTCGCTTATCGGGCACATAAAGTTAAGAGTGTCCTAAGGCTTAGGTTCGTGCAAGGAAATGTATGTAGCAGGTAGCTAGGAGTAGTTTAAGCTAGTTAATCAAGGACTTAAGCAATTCTTATATTCAGTGCAATTAGACATATGTAATGGCCACTTGCACTAAATATAAGAATTGCTTATGTCCTAAGAAAACACAAGTACTTAATAAACCTTATTTAAATGTGTTCAACTCGAGAAATACAATATTTATAACGAGGATTCACTTGCGATGCGTATTCCAAGATGCTATGAACAAAAGAACAGTAATAGTTATTTTTTGCAAAACTACTTATTTACTTATATTTAAAAGTTAGGAAGTTAGAATAAACATAATTATATGTATTACCACCAAATAAGTGGTGATAGTAATTTGATAAGCAAAAGTGTTTTTTTGGTGCGAGTACTCACTAAAGCGAAGAAACTGTTGTTTTTTTCATGCAGTCATACTGGCTAGTGCTATTATTCTAAGGTTCGAATTTTAAAAACTCTTGCCGCGTTTGCGAATAAAATGCACCTTTGCACTCAGATTTCATATCACAAACAGAATCTTTCCGAGCTTGTGAGGTGAAAATAATTGTAAATGTTTTTACTTTATTAAATGAAGCTGAAATAAGCATAACAAACCCTTTTGACCGCTTTGCCCTTGACGCTCTTTGAAGAAAACCCTCGAAGCCCTTTAATCAACTTGGAACTTTGAAAACTTGAAGCCCTTCACGTTTTTATTTGTCTGCCAATGTGACCTTACCTCTAAGATATCCACGGAAGTTTCTGTTGAGGTTTGACGTTTATAGAGGCATAAATAATAGAAATACATCAATTTATACTTAACTGGTTTTATCTTAACAATGTTGCAGTTCTGAGAGCTTATTCATATTGAATTGCAGGATGTTGACAATACCTTTCTTGTTAAATGAATGTGTTGATATGATAATTTTGGAAAGGTCTACAAAGCTGAATTATGTTTAAATGAATGTGTTGACATGATAATTTTGAAAAGGTCTACAAAGTTGCATTATATTTACAGCCATTATAAAGGGTCTTTCAACAAGAACGGGCCGATGTTAAAATTGAGTAAAACAAGCTGTGTATGAGATATAAACGTAATTTTAAGGTGCCGTACCTCAAAAGGAAAAAAAACGGAACCCTTACAGGATTACTTTCTTGTCCATCTGTCTTTCAAGACCCTTTCTCTCAGGAACACGGAGATATCAAGCTGAAATTCATATCAAATACTCAAGTCTACTGTCCATTGAAGCTGTGAAAAAATAAAACTTCTAAGCCAACGCAATTAAAAGATACAACCGTTGATGCTGCAAATTTTCGGCACTCGCAAGGGAATCAAAGCCTACAGGGTACTTCCCGTGAACTCAGAATCTTGAAATTTGGTACGAAGCAACGTCTTATAGTACTGGTAAAAGAAAAAAGCGTACATTTTTAGTTACATCATGTAATAAAAATAATTTAAACTTACAACCCCTTTCCTCATGAATACTTCTGTACACCACACCGAGGGTTCCGCACTGGTTTGTACGGAACCATCAGTGCGCAAGTCCTACAAAGGCCTATTAATGCCATTATTTATGGAATATGACATCGTTGAAATGACCGCCGCGGCTTCGAACAGTGGCACGGATCCAAGAGGTCCAATTTTCTATGACTCTGCTGCATAAATCCTGCTGAATCTGAGCGATGGCCTGATTTAAGTTGAATTTCGGGGCATCAGTGTTTGCGGTTTATTGGCATAGACTTGTGACTTCAGGAAACTTCACAAAAAAAAAGTTGAAGGGGGTCAAATCGCACGATTCGCTAAAAAATATTGTTCGGCCAAAAGCAGGGTTCTTTTCCAAACTTTATGAAGCCCAGTTAGCGAACAAACGGCGTTCTTTATGGTTATTTATGAGCTCCTGAGTCAGTTGGATCTTGTACCGGTATAGGCCCAAGTCCCGACGCAGAATTCGCCAATTTGAAGTCTGGAGAAGACCGAGTTCTAATGCACAGCGAGAAATCGACTACCTCGGAATCTCTTTAACACTCTTACGGACAGCGGCTATGTTTTCAGCCGATCTGGCGTTCCATTGCAGTGAGGATGTTTGGTTGGTTATTTACTGATCCAGTCGTCTCAAATTTGGCCATCAAACGTTGGAGACTCGACTTCGAAGGGCCACCGCGTCTGCCGTAAAATGGACGCAATGCGCACAACGTTTGCACTAACGAACACTCATTTTATCATTTGAACGTGCTGCTCAATCGTGTAACGTGCCATGGTGATTTAGCATCAATGACTAAATAAACAACAACAGATTTGACAGATGCAACAAAAACAACATGGTTGATTGAATCAGGCGTTACTTTGCGGAAGTTCATGTTCAAAATTGTTACTTGAACTAATATCTAGTGTAATTCCGCTTTAACGTCGCATTAAGTACATCAAGGAATATGAATTTTCTATTCTATTCTTAATTTAGAATTTAAAAAATTAATGAACAACTCTCGGCCACGCGCTCGGAGAGTCAACACGTCCTGAAGATGCCTCGTGGAGAGGCGAAACACGTGTCGACGAAGTGCTCGAAGGATAGGGATTTTTTATTTTATTTTTTAATTGGTTTTTTATTGTATAATTTTTTAATTGTATTAATTTTCGATAACATTTTGTTGTGGGTTTCATAACATTGTTTCTGTTGGTTTTCTTATTGAATTAGCTTCATATATCAATTTGTATAAAGTTTTTAGTAGATTTCATTAAATTAGGTCTGTTAAATTCGTTAGTTGAAATATCAAATTGTATAACGTTTAAATTACATTCAGGTATCAATTTGTATGAGGTTTTCTAGTAAATGTCATTAAATTAATTTTTTAAATTCTAAATTAAGAATAGAATAGAAAATTCATATTCCTTGATGTACTTAATGCGACGTTAAAGCGGAATTACACTAGATATTAGTTCAAGTAACAATTTTTAAAAACAACATGGCCTTCACAAACTGCACGGAAAAAAAAAATTAGCTGCTGTTACTACATTTTAGTTGTAGTAGCAAATATCCTTTCAAACTATAGGGACAGCTAAGTTTTTTGTTAGCGTAGCAAATTGTTTTTAGCTGAACGAATTTAGCTGTTGCAGCTAACAATCTTAACAATACTTAGCAGTAGTTGCTAACAATCTTAATAATTAGCAATAGCAGGTAAATATTTTATCCTAAAGTAGTTAAAATATTTTGCTCTGATAGCTAATTGAAACATTCGAATTTGTTTTGTTTATATAGATAACAAATTTAGTAAACTCAGTTAAGTAATTTGCAGTAACTGCAACTTGAGTGTGATTCTCCTAGCAAAATTTTATTTTGAATAGTAGCTAAGCAGTCTTCGTCGTAGTCAACAAAACTTTGCCAGTGTTTCGAAGATATTTGATGCAGCAGCTAAGACATAGGCAGCAAAACAGATTTAGTTGCCACAACTAAACCATTTTTTTCAGTGTGTCAACATCGGTCTGTCCTTGTTGAAACGGCCTTTATTAGCCATGATACTTGTAAAACTAGATAATTGTTCCATTGTACCTAATGGTATGATGCTTGAATGATGTAAGATGAACTCATGCTACTAGATAGATAGATAGATAGATAAACACTTTATTGTTCACACCAGAAATAACAAAACAAAACAAAAGAACAGAAAAAACTTAAACTGTAGTGTAACAACTGGCGGCCTTATCACTAAGAGCGATCTCTTCCAGGCAACCTTAGGATGGAGAGGAGTATCAGTAATGTCTAGTTGCTAGACCATTTTGCAATGTTTTGGTTGATTTTGACAGCTTATGCTCGGGATTAAAGTTCAATTCACATCACACCGATGCGCCCCTTTAGCTATCATAGGCATGAACATTATTAGGTGAAAGGGAAAAGCATCAAGCACAATCATAATTAAAAAAAAAACGGACAATGGCACACATGGTCGTCTGACCCCAAACTAAGCAAAGCTTGTGCTATGGCTACCAGAGACTAATACACATACATACATATATATTTTTAAATACTTACTTAAATACTCAATTAACACCCAGATATAAAACAAACTCAAATATTCATCACACAAATGTTTGCCCTAGGTGGGAATCGAACCCACGCCCCCAAGCTTAGCAGGCAGGCTTACTACCAACAGCCACCGAGGCAGTCAAATGTAAATTTATTGTCTTCATACAATGATCATGTATATGTGAAATTATAACTACTTGTAATGGAATCATTATTATGTCTTCGTAAATCGATGATTATGTCTCCGTGGAATGATCTATCTTTAGCTATATGTTTGCCTATTTGCTTGCTTTAGCTGTTATTTCCGTTTGTTACAGAGAAACATTGACACTCAAAGCCAAGAATTTGGAAAAGAACCTGTTCCTGAGCAGACTGTTCAGGAAGCATGTGAGGAAACTTCACATATACATTAACTGCAATGAAGATCCGCTCAATAAATTCCTCACTTTCGTGCTGCCACAGTAAGTATTCCTATAGATTCCTATTAATTTCTAAAGATTCTAGAGCTTTCGCATATTGGGCTACTGGTTGCGCCCACAGAAAAACCAGTGGTAGCCCCAACCAGCTGTGGACCAATCTTCAAATGAATTTGTATGGTTTTCTCACACTGAGTGGCCGAGCAGTCTACGGGAGAGGTCAGGGAGACTAGCATGACATCTCATTGCCATGATGGATACGAGTACGTTAAGAGGGCCGCGACGCTCTGAAATTTCCATACAAAAGCGCTTCTCAATTTTCTTGAAAACCATTTGTCAAACAAACTTTGACAAAAATTGATATTTGACAAATGGTTTTCTTTAAATGGATGAATTATGATGAAATAATTTCATCATAATCTGACAAATGGTTTTCATGTACAATTAAATTACCAATGTCTCCGCCCCTATGTTCTTGGTTTTAAAAAAAAAAAGTGATCAAGCGAAAGTAGAGCTATGAAAAATTTCCGCATTTGTAAGGGGTCATTTTTGGCTGATTTATGCATTAAATAGACAAAGCAAATCAAAAATCCCTTTACATAGGGAGGTTGTCTACATCATTAGCTTTTAATTGAATTCATAATAAAAGGGACATTTTAAGTTATTTAAGAATGATTAGAGAAGTGCAAAAGTCATAAAAAAACACTTTGTCACTCTGTAGGTAACTTTAAAGGCTCGTCAGTATCTTTACTTGCTCTCTTCGCTCGTCATCTTCTTCTAGACGAAATGGTTATGGAAAACCTTAAACCAATGCGAAGTTAGTCTAAGTGGTCGCCGGACTCTTACGTTGTCGATGCTGCACGACCGCAAATCGTATCGCCGCGCAGTAACTCGCAATGTCTGTAATTCGTGGCCGGTAGCCCAATGTGGGGCTGGTCTTAAGCCCTCTACATGTATGTAGATATCTGACGGATAGCTAAACATTAATTTCATAGATCTTAATGTAGTTTGTTTATTTTACTCAGACACTTCGCAATCCAAAACCATCTAGCCGTAAATATTGTACTAGTTCGCTTCAAACGGAGACCTCGCCTACCTCCATAGCCTCTCGTCCGATTTCTCTTAAATTCGAACTTAAAAATTGTATTTACACAAACTACTTGCCTGCAAAATTTCATGAAGATTAGATCAACGATGCTCAAGTTATTGTCGAAAGAACAAATGCCGAGATATCCCAGTAGACTCTGAGACCTAGCTTGCGGTCATACACACTTTCATACACCCAAATCTTTATTCTTCTGGGTGACTTATACAGAATAGTTAAAATGAAGTAAAAGCTATGATACCGAGACAACAGCGTCTCAATTTTTCCATAAAATCGATTTTGTAGTCTAAAATTAAACCCTTCAAGTACGTTGAATATGGCTGATGTTGTCATTGAATAGGTCGTTGCTAAAGCATAGGGTTGCCACTCAGTACAATATCACTTTTTTATTTTTAGACAAAGTACTCGAAAATTTTCTTTTATGTCGTAACTTCAAATTTTGAATTTTTCTGAGGGTTTCTTTACTGACAGTATTGTCAGTAAGGAAACCCTCAGAAAATTTAAAAACAAACATAAATAAAAACTCAAATAAAAACAAATCAAAGCTATTACAAAAACCTTTTCCCGATCGCATAAGACGAATTTATTCTGATTACGAATGCTGGGATAAAGGAAGGCCGTCGTAGATAATTATCAAACTCAGCTCTATCTTTTTCTATCAGCCCTTCAATTCTACTAACCAATTGACACTTTTTGAATGCCAGAAGTGTCAAAAATAGACAAATTAACAATTTAAAACAATTGCTTTGTAGAATCGACGCCCATGCTCGCTCTGCATTTTTTTTAAAATTATTGTTGGTGTAAGAATATTGTAAATGTTCCATGGTTTGCGAGGAATGATGATGTGGCCTCAGATATAGAGAGAAATAAAAAACAGCAGATTGAACGACTCAAAAATCACCTCCGTCCACTTGCCACTGGCTTACTGGACAATATCAATGTGATTGGAAGACTAAAAAGAACCACAAATGGGTTATTTCCAAAGTACTCAATTCTTTTGTTTAGAAAAGATAAGAGTTACATACTTTCATTCGCAAATTGCTTCACAGAATTATTATTAAAAATAATTTATTTTAAAATACTGTTTTTATGTTTCATTTGACTCCACGGCTGTCTGAGATCATTCTCAAGTACTTCAGTATCTATTCTTGAACTGCTCCATCGAAAACAATAGATATTTAAATCTGAAGTGAGAGCAATGCATCGGCCTGCTGCTCATTAAAAATCCTACATTGACTCAATTTAGCTTATCAAAAGTCTGGCGACTGATTGCAGTTAGATTTCTGGAAGGAGTGAAAAAAAATGAAAAAAAAATGTTGGTTTTATGTTTTATCAAAATCCAGTGACAGCCCTACCTGTCTTACCCCGTAACAAAAGAAAACCGCTCTAGTACAGCCGTTCTAAGTTACGTCACAGATAGGTAAGTCAATCGCAGACTGTAGAACATGTATAATCAATAACTTCGTGACGTACGTAAGGAAGGGTTGTATAACTTAAGATAAGCATGAAGCTACGTGTTTCGTTGTGAGGAAAGGCTTGCGCTCTTACGCCTTATCAACACGATCTAATTAGTAGTTTCCTTGTTATTTAAAGGCTGCAGCGGTGTATTACTGAGGTTATTTTATGGAACAGCTACGAAACGTGACTGTTAAGCAAAAAATAATTATATAAATCGGCCGACTCTATGAAAAGTTATACGTGATCAAACAAAAAAATATATACGCGTCGACTTGTAAACCTCCTTCGTTTTGTCGTTTAATAAAAAATGAGACAGTTTTTTTTGGACGCTATCTACCAACAGAATACTCGTGCACACATATTCAGAATTATTTCCGATCAGATTCCAAAAATTTAAAACTCAAATTCTTCGAATCTCAGTCCGCTTTCATAAGTTTTAAACGGAATTCTTTCTTCCGATCGGATCTGTACTCGATTTCCTATTCCATTTATGGAAGCAAACTGAGATTGGAAAATTTGAGTTGAATATATTTGGTGTCTCACGATTGTCTAGTCGGAGAAGACTCTTCTCAAGCCAGAGAGAGCGGTTTCGGACCCAGCCGAAGGCACGCGCCAATTTGTTCATTGTGTGAACATATGTGCATTTAATGTCATCTGCTACGTAACTGGAGCCCGTTGTATGGCGAAAAACTCGCCCCCTGTCATTTGGGACTGAATACCGTCCGACGCAGTGTGGGTGTTGTACACCTCTGCCAGCCCCTTCGGGGAAAAGCGTGCCGATATGTGTTGTCTGATTGGAAACGTTTGCGCATGATTGAGAATGTGACTGCTGATATATTTCAAACGAGGTGCCTGAAGCGAAGTACGCATCAACCAAATCTTCTCATCTTTACTACATAGTAGGTATACAAGAAACATTATTTAAAAAAAAATAACAAAAAACGGCTGCAAACATTGTACCCTATGCCACTTCTACTATCAAGACGATTCAAATCACAACTCACATGTCGAAATCCATCAAGCTGTTTAAGCTGTAGGCCGTGCCAAAGAAACCTCATAAATATATAAAGTACCCGGCGATAAATATAGCACATCGACTTTTGGAAAGAGACTCGGCTTCGTAGAGCGTTATCTCTTTCGTACGACAGTTTCGTTTAGTGTGCGACAGAGATAACGCTCTACGAAGGTGAAGTCTCTTTCCAAAGGTCGATGTGCAATGTAAATCACCGAGTACTGTACATACCCACAAACATGCATACATACATACTTACATACACTCGAAAAAATAACCCTCCTTCTTGTGCAGTCGGGTAAAAAAAGTCGATTTTCTCATGTCTGTCCCTCTGTCTGTATAATTATCCTCTAACTCATCCTTAACCACGTAACGGAATTTAATGCGGTGTTCACCATAGAAAAAAAATCACGGAAGATTTGTAGGCATCGTGCAAAGCCGGAGCGGGTCGCTAGTCACCTATAAAGATGACTTTCATTGCTAAAGTATTGTAAAATAAAACTCATCGAGATCACGCGCATGAAGTTCCATATTTTTTTTACAGTAAACATGTACGCAAGGCAATCTGATACTTTATTAGTGGTGACAATGTAAAAGCAGCTCTTTAACGTTATGCAAAGTTACATTGTATAGTTTTGTATCAAATGCCTGCTCCAAATTCGTACACATTCTTTAACTACGATTTCCTCACATCCTACAACGTGTTGCGTAACATAATTATGTTCCACATACATAATTAGGCATTTGGAGAAACTTTTGCTTAACATTCTTAAGGCACGTCGTTATGAATAAAACATGCAACCAGTCAAATTTTGAAAATTGCGTTATCAAATCAAAGTTTTTTTGAATCGATTTTTGTAGGATTGGAAGTCAAAATTTACGTAATGCAAATTATTTTAATGTAGATACTGATTTTGTGTTAATAAATTTATGGAAGCGATTTAATAATAATTATTGACAGAGATTTATTAACCGAGCAATGATCTCAGTTTCTACTCGGACAACTTACTATTATTTACTAGCTGTTTCCCGCGACTTCGTTCGCGTCTATTCAGAAAATAGTACTCAAAAACCTTCCTCGTGTTATACTGTAACTATATATCAAATTTCATTAATATCCGTTCAGCCTGTTAGCCGTAAAAAGCCTAAGACAGACAGACAGACAGAGCTCCTGTCGTCTTTATGATACTAGCGGTTACCCGCGACTTCGTTCGCGTCTATTCAGAAAATAGTACTCAAAAACCTTCCTCGTGTTATACTGTAACTATATATCAAATTTCATTAATATCCGTTCAGCCTGTTAGCCGTAAAAAGCCTAAGACAGACAGACAGACAGAGCTCCTGTCGTCTTTATGATACTAGCGGTTACCCGCGACTTCGTTCGCGTCTATTCAGAAAATAGTACTCAAAAACCTTCCTCGTGTTATACTGTAACTATATATCAAATTTCATTAATATCCGTTCAGCCTGTTAGCCGTAAAAAGCCTAAGACAGACAGACAGACAGAGCTCCTGTCGTCTTTATGATACTAGCGGTTACCCGCGACTTCGTTCGCGTCTATTCAGAAAATAGTACTCAAAAACCTTCCTCGTGTTATACTGTAACTATATATCAAATTTCATTAATATCCGTTCAGCCTGTTAGCCGTAAAAAGCCTAAGACAGACAGACAGACAGAGCTCCTGTCGTCTTTATGATACTAGCGGTTACCCGCGACTTCGTTCGCGTCTATTCAGAAAATAGTACTCAAAAACCTTCCTCGTGTTATACTGTAACTATATATCAAATTTCATTAATATCCGTTCAGCCTGTTAGCCGTAAAAAGCCTAAGACAGACAGACAGACAGAGCTCCTGTCGTCTTTATGATACTAGCGGTTACCCGCGACTTCGTTCGCTTTTATTTAGAAATAGTATCCAAAAACCTTTCCCGTCTTATATGTCGAACCCTTTACCAAACACCCGGTATATTAGCTATATATAGCTATATATAGCCATATATGACTGCCTCGGTGGCTCAGTTGGTAGTGAACCTGCCTTCTGAGCTTGGGGGCGTGGGTTCGATTCCCACCTAGGGCAAACATTTATGCGATGAACATTTGTGTTTGCTCTATGTCTGGGTGTTAATATGTATTTAAGTATGTATTTAAAAATATCTAAGTATGTATATCAGTCCCTGGCAGCCATAGTACAAGCTTTGCTTAGTTTGGGGTCAGGCGACCGTGTGTGGAAGTGTAAAAAAAAAAAAAAAATATATATAGTATAAGTTATAAATACATATATAGGTAATAGGTATATTAGGTAAGTTAGCTTGCGCGTAATAACTACGCCTATGTTCGAACACTCCAAAGCCAAAAAAAAAGAAAAAAAAAGAAAAAGAAATAATATCGTAAAAGGAAAACAAAAAAAAGTATCCAAACCCTGCATAAAAAAAACTGGCGATAACATGAAAAAATATTAAGTACCTACCCTTGATCTGACTTTCATTAAATTTTGCAAGCTAGTTGTTTTTTTTTTTTTCAAAACAATTTTTTGTTCAAATGTCGAGCCAAATGGGTCAAGAGCTTGTAGAGATGTGAGGATCACAAGATCTCGGTTCGAGGAGGTTTCTACTAGTAGAAAAGAGTTGTTTTTTTGTGCGTCATCTGCTACATGACTGGAGCCTTTTGTATCGCGACAGGCTCACCCCCTGCCACATTTAGGACTGAATATCGTCCGGAAAAGTGTGGGTGTTGTATTACACCTCTGCCAGCCCCTTCGGGGGATAGGTGTGACGATATGCAATGTATGTTATGTTAATATTTTTCGTAATTTCCAGATACTTCGACACGAAGAAACTCCAAGAGGTGGTATTCATTGGACCAATATACATACACCAGAACCCAATCGTGCCATTTGCTAAGTTAAAGAGGTTTGTAGTTTTTTTTTTTAATTTGTCATACTTATATCCACAAAATGATTTGAGGTGTGTTTTTCGGAGAAAGATCCTGGTTGTTAATTATCTATCTAAGTATGTATTTATAGATATATATATGTATGTTTATCAGTTTCTGGCAGTCATAGTACAAGCTTTGCTTATTTTTTGGGGTCAGATGACCGTGTATGCAAAATGTCCCGAATTTATTTATTTTATTACTAGCTGCGCCCTGCGGTTTCACCCGCGGTCAAAAAGTATCCAATGTGCTATTCTAGACTAATCTATCTCTGTGCCAATTTTCATCCACATCTGTTCTGCCGTCCTGGCGTGAAAGAGTAACAAACATCCATCCATCCATCCATCCATACATACAAACTTTCACGTTTATAATATTAGTAGGATTTTTAAATGAATCATTGTTGTGTGTGCTCCAGAAACATTAACAAGTATCATCCCATCCTATTCTATAATTATTATTATTATTATTCTATAATTTATTATTATTCTTATTCTGTCTCGTCCCATTCCATTTCCCATCATTGTAAATAGCTCGTTCGTCACCTCCAATAACATTTCCGAGAAATTGAAACACATTTATGTTTACTATCGATTATTATTTATCGATTCATAAAAACATGATTACTTGTTCTTTTTTTCAGAATAATAACAGAGAGCCTTGTGTTTAAACACTCTCATTTTATGGAGAAGATAGCGTTTATGGGATGTGAGATGAACTCAGTAAAGGACGATACTGATCGATTTGTAGTAAGTAACTTCTTTTATTTGTCAATCAAATCAATCAATCATTTTATTTATTTGACATTATACAAAAGAATACAACAAAAATATTGAGGCCATCACTGTTCTTTTACAACTGTACCAGGCGCACCAGTAAGAGACACCCTCTTATGGTGGAAATTCCGCCAAAACGCACTAAGCGTTTCAAATCAACTTTTCTTGTAAGAACTGCAGAGGTGTGGAACTAGGTGGAAAGACAGACGCAGGCAGTCTGTCTTTCCACCTAAATACAATCCAGGGGTGTTTAAGAGTAAAGTGAATAGGTATCTCCTAGGCAAGCGTGTTACACCTTCGATCACGTCGACGCTTCCTATCAGGCGAGTCAGTGGTCAAAAGCATACCTAGTATGTTGTAAAAAAAAAGGCCACTGGTCTCTGGACTAGTAAAAAACAAACTTTCCCCGAGGGGTCTGGCAGAGGTGTAATACAACACCTACTCTTCGCCGGATGATATTCAGTCCCCAAAGTGTGATAGGGGCCGAGCCTGTCGCCATACACCGGGCTCCAATCATGTAGCAGATGACATACAATACGCACTTATGTTCACACAATGAACAAATTGGTGCGTGCCGTCGGCTGGGTTCAAACCCGCTCCCTCTGGCTTGAGAGGCAGGCCTTTTCCAACTAGGCTGTCATCGCTTAATAGACAGTTTAATAGACAGACAAAACAAATCAAAAATCCCTTTTCATAGGGAGGTTGTCTACATCATTCGCTTATAAATTAATCCATAATACAAGGGACTTTTTTAGTTATTTAGCAATGATTAGAGAAGTGCAAAAGTCATAAACAATGATTGAAATTATAATTTGTTACTCTGTAGATAACTTTAGAGGCTCGTCAGTATCTTGACTTGCTCTCTTCGCTCGTCTTCTTCCAGACGAAATGGCAATAGAAAACCTTTAGCCAATGCGAAGTTAGTCTCAAGTGGTCGTGGACCCTTTATACTCATTTACGAGAATTTTAGAACAGTATGTAGAAATTGGTAACTTGTAAGAGTCAAATCATTTTTCTAAATGTTTACTTCTATATCAGCTACGCCCCACGGTTACATTGCTACTACAAAAGAACTGTTAATTTCAACTTCTAGCACAAGCAAGTGGAGTATCATTCGAAGCCGCTCTCCTTTGAGTGCGTGACGTCACCGGCGGACGCGGTGCTCTCGCGGTGCAACGTTGACATGATGATGTTTTGTACTTTGAAGGTAATGTAACATTTAAATGAGGGTAGAACTAAAACTTTTTCTCATTCCTTTTTGCTTTTTGCCTTTGGGATGGATCGGCCAAGTACCAGCTCGAGGCGTTGGAGTCCATCGAGAAACGCGCGAAGAAGCTCATTGGCAACGACTCCCTTGTCCAGGCCAAACTTCAAAGTTTGGATCATCGGCGCAAGGTTGCTAGTCTATCGGTTTTTTATCGGATACATTTCGGGGAGTGTGCATCTGGTTTGCATGACCTTATTCTCCCTAGCCCGTTCTTCTATAAAACAACCAAGAGTACGAAAAAGCGGCATCGTTTTATGGTTGACATACCTACAACACGCACGAAGCGCTTTGGTTCCTCATTTCTCATACGGACCGCTAGAGTGTGGAATACTCTGCCAGACTGTGTGTTCCCTGACACTTATAATCTGGGTGTCTTCGAGTCTCGAGTGAATTGGTTTCTTCTAGGCAAGCGTGCTCCATCGTAGGCCGCATCACTGCTTATCATCAGGCATGTAATAAAAAAATATATATATAAATTATTGTTGTACAAGTATAAATTAAAAATTAAAAAAAACCCCCGACACCGATATTCTGTAATCATAGCTAAGAACACTCCCGGCTAATTCACCTTTCACATACAAAAAAAAAACAAAATCTGTTCATACGTTCGGTAGCTACGATGCCACAGACACACACACATACACACACATACACGCACACAGACACGTCAAACTTATAACACCCCGCCGTTTTTGCGTCGGGAGTTAAAAAAGATGAGAAATGATAATACAACAAGAACAAATGTCGAACAGTATATACTCCTGATGACGGCAAACACTTGTTGTGACTTATTTATTTTATTTAAAAATATATTTAATACAATTATACATTAATACATTGCACACCTCTAGTGTAATTTAGTCCTAGAGATGCCAAGAAATATTATAAATACATTGTTTCCAAGCTAAATACACTTCTATAAACTTTTAGCTGGTGATTATAAAACTTGATTAAATATACTTGAATGATAGGTATTTTGTTTGAGATTAACAATATTATGCAAACTTTAGTAAGAGTGTTACATTTAAAAAAATGGGATAAATTATTTAACATTCTAAAAAAAAAAAAGAACCGACCGAAAGGGGGTAGGCAACTTAACATTAATACAGCGCTTCTTGTTGTGACTAGTAAATGAAATGGCGCAAACATCGTCCCCGCCTTGAAAGGACCTTGTTACTGTAGTTTAAAGGAAACGTGTAATATACAAGTAATTACTTAACCTATGTTATGAATAACTTAATCCCTTAATACCCAAGAGCAAAAAGTTTAAGTAACTAAAACCAACTATTTAAATAAACTTGCTTTTACCATACTAGATGGCGCCACTTGGCCAAAGTTTTACCTTGACCAATCTTGCGATCTGGGGGCCTTCCATGAAATGTTATTGCCATGATGGTTACGTTTTTCGACGCTGCGCGAACGCGAATCGTATCGCTACGCAATAAGGTTGATGATCGCGCAGCGTCGAAAAACGTAACATAACGCAATAAGATGTCGTCGTACCTGTGTACTTATTTTCTTTGTATAATTATAAATTTAATTATATTAAAAAATATTTTTTTTATGTATTTTCAGCACATAGTGTTTGAATACGAGCTGGTATCGACGGAAGCTTTAGAAACGCTCTCACAACTGAGCAACTTGTCTCTTGTTACGTTGAACGTGATATTCAAGCGGCAGATGACGCTGCCGGCGGTTGATTGGCGACGCGTTAACGCGAGTTTTAGCAGAGGATTGAATGTGGCCGTCAATATTGTAAGTTGGGAGTTAGTTCGGCCTGTTGAATAATAGATGGCGCATTTGTAAATAATTTTATCTGTGATTTTGATTGTTTTAAATGAGCTTGAGTTCAGGAAATGAATAATAGATGGATTTATGAATAATTTTAAGTTTTTGTTTTTGTTTTTAGATAAACTTGCCACACAAGAAGTTCAAAGGGGTGATGGACAACGTATTTGTTGAAGGGATGTCGCTCACTTCGCTCAAAGTTATGTTTTGTAAGACTGTAAGTACTTTGGCAGCAATTGTTACTTTTCATGAACCTAACCTATATATATTTATTTTAATACCCCGCTGTTAAAAAATACCCTGGTTGCTATTCCAGACTATCTCTATCTCTATCTCTGTGTCAAATTTCATCCAGATCCGTTCAGCCGCTCTGTCGCACAGTGTTCTCTGTAGAACAAGCCAGGTGGACAAAAATATATTTTCATTGTTTCGGAACCATGAAAATATATTATAATAATATAAAATAAAAAAAATAAAAAATACATAGTTTTATGTATAAGAAAAAAATATTTTATATTTACACTATTATAAAACAGAAAAAAATACTGAAATAATAATACAATTACCTTAATCTCTACAAATATTACCGCTAATTATATGTACAACCTTAGACTATTACATTATTTACAAAAATTACAAATACTAACACTAAAAGGTAATATATTACACTACAGGTACATTAAAACTAATTGTCAATATCGGAATCATCGGATTCTGTATCGGATGATTCCGATACAAGATAGTCTTCCTGACTTTGTGGAGGTCTTAGTTGCTGTGGAAGTCGAGGCTCTATAGTAGGAGCTATAGTGAGCTTTAGGACCTCCGCACACAATTTATTCGACTTTTTTTGGAACTTCCCGCAGGCTGTTGATCAGAGGATTAGATGTTATAATCAACATATTGAGCAAATCTCTTTCGTGGCTTGACGCGAGCACTTTCTCGTGTTGTGCTCTCTGAATCTTTATTTATTTGGTCGATAACATCGTCGATGATGGACGAGGATTTTGCGAGATGATATTGTTAGCTTCGTCGATTAACCTAAGAGGAACAAACGAATTAACAAAAAGGAACTCATCAGTGTCTTCGCTGTTCTCAAATCTCTGTGTGTAAGCACTATGACCGGAACTCCCGTCACAACCCCATTTACTTAAAAGAGTAAATGATGAATTGGGGAACACACTTGTGACAACTTCTTTCTGAGCTTCTATTAACCGTTCCGCTGTTTTGTTGAGTAAAGCTTGTAACTCAATTTCTGCTCGAGATTGTGTCACAACAATGTGCTCCTTTTGTGCTTTTTTTGATTTAACAATGCAATTATATGATGGAAACACATGGTGCCCGACCTTCATAGTCCATTTCCTAGTCTGTTTATAGGAGTGAGTGGTCGACTTCGAGTCGAGTCTATATAGTAGGCTAATGCCTCGTCACTACTTAGTGGTCTATTATTCTGCACAGCACTGGGTTGTTGAAGGCTAATGCATACACTCGCAGAACTCGGATTTTTGCCAATATCCTTTATAGCCCTGGCAACGTCCTTTTTGGACACGTTTTTGTGTCCAGTAGATCGTGCAGCTACTTCTGCAGCAGTCATCAATTCGCCAACACTCCGCGAGTAAACTAATTCTTCAAGTCTACGTTTTTTAGTTTTGAAAGACGAATCTTCGAAGTCTTTTTTGGGTCTTCCGGGTCGAGAGTGGTCAGTGGATGAGGTAGAAGGTTGCGGTTGAATTGACCGCACGCAGAACTCTAATTCTTCGCCTTCTAGCCACAACTTATTCTTGATAAGAAAACGCTCCCTTGACTTTCCTGAAGAAACCTATTTGGAAGCGATTTTTGAAGAAATACTGGCTAACTTCATCTTAATGTCTCTTTGACTATCTTCAGAAATTTCAGAAAACTCAAACTTAGACGAAATAAATTCAAATGGACGATCATTTCTTTCGTATTTTTCGTGTCTAAGCCATTCTTCGAAAAACTCTATTTTATTAATAGAGTGAAGCTTTTCTGCAAAAAAGAGAAAAAAAAATAGTTGTACTCATTTGTGCTACGTAAAATATATGTCACAATAATCTATAGTCATGCAGCTAAAACATATAAAAAAATTAGCCTGGATACAAGAGGATACATGCTTTTCCCATACTCGATAAGTTTGAAATCAAAGAAAAAATATGTTTTTTTTTGTGTTTTCGTTGATAATCTACTCTAATGATTTTTAAGGCTCATTAAAAGATTCTAATAATAAAATATTAATATACATACCTTCAGAATTGAAATCCATCACTAAACTTTCCACAAAATTAAAAACTGCCACAATGAGGTGTTAGTGAAAGTGTCGCTAAAATGCAACTGACCTATATTTTAAATTACATTTACCTCATTAGCTCACTTTGATAAACAATGACTCATTAGTATGGAATGTTAGACATAAATAGTTCTTGGAATTGGGGGTTTGGGGGTTTTGTTTACAGGTACATAGTACTCATTTCCGGGAATTTGATTACGACTTTTGTCCACCTGGCTTGTTCTACAGCGCACACTGTGTGTCGTGATTGAGTAATAACCATTAATCCATCCAAACTTTTGCGTTTATAATATTAGTAGGATAAATATATTGACATTACCTTCTTTGTATCTCTTTGAAAATAATATGTATAGTATATGAACGTATATAGTATTTCACGTTCGTAAAAAATCTACATACATTTAAATTGAACAGTGACTAACATAACAATAACACTAGAAATAAGGATAGGATAGCTTTACCAAGATTTAGACTGACTAGTCATGTAACTCATTTTTAGGCAACTGCGTTCGTTTCTATAATAAAATCCCGAAACATATAACAGGGCTTGCTAAAAGAAAATTCAAATCACATGTAAAAGCTACATTAGCGAAAATATGATATTATAAGGTTAACGATTATTTAGAAGACAAAGATGTCTGGAGCCTTCTACTTCCGCCAAGTAGCCACTGGTACAAAGATATTACCTAGTTGTAAGCCAAAATTTGTGTGACAGTAATTTATTTATTAAAAAAAATGCCTTTCAGTTTCTTGCCTGTTCTTCTGAGTAGTGGCTCTTTTTCCGCACAAGGCGGTCGAGTCTATTATAAAACTTTGACGTTCATAAGTGTATCCTTGATACCCAAATGAATAAAAAAAAAAGAGTGTGTGTACTTATGTACACGCGTTAGAAGTTATACTTCTTAACCTCAAATCTATAAATGCACTCAAAACAGTTTATTCAAATCAGTTTTATCACTAATATTCAATATATATAGTAAATACTATTACCGTCGTATATGAAATTGATTTAATAAAAACAACAAAATAATATTTATTTGTTCACTGTTTAATTGTACCTTTACGAAACACGTGTTCTAAATATAAAAATACTAGAATATACAACTTGAACACAGTTATCAATTTTCATGCCACCTAGAACTAACTTCACGATTTAGAATTTAGGTGACGGTGTGCGCGCATCGAAAAAATTCACTCTCATCATTTTTCTCTATCGCGCCAAAAGAAGTATAACTTCAAAAACATTTTGACTTTGACTTTGACTTGAAGTATTGTATGATGAATATTCCAGCTGTACATCCCGCTGATCAGCCACGTGTGCTGTCTGTACAACTCGACGCTGCGCGAGCTGGTCTGGTCGGACTGTCCGCACGAGGGCGCCGAGTGCGCGAGGACCATCCGGTCCAGACCCGACCAGGTAAATACAAAAGAAAAAGAAAAAAAAAGCAGCTTTTATTTGCCATATCCTAATCCTGTCAGGGGGAGCGGGTTCGGACCCAGCCGAAGGCACGCACCAATTAGTTCATTGCGTGAACGTGTGCTTATTATATGTCATCTGCTACATGACTGGAGCCCGGTGTATGTCGAAAGGCTCGCCCCCGTCACATTTGGTACTGAATATCGCCCGGCGAAGTGTGGGTGTTGTATTACAACTCTGCCAGCCCCCTCGGGGGAAAGGCGTGACGATATGTTATGTTGTTTATTTTCCATCGCCTCTTGGGTGACATCGACATCGTGACACAAATTATCGTTATTGATAAAATTTATATGTAAAATATTACCACTTCCCTAGTTTTATGATATTGACAAGTGTCTCCCGGACAATCCTATAGGTGAACGAAGTATAGTAGCAGTTAGGGGATATACTATTTAGAGATAGATATGTTATTTCTATCGATAAAATTTATATGAAAATATTACCACTTTCCTAGTTATTTAATATTGATTGACATCTACTGACAAGTGTCTGCCGCACAATCCTATAATAATAATAATATAATAATAATGTTTATTTCAAAACAGTCATTCCATAGGTGCACACAAAATCATCAAAAAATTAAATAAAAAATCAAAACACAAAAATTAAATTAAAAATTACAAACATGCGAATAATCAATAAATAAATCAATAAAACAAAATCATTAAACATAAATCATTACTAGTAATAAGAGTAATAAAAGTATAGGTGAACACAGTATAGTAGAAGTTAGCGGATATACTATGTAGAGATAGAGAAGATTATATATGTTATTTCTATCGATACAATTTATATGCAAAATATTACCACTTCCCTAGTTATATGATATTGACTAGTACTGACAAGTGTCTCCTGCACAATCCCATAGTGAACACAGTATAGTAGGAGTTAGCGGAAATACTATGTAGAGATGGAGAAGATATTATATGTTATTTCTAATTTATATTCAAAATATTACCACTTCCCTAGTTGTATCATATTGACAACTACTGACAAGTGTCTCCCGCACAATCCTATAGTGAATACAGTATAGTAGGAGTTAGCGGATATACTATGTAGGGATAGAGAAGATATGTTACATCCAGCCTTTTTTCCATATTTGCAGGTACTGCTAGCAGAAGTGTACAACGAAGTCAACCCGTTCGTACTACTTTGCTGGCAGTGCGTCAATCTACGCAGGCTTGTTATCCACGGTAAGACTGTGCTTCTTTTTTTTTTATTATAAATATACTCGTACCAATTCAATTAAAGTTAAATAGTTGTCCTAAAACCTATATTAGGTTTAACTAGACATCTAGTTCTCGAATAAGCTACTTACATATAAAAGAATCTTACAAAATACAACAATAACAAATACCTACATTACACAAGAACGATGCGCCCATCGCACAAAACTGCTGTCGCTATAACACAAAACCCAGTTCTATGTAGTAACCTACTCGTCCAGCAGTCGCAGCGATGGCGCACCGTGCCAACAAACATAGGGTGCTCCAGTAATACAATATTACCCAAATCAATAACACCCAACGTGTTATAGATTTAGGTAATACTGCTTTAGTTTCCATTTAATATTTCTTTGTGTTAAACTGGTTTTTAATGCAATTCTAATAAACTGATTGTTGTTTTTTTTATAAAACATTGCACATACGTTTAGTTTTTGTTTGTTTGTTTAGCGGGGCATTTTCCGCGCTTAACCACTTGACTGGGCCATTGTGCGGGTTGGTTTATGTGTTTATTTTGTTGATGGCAGGCTACTGGGTGTGGCAGTACGACCTCCTGGGCTTCGTGCGGCTCCGCAAGTCCGTGAAGCTCGAGGTGTCGTCGCTGTACGCACACCAGGACCGGTTCGGTGCGCGCGCGCAGGACGGCGAGAGTGTGCTGCGAGTCATGCACTACGACGGGCCGCCGGCGCTCGACCCTCAATATGTGCAGGTGTGTGTGGGTGTGGGTGAGTGGGTGTGGGCGGGTAGGTGTGTACGTGTGTGAGAGAGAGAGTGGGTCTGTAGGAAGTTAGTATGTAAGACTATGTGTAATGTGTGTGTGTGTGAGAGAGAGAGAGATAGAGAGAGTGGGTCTGTAGGAAGTTAGTATGTAAGTCTATGTGCTATTTTTTTCATAATCACAAAATCCAAAGAATAAATAAAAAAAGAGATGGTCAAAAAAAATCAAGTGTTATTTTCTCTAGAAGAGTAACATTAAAAAAAACAAAATTCTTATTACAAAGGAGCCTGACCTAATTCGTATAAGCTCTGGTCCAAAAGTTTGGCTGGTGTCCCCAGGATTGGAACAGCTGTTGATTGACTTGTAGTGATACACCAACTATGTGTGTAAAAGCCCATCGAAATGCATCCCTTAGTTAAAGAGTTGTTGTTGCATACTTGTTGTTGAGAGTTGTATACTTATTGTAATGTAAACTAACTTTCAGAGTCAAATATTAACGTTTCTTCGGGTCAGATTTTTTCGGTTCCAAAGAAGAATTTGCTCTCCTTGAATCACTTTTTCAAACTTACCAAGTTATAAACCTGGAGACACACTTTATTATTTTTTTATAGGTTTTTGGACCAATTTGGTAATTCTCCTTTAAACATTATCCTACAGGAAGTAAACGATTTCTCGGAGCGAGGCTGGCGGCCATACTCCTGGCGTCGCTTGCCGCCAGGCCTGCGCGTGCGCAGCGCTCCTGAATACCGAGCTCAGTACATCGTCAAAGAAGTACTGAAGCCGCTCGGCATTACGTAAGTTGAAGGTTACAAGTTTGGGCGTCGCTTGCGACATGCAAAATTTTCTACTTTGACCTTTTGAGCGCTAGTTTTAGACTGTACTTGTATTTAGCTGGGAACTGAACTGCGATAAACGGACTGCGAAAAGGAATACTTAATAAGCGATAGTTGGCCCTGTACGCGAATGAGGGTAGTTCCTTTTTTTCTGTAAAACAAGACGTCATCGGAAAAATAAGCTGATTTTATTAAAATAATAGTTTACAATTTTAATTGTTTTGATATTAAATATCGTCACGCTTTTCCCCCGAATGGGCTGGCAGTGGTGTATAACAATACCCACACTTCTCCGGACGGTGTTAAAATTAATCGGTTTTTATTTTAATCGTTATAGAGAACAAAAACACATCTACAGATGACAAAAACAAGGCCCACTAAAATAATTTAAATCATCAAATCAGATTTTCAAATGATTGGAATAAAAATTATTAATTGTCTTGATTTTATGACTTGACGTACAGGGCGCGGAATGCGGTTTTGATGTGGCGCTCAAAAGGTTAAATTAAGTCTTAAGTGAAAACGGGTTTTATGTTGATGGTTATAAGTGTTTAATTCGTTTGATTTCATACAACTTTGTTCTACAAAATGATGAAAAGCATTCCTATTGTGTTGTCTTAGTAGTAAGGCAATACAAACAAACAAAATGTTTATTTTTAAGACACAAAGATCCACATATTATTATAAGTATAAAAATTAAAAATTGGAATAATTATATTAGAACAGCACAAACACAGACACAAATGAAATATTCAAATTGGAACATTAAGTAATTCAATTATTATTGTCAACTTATCAATTTTATTTTAAAAGTGTTTTTATGTGATGACGCAGGATATGGCAGTCAAACTTGTCGGTTATGGCATTCAGAATGCTGTTGTTGCTTGCCCGGACTCTGCATAATAAGGAGGCAACCTTTTTTCGCATTATAGCAGCGAAGCCATCAGTGCGCGCTTCCATAAACATGGAAGACGCGCTGCAGAATCGCGGGAGTCTCAACAGCATTCTGAAAGCATTATTATATTGGACACGCAGAGCGTCGAGGGATTTTTGAGTAAATGCTGTCCACAAGCTTCCACCATAGAAGGACTGGCAGTAAGCTTTAAATAGAGTAATCTTAGCTGCAGTTGAGCACGAAAAGAATCTTCTGGACAGCATATTAGCTCTCACCGTCAACGCTCTGCGCTCCCTGTCCATATCTGCTTCATCACATAAATTTTCACAAACAATATGACCTAGATATTTAAACTGTCTTACTCTGCCGAGAGGCACACCATTCAGCAACAATGGGGGTACATCTTCCGGTCCCTTACCGCCCTTAGAGAACACCATATACTCACTTTTAATAACATTATATCGCAACCCATGAGTTACGGCATATTTCTCACAGAAATTCAAGAGCCTTCTGAGAGAACTAACAGAGGGCGCCAGCAGGACCATGTCATCGGCATAGCTTATATTATTGACACAAACCCCGTCAATCGAACAACCCGTCTGCATACTGCTGAGGCCCTCTATCAGCCCATTAACGTACAGGTTGAAGAGCCTTGGCGAGCTTAACCCCCCCTGCCTCACACCGCACTCCAACCTGTACGCATCAGAAAGCTCTCCATCCCATTTTACACAATTTATCTGATTACTGTACCAATATTCAAAGACAGAACATGTTTCCGCTGGGACTGAGGTGTTCCGTAACTTTGTCCAAAGCACATCGTAAGACACCATGTCGAAAGCTTTCGATAAGTCGAGAAAACAGGCGTAAACAGGAGTTTTTCTTTCGACATAGTATCTCACAACGTGCTTAAGGCTTAATATTGCACTCTCTGTAGACAGCCCAGCTCTGAAACCAAACTGCCCATCATGCAACACTATATGTTCATCAATGATGTAAATGTAAAAGAAATTGCAAAATATCTCTGAAATGTTTTTGAATGTGAATTTTACAGATTTGAGATAAAAATGATAAGTCATCAAGTTAAACAAATCAAGTTTTTTTTTGGTAATGAATAAAGTCGTATAGAAATTAGACGCATTATACATTTACCTGTAACATTTTAGAATTAGCAATCAGTGTTGCCATAATCCGATAAAAAAATCTATAGACAAAAGACTGTTTTTCATATATTCAACCTTAGCACTGGAAATACAATGCGTCAAACAAACACCATATTTCCAATACGAAAAGGCTGCTTTTCCAATGAAAGATGAGAAATGAGAGAAACACCAATAAGATTACAGTAAATAAAATAAATGAATTAAGATGATAAATGCAGTTATCTTATTGGCGCATTTTGTTTCCCAACGCTATTTTAGTGCAAAAACAACCAATGAAATTTTGCATGTTGCAGGTTGAATTGAGTGAGGTAGGAAGGTGGAGTTTTCTTTGCAGTTGAAATCGAGAAAACACGATTAAGTACACTTTAGTACCTAAAGATTGCCAATATACTAGTCTGTGAAGAAAGTTATTGTGGCCAGACATAACAATTTTTAAACGAAATTGAAAACTTGTAATAGTTAGAGGTAGTCAAATCTGCAACGACGCAAAATTAATCCGTCAAATAGTGAAAACTTGCTTGTATGGGATCCTGTATTTGTAAGGGGTCTTTCAATTACCTGATGCGAGGGTTGAAGAGATTTGGCCGCGTCTCAGATTTGACTATTCTACTTTTGTAGTTATCCAAAATTTATGAAAAATTGAATGGCCACTGAAAACCAAGTTCCTAAAGATCTGATATAATATTGTTACAAATATCACAAAATGTTGATGAAAAAAATTATTAATTTTATTGTTAAAATTTATGTTTGTTCCTTTGAAATTATCCATCACAATGTACCTAAAAAGTTATTACAAAAATGTTTTTGTTTAAATAATTGTGGTGCCGATTTTGTTGTACCAAAAGTAAACTAAAACACAGAATTTTTTTTAGTCTTCTAATCTTAAGGCTAAATTGTGTTTATAATTAAAAAAATATAATGATTATCCGCGTCTCTTTTCATATCGATATCTAAGAAAGAGATGGCAACAATTTTAGAGCTGTCAAATTTAGTTTCATTTCATGGTACAACAGAATCGACACCAGCGATTCAATTGAATTTAATTTGATAGTTAACTTGTTCAAATTCGATGAGATTATTTCAGCCCTTGGCTAAATTAAATTTAGCTTTGAACTGAATTCAAGCTTGAATTCAAATTCGCCATATTTTTTAACATAATGCTCAAAAAATCTCATCGACTTTTAAATACACTGCGACATGGTTTATAATGAACGTGTGTAACAGTAGAACTACAGCCGTCGTTTCATTTCAACTCAAATGTCTTCATTCAATTGGCTATTGAAGATACATTTATGAACGTCAAAGTTATGAAAAAAAAAGTCTACAGCCTTTTTCGGAAAAATAGCCACTATCCAAAAGAGCATGCAAGAAACTGAGAGGTATTGCCATGTAAAGGCCGACAACGAAAGTTGGGCAAATCTCAATTCAATTATTTAAAAAAAAAACATTTTTAATTGAATACACTCTCACACTGCTGCATGCCACAAGACGATGCATGGGCTTCCCGTTTTATAACATTGTATTTTCAGTACCTTGGTGTATAAAAAACCGCGCATTACAATACAACACACTGGCAACGACTCTTCACATTGCTTTAACTTTAGGCCCAAGTTTGCCTTCATTTTGAAATGGCCAATATTGGACCTTATTGCGTGACAAATCTGTCACTGGTTACAATATCAACACTGTGTCCAAATACTGATACATACATACATTGGTGTCTTTTCCTCAACATTGGCGCAAATATGTGTGGCCACAGCACGAAGCGCAGCAGTGGTTAAATATGTTTACTAATAAAAAGAGACAACGGTTGCAAGCTTATCAAACGTTCATCATAAGCTGTGTCCTACTTTAAGGTTTCAAAACCGTTTCATACAATCGTGATATACAAAATGTGACGTATCAACGTCACATTACTATGCTCAGCACAGATAATATATTTCTTACTATTATATACCAAAAGTATTAAAATGAAAATCATCATCTTCCAAAATTTTTACAATTTATCAAAATCTAAGTGTATTTAAGCTCGTATAGATTATTTTGCCAATTTTGTAAGCTGCATATCGTATTGCATCTGGCAAACTTGTTTGTCAATTGTAAATTATCGGAAAGGAGAGGAGTTTTTAACATTTTGACGGTAGAAGCTGAAAATAGGCTTCGGAATTGCTATTCTACAGTCCGCTTACTATAACTGTCCTTTGACAAAATATCTTATAATCTTTGTCTCTGTCTGCCAGTTGACATCACTTGCTGCCAGAGCGAGAGAAAATACTGTGGCCAAGGACTATGAATAGTGAACAGACTGTAAAAATGTCATCTAAAAGTTTAGGCAAAAGACATTTTGTCTAAATCAGCTATAATGTAGTGTTAGTTAATTTTAAAGTTTAAAATTTTCTCTGTTAGTTGTTTAAAAATGACATCTAGGATCATCGTAATAGATGTCATAATGCCATCTTTATAAAATAAATTACCTACAATTGTTGATAAAGCAAAATTTTATCTTTTCGGTATCAAAATATTACATGAGATTTATTTACAAAAAGGCCCAAACTTTAAAAACTTGAAATAGTTAGAAAATATGGCAACACGATGTTTTTTTTAATTCTCTAAGTTATTGTGGCTTACTCCAAAGTCGGTGTGGGTTAATCAGATTTCTCCAAATCTGAATAATTAAGTAAGAAAAGTAATATCGTACACCTATTGCATGAGTCACATAAAAAAACGACACGTGCAGAATCATGGCCTACGATATGACAACTAATAAATGAATATTAAAAACAAATGAAAAAATATATATTAAATAAATATTTTTAAAAATAATTCAGTCTTATGTAAACCTGCGTAAATCATTTATAATATTACGATAATAATCTTGAGAACAGTTATTTTAATTCAAATAATAACATATATGATTTCTTTCTAACTACCACTAATAATATAAAACTATTTAATTCAAACTTACTCAGAAATATATACCTCAAAAATATAAATTTGAAATTATAAAAACCTATATGTATTTTCCCTGCCATACGCATATTCGAATTAGTCCTATATCAAATATTTATAAACATCGTACCTAATTTAAAACTATGTTCAGCTTCATATTAAATTTAAAATATACAAATTTAAATAAAACATTATAATGTCTAAATGTTAATGCACGATAAAGTAATTTAATAATCTTTGTATAGATTAAAAATCACCCGCGTGTAAATAGCTTTTATCCACAGATATATAAAGATCTTACGGAAATCGATGCATACTAGTAAATAAACGATACAGACTACCTATCCGTATTATGTATAAAATATTGCAATAAAAAAACTACTTAAAAACCCACCTTGCCTGCCATCAGGAAACGTAGAAACATTTTAAATGTTATGCCGTGTTCACATTGAGCCAGTTACTAGATAAAGGAAATACTGAACGTGTTTGTGCGTAGCTTCTATTTGACGTTAAATTGCTAGAAATTGGATATTAAAATTCTGAAGTTATGGTTTCACTAGCGAACAGTTGCTCAAAGCAAATAGCAAGCTAAGCATAAGTGTTTTCATGATACGTGAACGAGCGAAATTTTGCTCAGAATTGTTTAGAGAACAACAGAAATGACAACAGTTATAAGTCTACTATAAAGATGGCGTATTTTATTGACACTTCAGCACTCTTAGCACGTTTTCAAAAAATAAATACGTATAATTTTAATTGTCGACATGTCAAAGTATTCTCGTAGGTATAGTTTTAGAAGTTTAACCATGAGTCCGACAAGAAATTTCTACCATTTACCGCGGTACAGCCACTCGATCCAGTTACTGGCTCAATGTAAACGCTCCGCTGTTGCTTTAAAGGTTTTTATTTAGTAACTAAAGTACGATTTCGTAGTAGCAAGCATTGAGAAAGGCCGAATGATATGTTTAATGGCAACATCTCTCAAAAATCGCGAATTTATCATGTAGTTGTAATATGGCAATGTTTACTATCTTTATTTTTAAACGGCGGTGTTACTAGTACATATGATATTGGGATATATTAGGCTGGTTTTGACTTGTGATTGGACGTTTTAGACGCGCGTCGGTCTGGCCTGCACCAATAGCAAGCGCGCGCGACAAAATTCTTCTCGTCACTTTTTGTCGTGTGAGAACGTGACAAGGCTATGTGTAAACATACGTCTGTCTCGATAAAAAGAGTCGACATGCCGTTGTCGTATGGGCATGTTAGGCCTGCTGGTATCGCCTAAAGTGCTGACTTCCCATAGAGTAAAGAAAAGATACAGAATTATCTATCGCTACTTTTGATATACCAAGTAGCATCATAATGACCGACATCAATCTCCATGCTACATGTGATTGAGTGAGTACAGTCAAAATAATAACCAATCATACGGCGAACTGAAATACTTAAAAAGAAAACTATCTTAAAAATTAATACTTGAAAAAAAAAACTTATGATCACATTGAACATGCATTTTTTTAAATATACCTTTCTAAATTAGACTTTGGTTAATTGTTCAGTAAGTCATACATTCAGCTAGATTCAGATAGATTCATAGATCAGCCAATCATTTGGGGGATAAATATTATTTAATATTCTTTATTATCATCTAAAAATGTTAGTAACACCGTTGTTAATAGTACACCAAAAGTATGAATAATTTATAGTAAAAGTTTGATTCTTGTTAAGTAGTACTAAAGTCTCACAGAATAGCTGTTTTATTCAAATTTACGTCAAGTTAGTCTCTATATATAAAAAATAATCACTATTTCCCTTGGTCATCGCATCACGCGTGAACAGATGGAACATTTTCGCTAATTTTTTTTTGTTGTTTTTATTATTGCCAGGAGAAGGATCTTATGAAAGAAAAAATAAGATATTGTCCCGATAAAAATAACGGTTCCTGTGGGATGCGGGTGAAACCGCGAGGCACAGCTTGTTTATAACAAAAGTTTGATTCTTGGTAAATCGTAGTACTAAAGTCTAAAGTTCTTTCACAGAATAGCTGTTTTATTCTATTATTCTATTATGTTTTATTGTTTTATTATAATGATTGCCTCGGTGGCCCAGTTGGGAGTGAACCTACCTTCTGAGCTTGGGGGCGTGGGTTCGATTCCCATCTAGGGCAAACATTTATGCGGTGAACATTTGTGTTTGTTCTATGTCTGGATGTTAAATATCTATTTAAGTATGTATTTAAAATTATATAAGTGTATATCAGTCTCTGGCAGCCATAGTACAAGCTTTGCTTAGTTTGGGGTCAGGCGACCGTGTGTGGAAATGTCCCGAATTTATTATTATTATTATTATTTGATTGCTTTATAGATGTGCTCTGATATCCTATATACAGGGTGTTACAAAAACCCTGTCATGTCCGCGAGATGGTCATTCAGTATCGACTGGAGATAACAATCATGCTAATTTAAACAAAATGTAAAGAGTAGAGTATAAGAAAAAAATGCACACACATTTCTGCTCCGCCCACCAAAAAGTGCGAACGCAGCGCATCGGTTTTATTTGTATACTATACGTGTTGTGCCCTTACTTTGTTAGAATAAAAGCCGCCAACAAATGATACAGATTTGTTAATATTTTTGCGTAACTTTCTTCATTTCCTGCGTTCTTAAACGGATTATAACTTGTGCTATTTTGAACCGGCATTTTTTTTGCAATTTAATGAATACTTATACAGTGAAACCTGGTTAAGTGAGACATCAAGGACCTGCAATGTCGTTTCACTTATAGAGGTATTCCACTTACCCAGTGTCTCAGATATACAGGTATAAATAAATATCTGTCTCATTTACAGAGGGTTCCATTAATAGAGGTGAGAATACAGGTTATTTCAGGAATTTGTGGATAGAACAAGAATGAGTAAACAAACAGTGTTATCTCAGTTACAGAGGTTTATGCATATAAAATTTACTCGCTGTCTCAGTTATAACTATGATGATAAATCGAAAGAACAAATGCCAGATATAGAGGCTTACCTCGTCCCACTAACAGAGGTAATTCAGTGCCAAAGTGTTGGGACCTCAGCATGAGTTCCAGTTATGGAGGTTTCTCACTTATCCAGGTCCCACTTAACCAAGTTTCACTGTACATGTTCTTCATTTATATAATCGGGTTTTTATAACATGCTGTATAGATATATTTTGTAAAATACGTTTTTTTTGTCAACCTACATTATCCCACTTCTGAGCAATGGTCTCCTCCATCTAAGTAAGTTGCTATTGAGTATTTTATTCTGAACAGGGTATATGAAAACGAACTTTCCTACTTCTACATAGTTTGTTTTAATATCCACCTAATTCCTAACTTAGTAAGGTCCGAGTATGTCCGAATAAAGCAACCTTCAATCAACCAATAAACTAAACTTGACGTCCATCGGAATCAGACAGTAGATCGTAAAGCAAGTACAGAACAAAAAGATCGTACTTTTGGTGTACAAAACGAATATCAAATGACCACCTATCTAGTCAAGGGACCCATTGTAAATATAAAGGAGAATGCCAAAAATGGTCTCAACATCATATCTTTTAAAAAAATACCAAAAATGGTCTCAACATCACATCGTTTAACATTGCACAAAAATCAATGAGAAAAGTATTGCAAATACATAGTATGTCAACCTATAGCTTTAAGAGATCGCGACGCTGTATATGATACAGTGAATTTTTTACAAGTGCCACCCCGAAGCAAGTTACGAATAGGCGAAGGATAGGCAGTAATTTTGCAGCTATATAATAGCTTTAAATTTTGACACGGACTGCGCTTAACAAATTATCTTTTTTTTTCTATTGTTGTGTATTCCATCGAAAAGTTTTCCAAGGTACCTCTATGACAATACTAAGAGGTACATTATTATTTTAAGGAATACACTGCAATGCGATGCAACAAATCGAATAGAACGAAAAAAAAACCGACGACAGTAGATAATTTAATTTGATACTGAATTATGTTATAATTAAGAGTAAAGACGATTCTACGAACGAAAAGCGAAAAAAAAAATGCAATTGAGCCGAAGAGTTGGTCAATTTCGTTGGCAATGTCTTGTGAACTTCGAGACTGGCTAAAAGCTGTTATACATGATGCTGGATTGTTGCTCGGTCGCGCTTCGCGATCTCGGAGGAGAGACCCGAGAGTGTACATCCGGCATAATATTCTACAACTGTCATTATTTAGTGGAACTAGAAATGAGGTGAATATGCAAGCTAGCCTCGGACTACTATTATCAAACGATAGTTATCTTGTATTTTAGACCACATATCGACGTGCCAATAAGGCCACTTTAAGATCTCAGAGCGATTACGATAAATGATTAAAATGACGATGTCATAAAGACTAGGCTATCGCCAACGAAGTTGACATAATGAACGTAATATGAACAATATGTGCGTGTTACACGAAACATAATATGGTCCGTCCCCAAAACAACTCAAATGCATTTCGATGAATAGACTGACACCAACATTGCAAAATGCATCGACGATAAGAAAAAATAAAATGTACAGCGCTTACAAACTAGAGTAATACAAAAATATATATAATTAATTAAATAAATTAAATCCAATACTTGGTATATTAACACTTACAAAAGAGCTTTGGATTGTTAAATTTTATTTTCACCATTTTTGTGTCAATGCTACGAGATATCTAGTGTGGCAGCAGATCTCCGCGTCGAAAGTGTGCTAACCTCTTTAAACTCATTTATTTATATACAACCTACTCGTATTACCCGTATATAAGTGTTAATAAATCTAAGATTTTTTAAAATGCAAATAATTATTGTGAAGACTTATGAAAAGCTATAAATTTTGTATCAAAAAATATCTCAAAAATATAGTCACGCACAAACAATGTGATCGTTAAATCAAATACAAAAAGACACAGCATGCCTTTCAATATAGTACTAAAATATAGAACAAAATGTTGTAAAGTTCCAAAGTATTTTCAAAATAGTTGTAAGGCCAATATAGAATCAGGGGAATGGGGCCACGAAAAACGAGACAGCTAACGACAAATAAAAAAAAAAACTTAGGCAAATACGACGATTCACGCTGTCACTTATTTCATAGCCCCAATCTCATAGTTAATTGTTGCTTCAACTAGTATTTTTAAATAAGTACTCCTCTAAATATAGATAGATACTCGACAAAATTATATTGAACGTTTAAAAATGATTTCCTTAAAATATTTTTTATGAAAATTTTACGAGAGTTCGATGTGAAAGAACATTATATTTTGTAAGGCAACGAAGAGACTTACCAACATACATTCCCTGAGACTGAGCGAATAGAAGAGGCTAAGAACCAACATAATATTAATAATAAGATCTATAAACTAGACAACTATGAAAATGTATGCAGCTATCGAAAAAAAATGATATTTCCAGATTTTGAAACAGATGGCGCTGTTTTCAACATCGAATCAAATGCTATGAAATGTCATCTTTTAACGGTTCCTGTTTTTTAAATGTGTGATAATAAATGACATCGTTTTAAATATTTAAACATCATAACACCCGCCTCTATGTTAAAATGTTATCAAAATATCATTATTTTTTTCTCTGTCCCACTGATGCTCGGAAAAATTTAAAAGCCATCAATGCTTTACAAGTTTTGATAATGGAGAGTTTGTTATAAATAAAATCGATCATTATTGTGTATGACTTAAAGCTGTCGTGGGATAGGGACGGAAAATCTTTTATACCACCAACCAAGACTCTGAAAGGCTGTGAAACAACTCTTAATTCGGTTTGGCAAACTTTCATTTTCCCCATTTCATAACTACTTCAAAAAGTAAAGCGTCTCTACCACATTTTTACTCTATGGTATACCTATAAATTATACCATTATACACTGCATCGCTGTTTAACGTCAGGGGTCAATTAATTCTGTTGTACCACTTCCTCACTAAACTAATTAAACGACAAAAAATATCTGCAACTCAAAAGAGTTGTAAATAAAAGTGAAAATTTTATTCAGAGAGAAAAGTAGCACCAATTTTAAACGCTAGAACAGACACGGCGGGAACCGCGCGGTAGTAGTATTGTTGTCCTTGTTATTGCTGTGAATTAGACAAGGCCAACAATACTACTACCTCAGTTCCTGCCGTGTCTGAACTAGCTCTAAGAGCTGTCACATTCAGTTTAGTACACATAAAAGAATTGACACCATTGTGCGGTAAAGAGCAACAAAAAATACCTATGAAAAATGCCGGTATTCTACGAGTATATGACTAGTCCAAATCCGGCACATTTACTCTGCCTACTTTAGTATGGACGTTTACGACGGAAACAGACTATTGCTGGGAATGAAAGTGTTTCTATTGGTGGTTAAAAGTTTTTTGACCAATAGGAACGGCGCATCGGCGCTTTCGCGGGCGTATTTCGCAATAGTTTGGTTCCGGCTTAAGAAAAATGATTTTTATGTTGACAAGTATGTTGCCAAGCCGAATTGCCTAGAATTTAACCAAATTGTTGTACTTATCCATCAAAATAGTGATAAATGAAGGGAATGTCAATCGTGGAACGTAGAACGTAATAACAACTGTTGTGCGAAAAGGGTTCACTCACTCACCTTTGTTACGAGTGAATGTATTCATTGTGTCACTGTTATAGTACTTTGTCGTTGTTATTTTGAGGTTTAAAGTTTGATACTGGTTGATTTGAGCGTGCTGTATTGCGGCAAGCTTATTGTTTGTTCGTGTGCGTTGCGTCGTACATTTCCATGTGTGTTATAATAAAACAAAATACTGTCGTGGGCTCTCGCGTATCGACAGAGGGTCTTATGCGTTGAATAGAAGTAGTAGTAAATAAAGATGAACGTTATGAACCATTTTAAGAACTAGACAATTTCAGTTCATATTAGGTATTTCTTAAGATTCGGAAATAAAAAATAACGCATTTTTAACATGAGAAAGTACTAAAGCATTTGACATAATTGTAATGTAAGGTTGATAAATATCTTTTCTTTTTTAAGTGTGAGTGAATCTAAGTATTTCTTAAGAAGATATTTTTGAGAGTTTATTTGTGTTTTAATAATAAGATCTGAATGCTTTAAACGTTATTCCTTTTAAAAGAATTCGATGTTGCATCTTAATGATATACATAATTACGTGATTTAATGTTTTCCAGTAAAATTTATTGTCTAAGTAAATGCAATTAATAAGCTTTTGCATGTCTTGTAAACGTTTTCCAATGGTATTTAATGACGATGTAATCTACAAAAAATACATGTACAACTCTAGCCTATGACTGCTTTTCTTAGCAAAAGTAGTTTAGACATAAATACAGAGTGTTTACAGACTTTACAATAAAACTTTAGAATATCAGAAGAAGAAAATGTAAATATATTGATGCATATTTGGTACTTCAACTTTTACATTGCAATCTACGAATATTGAGTGTGTAAAACGATTAGAGAAAATATTGATGTGGAATACTGAAGTTTTATAAAATGTACAAAATAATTGAAAATGTATAGTTAATTGAACGATGAAACGAAAAGATTATTAAACGATTTTCTGATTGTAAAGTTTGATCATTACATATTAAATTATTACCATTGCAAGTATGGAAGTTGTTGATCAATTAAACAATTGGTTTTTTGTCGATAAAAATGCCAAATAATTATGACGTAAACAAATTGGTTTTTTGTCGACAAAAATGCCAAATTAACGTTTAAAATCGACATAACTCGTTTCGTCTAGCAGCTAATGTTAAATTTGTCGATTGTTTAATCGCTGTACTTTCGCGGCTAATTAGTTAATGACGTCATCAGTACAGTAGCGCTTACTGCATACAAGCTATTCGATTTAGTCAAAAACTATATCTACCTCAAAAGCCTGTGGGTAACCTAACGAACGAATATCAACATTGTAGCTATGGAACTAAAGACGAAAGTAGGTTTTAGCAGAATACAGTATTGTGATGAATCTTCGTTATCTAAATCGAATTGATCTGAATCGATTCTTGTATGAAGTACTCATCGGTGTCGTTTGTAAATAATTTGCTTATGTGAATGTAAAATCTATTCCTTATTCATTAAAGTTCTTATTTATTTCTAAACCAATTAGTTAAAAACATGTCAAATATGTATCAAAATGTTTTAAATTCCAAAAAATCTTTTTTTTTTTTAATTGAAATCCTGTACTTTTAATATAGAAAAATGTTCTGTATTCTGCGTATTTATTCCTGGATCTTGAAATTATGTATGTGTATCTATTTCACAACTTAATAAATATCCTTATGTGTAGCAAAATTGCGTTTTATTTATATTTTTAAGGCAGTTCGTTATGTACAAGACATATTTCTAAAAGTTCTTGAGCGCCATTTTACCAATATGGCGTAGGGAAAGTAAAATATTATCAAAATATGTCAAAGTGAAAATTTAAGAGGGCCGCGACGCTCTGAAATTTCCATACAAACGCGCTTCTCAAATTTCTTGAAAACTATTTGTCAGATTATGATGAAATTTTGCATGTACAATTTAATTAACAATATCTTCGCCCCTATGTTCTTGGTTTTTTTAAAAACGTTCTCAAGCTAAAATAGAGCTATGAAAAATTTCCGCATTTGTAAGGGGTCATTTTTGACTGATTTATTCAATAGATAGACAGCAAATCAAAAATCCCTTAACATAGGGAAGTTGTCTACATCATTAGCTTTTAAATGAATCCATAATACAAGGAACATTCTTAGTTATTTAAGAATGATTAGAGAAGTGCAAAAGTCATAAAAAAAATTGAAATTGCACTTTGTCACTCTGTAGGTAACTTTAAAGGCTCGTCAGTATCTTTACTTGCTCTCTTCGCTCGTTATCTTCTAGACGAAATGGTTATGGAAAACCTTAAGCCAATGCGAAGTTATTAAAGTAAAGTGGTGAGGAAAGTAACGTGGTCGCCGGACTCTTAACAAAAATACCTACGTGAATACAAAAAAACTCAGCGCAGCCACAAACTGATCGTGAGAATTTATAGATATTAATTAGCTTTCAGATAGCATTGTCCGAGCGAGCGTTAGCAAGCGAAGCGTCTATGCTTTAGCTTCATGTTTTTTTTTTCGAAAAAAAATCATATCCGTCATTTTGAAAGATTTCCAAATACTGACTGCAAAAAATCTACATAATTATCTTAGCCTACTTACAAAATTTCAAGAGAATCGATTGAGGAATGCGCTGTAGAGGAGGCTAATGCCGGCTGTGAGGTCTCCAGCTCACAGAGCCTAATTAGAGAGAGTTAATTAGTCCTAAGTTATTTTTAGCTGTCGGTTTTCCTAAGTAATTAAAGCGTAGAGCGGCACAGCATAGGTGAGGGGTAGGATCGATGCTGTGATGTCGTATCGTCTAACGCGGGCTTGCTGCGATTCAACCGAGCTATTTCTTACCGCCGCTGCTTCCTATGTGACTGTGTCTTTACGTTTTATCAAGGATTTTGAGTACATATTCCATTGTAATGAGATATGATTTGATGTAGGCAGTTTCCTATGCGCCCACTTACATAATTTGTAGGTAAAGGCTAAAGATAAATACGTGTGTTGGAGTCTATGATAGAATCATGCAGGTACCTATGTAATTAATCGTAGGTAGCTTTATAAGTAGGAAAGGTAAATATGACCCTGAGTACGTATTCACTTGTAATGACTTGAACAAAACTTGTAGCAAAAGTGTAAAACAGTCTTTTCAAGCCAGCGCATTTTATAGAACAGTTCGGACGAAGTGCCATTGGCCACTTACAAAGTAAGGCAGTAACTGAAAGTAATGACCATGTGAGTTCGTTGACTGGACATGATCTTTCCTAAGTTACTTAGCCCGATCCTCGGCTTTCTTTGTAGTCGTGGGAATTCGTATTTTAAAGTTTGAAATGTTTACTCTAGAACACGCCTGGCCAAGTGCTAATGTCCAGTAATAATGTAGTCCAGTAGTAATAGCGTACGTTCCCATTAGCGAATCCAGGATTAAGGTTTGGGGGAGGGGTACTTGGCTTAGTTGAAAGTAAGCTTTATCAAGGCAGATAAGAATTTGGATCGAAGGGGGGGTTGACTTAGCTGAGGGATACCTCGAAGTAAGTAAACTCAAAAACACTAAATAGAGACATTTATGGTTATTCTGGATTGCGAATTAGATAATTTGGTGGGAGGCAACTCTATCAATGGATTCGCTAGAGTACCTATCTTGATCCACCTTAGGTCTTAACCCGTGACGCTCTGAAATTTCCATACAAACGCGCTCGTCAAATTTCTTGGAAACCATTTGTCAGATTATGATGAAATTTAGCACGGACAATTAAATGAACTATATCTCCGCCCCTATATTCTAGGTTTTTGTAAAAACGTCCTCAAGCGAAAATAGAGCTATGAAAATTTCCGCATTTTTTAGGGGTCACTTTTGACTGATTTATTCAATACATAGACAAAGTAAGTCAAAAATCCCTTTGCATAGGTAGGTTGTTTACATCATTAGCTTTTAAATGAATCCATAATACAAGGGAAATTCTTCGTTATTTAAGAATGATTCCAGAAGTGCAAAAGTCATAAAAAATATTGAAATTGTACTATGTCACTCTGTAGGTAACTTTAGAGGGTCGTCAGTATCATTACTCGCTCTCTTCGCTCGTCGTCTTCTTCTTGACGGAATGCCTATAGAATACCTTAAGCCAATGCGAAGTTAGTCTAAAGTGGTCGCCGGACTCTTAAAATGCATTTAATCTAAGATAGTTAGGTGCACTGTAGAGGTGATCACTAGACTTAAGTGCGTCATTAAGACCTCAAGTGGGCCACATAGAAAAGATTGATGTGTTCCTGCAGCACAAGGTTTACTCATTCGTCAATACCATCATCCCTTTCTAATCCGACGAGGCGGAACGAGATGGAGGACGTATTGTTTATCGTGGGAAAGACGTTAGTCATGTCTTGTAGGATGGTGCGAGAGGAAATGTTACCTTCAAGCCTTCAAGACTTATTTGGTTAGGCACCTTGGAGATGCCTTGGGTTAGACTTAGAAGATTGGATTTGTGTTGCAGACGTTTGCATTAAAGGTATTGAGCTGACAATTATATTTACTCTATCCTATAATTCTATTTACAGGGCTCACTGAGAGAAAATTCAAATCACATGTAAAAACTACATTAATGAAATGAGGGTATTATAAGGTTAAGAATTATTTAGAAGACAAAGATGTCTGGAGCCTTCCACTTCCGCCAAGTAGCCACTAGTATTTATAGATATTACCTAGTTGTAAGCCAAAATTAGTGAGACTGTAATTTATTTATTCTTTGAAAAAATAATGCCCCTCAGTTTCTTGCCTGTTCTTCTGAGTAGAGGCTCTGTATCCGAACAAGGCAGTCGAGTCTATTTAAATAACTTTGACGTTCATAAGTGTATCTTTGATACCTAAATTGAATAAAAACATTTTGACTTTGACTAACTAAAAACACAGGAGGATTTTCTCCCAACATTTTTTTAAAATGATTTTTAACGCTATTTTAACCTCAACTCAACTGCTCAACGCAGCAGCGATGTTGAAAATGTAGCTTAGGGCGCTCCTAGATGGGCGCCATTTTTTACAGTAATACTGTCCCGACAATACTGGAAAAATTGCATCATCAGCCCATACTGGAACATACAATACTGGAACTGGAACAATACTGGAAACATTGCAAAACATCATCAGCCAGCCAGGTATAAATGTATGACTATATGATCGGGCTACACTCAAAGTATAGTCGCAATATTGCCGACAGAGTGCTGCCGGATAAGTAAGCATTGCAGTCAACATTAAAAGTTAAAGAAACCCCCAACACCGATTTTCATCATCATCGAATTTCATCAAACATAGCTTATACTAATACTCCCGACTAAGATTACACCTTTCAAACAAAATCAAAATCGGTTCATCCTTTTGGGAGTTACGATGGCACAGACACACACACACACACACAAAAATATGCCCGTCTAAGAGCGCCTATCGTCGCGAGGCGCTGACGTCACACCACCAAACGATGAGTGGTGCTAGCAAAAGAAAAAAACACCAACAAAATAACAAAGTAAATAAAATAAATAAATCAATACTTATGATAAATATAGTGATTCTAACAGTTTTTTTTTCTTGTCACACATCCTCGTCCCGCTGATCTTCTAGTAAAATAGCAGCCTTACTTACTAAAATGATGACAAAGACCGTCCAAAAATATTCGATCGACAAACCTCAGGTTGCGAGCGCAACAGTGCACACCTGTGTCATTTCAAGCAGGTGACTCACTGGCAAAGGTGGAATTCAGGTTATGGTTCAACTTATGGCTACAGCTGGAGACCTGGTTTTAATATTGGTTTTGCATTATTATCTTTCATCAGATTTAGGTCACGTGTGTTAGATTAGACGCAATGATTGGACAGCATTATGGTGGCTAAGTAGTAAGTACCTACTTGGAAGTATTTGGCTATTTTATAAAAGTTTATTACCTACTCTATTTTCATAACTAGTTATACCTTGATATCGGATTTTTATTGTCATGGTGATTAAAATTAGGTTTTCTTTATTTGAAATAGAGTAGCCGTAGGACATCTCACTCGGCTGCGATAAAATTTATATTTTTACCTAAATAGACAAATATATTCGGGATATTTTTGCACACACGGTAAATTGACCTTTCTAAGCAAAAATTGTACTATGACTGCCAGAGACTGTTACATACTCGTACATACCTAATTATCATTCATTATTTTACATCTATAGGTACGCAAAAGTAGAACAAACACAAATGTTCATCGCATGAATGTTTGCCCTAGCTGGGAATCGAACCCACATCCCCAAGTTTAGAAGGCAGGTTCAGTACCAACTGAGCCATCGAGGCAGTTGAAGAGGTCAAATGAGGAGGGAACTACTTTGGGCCCCTTAATAAAGGAAAAAAAAAACATCCACTGAACTCTAGCTATTTCGTAAGGTTAGGTATTCCCTAAGAAGAAGGATCGACGTGGTGGGATTCCGTAGCAAGCGAGGAGCGGTATGGCGGGACTAAATGTATGGAACTCCATCGAGCGGTGTGACGAGACATCACGCGAAATGTGGAGCGGCGTGGTGGAATACAGCGCGGAGCAGTGTTTCGGGAATCGACGTTGTGGGATCAATTCGTCTACCTCTCTACCAGGTAGAGCACGTCGATCTAGAAGAAATCTTTTACGCTATTCTTGAAGACACAGAGTGTTTATCTTCATCATAGTGTTTTCCTCCTCTTCTTTATTCTTACAAATCTACTTCTAGTGAAGACTACATTAATATATTAGCGTGGTCGAACCACTAGGAAATCAAAGCAAAAACGAGCAATCTAGTAAAGCGGTAAAGAGCAATTAAAATTGGCATAGTTGCAGACTCTAATTGAATATCTTGATCGATAATTTTCAGCGTAGAGTAATAGTTAGAGTTAGGTACGGTTTTGATTAAGTATACTGCCGATTACAAATCGGCGAACTATTATTGATCGGCGACAGTCGTTACAAAATAATCGATACTTGATTTAGACCAAAGGAAATTCAGTTCGTTTGATTGCAGCAATAAATTATAATTTTAGGTTGCACCATTGCCATATTTCCACGCCCATAGAATAGAACCTGTTTTTGCAAACGTCACTTTGACATGTGTTCCCGCGCTTTGACGGCCAATCGCGAGGCAGTACCGCGCATTCTGTCGGTGCGTGCGCGCGCATTTTGCTTTCAAAATTACGTTCGAAAAGTTTTAAAGCCCGTTTTTTTATTCTGTGAAAGAGTTTGTGTTATTTTTAAAAGAGGTTGTGTTTTTAAAACTTTGCGGCTTGCATGTGAAACTTTATTTGTTGGATCGAAGGTTTGTTTTTCTTATTCGATGAGGTAATGCTGAGTAAATAGTTCGCCAAATCTTGCGAAATATTGTTGTGACCGGTCTAGGTCTCAGTGTTAGTAGGTACTTGTTCGTTTTTGCTCGAATAAGTTTCATAACTGATAGAGTACTACAGTGTCATATATAATTTTATTATTGCTCTAGATAAGGCTTGCCTTTGTCAACTTGTATACACGAGCATGAAAAACATGCATAAAACATTGGTGGGATTTTAAAATGGACTCTTATAAAATAAATAATATTCGGGACACTTCCACACACGGTCGTCTGACTCCAAACTAAGCAAAGCTTGTGCTATGGCGGCCAGAGACTGTTGTTACACATGCATTTATTTTTTTAAATACTTATTTATATAGATAGTTAACACCCAGACATGTAACAAACACAAATGTTCATCACATTAATATTTACCCTAGGTGGGAATCGAACCCCTGCCCTCTAGCTCAGAAGGCAGGTCCACTACCGACTGAGCCACCGAGGCAGTCAATACATATACTTATACATTATACTTATACATTATCTACGTAAAAAACTCAGGATCCTTAATGATATGTACAATATAATTACTCTCATTACATAATTATCCATAGTTACTAGTAGTATTTTAAAATCAAAAGTGATTCTGTCTGTCTGTTGTAGGCTTTTAACGGCTGAATGGATATTAGTGAAATTTGATAATTAGTTACAGTATATCACGAGAAACGCGAACAAAGTCGCGGGTATCAGCTAGTAAATACATTATGTTCATAAATTAACTAATTCGTGTGTTGCCCGAACTGGGATCGCACCCGCAGGCTTAATGTTAATGTCATCATCTGTTAATTCTGCTTTAAAACGAGAGCCAGGCGTAATGCGAAAGGCTCATCCCCTGTCACATTTCAGACTGAACATTGTCGGGTGAAGTGTGGGCGTTGTAATACATCTCTACAAACCCCTTTGGGAGAGATGGTGTGACGCTATGTTAATGTATGTACTGACACAATACTTGATCATTTTTTGTTTCATACATACAACTAAATTGTAACATTGATCAACATACATATTATAGGTACCTAAACATGTATTAAACATTCCAATAAGACGTATTATCAAAACAAAAACAGTAAACATGTTAAATTATAACAAGTATGATAAACAGCAAACAAACGGGAGAGTAACGGAGCGCGTTGAAGTCTTTTCTATGTAAATATTTTTATAGGCCGTAATTTTAGTAAAGATACAAAAGTTTTTACATTACTAGCTGCACCCTGCGGTTGTACAAGCTATCCTATAGAAATGTTTAACTTAACCGGTCTATTAAGTAGTGGATTTGGTAAATTGAAAGTATAAATTAAGTATTTATGGCGATTTCAAAAAATCGAACTGTACTACTTTTTGTTAAACCGTTTTAGCGTAAAAAGTAACAAATATATACATTTTCGCAGGTATAATAATAATAAAGTTTATTTCATTCAAAGTTACAAAATACAGATACATACTTCTGGGGACTCTTTTTATTTTAAGCTAACTAGCTGCGACCCGTGGGTTCACCCACGGTCCCACAGGAACCGTTGATTTTTCCGGGATAAAAAGTACCCTATGTCCTTTTCTGTACCCTAAACAACATGTATGCAAAATTTTAAGACGATCGGTTGAGTAGTTCCGACGTGAAAGCGTTACAAAGAAACAAAGAAAATGAACAGAGACTCACTTTTTTCATATTATATGTAGTACCTTTGATTTTAGTCTAACCTCACAGCAAACACTCATTGACTTCGTGTTACTTAACAACGCCATCTGCTGTTGTGTCGTTAAAGCAATTAGTTGCTGCATAAATAGTATTATTATTCGCCAATAGATGTCAGGGAGAGTCAACGCCTCCTTTTTGTTATTTTTCTTCCAAGTTTATGTTTAAGTTGATTATCGATAAAACACGAATAAAATGACATTTTCTAAAAATGATTCCTAGCTAGATCGATTTATCGCCCCCGAAACCCCCTTTATACTAAATTGTATGAAAATCGTTGGAGCCGATTCCGAGATTCCAATTATATATATATATATATATATATATACAAGAATTGCTCATTTAAAGATTTAAGATAAAGCTTGTGCTAAGAGGTATATGCAAATTAAATTATTCATTTATCTACTTTGTAGATTTACTTTGTGACTTTTCAGTTTGTTCATATTTTACAGAATGTTATTAAAAATAGTATTATAAGCTCATTAAAGAATGAGAAATTATAGAACAAATTCTCAAGACATTTAGTAAACGCTAATTTCCCTTAAACAAATCCAATCCTATAACAATACTTCCTTAAATATGAGCAGAATTTTGGCTACTGTAAAATAGATTTAAAAATATACAATCATAGAATACATTACGATGTACATATGAATAAATAAATACTAATCATGACTTAAGTCCAGCTGTTCCATCGTAGAGAGACGTACATTCGCATTTTTGTACGTACGGATATACCAGTTACGTTGGACCGCTTATCTGATAAACGCAATAAGATGGTTGTGATGGAGGTCACGAAATATGAGTTTTGTTGAATCATATAATTCCCACTAAATTTAGTCGTAATAATTTAACAAGACCAAGAAAATTTATCCACTATGCTCACTTTATATACATATCGTCACGCCTTTCCCCCGAGGGGGCTGGCAGAGGTGTAATACAACACCCACATTTCGCCGAACGATATTCAGTCCCAAATGTGACAGGGGGCGAGCCTGTCGCCATACACCGGGCTCCAGTCATGTAGCAGATGACATACAATACGCACATGTGTTCACACAAAGAACAAATTGGTGCGTGCCGTCGGCTGGGTTCGAACCCGCTCCCTCTGGCTTGAGAGGCGGACCTTCTCCCAACTAGGCTGCCATCGCTTTTTTACGCTGCTCACTTTACGCTGATATAAAAAATTACACTTTCGGATTAGAAGTTTTGAAAAAAGGTCTGGTCAGGAGTTCCCATAACCGACGAGCATGTATAAAGGGACTCATGGAAGTAGACAAAGCGAAAGATGTGTGCCAGGGTCGTAGCAAGTGAAGAAAAGTGATCTCTGCCACCCCTACGGGAAAAAGGCGTGACTATATGTATGTATGTAGGATTTTCTCTTATCTACTTACTTACACTACTTTTTCCACAACGCTTTTGCAATCTGCACTACATGGACTTTATTCCTAGTGTGAGCTTTAATAAATCCTAGTTTTAAAAAATACACAGCTATAAGTAATGAGAAAGTGTTTATTAGTGAGTTCGTCTAGGTATGTGTTATATCTACTTATTCGAACGTCCATAAAATCACACTATCATCACTGTGTTAGTCTGTATGTTTGTTACTTCTTCACGCTTAAACGGTTGGACAAATTTTGATGAAATTTGATATGAAGGTAGCTTATAGCCAGGACTAACACGTAGGTTTTTAACCGCGGGTAGTACCGAGGGGCGCAGCTAGTAATATTATATTAGTGTATGCCGTAATACATTAATTGTTTGTTACCTGACTTCGGTTTGAGCGAAATATTAAATGGCTCTATATTTCGGAATAGTGGAAGAAACCGCGTGGCGCATTTAGTTTCGAATTTATCAGTCTATACTTCAGCTTCGACAAAATGCATGTATGTCCGAATTTTGGATCTTTGTCTTCGTCTACAGGTCGCATTTCTTAACCGAAACTTTTGAAACTTTGTACGAAATATTTCCAAAAACTGACTCGGCAAAAAATCTGAGTAAATATCGGACCTGCTCACAAAATTTCACCAGAATCGGTTGAGAAATGCGACTTGTAGAGGAGACAGACGCTGGCCGCGACGTCTACAGCTCACAGAGCCGCTGAGTTAAAAATAAATAACAAATAAATTTGGCAAACTTGCACGCACGGCCTGACTCCAAACTAAGCAAAGCTTGTACTGTGGCTGCCAGAGACTGATATACTTAGATATTTTTAAATACATACTTACATAGAAATGGACACCCATAAATAGAACAAACTTATCACATGAATGTTTGCCCTAGGTGGGAATCGAATCCACGCCCCCAAGCACAGTAGGCAGGCTTACTACCAACTAAGCCACCGAGGCAGCCAAATTTCACAGGAGTTTACTAAGATATAATTATATACTATATGTAGGTTATATAGGTAACTAAGATAATATCCGTAATGTACATACAATAACTTAATAAGTAAGACGTAAGCATCTAAGCGTATTATATATTTGCGTGTTTCCAAGCGGTAAGTGGTAATAACTTCACAACGTGGGCTTCCGAATACTTCCGATAATGATATAACGAACGTTGCGGGACCGATACAGAGGAGCACGCAATGTTACGCACTGCTAGGGAGGGACACATAATATCGAATCGTCGAAACTCTATTTTTAACCTCCGACGACATAAAAACAAAGTTATAAATTTAACGCTTGACATATGCGATGGCAGCCTAGTTGGGAGAAGGTCCGCCTCTCAAGCCAGAGGGAGCGGGTTCGAACCCAGCCGATGGCACGCATCAATTTGTTCATTTTGTGAACATATGTGGGAATTGTATGTCATCTGCTACATGACTGGAGCCTGGTGTATGGCGACAGGCTCGCCCCCTGTCACATTTGGGAATGAATATCGTCCGGCCAAATGTGAGTGTTGTATTACACCTATGCCAGCCCCCTCGGGGGAAAGGCGTGACGATATGTGTGTATAAATTTAACGTATATAAAAAAACGTAGATCACGGGTCTCACTCTTCATAATTGCTTAGGTAACCTAAGCTATGGCCTACCTATAATATGCTCCGCCAGATATAGCATTCAGAAACACGTAGTGACGTCAATCGATGCTTAAGCAAGACCGAAATAAGTCATTTAAAACAAGTTCGAAAGAGACGGGTGATGATGACGTCTTTAGGTGTTTGCTAAATGCTAGACCTTGTCTTTTTGGATTATGACCTTATGCAACCTAAGTTAGTTCTTCTTTATTTGTTGAGTGTGGAACGCCTTCGTTGATGGCGCGCACTATATCTGTATAACTGTGTGAATTTGTGTGTATGTGGTCTATGTGGTATCATAATTCCGATAAGAAAACGATTATCGTTTTACTCGATTTTGATGTACTTAGTTTGTTTTGTGATGATGACTTCATTGAGAATGTTCTTAGCTATAAAGTGTTGGAGATTTCATTTTTATTTCACAACTAGTTGCGCCCCGCGGTTTCACCCGCGGTCCCACAGGAACTGTTGATTTTCGGGATAAAAAGTACCCTATGTCATTTACTGTACCCCAGACAACGTGTATGCAAAATTTCAAGACGATCGGTTGATTAGTTAGGGCGTGAAAGCTTTACAAAAAAACAAACGAACAAACTCACTTTCGCATTTATAATATTAGTTTGGATTTATTGTGTTTGTGTTGTTGTACTTGTCGTGGTTTCACCCGCTATCGATATAATTATGTAGGTGCTCGTAATTTTTTTCGGATAAGTATACCAATTCAAGAATGGAAACCATAAAATGTATTTTGCTGTACTTAGGTACTTCTGATAATGTGTATGCAAAATTTCATGATGACCGGTTAAGGTGTGAAAGCGTGACAAACAAACAAATAAATAAACTTACTTTCGCATTTATAATATTCGTTGGGAAGTTAGTATATTTTTACGGTGTAGCATTCCGGTCACGTGAGCAACACGTAGTGACGTCAATCGATGCTTAAGAAAAACCGAAATAGGTATGTCATAATTATATAAATAGTTCGAAAGAGACGGATGACGATGATGAGTGACGTCATTTACCTACCTAATAAATGTACTTACCAAAAAAAATTTCTCGGGGAGGATATCATTGAAAAAGTATTTACTCAATTAAAACAAGTACCTGGATGACCGAGCTTTGCTCGGTTTTTTTTTAATTGTGTTTTTTGGAAATTATATTTAAGTACGAATTACTAATAAAAATAATAATATAAGTAATTACTAATAATATGAATAATATTTTTCGATCTTACCGATAAAAAATATCTCACAAAAAATTGTATTATTATTCGCCAATAGATGTCAGGAAGAGTCATATTTTTCAGTTGAGACTACTCAAACGCCTCCTTTTTGTTATTTTTCTTCCAAGTTTATGTTTAAGTTGATTATCGATAAAACACGAATAAAATGACATTTTCTAAAAATGATTCCTAGCTAGATCGATTTATCGCCCCCGAAACCCCCTATAATATACTAAATTGTATGAAAATCGTTGGAGCCGATTCCGAGATTCCAATTATATATATATTTACAAGAATTGCTCATTTAAAGATATAAGTTAATCTATTAAGTATATTATGAATCTTAGATCTTTACTCGTCACCCATCTCTACGCTTCAGAACCGCTAGGCATTCCATCCACCTAGATTATCGGTACAGTTTCAGCGACCATTCCAACTGTTCCATGCACTTCTCTTCATGCACTTTCTAGTAAATCTCGTTTGACAGTTCTGTTCTGACAGTTAAAACCAAATTAAATCTTATCATTCTCATGGTATAATAATATATCCCGGCAGGTATGGAATTCAGCATCACGTAGTGACGTCAATCGATGCAAGACCGAAATAAGTCATTTACAACGAGTTCGAAAGAGACGGATGACGATGACGTCATTCCGTGTTTGCTGGATACTAGACCTTTTTTTTTTGGATCATAATCATTCTCTAGTTATCTTAAACTAGCTGCGCCCGCAGTTTTCCCGGCAGTCTCACAGGAACTGTTAATTTTTCGGGATGAAAGTATCCTATGGCTTTTTCTGTACCTCTGACAACTGATGTAGGTTGAGTAGTTGAGGCGCGAAAGCGTAACAAATAAACAAACAAACGACCAAACTCACTTTTGCAGTTATAATATTAGTTAGGACTAGCGATCCGGCTTATTCGCACGAGTGTGATTTAGATAAATAGTATGTTTTTTTAGTATAAACCTCATAAGTATTCCGTGAACATGTCCTTTCCTATCCCCTGACAACGTGTATGTAAAATTTCATGATGATTGGTTGAGTAGTTAAAGCGTGAAAGTGTAACAAACAATCGCATACAGAATACTAGATGCGCCCGCGGTTTCACCCGCGGTTAAAAAGTATCCTATGTACTATTCAAGACTATAATCTATCTCTGTGCCAATTTCATCCAGATCTCTTCAGCCGTTCTGTCGTGAAAGAGTGACAAACATCCATCAATCCATCCATCCATTCTTACAAACTTTCGCGTTTGTAATATTAGTAGGATAAGCAAGTTAACTCTATCATCAAAGTATAGACGACCTCACGCTTTATTTCAATAATCGCTCTAGTCTTTTAGGTGCTATGTCACATAGAAACAGACATACTGACCTACACCCAGAAAAACATCCTCCTTAGACAGTCGAGTAAAGACTACTTTACTGAATGAAGCTTGTGTGAGTCATCATTTTGCCAAGAATTCAAGTAAACACATACCTACCTGCAAACTCGCTTTGTAAGACTTAAATACACCTGTGTTAAGGAATTTGACACTTCCACCTTGCTAAAAGGTAAATAACACACACTACTTATAAAAATAATATGGTGTTATGATCAAAATGCAGTAGAAGGAAAACTTATTGGGTAGTCTTCCGATCGGTACCTAGTTACCTGTCTACATACTTAGTAAGTATAAAATTGGGTTCAAATCTAAAATAATCAGAGTAATTGCAAAAAGTAGCGGTCAAATCAAATACAATCAAATGTCTTCATTGAATTGGGTATCGAAGTTACACATAGAAACTTCAGTTTTAAAAACCTCCTTAATCGCAAAAAGGGGGGCATATTTTTTCAATCCGCTACCGTCTTACCGCTAACAGTGAATTCTACCAGGTGACTATTGCATGAAAATGATACCCATATGTAATTAACAGCCTAGCTGCAGCCCGTGGTTTTATCTACCATTCTACAGGAACCATTCATTTTTTTTGGGATAAAAAGTAGCCTATGTGTTATTCCAGAATATAAGCTATCTTCTTTCCAAATTTCATCCAAATTTGTCTATCCATTAGACTGTGAAAAAGTAACAAACTAATACACATTTAAACTCACAAACTTTAGCTTATAAAATATTAATTTAGTATGACTGACTGACAGAGTGACCAATGAACCCAATGGTCAAAGAATCGCGCTACGGATTCAACTCACGCTTTTTTAAAATAGACGCTATTCCTACGAATTTCACCGTTACACTCCTACGGTAACAAAATTGAATGAAAAACTACATTTATAAATGAAACCATTCACAAATCTGTTGTCATGGTACGTATAGTGCGATGTGACCAACTTATCTGTACAGTTGCATGAGAGCGCCACTGTCGAATTTTCCAACCAATTTGGTAGCGACTACAAGAAAAAAATAATTCCTTCACTTGGCCGCTTATATACAGAGAAATAAGTCTCTGTGTAAAGCAAGTATTGCTCAGAAATGCAAATGACTGTGACTCAGTCGGAAAATATGCGAACGTAGGCGTTGGAACTTTTGAAAATGCAGAGTAAATGTTGTACAAAAACTGGTTTAATGGCGAGGGAATAAGATTCAAGGTTAGTTATTAAACCTTTGTACATTACTAAAGTTGTAAGCGCGTAGTTAGTATGCGTAAGCTTTGTTTTATAAACGCGGTAAGTAGATACATGCTAATGAAGTAAAATAGTTTAGCAGTATAATAAATAAAACGTGTACAACAGTAAGGAGAGTTAAAAAAAAGGCTGGGATGGTCTTCCATAAATACCCAAGCATTTATTGGGAATTTCGTTTTCATTAGGGTGCTTTTCCATAATGAAACAGAAGCGGCGCGAGGATGTGCTCCGAGGAAAAAATTAACCAACATCACATCATTTTTTAAGGGTCAACTGGGGCAAATGCATCTTTCGAGAATTATTGACAAACCCTTCACAAATTAGGCGCCACCTACATCTTTTGTCTATCTTTAGTTGCACTAATCTGTACAAGATGGCGTTAGTTGCCTAATTTGTGAAGGGTTTGTCAGTAATTTTCAAAAGACGCAATTGCCCCACAAACGCATTTGCCCCAGTTGACCCTACTCTAATGGTTACATTGCTAGACTTTTTCCTCGCTTTCCATCCTCTCACCGCTTGTGTCTTTTGGTGGAAAAGCACCTTAAGGCTTGGCTCAGACAGAACGGTAAAATCCTCGCGCACTTTTAGACGTCATTAAAAAATTAAGTATATCACCTAGCCTAAAATAGAAAACCGAATGATATCGAGACGACCCTGATGTTGATATAATATAAACTAAAACTATAAACTATAAATTCTGGACACTTCCACACACGGTCGCCTGACCCCAAACTAAGCAAAGCTTGTACTATGGCTGCCAGGGACTGATATACATACTTAAATATTTTTAAATACATACTTAAATACATATTAACACCCAGACATAGAACAAACACAAATGTTCATCACATAAATGTTTGCCCTAGGTAGGAATCGAACCCACGCCCCCATGCTCAGAAGGCACTACCAACTACCAACTGAGCCACCGAGGCAGGTTTTGTATTTTAGATATGGCTATAGTGATATTGTTAATTTATCAATGAGCCGAGCATAAGTCATAAGTGGTGGAAATACGTACTCTCTCACATTTATGATTTTCTGCGTAGGACCCAGTCCTTTTTCACTAACTGCGCCAGGTACTTCCTGGCGCAGTTGGTTCGGAAATAATTTAGTGTTCCTCTAATGAAAACATGAATGCCAAAAAAAAAATCAAACTACAAAAGTACTCTGTGTAAGCCATAAAATCTCAACCATAGTTTAGTGTTACTAAATTTTTTAACAATGTTTTATTTCAATTAAACTTACTGCAGAAAAGTATACTTTTTTTTTTCGATCACATTCACCTATCACAAAGAAGTTACGAAGTTGAACTTAGGTAAATAGGTGACATTTAACGTAGCATCCTTTTTAAAATAAAGGACCTGTATACATTAATCTTATCATCTATTAAATATTAACTGCTGTAATGAATTCCAGAATAAAATTATCCAAGGATTAATGGAGATGTTTCTCGCAAGCACCTGCCTCTGAAAGGTCGCTCTGTCAGAGTACAAGACTAAAAAGTATAATTAAATGTAGGCGGCTTCCTTTGGTACGCTGAGTGCAATAAAATGGGTGAAGGGATAGTTGAAGTCATTATAATTCTCATTGCTAATTAGCTATTATAAAGATGACAGACATTTTAGAGAAAAAAAAGATGGAAGAAATTACCCAAAAATTACATAAATTACTTTGACACTGTCACACGCACCAGACGTGCGGCGCCAAATCCCCCGAATGAAAAAAAAAGGACGAAGAAAACTAAGCAGAATATTTCAAGATTTTCAAATTTTGCAAGATGTGATGTTGTACAAGGAGGTGAAAAGTCGAAATTAAACTTTTTTGCTTATAGCTATTACGGAGATTTTTAACACACTTGATGACTTGATGATCCAACTAAAACTGGTTTCAAAGAATTTAAACTTTAATGCGAAAATGACTTTATTATCAGTTTAATTACCATTTCTTTGAAACAATTATTTTATTCAGAAAAGCATTACCGCCATAATCGTAAGGTCGCAAAGCGACGGTTTTATTCGACTATAAACTGCAAGCGAAAATTGGCAATTATCAGGAGTTTATGTTCTAAATGTGGTTAAACTTTTACTGCGTTTCGAGCTTGTTGTTTTTGGTAACCAGAGATTGACTTTAGTTTAGCGTTTCGGGAGCTGACATTCAACTCAGACATAAGTCTCTCGCAAGCTTGTTATAAATTACCTACTTGTTTCTGTCTTGCTTGTGCATCTATTGACGTAAGTTTGTGCGTGTCACCCACGTGACCTTTTTAAAAAAGGGTAAAACGTGACCCTGTTACTAAGACTCCGCTGTCCGTCTGTCTGTCTGTTCGTTTGTCACAAGGCTGTTTCTCATGCACCGTGATAGTTACACAGTTGAAATTTTACACTGATGATGTATTTCTATTGCCGCTACAACAACGAATACTAAAAAACAGAATAAAACAAATGTTGAAGGGGGCTCCCATACAACAAACGTGTTTTTTTTTTGCTCGTTTTTGCTCGATTTTGACAACGGCAACAGACAGACGCTTGAAATATTCACATGAAATTTAGTTATATAAATAAATAATAATGATATTAATTATTAATAATAAATAATTAACAATAAATAATTAAATTAAAAGAAAACAAACATTTAAGTGGGGCTCCCATACAACATACCATACAAATGCATGATTTTGTTGCCGTTTTTATAGATAATGGTACGGAAGCCAGAGTGGCCTCTCAAGCCAGAGGAGCAAGTTCGATCCCAGCCGGCGGCACGCACCAGTTTGTTAATTGTGTGAACATACTATGTGCGTATTGTATGTCATCTGCTACATGACTGGAGCCCGGTGTATGGCGACAGGCTCGCCCCCATTACATTTGGGACTGAATATCGTCCGGCGAAGTGTGGGTGTTGTATTACATCTCTGCCCTCTTTGGGGGAAAGCGTGACGATATGTTTATGTATGCTTCTCTCTTGCAAAGCTCAATGCCAGTATATTTTATTTCTTGATTGAGCGCCCCTAATTTTGCGACTGCCCTTGGCCTGGCTTAGGTAAAGTACGCCTCTGCTCGTACCTACTGTTTTTGGGTCAGAAACTGTTTGCGTTCAGTGTGTCGAGCGTGTGAAGTTGCAAGAATGTAACGTGTAATGGCTTTGACACAGACATCCAATGTATACTGCAAGCTGTAGGTATAGTAGAGCTTACAATGTATGCTTGATGTTTAAACATCATGAGGGCATGGTTTTAAGGGCCTTTAAGGTTAAGGGTAAGCTCACAGAAACAAAAGCCACCGTGGCTTTTAGCTACATGCGATTCTTCAAAAGGGGTCGACAATGAATCTGTTCTGCCCCTGGTATTACAGGTATCAATAGGCGACGGTGATCGCTTACTATCAGGCGGCCCTCTCCTTAGTATCAGGGTTTGTAGGGTTTGTCTCCTTAGTATCACTTAGGGCATAAAAATAAGGCTATTAGACATCATCATCATGGCATAGATCAGTTATGAGATGTCAAACTTTCTTCATGACTTCACGATTAGACTTCAGCCATCTATTTTTAGCTTTCTAAAAGTGTTTACTTACTCAATTTAGGAGAACTAAGTCAAATCGGCACCTAATGTATTTTTAAATTTACTGTATTATTTTAATGTATTTTTGAATTGGGCTGAGCTACCCACGTCCGTAGGAGTGTACTCTATTCTGATTCCCTACACGTGGTCCCCGGGTAGTGTTAACCGGGTAGCAAACTCTGGTGGGAGGCTTCGGCCGTGGCTGGTTACCACCCACCGGACCAAGCCATGCCGTGAAATGACCTAGTCGTGTTTCGGGATGTAGTCCGGTGTAACCGTTCCGAAGACGGGTCTGAGCAGTGGCGCACTTGTAGCGCCTCACTCAACTGCCGTTATTGTACTTCTTCACTCTACAAAACTTCAAGGCTAGAGTGAATAAGTACCTTATAGGTCGTCGTGCTCTATCTTAGACCACAACGTCGCTTAACATCAGGCGAGTTGGTGGTCAAACGCCGACTTATTGTCCATAAAAAAAAAGTACGAGTGGAAAATAGCAGCAGTGGGTGAGAAATTATTGTTATTTGAAGATGCTAGAGTTAAATTTCAGTCTAACGAAAACGTGGCCGATTCTTTATTGAAATCTCTGACTTAAGAATCACATTCGTAATTGTCTACCTGCAAATGTCTTCCTGTACTTTAGTTGTAGCTACTACAAATCGATAGCTATAGACATTAACTGTAAACCAGACAATAGAAAGTCAAGTCATCCGCCCCTTGACTCGAAACCACCACAAAAAGGTCACCTCATTACCATTCAAACCACGCAAGTCCCGAGGTATGGTTCCAATGAACCCTACACTCTTTAGACCTCTTTGTCTCCACGTCACGTACGACCATATCATCACGCCTCGGAAGTCGCACTAACTGTCGTAGTTCTTTTACGGAAAAATAGCCTCTAAAAAGTGCGATGTGGGTTGAGAATCGGGGGCGGAGCTGGTAGTCTAATGCTGCTTCCGAATTGGGTTTAAAAGAGGTTGGAAGTATAACGTGCTCAGAGATATTTAATTAGCTGTAACTGCTTTAAAATTGAGACAGTCTAATTCACTGTCTGCTGAATGTCATATGAATACACTCTCGCCGACAGATTCCAACATAGGCTGAAAGGGAGCGTGTGCGAAGACTCTCCCTTGGGTCTCGCTTTGCTTGATCTGTCTACTTAATCCAATGCTGTTTAAGCTCGGTATAAAACCAAGAAAAGCTTTAGATAAGGAGAGATAATTTATAAAATAAGTATGTTTTTGCCTGGATCAAAGATACGTTGCCAACTTTCAGTTAGATGTATACTCTACCCGCGAATACTGGGACCCTATTCGGAGATTTGAGATTCTCATCTCACCATTTTGCGTCCTTGTTGCTCTAGTTTAAATTGTCATAGGTGTGAGAGTGACCAAGATAAAATCTCATCTCATCTCACGCGCAGGAATAGCCCCCCTGTCTTGATCTCTGGTTTCACCTCACTGCGGAGAAGCTAAAAAAGGAGGGCTAAGTATGTATGTATGTAGGTATGTATATATGTCTATCTCTGTGGTCCCTCGTAACTACTAAACGGCTGAACCGATTTTTATGAATGAAAACTCATGTCGTTATGCGAGTCTCACTGTACTTAGGCTACATTTCGCAGTAAATAAGTTAGGTTAGTAGTTTAAATAATGAAAAGTACATTTTACAATACAATACAACTTTATAGCACACGAAAAACCACATGGAAATCTTAAACACTTTTTTTTTTCGGCCGTATAAGGGCGGCCTTATCGCTTAAAGTGTTTTGTTCCAGGTAACCTTTAGATGGACAGGAACTTAAATAAGTACTTACGTGTTTATCTGTAATTTTTTATATTGTGGTTTGTGTTACTAGGTTTAGGACATAGTCCACCAATCGCATCGCGGCAGCTTGAAGTCTCTTAGAATAAAGCCACCGATGACAACTCGACAGGTGTAATCTCTTAGGGTCAACATTCTTGACGGCTTCTAGTTCACTCCTAGCGAGAATTGATGCAACAGGTCATGCATTTCAAAACCGCGGACAAAGATGTGACCCCGTAATCTTCTCAGACCGCGAAACAATTGTTTACTCGTATTTTGTGCTTACATTACTCAGTTCTGCGTGCGATTGTTCCTGGAGTCAAATACGTAACAAGAAATGTGTAATCAGTTATTAAATAAAGCGTTTACGTCTTTCCGCGTCGGGTAATTATGGGTTTCCTTCTAGTTTTTATTAGTTGCGTGAATTGAGTAATATTTATTGTTGAAGTGTGCCTTGTAATTATTAACATTTTTAGTTGTTGCCCGTGGACCCACACCATATCATAGTTTAACTGATATTGTTACGGTCTACGGGTTATTATTTTAGGCCATGGATGGATCTATTAGTTTAATTGTAAACAGGTGAAATTGCATTTTATTAGAGCACTCCCGAACAATTAAATTGCCGTGTCCCTAAACAATCAAATACAAGAGCCATTGGGCTGAGTGGGAAGGACCGCGCCTTCCGATGCGGAAGTTGTGGGTTCCATCCTGGCCGTGCGCACCCATAATTTTTTCTCTCGTAGACAAGTTTATATTCGTTTAAATTTGACTCGTGCTCTTACGGTCAAGGAAAACATCGTCAGGAAACCGACATGTCTCTGAATTAAAAATTGACATTCAACAACCCGCTCTAAGCCAGCGTGGTGGATAACGGCGCAATCATCTTCGCGTTCATCCACCAACTCGCAGCCAGCGTGGTGGAATACGGCTCAATTATCCTCGCCTCCGGGTAGGTCGGTATCCCTGCAAGGAGACGTAAAATACTGTTATGATGCCAAAGCTAAAAGTAGGGCTAAACTAAGCAAGTGATAGCTGACATGCTGAGTTGGGGCCGATTCTGTGACATTGTACTTGTATTTTGTGTATTTAATATTTGTCTTCCTCTTCTATGTACATTGTCACAATAAAAGTATTCTGTATTCTGTGATAGGATCATTGGTTTGGGCCTTATTATGCAATACAAGTTTGCTAAAGTGCTGAGTGTCCATAAAAATTACCAGTCACGTCATCAGTTTCGTAAAGTAACTCGATTCTCTTTCCGATTTTAACGTAAGTTATTTATTTTGTCCTGAAAGTGTTCCACTGCACCCTTCTGAAAGAGGAGCAAAAGTTTTGGTGTGTTTGTTATGTGTTGCTTCTACACGGTCAAACGGATGGATGATTTTTTACAAAATTTGGGATAAAGGTAGATAATACCTTGAATTTAGTCATAGGCTACTTTTTAACGTTTAACCGATGATAGCCTAGTTGGAGACGGCCCGCCTCTCAAGCTAGAAGGAGCGGGTTCAAGCCCAACCGACCGCACGCACTAGTTTGTTCATTGTGAGAACAGAATACAGAATACTTTTATTGTGACAATGTACTTATAAGAAGAAGACAAATATTAAATACACAAAATACAAATACAAGCACATTGTCACAGAACCGGCCCCAACTCAGCGTGTTGCTGATTGTACACAACCAGCGCTATGGTTTTCTGTTGGGCCCGGCAAGTGACGTCACGCGTGAAATGCTACATGACTTGAGCCCGGTGTATCGCGACGGGCTCGCCCCCGTCACATTTGGGACTGAATATCGTCCGCCGAAGTGTGGGTGTTGTATTACACCTCTTCCAGCCCCCTCGGGGGAAAGGTGTTATGTTACTTTTAACCGCGGGTAACATCACTGGGGCTGCTAGTAACGGATATAATAGAACGGTTAAGGTAGGAAATAATAATATTTAACGGCAACTGTAACGTGCCTCTATAAAATCCGCTTTCTACGGTAAGCGGTGAATATATAAACATTTTCCGGGTGTTCACGACAGTTTCCACTGTTCAGGTTCAACGCTCTGATAAGGAGTGCAAGGAAAGTGTAACAGATCGATCTTTGCGTTAGTTAGGGCCTTCGTTATTTATGATTATGTACGTTTATGCTTTTTGTGAAAAAATAAAAGTTTTTATTGGACCTTCACTGACATTGGCCTATATTACATAGGTACCTACTACTAGGTTGGCACATAGTACCTACTTAACTTCTTACTAAGAAATTTTTTTTAGTCTTAAAATAGTTAGTCAGTACTTTGTCTTCTTCTATCGAAAAAGACAATACACTGACTAACTATTCCCAGACCATACAGCGTTTATTAGTAAGAGGGTCGTATACAGGAGAGGAGAGGAGGAAGAGTCTACAGAAAACTATTTTTATTGTAGGTAAGGTTTAACCGTATATACAGTTTTTTTGGGCCGAAAACTTGGACAGAACCGGGAAGAGATCGTTTTTCTTTCGTGTCTTTGTTTTTTTCAGCGGATAATTCTCTCTCTCTCTCTCTCTCTTACTTACACATAATGTCTCACTTGTCACTCTCGCAACTAATTCCCAAGTTTGCACCCACTGTTCAAAAGGTACATCGTCTGTGCGATGGCTCTTGTTGTAGAAGGTACGTGCTTGGATTACTTTTTGCACCAAATTAAAAGCCTTTTCATGTACAACTTAGTTTACTTGTGGTGATCTAGTATTTAAATTCCGGTTGGAATACTTTCGCTGACTCCGCTGCTGAACGAACGTCGAAACAGTTGCAAAAGTATTTCCGCGTAGGTATCATCATCATCATCATCATCCTTTTTTTTACAACAAACTAGGCATGCGTTTGACCACTGACTCGCCTGATAGGAAGCGTCGACGTGATCGAAGGTGTAACACGCTTGCCTAGGAGATACCTATTCACTTTACTCTTAAACACCCCCTGTACTGTATTTAGGTGGAAAGACAGACGCAGGCAACGAGTTCCACACCTCTGCAGTTCTTATAAGAAAAGTTGACTTGAAACGCTTAGTGCGTTATGGCGGAATTACCACCATGAGAGGGTGTCTCTTACTGGTGCGCCTGGTACAATTATAAAAGAACGGATACTGCATACAACAAATAACGGATACAGACGAACTGCTGGATAGATAAAGGCCTCCCTAGGTCTCCCTTTTACTGTGCCATGTCCATTTGCCTCGGTGTGCCAATCTGGTTCCTGCTACTTAAATTAAATGTATATCTCCTTATTATAAAGGCCAAATTTTTGTGTGTGTGTGTGTGTTTGTTTGTTTTTCTTCACGCTCAAACAGATGGATGGATTTCAATGAAATTTGGTATGGAGCAAGGCTAAGCCCTGGAGTAATACGTACCTAGGCCACTTTTTAACCGCGGGTAACACCGCGGAGCGCACCTAGTCTAAAAAATCCTAAGCTAAAATCAATTTAAAATTCATGGTAAATTTTTCCCATGCAACCTAAATCGTGCAGCAAAATTCGACACGTGTCATCATCAGGTCATCAGGCCAGATGGCGGCCAAATGCAAGCCTGTTAGCGAATTAAAAAATCCCCTTGACAGTAACAAACGTTTAGTAGTTTAGGTAGAAAAGTTCATGACAAATTGATGTCTTCTGCCCTTGGTTTGTTCCCAGCATTGTCTCGATGATTCAGTGTCTCCGCCTCTACCTTATGGGGGAACAATGCTCGCTTCCTATGTGCTTAGACTTGATTTAATTGCTCAGTACCTACGAGTAGCTAGTGCAGTTTTATAGCTAGTAGTCAATTGTCATAGTCGAGGTATCTTCCGTTCAATATAGACTAACTTTTGAGACAATAGTCTAAAGTCTTGGTTGTTTAGATCATTCCTCTCGAGACAGTCTTGATAAATTAAGACTGCTACCGTTTTAAACTACAACAGCAAACAAAATGATCCAATTATGTATACCTATTTAAAACAGACGGCAGACAAACTTTTTTTTTGCAAAAAAAAATTCAAGTCACCGCCATTTTGAAATAAATCCAAAAACTGACTCGACGAAAAAAAATATCGAACCTAGTTACAAAATTTCAAGAGATTCTATCAAGAAATGAGACCTGTGGAGAAAGACGGAGATCCGGACAGAATCAGACATACGAAAGCATTTTGTCAAAAAAAGCTGAAGCGTCTCTACGCTTCAGCTTGGCTCGCTAACGTCCGCTCGGCCGAAAAATATAATTATTATGTACCTTATATAAAGTATAATTATTATGTACCTTACTATATCAGTCTCTGGCAGCTATGGTACAAGCTTCGCTTAGTTTGGGTTCGAAGCGACCGTGTATGCAAAAATATCTCGAAAGTATTATTTATTTATTCTTTGGTGGCTGCCTCCGGACTTGAAGTAGAGCACCGAATCAACACCGGAATACACTGTTAACGCGTTGACAACACTGATAAACCTGGAAGAATTTCGCCAGTGAAGAGAAAACCTCAGCACTGCATAGAAAATGTTGATGATGAAGTATCAAGTAAAAAAAATAGTGCGTAGAGTCCCTCCGCGCGGAAGAAGTGAAACTTCTCTTTTATTCACCCTCCACAGGAGCGTTAAACGTTTAACGCAACCTTATTGCAAGTCGCATTAGAAGTTTCACTTCAAAAAAACATCTCCACCTGTTATTATTTTGTGCAAAATACTCTAACAAACAATGAAAATATCTACAACATAAAATTTCTATGACAGCAGTGCCTTGGTGCAGTGGGCCAAGGTTTACAATTCACAATACTCTACAGTTCTACAATAACTATAACATTCCTTTATATCTAGTAGGTACGTAGATTAACCATTCTATGGAATTGAAACTACGCATATGAAGAACTAGCTGTGCCCAACGGTTTCACCTGCTTTTCCACAGGAACCGTTCATTTTTTCGGGGTAAAAAGTACCCTATGTCCTTTTCTGTATCCTAGACAACGTGTATACACAATTTCATGATGATCAGTTGATTAGTTAGGACGTGAAAGCATTACAAACAAACAAACTCACTTTCGCATTATTAATATTATAGTTCGTTAGAATTGAAGTGGTATTACTAATCGCCTACGAAGCATGATCGCATCCCACAGTCGTTTAAAATCATTGTTTTCATGAGGTCAATACAAAAGGATGTCGATTGTTGGTGTTATCAAAATGACTATTAAAAATAAATTTGATAAGTAAGTAACAATTATTATCATTCGGAAACGAATTTGGTTGAATGAGGTAAAAAATGAATGTATTACTTAAAACTAGAAAATTACTTAACATTAAAAACAACAGCATTAGTACTATTTTTAGTTTGGCAATTGGGGTATTCTCAACGTTGGTTACTCAATCGAATATGTGAAGCTAGATCATTATTTAAGTGTAAATAATCATTCAAATCCAAAAGTCACCAGTGTTTTTCAAATTCAATTCGTTAAGAAGTGCCGCTGTAGAGTCTTTTAGAAAATATTATATTCAAATGGCTCTACTAGTCCTCCGTATACTTTCGTTAATTGTATTGTTAACCTAAACCTAACTACATTAAAAACGTGAGAATGAGTTTGTTTTTAAGCCTTTTTAACATAACTTATCGTCACGCCTTTCCCCTGAAGGGGCTGGCAGAGGTGCAATACAACACCCACACTTCGCCGGACGATATTCAGTCCCAAATGTGACAGGGGGCGAGCCTGTCGCCATACACCGGGCTCCAATCATGTAGCAGATGACATACAATACGCACATAATGCTCACACAATGAATAAATTGGTGCGTGCCGTCGGCTGGGTTCGAACCCGCTCCCTCTGGCTTGAGAGGCGGACCTTCTTCCAACTAGGCTGTTTTTGCCTTTTTTTTTTATGTACAATAGGTCGGCGTTTGACCACCAACTCGCCTGATGTTAAGCGACGTTGTGGTCTAAGATGGAGCACGACGACCTATAAGGTACTTATTCACTCTAGCCTTGAAGTTTGTAGAGTGAAGAAGTACAAAGACGGCAGTAGAGTGAGGCGCTACAAGTGCGCTACTGCTCAGACCCGTCTTCGGAACGCCTAATTGCGTTGTCTGAGTAACAGAAAGGGATATATCATCCCAAAAAAAATAAACGGTTCTCGTACGAACTCGGGTGAAATCGCGAGTCGCAGCTAGTTTCCTTAGGTTATATTAATTCCTCATAACTCCTAATCCTTTAATTTAAACGTTAGACCTCATAAATCAAAATAAGATTATCATCGTACATTCTTAGACCAAATTCGACAATGACCTACATAGCCACAACTGTAATTAAATAACTATTTTCTAATCAGACCGTAATACCTAAAGGTCAGCGCTCGATATTTACATACGCGACTACTATTACATACAATTAGATGATAGGTTCTTGTGTCAGTTCCCAGCATAGAATTGAAGAAATTGTTCCCATGTCGCTCCTTGACCTTTGACTTCTGTTCGCAAAAGGGAAAAAAAATGGATGAGTATACGTCGCTATTTTTAATATACTTACTAGCGAAATTTAAAAGGCTGGTTCCACAGATATGTAGAATACACATCACAACATAATTGTACCAACAAAAGCTCAGCTGTTCCATATTAAAATGTAATTCACAAAAAGTATGGCACGGCTAATTTTTGTATTTACGATTTTAGGGTTGATCCCAGTAATGATAATGATCATAGTAAAAGATAATCAGTGATAAGTAGGTACCTTAGACCAGGGTCAAAGCCTACAAAAATGGTAAAAAATGAAAAAAAACTACAGTAGGATGAAACCCATTAGAAAAGGAGGGGAATATGATCAAAATTAAAGGAAAAATAAATTACGGTCGATCCGAGTTCGGGAAGTGGGAGGGGGAGAGTTTTTAAGGGTAAAAAATGGTTTATCTTGATTTCCGGCAAAACTACTAGTCCTATGGAAAAAAGTTAAATGGCAAAGTTGTAGGCAATAAAAAGATCTACAACTTTTGTATATGCAGATTTTTCACATAACCTCAAAATTTAGGTGAAAAATTCAAAAAACCAAGTTTTTGGTTTTTTATTTATATCTTTTTCAAAAAAAATTTTTTTTCTACGAAATTTGGTGAAAACTTACCTTATTATGTCCCAAATACACTGTAATTTATTTGATTAAAAATATTAATTTTTTCGCTTCATTTTAATTTAATATCAAAAAAGCACTCTAATTTTCAATCGAAAATTCTGACGTCAAAATATCAGCTTTTTTCAAAAAGTTTGGGGGCTTTTTGTTCGTTGAAATATCTAATTTCTGATGGTGTAAAGAAAAATATACATTACCATAGGAAATATTCTTAGAAAATGCAAAAAATTGAAAAAACCTCAAATTCGAAATTTTTGAATTTTTCACCTAAATTTTGAGGTTATGTGAAAAATCTGCATATACAAAAGTTGTAGATCTTTTTATTGCCTACAACTTTGCCATTTAACTTTTTTCCATAGGACTTGTAGTTTTGCCGGAAATAAAGATAAACCATTTTTTACCCTTAAAAACTCACCCCCTCCCACTTCCCGAACTCGGATCGACCGTAATTTATTTTTCCTTTAATTTTGATCATATTCCCCTCCTTTTCTAAAGGGTTTCATCCTACTGTAATTTTTTTTGGTTTCAAAAATTATCTACCCTGGTCTACCTGGTTTCACATTGTGTTTGTTTTCACCTGTTTTCGGTTTAGTACAACAAGTAGAAAACAGTCAAGATGGATTTAAAAACTAACAAACCAGCGCTAAATCCATATCAATGCGACCCCTCTGAAGTCAGGGGTGACCAGCGAGAACAACCTCACGGTTTGGCTTTTGTTCCAGACGTTCATGTACTTCCGATATCGCTCGCGTTTCCTATCCTATTGCAATCAGTGACTGAATATTGTATTTTATAGTAAAACAATTTTAAATGCAGTTTTGGGGATCATCACCTAAATCCAATTTGGCGGTATTAAGAGTAAAGTGAATAGGTATAGGCAGGCAAGCCTGTTACACCTTCGATCACGTCAACGCGATCAGGCGAGTCATTGGTCAAACATTTTTCAAACATACATGTTACGTCTCTAGAATACTGGCGTAGATATAGAAGTTCTATGATTGACAGTGTACAAACATGGAATTAAACTGGAAGGTGCAATCTATTGTATCTTGCATGCCGGATGAAAACGCATTCGCTAAAACTGCTATTGTCAGTCTCAGGCTATACTCTAGCCTAACGATTACTGAAGAATGTTCCCATAACAGTATGTAAACCAACTTCTTATAATAGGAAATATGGAGTCGACAAAACAATGCCTTGTTCGGTTCATTGCAGGTGCTTGCATCTGTAATCAGTGGATTTTTTATAAGTACTAAATGCCAATGAAAATATTTCAAACTAGTTATACGAGTAGATGGAACGAAGATTGAGAAAGGTTTGAGTATTGACAAAGGTCAGAATTAATTTGGGTCGTGTCTACTTATTTGTTAGCTTCTTTTACCTTAGCAATAAAAGTTGTATATAATAGTTATTTAAACAGACAGCGTTTTGTCTTTTTCTTTTTTTTACATTTTTAAACTCCATCGAAAAAGACAAAATACTGTGAAACTGTTTCGAGGCTATACCGATTAAACAACGTTTATTGCTAATGGGGAATGTGGATGGTGAAAAAACTGAAGACAAGATCGGTCACTATATCCGCGTCTGTCAATCACGGAAGCATCTTTAAAAAAAGGCTCTAAGTTTTTATACCTTTTTGTAAGCAATTCCAAGTAATTTATTCCCTTCAATTTTTTCCAGATAGCTTCATGGACGCGAAGAAATAGAGAACCATCCTCTCAATCAACTTGAGACGATGTAGTTTCCACTTCTACTTCATATCACTTCAGAATCATACATACTGACTGACAATGGACACAAGAAACCGAAAGAAGAAATAACTACGTGATCAAACATTCCCGAAAAAAGTTTATGTCTCTCTAGGGATGTAACAGTTCATTAAGATACATATCGAAAAGTCAACAACCTGAGTGGACAAAGATATAGGTCCGAATGACGTCAGGGAAGCGATGCGAAGGGAAAAATCATGCCGGCAAGCAACGAACTAAGTGACATGGACGCTCCCAAGCTGGCCATGAAGCCAGCTTTGAGCAGGATATTCTGCTGCAGCGTCACAGCTGCTTCTGGATTTATTGCAGCGTATGCTTTGGTAAGACTTTGATATTTTTGCTTTTTTTTTATAAATAATTTTGGGAGTCCACCCACGAAAGTTGACGACAGCAGCCGGAAGGTTGGTGTAAAGACTCCCTTCGGATATTTTATGTTTCATTGCAATTTAGCTCATTCTAGACTTTTAACCGTAGTAAGTACTCGTTCGCATACACTTAGAAAACTGAAACTGCGAAAGTTAGTGACAATCTACTATTATTTATGAGAATGCGTGCTACTATAATTATATAGTTAATAAAATTGTTTTGCACAAGTGAAAAATATATTGGTTACTTGTTGAAGGTGAAATCTGTTATGACAGAAAATTCGGAATTCTAGAGACGCTATGAAAAATCTTAATGAATCACATAACTTGGGTTGGCTGTCTCATGCAAACATTACAAATTCATTCACGTAGGAAATCTCGCGACCAATCTAAGGTGGACTTCCATCCCGCTAGTTTGATTCCGATAGTGTTGTTTTAGTGCCATTCTAAGAGGTCTGGCTGGTTGGTTGGTGGCTGGGGACCTTGTAGTTATCTCATAGGATGACGAAACTGGGTGCAGAAGTGAGAGTTAACATGTTGGGTACAGTCTCTATAAGGGCTTTTGCGTGTATTTTTGAGTAACATAGTAGCCGTAGGAAAATTTTATTAGGTTCGACCTACGCTCTATTCAAATCATATTTAGTAACATGAATGTTGTGTGAAAAGCTTTGAGACGTCATCGACAGAAATGAGCTTCGACAAAAATGCTTTCGTACGTCCGAATTCTGTCTGGATTTCAAACCGGATCTCTGTCTTCCTCCACAGGTCGCATTTCGTAACCGATTCTCTTGACATTTTGTGAGCAGGTTCGATAATTATGATAGATGTTTTTTGTCAATCCAGTTTTTTTTTTCAAAATGCAATAAATACAATATTTTCTGGAAAATAATCATATCATTACTTAGTAGTAATAATTATAATGTACAATGTTTAATATTTTTTATCTGAGGCCAAAAAGTTATCCAGTTTCTTGAGGTTGGAGCCACAAAAAATCTTTATTTGATTTTATCCACAGATAGGTAACATTTCTTCCTAGGTAAATAAATCTACTGACGTTATATTTCAACATCTAGGGCGTTGAGTTTTTGCCTTCACATTACATAGGCAAGTAAAACAGTTCGTGCGAGTCAAGAAAATATCACTCAGCGTGTCACGACCTTGTTTGAGTTGGTAATAACAGCTATGCAATACTTGTATAGGTCTATTCTAAACCCTGCATTCCGTGCTTGGTACCCTGGCTAGATAGACTCAGACTTCGTACTCTTCGCGAGATCTGTCGAGTCACCTTGAAATTAGGAGACAAGGTATGAAGGGAGCGAGCGAGAGTCAAACGAAAGATTCGTCTAAAGGACCTGTTTTTCAAGTCATCCTTCTGTTCTCAGTCTTTCACGGCGAGAGAACACACACATTTTTGTCTCTTAACTTACCAGTAACTTAGTTTTCTTTATCTTTACTAGTAACCTAGTAATACCTCGTAATATTTACTTGGCTTGTTCTTACCTTAGGACCTTCCACCTTCTAAGAATTACTTTCTTCTTCCTCGTTCCGTATATGCTGAGGATCGTGACTACGTCCAATATAGTCTTCATTGATGGGTGCGGTTACAAGCTGCTGCATACTGGACCATACGGTGCACTCCGCCGCCCACCGTCTGCATAAGAATAATTGAGAATAGGATTTTTTTTGCAGTACTGTGTACAAAGGCCTTCCGAGGACCAACCGAGCGAGCGTTAGCGAGCGAAGCCTCTTTGAAGAAGAAGAGCTTCGAAAAAATGCTTTCGTATATATACATATGTCCGGATTACTGTCGGATCTCTGTCTTCATCTACAGCTTGCATCTTTTAACCGATTCTCTTGAAATTAAAAAAAAAAAATCTGAAACTGAGTCAACAAAAAAATCTGTATAAGTAATTGACAAACTTGCTCACAAAATCACACGCAAATCGGTTGAGATATGAGACCTATAGGGGAGGGTAGACGCCGGTCGCTAGGTCTCCAGCTCACAGACCCAGTAGTCAAATATGTTCACAAATTTGGAATCCACGGTACGATGTTTATATTAATAGGTTAGAAGCTATTCAAAAAAACTTATGAGACACCTACAGTACAAATGCAAAATATATGACGACAACTATGAAGCTAGATGTAAAAGGCAACATATGCTACCCCTACGGAAAAGACGTGAGATTGCAGATGTAGTAATGTTAATGAAAATAATGCAGTCTTTTGAGACTGCATTATTTTCATTAACATTGATTCACCTGAACTCCTCTCCAAGATAGGTATAATAACACCCTCACGCTCTCGTAGGCACCAAAAACTTTTAAATGTGCTACCAACTATAGAAGAAATTCTTTCTTTGTCAGATCCACTTCCACTATAAATAGCATGGACTTATCTGAGTTTGACCTTTTCAACTCACCGGTATACAAAGTTCGCAATTCCATGAGTAATATTTGGTTTGACGGCGGCTCTTAGCTTCTTATATATAACCCCTTAGAGGACTAGTTTTGATTTCTACATTGATAGTAAACAAGTTGTGTACTTAGAATCTCTAGGTGAAAACTAATTAATGGTGCGTACTGTAATAGTAAATTAGTCAATCTATTTTTCTAATTTACTATTACAGTATGGATAACACTGTATGTTTTCCAAAAATAAATCAATAAATAAATAAAATAGTCTTAACAGTAGACCCAATTTACGCCGTGTGCAATATAATGTACTAAAGTTATTAGTTACTTATCAATGTTATAAGTAAATTAGACTTCTTAGACGGATCCAACCATTATTAATAACTATGAGTACTCTTTAACCTTTTCACTACTGAACGGTAACGATGACATTTTGCCAAATTCCAGGTCGCGTACGCCATAGCTCTTATTTACGAGGTAGTGTGGGTGGTGGAGTCGCAGAGCGGGCTGCCGGTGGCGGCCGCGCTGCTCATGGTGTGCTACTGTTTTGTCATCGCGGCTACTGTTACCCTGGTCCACGGGCTTATATCTGTGAGTATAATAATAATAAATAAACAAACGGGACACTTTTTACACACGGTCGCCTGACCCCAAACTAAGTAATGCTTGTACTATGGCTGCCAGAGACTGATATAACAAACATCAGTTAATACAGTTAATCAGTATACTTATATATTATTTTTGTGTGCATACTTATATGTATAGATATTAACACCCAGACATAGAACAAACACAAATGTTCATCACATAGAGTGAATAAGTAGGTAACCTTCTAGGTCGCCGTGCTCCATCTTAGACCACAACGTCGCTTAACATCAGGCGAGTTGGTGGTCAAACGTCGACCTATTATTCTACATAAAAAAGCATAAATGTTTGCCCTAGGTGGGAATCGAACCCACGCTCCCAAGCTCAGCAGGCAGGTTCACTACCTACTGAGCCATCAAGGCAGTCCTCGGCTAGTCAGGCAGTTTACTTAAATTTTTTGACATGCTTACCTTTAGAGGAGATAGACGACCCCCCTAGCCTAGTCGGAGTTCGACTGCTTTATAAGGCCAGGCAAAGTCGGCAGTTGCATCTACCTGTCTGTCACAGATTATTTCCAAGCAATGTCTGTATTTTTCTGCAATTTTCAGAAAAACAACAAATGCTTGCTCGCTTGGCTGATCACAGTAATACTGGTGCTGATACCGGAGTGCGCGTTGGTGTTCTACATGTCCATTTACCATTGGGTAAGTAAAAAGTCTGACTCATCCAAAATCTACCCTCAGCCTCTTCATGACACTGGCAAGCAAGTAGCAAGTATAAATGTATGTAAAAAACACTCGTTTGGAGAGTTGACAGCGAGTAGCGAGTGTTTTACAAACATTCGCTATTTGCTCATCGCCGGTAGTCGAACAAGTGCCTAAGACATACCTACAATACATACAACATAAACCATTTCCATTTACTTACCATTTTCTATCCACTGCAGAGTAAGTTTGAATGGATCTCCTTTTTAGCGCGCCTAAACATTTTATATCTGAAAGACATGACTTCCATTCCATCTCTCTTCTTTATTGATAACTAGCTGCGCCCCGCGGTTTCACCCGCGGTTAAAAAGTATCCTATGTGCTATTCTACACTATAATCTATCTCTGTGCCAAGTTTCATCCAGATCTGTTCAGCCGTTCTGGCGTGAAAGAGTAACAAACATCGATCTATCTATCCATCCATCCATCCATCCATTCTTACAAACATTCACGTTTATAATATTAAATATAAATAAATAATAGGATAGGATTTTGCTGTCATCGTTCGTTTTCAAACGTCAAAAGGCGTCCTAATTTAAGGATCATACACTGAGAGATAATGATGTTTGCTCACATCTCTGTACTAGTATGTCTACTGCAGAACTTTTTCCTTGCCAAGGTTTACCACCCACTGCCACTATCTTCAGCTAAAGCTACTGTATCGTACCCCAGGGCCTGCAAGGAGTGTACGGCGGCGCGGAGCTGGCCTGCTACGTGGCGCGGCTGCCGGCCATCGTGTGCGGGGTGGTGCTTGTTCAGTCGGCTTATGCGATACGGGAAGCTAGGTACGCATACTTTGCTTATCAGCGAGTGCAAATAATGTCCTGTAGGGTTATCAGGCTTGGACGTTTCTAACCGAAAAACAACGAAAACACGAGGACTCAATGGAAGGACTGGTAGTCCAAAGCAACTATGGCATCCATGAATGAGTGCTCTCGTAATGCTACGTAATGGCATTGCAAGAGCATCTAGATGCTCTTGCAATGCTTCTCGGTGATGCTTTTAGCCATTACGTAGCATTTATTCCTACAAATGTCTTACATTTTAATTGAAATCTTCTTATAGAATAATGAATATTATCAAGTGGTGAGGCGAAAGCGGGAAACATTTTGAACATTTTGTAACTTGTTTGTATTGTAAGACGTATCCCACTTACTCACAGCAGATATAATATTTTGAAACCTGGTAAACACCTGAATAATTCCTGCGTGGATTCTAAAATAGGATAAAATGTCTAGTTTATGATGCAACAATGTGACAATAACGCCTGGAAATGGAGGTCCTTTCATCAGATTTGCAGAAAGCATTGCAAAAACGCCTACTGATTATGGAATAGCACTAAGGCTAGTGCTGTTCAGCCGTTCATATGCGTTTATAACCCCTAAGCAAAAACGCGGGGTGTTATTAGAAGTTTGACGTGTCTGTGTGTATCTCTCTCTCTGTGTGTGTGTGTTTGTCTGTGGCATCGTAGCTCCCGTACAAATTATCCGATTTTGGTTTTTTTTTGTTTGAAAGGTGAATTAGTCGGGAGTGTTTTTTTTTTAGCTATACGCTTGGCTTATTTGGTGAAAATCGGTGTCTTTTTTAAATTTTAAATTTATTTTTCATGGTGGCTGATTTTCCACTAAAAATATTCGTGTTTCTTAGTCAAATAATTCAGTACGAACTTGATTATAATTTCAGAAATGCCGGGTATCCCGCGGGAGCGCAGGTGAGCGGCAGTGAGTTCGATGCCAGCCACTATGTTCCGGAGGCACCGAACGCGTTTACAAACGATGGCTTCATGGGGGACAACGGTACGTAGAATAGCATAGGAGATAGCATAACTACTTCTAGCATGGACTTTAGATAGATTTATAACCTCTTTATTATTCACACCAGAAATAACAAATCATCTGGCTTGCAGGAAATGTATCAGACTTACGGAGATAGTAAAATTCATTCACATTCACGTTCTACTTTCATTTTCACGTATTTTTATAAACTTTCAGGTAAATCCGGCTCAATGCCCGACCTCCGCCGGCACCTCGCTTCCCGCCAATCCAGCCACTACCCCCCGATACTGCAACCCCCACCTGCCTACTGGCAACACCTCGCCGACCGGCAATACGCCGCCAGCCTCCGAGGCTTCCCCAAACAATACCAACAACCACAGATGTACGGAACCTGGGTCGGACCGAGAACAGGACAAGAAAACCCTTACAAACGACGACATTCTATCGTCGGAGCGTTCACCGATGAGTATCCTAAAGGATACGACTTTGAAGATCGTATGGACTGCAAGAGTGAGATGGCGTACCCATATTACAGACCGTATGCGTACGATCCGCGAATGATGTATCCTCCTGATTACGATCCGAGGTTTTACCCAGACTTCAAGAGGGAAGATGCGGCGTACGGAGTTAATTTGTTGAGGCATGATTATCAGTTCGGATCGAGGGAAAGAGTGTTCTATAGCTTGAGGAATAGTCACACGTCTGTTGGCAACGAGTCTGATGATTTGACGAAATATAAGGATGTTGCGTTGTAAGCTTCTGACAAATCAATCTGCAATCGCCCACGGCTACGGTCAACTGGAGCAATTGCGTCTTTCGAGAATTACTGACAAACTCTTCACAAATTAGAATTAAAAGGTTTCAGAATTAAAAGGTGTAGATGGTGGCTAATTTGTGAAGGGTTTGTCAGTAATTATCTAAAGACGCAATTGCTCCACAGACGCATTTGCCCCAGTTGACCCTATATGGGCTACTTAGGCGTAATGATGGTTATAAAGGCGGTTCTTTGATGGCAAATTGTTCTTGAATACATTTGTTCACGACCACACAGCGGAAGTCCCGTGTTGCTTGAAGCCAAGGCTGTTGACGTCCTACCGTAAAGCCGGCTCCAAACTTCGAAAGTTTCTAAGCTTTTTGACCAATACGAACGGCGTATCGGCGCTTTCGCGGGCGTTAACAGCAATAGTGTGGAAGCGTAAATTGTACGGTCTTTGATAAATTACATTACGAGTAGGTACTCATCGTGTACGGTATATTGTAAATGTGTGCTATGCTATAATGAAATTATATACTTAATGTGTCCATAGGAATAAATTAAATATATTTATGTGAGCACCTAGTTCGGTACTTCAGTAAATTTAATTACGTATGATATGATAAAAAACTGGAGTTGTGAAATGGTGCATAGCATTCGATATGAAGATATTTACAAGGAATAACTATTACAATATTTGGGTGATAATTAGTCCTGTGAGAACCTATCTACTAAATAATACAGTGGGAGTGTTATGATTTTCTAGTTTAAGTTTTTAGGTGTTTACATAAACAATATTCTGATTTATGAAACGGTAATGTGTTTTGCGAGACGCACGCGCATTCGCCTTGATAAAGGCCGCCGAATGCGGTTGAAACTATAGTCGGAGTAATCCCCGTTTCATAAATCATAATGTGTGAAAACCACGTCAGTTTCTTAATAAAACAAGATTCTATTCGAAGACAGATAAAAATATACATACGAATAAACATAATATGCAGGACCTCCTTTTTTTGGAAGTCGTTTAAATTAAGAAGTTAAGAGTTTAATTAGAATTCTAATATAGTTATTTAGCCATACCACGTATTATTTTGTATTACCTAGGTTAAAGTACTTATTGTATTAAGTAAATGTATGTAGATTTTTAGGGTAGTTACCTAAATAACCAAAGGTGTAAATATACTTTTATCACTCTCTTTAAAATATGTACCTATGTAAGAAAAAGTCACTACTTTTTATAAAATGATTTTGAAATATTATGTTGTATTTTATTTTTCTGATGCACAATATATTTTAGATAGGCACCTACAGTACTGTAGTCTATTTTCACTACATACCCACGGAGTGGAAATGGCCGAAAAACTGAAAAGTTTGAAGCGATTATGGTTTTCAATTTTATACGGAAATACTATAGTAGCGCCACTTTTATCTGTACAAAAAAAAAAGTTGTACTTACTCTTCTCTCTATACTGAAAACTATAAAATTAACTCTCTTTACTGTAAACTACCACTAGCAAGGATAATAAAAGTAATACTAACATTTTCCTACAAATATTCAAAAAACCAAGGTCCAAAAATTTTTACGTTTTAATTATTTTAACAAGCACGGTTTAAATATCCCCGCGCAAAACGTTTCGTTTCACATTCTGCTACATCATTCAGTTTGCTCTAAGCTTCACATAATTATATTTACTTACTTAATCAAGAATAATAATAGTGTTAAAACATAAGTACCTATCATATTTTGGTAAATCTTTTTAATAAAATATTACTATAATTATCTGTTTTTATCATTTAGTTCATTTTCGATGGATCGAATAGTTAAAATGAATAAAGGAAACGAAACGCTAAAGCGTGTATTGCCATTCCATGAGAAACATTTTCCAAATGTTTTTGTGACATTTAGCGATCGTCACCGTAAAAGCTAATGAATACTAGGTTATTCAAAACATATTTATTATGTTTTTATATGAATTGCATTGCAACGCTTTAGCGTTCTTATATGCCTGAATTTTATTTTGAATCATTTACTTTAAAAAAAATTAAGGTAATAATTAGGCAGTCTGTATGTCACATTGTCACATAAGTCTTTTCTCAACGATTTTCCCAACCATTTTAATGAGTAAGAAGTGAAGAAATAGTCCCAGAAAATAGGGATTTTTCTTTCAACGCCTCTTCACAATCACACACACAGTTTGTTTTCCAATTTCATTCTAAACAGGTTGTTGTGTTGTATTTCATCACACAATTTTACACCTAAAAACGGAGTCGCCAAGGCTCATAATTCCCTACACAAATAAATGTCAACGTAGTCTTTCGTGTCAAATGAATGAGCACTGTGTTCTATAGCTGTCATTTGTGGAACCAATCAGCCGGCTTGCGTTGCGTCTTTTTATCTTCTCTCTCTTCTTGGCACACTATTTCGATCTCTTTTTTTCATGTCAGTAAAATAATCGTGTTTTTTGTGACCGAACTTCATCTTCACTGAAGTAAAACAAAGTTTTTGAGACCGAAACTATTCTAAAACTAACTTTATTTATCGTAAAAGTAGCATAAAGTGCCTAGTGTTGTAGTTATTAGTGAAACATTGGTGCGAAAAAAGTTTTAAACATGGTTTTTGTATAACTGTATAGTTCGGGATCGTTTCGTGTAGGTGTCTCGAAGTACAGACAGTCTCTCAATATCATATCGTGTGAAAGTGTTTTCGCATAAAATTCGGATCCCATTGTTCTGTTTCCTGTTGTCTTGGGAATACTTTTGCGTAAGACGCTTTTGCAATGTGTTGAGAATAACAAACTAGGACTAAAGGTGTTTGGTAAGTATAATTGTTACATACAAAAATCACACATAACTTTGCAGTCTGGATTTGAACTGCGAGCTATATTTATATACTTTAAAAGCTGAGCTTGGAACTAACAGTAGAGTAAAATAAGTCCTTTTGCACGAATACGATGCATGAAAACCAAAATTAGTTACCCATTGTCATATTCTTCATAATTTTTGTTACTCTGTGTAAATTTTGCTGTTAGTTCCGTTGGTGTGGAGTACCTACAATCATAAGTTTTCGGAATATTAGAATAACAATGGTAATTAGGAATCGGAAATTATTGAGCTCCAATAGTTACACATTACAGATCTTGGAGGTATCGGTTTATATACATATAGGATATTAATTCAATCACCAAATCCCATGTTTTCAAATTATAAGTACCTACCTACTTAATACACAACAAAATATGAATTGTCTATAGCACTGTGTTTATAGTTCTTACTTTAACCCGTCACATTTAAATACCTCAGACCCATGCACAAACTTGGTTCTCCAATTCTTGACAAGATTTAGACTAAAGAACACTAACAAAAACTAAAGTTGCAAGGGCAGGATCTCTGTCTCTTGTGGGGCTCATAACCGGTCGTTGCAACTTGAATAATCACTTATATAAAATAGGAGCCACGGACAGTTCACTGTGTCGTAGCTGCATGAAAGAGAAATAAACTGTAGTGCATGTGCTGTGGCACTGTGAAGCCACAGAAGAAATTAGAATCGCTACAGGTTTGCATGAGGCATCATTGCATTTTTCATCTACATCAACGCAACAGCTAGGCTGCTTTTTATCTTCATTCTGCACACTACCATCTGCGCCATTGGAGCAACTTTGCCAGCACCTCAGAGCCTCACTCCGGTATTTCAAGGAGTTGGGATGGCTCGGGTAGGTGCTGGCAGGGGGAAATGCACAATACACCCCAAGCGTGCCGTCAGTGCAGGACTTACCACCCCCATCTCAAATAAGAAGTGCTGCGCTAACAAAGTTAATTGATTGAATGAAACTAGGACTCAGGGTCTACTAGGACATCTCAAAACTTGTTTGTTCAACAATAACTTGAGCTTTGTTGATTCAATCTTCATGACATTTTGCAGGCAAGTAATTCATGCACATATTATTTTTGAGTTCAATTATGAGCAAAATCAGAAGTTATGTAGATATGCAAGATTTCCTTCAAGACAAACTATTAGCTAGTTAGTTATAGATTTTAGAATTTAGCTCAGATATTTCAGTGCTGACCCAATATCTATTTTAGAACCTAAGTAAGTATTTTGTATGTTTCAGCCCGGCAGCAGTAGCAGCCATGATGAATGTGCCATCTCAGGAGAATGCTGCACTTTTATCCTCAGGTATGTTATTGAGCTATTCAACTTCAACTCTTAGTTTATGGCTCTTGACACTTCTCTACTCCGCCATTGTTACATTGGATAGACTATCAAACACAAAGAATTTGGACAGTAAAAAATATTTTTGCCTGCTCGATATGAGATGCAAAGTTTTTTTTATTCAGTAGTGTGTTTTAGATTAGATGTTAAATTGTATAGGCCCAAGTTGTTTGTCCGTTATCAGCTGTCAAGTTATGTCAAAGTTGAAAAACAACTAAATCGCTAAGCATTCGGTGTACTTATATTATAGCTTATAGCTATGACGAAGATACCTATATTATAAGCTATTTTTTGCTTGGTCCTGTAGGACAGTGTGCACTCGCAAGACGCAGCTAGTGTGCAATAAATTAGATGTTTAGACATCTAAAAAACCATCTGATTATAAACCAGCAATTTAGAAAGGTGTTTTAAGTAATCAAGATTCAAACCCAACAAACTGGGTCAAGCCACATAAAAACCCTGGGAAAACTGTATTAGCACCGTCTTACCACAATGGAGGTTGTTTTGTGCTGTTGTAAAAACTACATGTATAGCATTCCACTATAGGGCTGTCAACAAAAAAGATAGTTTATTTTACCTATCAGACCTACTTGCAGAAGCTTGGGTTATCTTTCTACCTCTGAGTTATCATCTTGCGTCACTAAGAGTTAGAAGTTAATACCCTAAGTTATTTTTTATAACAATTTTTTTATTTTAATGTACAGTTAGTTACTTAATTGTTACACCCTATATTAGGGTGATATTTAAAAAAATATATACATAACTTACCTTCTTGCAAAATGAGTCAGCAATATTCAGTCCCAAATGTGACAGGGGTTGAGTCTGTCGCCACACACCAGGCTCCAGTCATGTAGCAGATGACATTCAATACGCACATATGTTCACACAATGAACATATGTGCGTATAGTAACATACTTCAGACACGGCGGGAACTGCGCGGTAGTAGCATTGTTGTCCTTGTTATTACTGCGCATTAGACAAGGGCAACAATACTACTACCGCGCGGTTCTCAGGCTATACAAACATTTATTGGTAAGCGCTAGTTCAGAGATGTCGGGAACCGCGCGGTAGTAGTATTGTTGTCCTTGTTATTACTGCGCATTAGACAAGGACAACAATACTACTACCGCGCGGTTCTTAGGCTATACCAACATTTATTGGTAAGCGCTAGTTCAGAGACGGCGGGAACCGCTCGGCAGTAGTATTGTTGTCCTTGTCTAATGCGCAGTAATAACAAGGACAACAATACTACTACCGCGTGGTTCCCGCCGTGTCTGAACTAGCGCTTACCAATAAATGTTTGTATAGCCCGGGAATAGTCATAGTGTTTTGTCTCTTTCTTTCTTTTACATTTTTAACTCCATCGAATAAGACAAAACACTGTGTTCAAAGGTTTACTTTTACTTTTAGGTATAAAGTACAACTTAGTATATGATTAATAACTACGATAGAGGTAGATTAATTCTACATCTTCAAGAAGGCTTCTTTTACAAGTCGAGATGTTTTTGTCATTGTCTCTCTCGTTTTAAAAGTCATAGGAGTGAGTGAAATAGAAACATCTCGCGCGTCACGAATAGGGTGCCTGCGCAGAGTCGAACCGTAATGGAGTGTTCATACGATGGACGTCTCCCGCAGTCAATTCTGAGGATCATACCACGTATTTTTATCTCATTCTTTTTGCATAGAAATTTCAATGTCATCTGCTATATAACTGGAGCCCGGTGTGGGGTGATAGACTCGCCCCCTGTCACATTTGGGACTGAATATCGTCGGCAAAGTGTGGGTGTTGTAATACGCCAGCCACTTCGGGGGAAAAGCGTGACGATCCTTACTAATGTTATAGATGGGAAAGTGAGTTTGATCGTTTGTTTGTTTGTAACGCTTTCACGCCCTAACTAATTAACCGATCATCATAAAATGTTGCATACACGTTGTCTGGGGTGCAGAAAAAGACATAGGGTAATTTTTATCCCGAAAAAATAAACGGTTCCTGTGGGACCGCGGGGGAAACCGCGGGGCGCAGCTAGTATGTTATATTCTATTGCAAAGGCAGAACCATATCATGGCATTCCCCAGCTGAAACTAAACGGTACTTTACGGTACCAAGTTAAAAAACTTCACAACATTCTTAAAACTTTATCTTTTAAAATAAAATCAAAACTGAGTTCCGTTATAAGGGTTGAATAAAAACAATTAGACCAACCTGTAATTACATAATTATATCCTTTCAAATAAAAAAATAGTTTTCCAAAACGGCTTACAAATGACAGAGTTGTTCGGCAACAAACATTTAAAGACAACAACAGAATTGAAAATCTTTTCGTTTTTTGAAGCCGGTTAAAAATATATTATAAACTAGCTGCGCCAGCGGTTTCACCCGCAGTTAAAAAGTATCCTATGTGCTATTCTAGACTAAAATCTATATCTGTGCCAAATTTCATCCAGATCTGTTCAGCCGTTCTGGCGTGAAAGATTAACAAACATCCATCCATCCATGCTTACAAACTTTCGCCTTTATAATATTAAGTAGGATTCCATCCAAAGGTTGTCTGGTAGAGATCGCTCTTAAGCGATAAGACCGTCCATTGCGCCTTTATTTTTGAGTGTTTAGTTTAGATTCATTTGTATTTGGTGTCAATAAAGAGTTTTTGTATTGTATTGTACATACGCAAGAAGAAGGGTTATGTTTTTCGCGTGTATGTATGTATGGGGCACGGTATGTTCTTTGGCACGCCTCACAGTGCGTAATTTTCATAATCTAGATGGACAAAAGTCAAATTCTACACTAGTCTACGCATTTAAAATAGTTATTTATACTCAAAGAACACAAAGCGTATTACGTGTCACTACGGTTTATTTTCCAAGAACTTTCCCCACACACTAGAAAAATGGTCAGAATAAGCGGGTGTTTCGGGATGTAGTCCGGTGTAACCGTTCCGAAGACGGGTCTGAGCAGTAGCGCACTTGTAGCGCCTTACTCAACTGCCGTCTTTGTACTTCTTCACTCTACAAAACTTCAAGGCTAGAGTGAATAAGTACCTTATAGGTCGTCGTGCTCCATCTTAGACCACAACGTCGCTTAACATCAGGCGAGCTGGTGGTCAAACGCCGACCTATTATGCATAAAAAAAATTTTAAAAAAAACCTGAGTTTCGTCGACCGAGCTATCCATCCATTCTTACAAACTTTTGTGTTTATAATATTTAGTAGGATAGGACTAGTTAGTGGCTCTACAAGCTGTAGACGTCGCGTTGATGTCCTCCTCTACAAATCGCATTCCCCTACCGATTCTGGTAAAATTTTGTAAGCAGGTTCTTCGATAATTATTTATCTAGATTTTTTTTTCCCGAAACATGACAAAAAATCTACACAATTATTGAACTAGCTCACAAACACATTTTAAGAGCCGGTTAAGAAATGCCACCTGTAGAGGAAGACAGAGATCCGGACAGAAATCCGGACAGAATTCGGACATACGAAAGTATTTTTGTCGAAGCTGAAGCATAGACGCTTCTCTCGCTAACGTTTCGTTATCTCCACATACGAGTATATCTACTAGCTGTTTTGCCCGCGGCTTCGCTCACGTTTTATAGCCTATGTCATTTAGGAATAATGGAGCTTTCTAATGGTGAAAGAATTTTTGAAATCGGACCAGCAGTTTTTGAGTTAATTCGTTACAAACATACATACAAATCTTTCCTCTTTATAATATTAGTATAGATATATCGATTTGCTTCGTAGACTAACTTCTAATATTAATAGTCAATAGTAAGTACAGCTTTCTCCAAAGGAAACCTTTGAGTCCCCATCAATCAAGTTGCTCGAAAATTGCTGCCGAAATCCGGATAATCCATCCGGTGACGTCGCGACACTCCATCAAAACAGAACTTAATTCGAATTCGGCTTTTCCTCGTCACTGCATCGAGTTACCTGAGTACCTCCCATGGAAGGCTTCATAGGATCGATCCCGCGCAGGCGCCTTCGCCGCTCGCCCGTACAAAGGCTAGGAGCTCCTTCACCGCCTGCCATGTCAAAATAATACACGGATTTCGCGATTACCACACGCGACCCACGAAGTTACCATCAGCCACCATCAGTAAAAAACACTCCTTTTAACCATCATGCCAACTCTTTCCTTTAATCGCATTCGTTTTTCCAACCTCGTAAAGTAAAGATCTGTTTCGATCGATCGTGATTTGTTTTTTTTTGTTTTTTACACATTTGCCATGAATCTCTTGTGAATTTGTGTGTGTTCATTGAATTTGTTGAGTGGGAAAATGTAGTCTAAGACTGTGGAGGTAAGTTTAAACTTGTAGATTCTTACTTGTTGCGCTCGGTTTTTAAGTCTGGTTACGTAATGCGTCATTATAAAGTTAGTGTGTCTGCATTATTAATGGCTCTGAATAGATGAAATTTTTAGGCCCTCATTGCTGTAAAATTTTCAAGAGGGTTCGATGTTCGTTTCAAAATAACCTTGGAACAACCCTATAATGTGTTCATGACGAAAAAGGAGTATAATTGTGTTTTCAAAAAAATATGTGTGTGCGTTTCTGTGTACAGTTTTTTAGAGTCCTTTTTTATCTCAGGTGGCATAGGCAACCATGTTTAAGCTGAGTTATTTTTACTAAATCACGCTTTTGTATTAGCCTTTAAATTGACTACACTCGATGGACCTACTGGTTAAAAAAACATCTGCACGCTGCTCCATGTTGGGCGACACTTAACGTAAAATATTTTTTACAACCTTTTTGTTCTAAAAGGTGGACATTCAGCTTTTAGGGATGTCATACCATGCTATTATACAGTCCTCTCGTTTCTTCACCCAAAGCAATGAACTCGTAATTGCTTAATTTTTGAAGTTTTGTAGAGGTTAATTATCTTGAATGAACACACCCTCTTACTCAGAAACTTTTGAAATGCTAATTTATGTAATAAGACATGACAAGTGACGAAAAATAACATGCGTGAAAATAAGACTGTAAATTTTAGCAATAGTAAGAATTAATTCGAAGGCTAAGTAGGTTAATTCGTAGAGTTTTGATTTTCAATACAAAAAAGAACAGGTATAGGACCTGTTCTTTTTTGAAACAACTAGCACCTGTACTAAGCATGTAAAAACAAGCTGTAAAGCATGTCTACTAATGAATACGACAAAAGAAATAGACTGTTTTGACAAGGTTTTCAACATACAAAAACATTGTTTCCAAAGATGACTCCAACTCAGTTGTGACCTTCCAAAAATCACCGGTGGTTAAACTCCTCACGATTCATGACGTTATACCGACCAGCTCTATTAAATAACATTCAATAGAGCTCATTTTCATTAGACTCGTAACTGCTCTGACCTTTACTGCCGTAGTAGTTCAGTAAATCTTTTTATTGGCTCTTAAAAGATTATCGTGGAACCTACATGTCGCTTTTATTGGTCATCTATGTCGTGTCATGCGCAAATTAGGTTTAGGATTTCTTCGGACTAACCTAATTTAACTTAGGGAAAACATTTATGAATTCCACCACTGGCCCCGGGGTGGGCAGGGTGCATATGTGGGAATCCTGTATGAGCCTACCCACTAAAAGCCTAGGGTGTTCCATCTTGGCGCTTAATCTTAAGCTTAATCTTTTGGGGCTTCAGGAACTTTTTTGCATTCTACCGTCTCCCCGACAGCACTAGCACCTTCGAGCTCCCTCCCCTTCTCGAGCTTGAGCTCGTCCTCTTGATGATGATGTGTCGAACACCTGACACATCGTCATTCGTCATCATCCAGAGGTAGCCATGATCTAACCTAACAGCACCGAATTCCAGGAGGTACGATAAGGAAGGAAAGGGAAGGAAGAAGCGGGGTCGATACAAAAGATTAAGTCAATTATCGCTTAGGTCCAAGACATGTGGCCCAAAATGTCCACAGTTTGTAAATAGGGTAATGGACCAAATACACGGTTTAATGGTCAGTAGAGAGTATAGCGGCAAATGGTCTGTCTTTACAAAGAGAAAATCATTATTCTAGCTTCTTGAATATCAAATGGGTACCCGGCCTCAGCGCTCGTGACATCGTAGGGTAGCTCATTATTTCAGTAATGATACTGACATGATGAGCCACTACGAAGCCACGACCAAGACCATTAGACCGAACGATTCGGTTAGACTTCGGATGGATGACCGAAGCTGGCATTTACACCTGAGCGCTGCCATTCGATTTAAAGTTCCTGTTCTTTGCCCCACAGCAACAATTATAAATCCTTCACCTTTAGGCAGCCTAAAATCTGACTAAGATCAGCCACTCAGCTTATACGAGCTTATTCTTTTAAACACATCAAGTCATCAGCAAGCCCGAGGCGAATCTTTCAACAATTGTAGCGGATCGAAAACAAGGTCTTACACAAACAGCACACAGCACCTCACCCATACTAAATGATATTCGCAAACAAATAAGCTAATTAAATATGTACACCTATCAGTTGATAATATTAACCAAGTCGAGCGGCTTTAAATTATATTTGGCGATAGGGTTGTCACACGTTCTTACTTGACTGCGCAAGAAGGAGTGTTAAATTTTCGAATATGTATTTATGTCTATAAGAGGTTTCTTTGGCACGCCCTACAGCCCAAACAGCTTGATGGATTTTGACATGTGAGGTGGCATTTGAATCGTCTTTATAGTGGGAGTGACATAGGGTGACATAGGTGGGAGTAACATTTTGCAGCCGGGTTTTTGTTTACGTTTTAATAATGTTATTTGTTCGACTTTTCATGCAAATTCCGATACTTGTCAATTCTTATTTATCATTTTGTAAGTTACAGAGCTGGGGTTATTTTTGTCTCTTTTCATTTCTTTAAGTAAGGAATGGATAGCAGAAACAATAAAAATAGAACTGTCAAAACATACAGACACAGGTTAAACTTACCCAGACCGATAATTTAATCCAATTAAAATAAATTTACGAGTAACATTGTTTTTAATCAATTTTTTTTTGGTTGGATGAGTTTTAGTCTTCTACAAAATTATTAGCTATTTTTGACGTGTTTATTTTAGCCCAGGTAAAAAAAATATCATGGTCTTCTCTGATCTTCAAAAAGTACGAATGTAGAGTTGGGCAGAAATTTTCGCTCGTTGCCAAATATAATCCTAACTAATATTATACATGTAAAAGTGATTATGAATGACATTAAAAATACAATACATAAAATGTCAACACAAAAACCGAACTTAACCGAAAAACAACTAGAAGAACTTCATAAATTTTCTTTTCAACATTACAACTTTACTTTTTTTTCAAAGTCAAAGTCAAAATGTTTTTATTCAATTTGTGTGATTTTCAACCCTAGTTACTTTGTACATGAAACAAAATATCGTACACCTGCCGATTTGTCCCGCTAGGTTTAACTTTCATGCCAATTTGCTAATGCGATACGGATCTTTTTGCAGTCTTGTGTAGCAACGCCTTAGTAATGCGTATGTAAAGGTCACTACACACGTTCAGTTCTACCTTCTTTTCCAGCTGATGTGACATGAAAATACGGCCTGGATTACGTCCTTTAGGTTAGGTACATACGACGGTATTTATGAGCGACCGAAGCTAAATCAGGCTCAAGTTTTAAGGAACCGATTGTTACCGAAAATACTGCATATACGAGTAACTTTACTCACATACATATCGTCACGTCTTTCTCCCGAAGGAGCTGGCAGATGTGTAATACAACACCCTCACTTCGCCGGACGATATTCAGTCCCAAATGTGACAAGGGGCGAGCCTTTCGCCATACACCGGGCTCCAGTCATGAGGCAGATGACACACAATACGCACATATGCTCACACAATGAACAAATTGGTGCGTGCCGTCGGCTGGGTTCGAACCCGCTCCCTCTGGCTTGAGAGGCGGGCCTTCTCCCAACTAAGCTGCCATCGCTTGCACAACAACAAATACTAAAAAACAGAATCAAATAAATATTTAAGCTCCCTTCCATACAACAAACGTGTTTTTTTTCCTGTTTTTATAGATAGTAATGGTCCGACTCGCACTTGACCAATTAAAAAAAAATCGTATGTATGCTGCTCCCTACTAATATTATAAACGCGAAAGTTTGTAAGAATGGATGGATGGATGGATGTTTGTTACTCTTTCACGCCAGAACGGCTGAACAGATCTGGATGATATTTGGCCCAGAAATAGATTATAGTCTAGAATAGCACATAGGATACTTTTTAACCGAGGGTGAAACCGCGGGGCGCAGCTATTCGCAAATATCGCAACCAAAATGTAAAAGTGTAATGGACGGAACTGCGCACGGATTGTTTACCAACCCAAGCTATTGTTTACTAAGACGGACTGTCTCGGATTGCCGCAAGGATGAGATAAGACAAGGGTAGGACAGTCGCGTCTTGGGCTATTATCGCTGTCGAGGATCTCGTTATCGGTATTCATGCCTTCTGGGCTGAAAGGGATGGAATCACTTAATGCGTGGGTGGACAGAGATACAAGTGCTTTGTACTCTATGGACGTGGCGTTCCTTGTGTACCTTATGTAGGAGACGCTAGACGCCTAGTTGGGCGCCTAGTCTCTTGAACAGCTTTGATCCTGCAAGCAACATTATTAAAAGAAAAACAAAAACCCGGCTGCAAAATGTTGTACCCTATGTCACTTTTACTATCAAGACGATTCAAATGACACCTCACATGTCGAAATCCATCAAGCTGTATAGGCCGTTGGGTGAGTCAAAAAAACCTCATACATTATATACCTACATACTTACATAAAATACACAATACATATATGATTTTACTAGCTGCGCCCCGCGGTTTCACCCGCGGTTAAAAAGTATCCTATGTGCTATTCTAGACTATAATCTATCTCTGTGCCAACTTTCATTCGGATCTGTTCAGCTGTTCTGGCGTGAAAGAGTAACAAAGAGTAACATCATCCATCCATCCATCCATCCATCCATCCATGCTTACAAACTTTCGCCTTTATAATATTAGTAGGAAGTAGGATTCCATGCAAAGGTTGTCTGGAAGAGATCGCTCTTAAGCGATAAGACCGTCCATTGCGCCTTTATTTTTGAGTGTTTAGTTTAGATTTATTTGTATTTGGTGTCAATAAAGAGTTTTTGTATTGTATTGTACATACGCAAGAAGAAGGGTTATGTTTTTCGCGTGCATGTATATGCATTATATTCTGATTCCCTACACGTGGTCCCCGGGTAGTGCTAACCGGGTAGCAAACTCTGGTGGGAGGCTTCGGCCGTGGCTAGTTACCACCCACCGGACCAAGCCATGCCGTGAAATTACCTAGTCGTGTTTTGGGATGTAGTCCGATGTAACCGTTCCGAAGACGGGTCTGAGCAGTAGCGCACTTGTAGCGCCTCACTCAACTGCCGTCTTTGTATTTTTTCACTCACTTTGTAGAGACAAAACTTCAAGGCTAGAGTGAATAAGTACCTTATAGGTCGTCGTGCTCCATCTTAGACCACAACGTCGCTTAACATCAGGCGAGTTAGTGGTCAAACGCCGACCTATTCTACATAATTAAAAAAAAAAAAATGTATGTATGGGGTTTCTTTGGCACGCCGCCGTACAGCCTAAACAGCTTGATGGATTTCGACATGTGGGGTGTCATTTGAAACGTCTTGAAAGTAGAAGTGACGTAGGGTACAACATTTTGCTGCCGGGTTTCTTGTTTTTCTTTTAATAATGTTACTTTTTCTTATAGAAAATACAAGCAAAAGGTGATTTTAAAATATTCCTTACACCCTACATCCCAAATCCGTAGTTCCACTTAGAAAAAACATCTGAAAATCTGAGTGTTCCCCGATAATGCTTATCTTACGCGATCACTCACGGTTTACTGATTGCAGTATGAAATATAACACCCGAAAACATCGTTATCTGATACCGCATTCACTTTCCCACAAGAAAACTATTACATTCTTAACATGGTCTGGCATTCCTACATTTAGAAGAAGAATCTTCATCGTAAAAGTTCCCTTAAGGTGCATAGTATGGTACTGCAGCTGTCTCGCTCGCTCGCGACACTGTTGTATATTAGACAAGCTGCGCCCCGCGGTTTCACCCGCGGTTAAAAAGTATCCTATATGCTATGCTATTCTAGACTATAATCTTTGTGCCAAATTTCATCCAGATCTGTTCAGCCGTTCTAGCGTGAAAGAGTAACAAACATCCATCCATCCATTCTTACAAACTTTTCGCGTTTATAATATTAGTTAGTAGGATATACAATTATAGAATGTATTTTTGATAAATTTGCGTCTATCAATGCATTGAAAACAGTATTACAAAGAATTCAGAATAATTTTCATGTTAATATATATAGTTTTTACTTAGAAAATCGTAACCATGTTAAAAATACGTGTTTACGTTTCTCTGAGTACTCATTGTAAATATCGGCATGACAATTATTCTGAATACTTTGAATACTGTTTTCAATGCATTGGTAGAGGCAAATTTGTCAAAAATACATCCTATAATTTTACAAGTAATATAATAGTGTCGCGAGCGAGCAAGACAGCTGCTGTGCCTTACCATACACCTTAATATTTAAAAATAGCTGCGCTCTGCGGTTTCACCCGCGGTCCCTCAGGTATAGTAAATATTTTAGGGATGAATAGTACCTTTACCCTGTATCCTTTATGTAACCTGGATAATGTGTTAGCAAAATTTCATGATGCTTGGTATGTAGTCAACGCTTCCAAGCGTCACAAACAAACAAACTCACTTTCGCATTTGTAATATTAGTTTACAGTAATGGAAACTATAATCCCGATCCAATTTTATATTTTTCAAAATTCATAAAATTATTAACATTCATAGTTTATTGTGGATGAACAGGGGGGTGCAGCTAAGCTCAGCCGATGCTTAACTGAACCGTTGATGTTGCGTTTGTCATTAAATAAATGGATGGGGAACGGCTCAGTATCACTAATGTCTCACAAACGTACCATCAAGACCACCGGTGACACGTTTGGGAAACGTTAGTGATACTGAGTCGTTCCCCGTCCGATTTTTTATGACAAACGCAACATCAACGTCCCCCTGATAGAGCGTTGTCTATCATCATCATCATCATCCTTCATAATTAGCACTCCGTAATCGCCTACTGCCTGATCATGGGTCTGTCTTCTTGCACGTCCCTCATCCAGGTCCTGTGCGAATCTCGTCCAAGTTCGACTTACGATATTTGCAATATCGTAGATCCAACGAGCTGGGGCTCTAGACAAGTTGCAATAGCTTTCAAGCGCTCGAACATTGTCGGATTCTGCTGATTGGACGAGCTGAAAATATGGTCACGTGACAGTTTTAAAGCTCGTATTTCGTCGAACCAGCAGCTGACGTTTGAGCGTTAGTGATATTAGAAACAGCATCGCTTATAAGCTACTGCGACTTGTCTACGGCCTCTGGAGTCGACCAACGGTTCGTTAAGAAGAAAGGTGCACAAAAGCAATCGTGCATTCTTTTAAAACGCTAAGAATAAAATCATTTAAAATTACAAAACTAAATCGAATTAAATAAACAATGTTTGGTTTTTCTGTTGATAAATTTTAAAAACCGGTCGAGCGATTTCGATCAAATTTAAATGTGGTGTCATTAGAAGCTATAAGCCTGGAAAAAGGATTTACCAAATCGGTAGGTACAGGTGTCTTGGTAATGTCTTGAGTAATCGGGGAACAAAAGATTCCGACGAATTGACAACCTCCTCCTTTTTGAAGTCGGTTAAAAATCTCTAAGAATATTGATGGAATTTTAAGGTTGTTTCGAGCTAAAATTAGGTTTCCAAAATATTCAGGTCATCGTGAGATTAGGTCCCGATCATGACCTGTCTCTAAATAGCTCTAACAGTTCGGTCGAAACTTGGAATCTAGTTTAAGTCCATTCTGGTACTTATGGCCGATTGAATAGGTTTCTAAATGGTAGCTTTGCCTTATGTGAAGGTAATGGGCAGCAGCTGGTGACCATTTCGAGTTTAAGGCTCGGTCATTCAACGATTATCTAGCCAAACAAACGTTTACGTAACCCGCTTTATTTAGAGTTGAAAATCGTAAATCATATTTGATGGTAAAATGAGATCGGCGCCTAGAAATACATTTTTTTGCCGTTTTTATTGGAATTGAACGTAACAAGAACACAAATAAAATGTTGCTCGGTTAAACTTTAGGAAACTAATATGGCTATTTAATAATCGAAAAAAAATGTGGTGTAATCGCTGAAAATTTAGAGAACTACGTTTCGATAGTTTTTGTAAGGAGATACTTTTTTTGATTATTTTTTTCCAAAATTAGAATGATTTTCAAAATTGTACTTCGGTTAAACTTTAGTTGGTTGTTTCTTTTATACCAGCTGTATTTTTGTACCTGATCATCATAATTCTTCATATAAAACTAGGCGCAAAAAAGTACTTGTTTTTGGTAATTTCGTGCGATACTGGATCTTAAGTTATGACCCACCCACGTTGCGATACTTGAAAGATTTAAAATTACTCCGTAAAGAAGACGTTAGGAGGCGAAATTCACAATATACCCTAAGCTGACATCAATGTGAGACTTATCGCTCACAAATCGCGTTAGAAGCTTACGTTCGTTCCGTTTACTTACAACGAGGAAAATTGTAGAGTTATTCAAATATTGTTACATAAAATATTGAAGCAATGAAACTAGTTAGTCTTAACCAAACGATCAAAAACGGGAGCAGGTGCGATAAATACAGCTGGTAGAAGAAACAACCAACTTAAGTTTAACCGAAGGACAATTTCGGAAATCATTCTCATTTTGGAAAAAAAATCACAAAAAGTATCTTCTTACAAAAACTATAGGAACGTAGTTCTCTAAAGTTACAGGGATTACACCACTTCTTTTTCGATTATTAAATATCCAGATTAGTTCTCTAAAGTTTAACAGAGCAACTTATTCTTATTACGATGAATACCAATAAAAACGGCAAAAATGTATTTCTAGGCGCCGATCTCATTAAATCATCAAATATGATTTACGATTTCAACTCTAATTAAGCGGGTTACGTAAACGCATGTGTGGGTAGATAATACTGGAATGAGCGAGCCTTAAGTATTAGTGCTGCTATAGATATATAAAGATGACTACTCATAGTATACTCGTACTGCGCACGAAGCGCTTTCAAAACTCCTTCCTAATCAGACCTGCCAAGGAGTGGAACGCGCTTCTTGCCTTGGTGTTCCCCAGCAATAGATACAACCTGGGTCTCTTCAAGATAAGAGTGAGACGGCACCTCATGGGCAAGCGTGCTCCATCTTAGACCACATCGTCACGTTCAATTATAAAAAAAAATAGAGCTATCCGTTTCTGGTATAGCTACTCTGTAAGTGATGCAGTAATGCAGGCCCCCTTGACCATGACATCTTATTAAAGTCAAAGTCAAAATGTTTTTATTCAATTTAGGTATCAAAGATACACTTATGAACGTCAAAGTTATTTAAATAGACTCGACTACCTTGTTCGGATAAAGAGCCTCTACCCATGACATCTTATTAAAGTCAAAGTCAAAATGTTTTTATTCAATTTAGGTATCAAAGATACACTTATGAACGTCAAAGTTATTTAAATAGACTCGACTCCCTTGTTCGAATAAAGAGCCTCCACTCAGAAGAACAGGCAAGAAACTGAGGGGCATTATTTTTTCAAATCCTACTAATATTATAAACGCGAAAGTTTGTAAGAATGGATGGATGAATGTTTGTTACTCTTTCACGCCAGAACGGCTGAACAGACATGGATGAAATTTGGCACAGAGATAGATTATAGTCTAGAATAGCACATAGGATACTTTTTAACTGCGGGTGAAACTGCGGGGCGCAGCTAGTAATAAATAAATTATAGTCTCACAAATGTTGGCTTACAACTAGGTACTATCTATAAATACTAGTGGCTACTTGGCGGAAGTGGAAGCCTCCAGACATCTTTGTTTTCTAAATAATTCTTAACGTTATAATACCCTCTTTTCATTGATATGTTAGTTACGTTTTCTTTCCGACGCTGTCCGACCATCATGGCTATAAGATGTCATGACTTAAATTTTGTAATGTTTTAAGTAATTGCATTTTATAATGTTTTACGTAATTGCGTTTTATATTGTTTGACATTTTATTTATTATTATCGTTGACTTGTGAGGATATTTTTTTTGAATTATTTTATTTTGCACTTATTTGAATTAAAAAAAAAAATACAGGTATTTTGTAATTTTTCACTGTTTTATTTAAATTCCATTTTATTACTTATAAGTATGTAAATTATTAGTTAATAATTTTAAAAATAAATTATTTCGCTTTTAAGTCCTATGCATGCCGTCTCCATTTTTAATTATTGTGACATTTTTTTTTAAAGTAATGTTTTAATCATGTTCTAGTGTACACAATGTTAACATACATACACAATGTTATTTGTGAATGTATGTTAGTCTGTAAGGTATTTCTTTGCAATGGGCCTCTCTGAAATAAATGAATTATTATTATTTACGTAACTATTGTATCTCTCGAAATATTATTATTATTCCAAGATATTTATTTGCCTTCTTAATTTCTAAGTTTTTTACAATAAATGAATATAAAAAACAAATACTATAAAAAACTTAAAAACTAGGGTGCCGCCGGCAGCGGGGCGAGGCCCAAGCTACCGGTGGTTAGGGCTGCAGAGTGAGGAACCTCCTGACAATACGGCACGTGTCTAGGATCACTGCCTTTTGTATCTGGCCCTTGATCCAACCGTCTAACGAGAGCCTCTTGAGATGTTGGTCGAGGCTCTTCGCTATGAGACCGTTCACCATGACGACTATCGGGACAATGATCGTCGAGTCAACATTATTATTATTATGGACAAATAAATAAATATATAAATGGCAGGCCCCCAGAATATAGCTAACCCATCGGCTTAACAATTTACAAACGCATTACATAGTCATATTATCTGTATATTATCTACAGTGGTTAGTATACGCGTGTCATTGGGTTGAAAGTATCAATATTATGAATGCACTAGCGACTTGCTTGGCTTTGCACAGTACTTGTAAATCATCCGGAAGAAATTATCTGAATGATAGTGAAAACCGCATCAAAATCCGTTGTGTGGTTTAGAAGATATTAGCCGGTATACAGACCCAGAAAGCGACTTTTTTTAACCGACTTCCAAAAAGGAGGAGGGTCAATTCGACTGTATGTTTTTTGTATGTATGTTACGTGATTGCTCCGCAATTTTGAATATACTGTAGAGGTGGTTCCATATAAATTTTATCAAATCGGCCAAGCAGTTTTTGAAATATCAACAAAAGTCCAAAAATTGTTTACATGGATGACGGGAACTCGGTTTCTTAAACTTTGGTTTTAAAATTATACTTACACTGTGTAGAGCAGAAGAGATATTTTTTATAAACACCTATTTTTTTTTCGTGTTGATAGTTTAATGTAACCCTTGAGTGTGACAAACATTACGCTAAGTCTAACTATAATAGTTACCTCTATAATGTTGCCTGATGTTAAACTGTCACACAATTAACAGTACCTAGCTTAATCACCTATCCCATGACCTAATTCTCTAATCAACACATTAAAACTTAATACGAGACCTTTTCGAACAAAATAAACGGCATTATCAATTTAATTGTACGTTTCGTGCTGAATTAACATGTAGTCGCGTCGGAGAATTTTAATTTGTCCCAGGGACGTACCGAATTCGATAAAGGGGTTAACCTTCGGGACTTTTGAGTGTTAATTATTTTTGTCTTTTATTAATATAGTAAAGTAGACAATGGATTAAATAGGCTGGGATCCTGGGACAGACTATATAATTAACTAATGGTGAAAATAATGTTAGAATGACATAATGCGTGTGTATTAATTGATTATGCTGCTATTGTAATGAATGATCTAAGTATTCATTAGTTAATTTAAGAGTTTTTAATCGATTTTTTTGGTGTACAAATGTCTTCTATTTCCGTCAGCCGTTCTGGCGTGATTGAGTAACAAACACTGATAAATCCATCCATACTTTCGCATTTATAATTAGTGAGATTGTATATACGAGTGGGATAAATTACCTAGTACATTTAACAAACAAGTAACATTATTAAAAGAAAAATAAAAAATCCGACAGCAAAATATTGTACCTTATATGTCCCTTCCACTATCAAGACGATTTAAATGACACCTCACATGTCGAAATCCATCAAGCTGCTTAGGCTTTAGAGCGTACCAAAGAAACCTCATACATACCTACATACATACACTCGAAAAACATAACTCTCCTTCTAGCGCGGTCGGGTAAAAACCCGCCCACTTTTCTAAATTGACCGAGTCGTTAGTCAACCTATGCAATGTCATTTAGCCATGTGGTTATTGACTAACTAGATGTTTGTCCAAGTCACTTGATGCTAAGTGACGGTGTGGTCGAAGATGCAATCACATCTAGAACTGGCTCCGGACTAGTCTCTTAGAATCCCCGCAGACTGCAGACTTTCTATCGGCTGATAGTTTGGTCGGCTTTTTAATCAGTGTGAAGAGGTATGGAAATGAGCAGAATCAAACCGCCATTGCCTTCAAACCAGCAGTAGCAGCCCAAGGCTCTAAGAGTCCATAGTCTACGGGGGTTCTTAGGATCTTCTAGGCTTATAAAATTTCGACTTGAGGATGATAGAAGCTGAGGATCAGTAAACTATACAATACAAGGTGATAGTTTTGGGTGTAGTAATATTTAAGGATGTTTTTCTACCCAACAAAGTTAACAACTTTTAGAAAAATCTTTGCAAATTCGGAAAAAAAAATCGAGTCTCCTCACAAAATAACTAGTCACTAGAGACTTGATTTTTTTTCTTGAATTTCTTAAAGTTGTTCACTGTGACAGGTGAACAGCACCCTTAATTTTTAAGACATCTAAACCCAGCACCTTGTATACCATACTATGGTATGTCGTACCATATATTTTATTAAATCTCATACATGTCTCATACTTATCGTCGTAATACAACACTCACACTACGCCAGACGATATTCGGTCCTAAATGACAGCAGCTGATATACAATACCTACGCACAAATGTTCACACAATTCAACCGTTTCAAGTCAACTTTTTCTTGTAAGAACTGCAGAGGTGTGGAACTCGTTGCCTGCATCTGTCTTTCCACCTAAATATAGAAGTTGATGACAAATAGAGTGAATAGGTATCTCCTAGGCAAGCGTGTTACACCTTCGATCACGTCGACGCTTCCCATCATGCGAGTCAGTGGTCAAACGCATGCCTAGGCTATTGTAAAAAAAAAAACAATGAACAAATTGGTGCGTGCCGTCGGCTGGGTTTGAACCCGCTTCCCCTGGCTTGAGAGGCGGGCCTTCTCCAACTAGGCTATCATCGCTTATTAAATCTCACGTTTTGGTAATTACTCACCCGTCCTCGTTTCCTTTAATTTGGCACGTGTAGTTCGGTAACTTTTCGCCAAATTCCCGCTACATTGGCGAGCACTCTTCCGAAAGCAGTCGAAACTCGAAGTTGTTAAGTGTTGTTCGTACTTTCATGAATAAAATACATTCCGCAACTCCAAGTTTGGAAACAAACATGTTTACCGCAGCTCGCTGAGCGAAAGTCAAACATTGAAAACATAAAAGCTGAGTGTGTACATGGTTGAATTTTATCTTACTTCTGAAAAAGCTCTGAAAAGACTTTTCGGATTGCGCTATTATACGACGTGCTGGTTTAGGGTGTAGTAATACTTCAGGGTATTGTTCAAGCTGTGAAAGTGAACAACTTTTAGAAAAAAAGTTTTTGAAATTGGAAAGAAAATTAATCGACTCTCCATAGAAAATTACTAGTCACGTGACCAATTTTGTATGGAGAGTTTAATTATTTTTTTGAATTTTGCAAACTGATGTTCTGAAAGTTGTTCGCTTTGAGGGGTTGAACAACACTTTTGAATATTACTGCACCCAAAACCAGCACCCTGTATTATGGCATGGCTTATTTCGCCTACGATATTACATAACATATTGCTGAATGTAAATGTATGTAAAATGAAAAAGTTAGTAAAGAGAATGGCTATCTTCATATTCGTCCGATTGCGTTGAGGTGTTTCAACGGGAACGAGCAGTAATAATCATTAAAAAAAAATCAAAATCCCCGACACCGATTTTCATCAAACATAGATAGGAACACTCCCTACTAATTCACCTTTCAAACAAAAAAAAAACAAAAATGAAAATCGGTTTATCCGTTCGGGAGCAACGATGCCACACACACACACACACACACACACACACACACACACACACACACACACACACACACACACACACACACACACACACACACACACACACACACACACACACACACACGTTAAACTTATAAAGTCCCCTCGGTTTTGGAGGTTAAAAACAAACACACTCGAACTAAAACTGACGCGATTATATTACGACCGTGATAGATAACGTACTCTGAAAAGTCTTTTAAATTGTTAACCTGTGAAACGAAAGGGAACAGAGTCAGCACACGAACGAAATATAGGAACGACATTGCCATTTTCATAACGACGTGTAACAAAAACTCGCCATCTTCTATTGTTGTTACAAGCCATTGTGCTTCAGAACAAGGGAACTGACTGATCTGATGCCACCAGACTGACGCTACAATGTCGCGACCCGTCCAACTTGGCGTGAACTGTTTGCAGCTCCCCCGGTTCCTTCCTCTGAAGGCTTTTGTTCGGGTGTCAGGGCTTCTGAGAGGTCTGATTACACTGGTTCTATCATAACGTCGGGTTTTATAGGGATGTAATAGTTACTTTTGCCGGGTTGAAATTGCGGTGTGTTATGCAATTTAATCAGGGCTGATCGAAGTTTGAATCGTAATTGGTTTTACTGGCTGTATTCTTTTCAGGCTTCTATGGTTTTGTAGCCAGTCCTAGTTTTGCAGGTTTTAGGCCGTCTGAAGACTTTTGACATTTTACAATAGAAATAATCAATAGGGCCGCACAAAACAATTTACGGTGATGACACCGTAAATTGCTGAAAAGAGTACGCTAGCGGTACACATGAGTGTACCGCTAGCGTACCAGCTCATGGAAGTATCATCTGTGGTCACTCATCAAAATAATGATCGGGTTGTTTGTTATGCTCATTTAAGGCTTCGTCCCGACTAGACGAACTAGTAAGCGGCTGATTATCTCTGAGTTGCGAGTTGAGCAAACTCAACGGCGAACTGTACGAGCAAAATGCGAATCGGCCGCTCACTGAATGAGTCAGCAAGTGGGACGCCGCAAACTACGTATCATGCACGCTCTTAAGAGGGCCGCGACGCTCTGAAATTTCCATACAAACGCGCTACTCAAATTTCTTGAAAACCATTTGTCAGATTATGATGAAATTTAGCATGTACAATTAAATTAACAATATCTCCGCCCCTATGTTCTTGGTTTTTTTTTTAAAAACGTTTTCAAGCGAAAATAGACGTATAAAAAAATCCGCATTTTTAAGGGGTCACTTTTGACTTTTTTATTCAATAAATAGACAAAGCAAATCATAAATTCCATTACATAGAGAGGTTGTCTACATCATTAGCAGTTAAATTAATCCATAATACAAGGGAAATTCTTAGTTACTTAAGAAGTTAGTTAGGTCGCCGGACTCTTAGGTTTCAAGCTGGTGCTCCTGAAGCACCAACTGTCAAATGGGAGCTAATGTCATGTAACATTTTGAAAAGTCGAAGTTTCACCAAGAAGTATTTTATAGCAGCGACCCGCCTTGGCTCCACACGGTATCTATAAACCTTCCGCCAAAATTTATGTGACGGATCGTGGAAACCGCATCAAAATACGTTGCGTGGTTAAGAGGAATTAGCGGAAATACAGGCAAAAAGAAGGACATACGCAAAAAGCAACTTTGTTGTATACTTTGGTAGAGAAGAAAATAATTTTAGCGAAGGGTATAATTAACACCCTACTTACCTCATAAGCTTATAGAGAAGAAAATAATTTTAGCGAAGGGTATAATTAACACCCTACTTACCTCATAAGCTTAAAAGGCTCATAACTCTTCCTTTATTAGAATTTAAAGCAACAAAAACCGGAAAACCAAGATCAACCTCTATTACAAACCTTGACCCGGACCATAGAATAAGTAATAGTATTCCAAGTACCCGGACTAAACTGGGTCGCTCCCGGTCGGTTATGCATTTTGTATGCCGCTAATCGAGAAAATGTACGCTGTTCGGAAAGGGAACTGTTGTGGGCTTGAGGGCGCCGCTGTGCTTAATCCTTCATTTTGTTCGACGAGAATTTATTTTGTTTTGTTTGAGACGTTAGTTCCAATTTTCTCCACGATAGTTCTTTTTTCGAACAGCCTCTAGGAATGAAATCGTCTATAGCCGTAGTAACTTACAGTTTTGTTTGCGATGGTACTGATCTGATTGTTTGAATTGAAATGGAAACTTTTGCTTTAATTGGTTTTTGTTATTGGTTTGGTTTGGATTCGCCTTTTATGGATTGAGAGAGAGATTTTGACATTTGTTGGTTTTATTATGACTTTGATGTATGATGTGATGTAATGGTTCGATATAATAAACTCCTAAAGCTTTTATTATGATCCAAATAAACAAAGACTAGTGTTCCGGGAGCCAACACTTAATGACGTACTCGTCATCGTTATCCGTCTCTTTCGAACTTGTTGTAATGACTTATTTCGGTCTTGCTTATGTATCGATTGACGTCACTGTGAGTCGCCCACGTGACCATTTTTGACTTGGAGCGCTATACCTGGTAGAACATATCATTATACAATGGCTTTAATAAAGTAAAGTATATACCAGCTTATCTGCCAGCGGCTTCGCTTATGTTTCATGCTTAGGAAATTGACACTGGTATCATGACTACCACCTATATAGAACATATTATTATACAATGGCTTTAATAAAGTAAAGTATATACCAGCTTATCTGCCAGCGGCTTCGCTTATGTTTCATGCTTAGGAAATTGACACTGGTATCATGACTACCACCTATATAGAACATATTATTATACAATGGCTTTAATAAAGTAAAGTATATACCAGCTTATCTGCCAGCGGCTTCGCTTATGTTTCATGCTTAGGAAATTGACACTGGTATCATGACTACCACCTATATAGAACATATTATTATACAATGGCTTTAATAAAGTAAAGTATATACCAGCTTATCTGCCAGCGGCTTCGCTTATGTTTCATGCTTAGGAAATTGACACTGGTATCATGACTACTACCTATCATGTCATGCGCTTATGTCACTTAGTAATTATGTAGCAAAGTCAAAGTATCTTTATTCAATTGTGTATTGATCGTATTTACACTTATGAGCGTCAAAGTTATAACAATGACTCTACCACCTGCTGGGATAAAGAGTCACTACCCAGAAGAAAAGACAAGTAGCTGAAGGTTTGAAAATTTATTTCTTTTTTGTATAGAACTAGATAACATCGTATATTTATAGCTTTCTATTAATGAAAGAATTATTAAAATCGGACTAGCTGTTCCAGAAATTACCTCCTACGTACAAACTTTAACTTTATTTACCCTTAAGGGTCCCGCGACCACTTTAGACTAACTTCGGATTGGCTGAAGGTTTTCTGTTGCCATTTCACCTAGAGCGAGACGACAAGCGAAGAGAGCAAGTAAAGATACTGATGAGCCTCTAAAGTTATATACAGAGTGACAAAGTGCAGTTTCAATATTTTTTTATGACATTTGCACTTCTCTAATCATTCTTATAGTTATTTAATTAAAGGGAAATTATTAGTTAATAATTTCCCTTGTATTATGAGTTAATTTTAAAGCTAATGATGTAGACAACCGCCCTAAGTAAAGAGATTTTTAATTTGCTATGTCCATCTGTTAAAAAAATAGTCAAAAGTGATCCCAAAAAATGCAGATATTTTACATAGCTCTAATTTCTCTTGAGGACATTAAAAAACCAAGAACATAGGGGCGGAGATATAGTTCATAGAATTGTACATGCTAAATTTTGTCACAATTTGACAAATGGTTTCCAAAAAATTTGACAAGCGCGTTTGTATGGAAAATTTAGAGCGTCGCGGAACTCTTTAAATATTAGAATGGATATTGATGTTTACTCCTAAGAACGACCGAATACAAACCGCCATTTCTAAGGAAAACGTAGTACCTACTGTGCTTTTGTTAAACAAGGCAGTTTGTTCGTACATCCCTTTGTAAATACTCGTTACAAATAAATATGTCTGCAAATGTTTGCTTACAATTACGCTAACCATGCTTGACTATACGTTGAACACACAGAGAAATGCTCACCCGAAACCCGACTAATATTTATTTTAGTTCCGCTTTTGTGCTACGAGTAAATGTAGTATCTCCACTGAATGCTTCTGGGAAAATTTAATAGATTTACCCTCTTACTAATGGCTTGGAATAGTTATTCACCTCTACTAAATGGCTTGGAATAGTTATTCACTGTAAGTTTAGCTATTCCGGGCCTATACAATGTTTATCGACCAAGCGAGCGTTAGCGAGAGCAGCGATTCTGCTTCAGCTTCGACAAAAATGCTTTCGTATGTCCGATTTCTGTCCGGATCTCTGTCCGGGTCTTTGTCTTCCTCTACAGTTCTGTACTATTATGGAACCTGCTCATAAAATTTCACGCGAATCGGTTGAGGAATGCGACCAGTGGCCTTATTCGGAGATTTGAGATTTTCATCTCACCTTTTTTCGTCCTTGTTGCTCTCGTTTGAAACGTCGTAAGTGTGAGAGTGACCAACATAAAATGTAAAGATTGGTTTTCGTATTTGGTCTCGAAGTATCGACATATCGAATATACAGTAATATTGTGATTTATGCATAGAGCCATCACATCCGTGCGTGTTGAGACGTCTCACATCCGACTGGATTCCAATATCCCTTTCCTCTATCAGATTGCTTTGGATTTATCTTCCTTGATTTATTATGGTGCTTTGCATTATGTATGGGGCTTTGTTTCTTCCTAGTATTTGGTCTCCCAAATATCAAGAAACTTAAAAAGAAAGTAACAACTTAAAGTGAAAAGAAAAAAAAAACGAACCAAACTAAACTATTGGGATCATCCCAAAATTTCGTTGTTTGGGATCGATAATTTGAGTTTAGAAAAATATCTCGATTGTTCAAGAATTCAGCAAAGCTTTTGATTGTATTTTTAGTTCGAGATTTTTGACTGCTTTAATTTATTCAAATATTGCTGAGCTGACAATTTTATCTTTCGATGTAGATTTAATATAGAATTAGGTATAGTTTTATGAAAATTATATGCCCCTCATTTTCTTGCATGTTCTGGGTAGTGGCTTTTTTGCTGAACAAGGTGGTTGAGGCATTTTTATAACTTTGACGTTCATAAGTGTATCTTCGATACTCAATTGTATAAAGACATATGAATTTGACTTTAAGTTTGTGTTGGTTTGTGTTGTAATATTTACATTGCTTTATTGTGACATATCCAGCTCGGAGTGGCGCAAGGTAGCGTTTTGGACACACATTGTTCCTAATATTTTGATTCATAATAAAAGTGATTCAAACTAAAAAATCCTCTGATATAATAAAAACAACTTCCATATTAAAACAACTTCCATAGGTTGAAAATTTTCAACGTATAAAACTGCTAGTTATTAAAAGCTTTGTTCGAAGCTTCGCATCGAGTTCACCCGAGTTATGAATAGTTTTCTATTCAGTTTTTATTGACATTGTAGGAGGGTTGCGTCTATCGACGCTAATGTGTTCTATGAAACCTTCTATGTAACTATTTTGTGTACTTGTTTTATATGTTTGGTTTAAAACGATTTTAGATTGATTCCGTTAAATTATGCGTTTGGTCTCCTACTTCTACTTACTAATTTTTATCCCGAAAAAAATAACATTTCTTAGGATAGCGGCTGCAACCGTGTAACGCGCAGCTAGTCACAAATACGACAAATGCGGAAGTTTGTGAGTTTGTTTGTTTTAGTTTGTTACTTCTTCACATTCAAACGGATGGACGGGTTTGAATGAAATTCGGGATTTGGAACGTATATTTATAAGGTATCTCCTCATACCCTGGCTACACATGATCCAAAAAACAAGGTCAAGCATTCAGCAAACACATAATGACGCCATTATCATCCGTCTCTTTCGAACTTGTAAATGACTTAATTCGGTTTTCGTTAAGCATCGATTGACGTCACTACGTGTTTCTGAATGCTATACCTTTGTAAATGATTATACTATGGGTACACATAGGCTTCGAACACCGCGAGCTGAAGCTAGTTGACTATAAAGTTCCTTGTGTTGTTACAGACGAGGGGGGCGGTAGTTCGGACTGCCACACCGATAGCAGCGAGGACGAGGTCACGGAGCACGTGCCGCGGTCCGCGCCACAAGCAGACATGGCCGCGGCCAGAGCCCAGGTCAGTGATACACAACGGCAGGAGATCAACTTCGCAACTATGCGAGACAACTGAAAAGAGTGAAAAAACACTTTACACTCTTAGAACTCTCGCACAGGATGCCATCAAACATACAGAAGAGAAGAGTTCTAAGAGTGTGAAGGACCAGCAGCTGGTAATCGAATTCACTTTTATTTTAACACTTGGAGTAGAGTTTAAGTGTCAAAATGAAGCTGATGTTGATTTATCTGTCAGTTGGACAAGGCCGCTAGAAGGGCGGCGAATTAAAGTAACCGACAGCCCTAAAAAATGCCAGTGGCAGTGGGCAGGATACACTGACCGATACAACGTCGGTCGGTGTACGGTACGTCGGTGGAACCGTCGCGTCGGCCGACGGGGCAGAAATATTTTCTACTGGCGACCATGCACGAACCGGAAGAGGCAGCGTTGGCGCGGCCTCCGACAAGGTGGACCTACGATCTGGCGAGGGTCGCGGGAAGCCGCTGGATACGGGCAGCGCAAGACCGGTCGTTGCGGACATCATTGGGGGAAGCCTTTGTCTAGCAGTGGACGTCTCCCTGGCTGACATACTTAATTGATTGATTGATATACATAACTGTTTCCTAACCAAATCACACATACACACACTTTGATTTTTATTGATAGACAAGGCCACAGTTCTAGAGCAGGTATTAAAATTCACCATTCAAACCAAATATTTCTATATGCCGGGAATTGAATCAAGTACCTTGCTCTCACCTACAGTGGTAGTTATAGCCAGCGTATTGCAGTGTGAAGATGGGTTGGTTAGATAGGTTTGGGGTGCCTGTTTGATCGCGTTTTGAACTTCAGTCGGTTTAATTGAATAGGATAGATTATATTGAGAGTGATTAAAGCAATGCTGCCTGACTTGTGTATTACGATTTTGAATCCAAACGTGACAACTAGAACTACTTTGAAAAAAAGTATGCAGATGAAGCCAACTGACAAATTTGATAAAGTCTCTAGCTACTGGCAATTCTAAACATACCCCCTTAGCAATAAACTTTGGATAGCCTCGGAATAATAGTAATATTTTGTCGTTTTCTATCGAGACCAAAAATGCAAAAGAATCAAAAAAGCAAAAAAATGTCTATAAATATTCGTAGGCTATACAATGTTTATTGCTAAAGGGGTTACTCTCTTCCGCTTCTGTTCTTCTTCCAATAAACAAACATACATACGAACAGAGATCATTTTGTACATTTGCGTTGAAGTTGCAGGTTCCCACGATAAGCGTGACCCCGCACAGTCCGGGGGTTCTGGATGACAGTCTGCAGCAGCTACGGAGGCTCCATGCGGCCGTGCAACGGATGCGGGCAGCTCCCTTGCCTTTATTGGTGAGTCTTTATGTAAACGGATCTTAATAAAAAGAAACACACAACATAACATATCGTCACGCCTTTCCACCGAAGCGGGGAGGGGGGAGGCCGTTTAAGAACACATCTAAAAGTTAAATAAAGAAAGCTCCTATGGGTTGAGTGGTTGGTTGGTGTCACTATTTAGGTCACCTGAAAGCCTTAGACATGGCTTGACGGTTGTTGTTATAGGACAAACAACCGAGACCTACAATTCAACTGGTCATCCGTAGCCACTGTCCACCTATCCGAAGACTGACTGTATTGTCCTTGGCTTAGCTGGTGATCGGTTACGAATACCTAGTCGAACTACGTTACGAGCGCTACAAGCTAGAAGTTACAACAGCATTTGTCAATCTGAGCAACAACGTTTATAAGTGAGGCCGTATGAGTATGCGAGTGAGCTCTTGTTACTTAGTTCTGTTTGTCTTTGATAGTAAGAGTTGGGTTTTGAAGTCGTTCTAAACGTAGTCTGAAACAAGAAAGCACGTCTGGATATTTATAGAAGGAAGTCGCGTGTGGTTCGTCGTGGACCATCTAGAAACGGTGACGGCGCAGAACGCAGTTACTGCGAATCTTCCATCATAATTTCGTGACAATTTCATTGGTTTTCGATAATCAGATTATTGACAAGATATTCTTATTAAACTTAGTTATTCCATAGTTAAATGGATCAGGTATTTGTAAATATCTACGCTTTCTGATACTTTAATGCTGTTATTGTTTTAGGCAACGGGTAACAGTCGCCTCAGTACATCGTGTCCGTCGCTTTGCAAAGATGGGGTCGCGGAGCCAGATTGCTCGTCGCCGACGCATTTGGACTTCTATCCACAGAGTAGGAAAGGCAGTGGTGAGTTTCTTCAAGGAAGTTGCTCTTCTGGTGTCAATTATAGCTTGCAATGAGATCTGGCCCTCAAGTGAGGCTTTCTGACGACGCCGTTGGGTGTTCGGATACAGATTTTAAACTTGGTGGTAGCGTCGCAATCACCATGCTGTTTTCCTCGCTAGTTCTTCTTAATAAGCTGATCAATCTGCGGTAGAGATTGTCAAATTAAATGTGCAGTTGATGCACTTTTTAAATGATTGAATATACCTCTAATTATGTTTTAACCTTGATGTAAAAAACAACAGTACCCTTATCATGACTTGTGATACTTAACGTAAACTTTTTGCTTTTTGTTTGGCTCCATACATTTAACTTGTTTCTTAACGTTTCCGCCAGGGGCGCTTTATTGAAATGTTTGGAAGAGCCAAAATAATAAAAAATAAATTTACATAACTACCATAACTTATGGTAATGGCTTTTGGCTCGTTCTTTGATTTTTCTTGATAACTAGCCGTTACCCGCGACTTCGCTCGCGTTTATTCAGAAAAATAGTATCTAAAACTTTTTCTCGTGATATACTGTCATTAATTATCAAATTTCATCATAATTTGTTCAGCCGTTTAGCCATGAACAGTCTACAAACAGACTGATAGTCAGACAGACTTACTGTCGGTTTTATGATATTAGTATAGCTATATTGAAGATATACATAGATCCATACTAATATTAAAATGGCTATACCGGATCTTGAAGAAATTTGATAATTTCAACACACACACTCAACACACTAGGATAATTGTTACTAAAATTTAAATTCAAACATTGATAACTGTAGATATTCGCTAGGACACCTCTTTAATATGATCAATTTTCGTCTTCTTGTTTGCCACGTTACGGGCCTTGAGCTTAGTGTGGGACCACAGATATATCTGGAAATTAAGTATGTCTTTTTATTTTCAGGGATTTTTTTAATTTTTTGTTAAAATGTAAACAATTCGTATTTTTGGAAATAAATTATTTTATCTGATTTTAATTAGTTACATTAGTTAATTTATATATATGTATTGATATTTTATTATATTTATTTATAATATTTATAATTATTCATATTTATATTATATTTATTTTTGGTTATTTATTTAAGTAGGTACTTATTATTAATATTACTTAATATTATCTTTTAAATTTTAATTTAGTTTTATGTACACCACCTACCCTTTTCGTATTTCTGTAAGTTCTTGTCCATCCAAAGGTTACCTGGAAGAAATCGCTTTAGGCGATAAGGTCGCCCTTGTACTGCCGAAAAATGTATTTTAGTTTTTAAGTTTTTCATGTACTTTTTGGTGTGCAATAAAGATATATTGTATTGTATTGTATTGTACAGTAAATCACGAAGAAGGTTTTTGGATACTTTTTCTAAATAAACGCGAACGAATGTAATAAATTTAATGTCCAGGCGAGTCTCGTCAATGGGGCCTGTGGGACCGACGCGACGAGGGCCGGCGCAGCTCGTGGGCGGCGCTGGAGCCCGGCACGAGGCTGCCCGACCAGCACCGGCAACGGAAGTCAGTTCAAACATCTTACAATTACAACTAAAGTTTAAATTCTTAAATTAAATTCTTGTCAACTGAAATGGAGTTCGGCAGTACATGTTGCCAACCAAACGTATGAAAATGGAACTAGAAGAAGCGAAAGATGTGTACCAGGGTTTGTAGCAAGTGAAGGGGAGTGGTCGCTTCACTTGCTACAAAAATAATTAAAGCTTGCCTGGAAAAGATCGCTTTGAGCGATAAGGCCGTCCATTAAAAGCTCGATTTAGTTAAGTTTTATTGAATTATTTTAAGTCTTTAATAAAGAGTTGTTTTATTCAGTCCCTACCAATCTTACTAATATTATAAACGCGAAAGGTTGTTAGAATGAATGGATGGATGTTTGTTACTCTTTCACGCCAGAACGGCTGAACAGATCTGGATGAAATTTGCCACAGAGATAGATTATAGTCTAGAATAGCACTTTTTAACCGCGGGTAAAACCGCGGGGCGCAGCTAGTGGGAAATAAACGTGACTGTACCTATGTGATGTCGTGCACGCTAACACGTTCACGGATTGGTGGCTGGTACTGGTAAACAAAGCGTTGGTTGGCCAGTGAAGTGACCAGAAACTGGCTGGGTGGACTATATTGTAAAACTCGCGGGTCGAACCTGGATGAGATTTGAAACAAGATCGGGATGATTGTCGCTATAAAAAGAGAGACCTATGCTCAGTAGTGATCGATTACAGGCTGAAGATGATGATGATCATGATCAGTTATTTTTAAAAAAGGATGACTTGAATAAAAGGCAAGAGCAATTCAATTTGACTGCCTTGGTTGCTCAGTTAGTAATGAACCTGCCTTCTGAGCTAGAGGGCGTGGCTTCGATCCCCACCTAGGGCAAACATTCATGTGATGAACATTTGTGGTTGTTCTATGTCTGGGTGTTAATTATCTATTTATGTATGTATATAAAATATATATATGAGGGGAAAAGTAGGGCAGGAGCCGAGCTGTCACATCGCACTTCTAATGACGGGGAAAGTCGGGTAGGCCGAGTTGTCGTGTCTGATTCAATCCCAAACGCAACTCCATTCGGTGTTACCGCTCTAAATTACCATAAACAAATCAATTAATCGTCAAAAATAACAGAACAATACTACCATCGACTAACAACTCTCAAAATAAACTGATTTTCTTTATCTAATGATGTCACGCGCCGTCATAAATATGTATGTATGTATATCAGTCTCTGGCGCCCATAGTACAAGCTTTGCTTGCAAAAAAGTCCCTAATATTATTTTTTATTAAAAAAAAATTGTCAGCCAATTTTTTTGTGTAAAGATAATTATTTTGTTTGAACAATATCTTCTACGTTTCAGCACTCTCAATGGTCACAGTGCATCGCTATCTTCGATGGAGTCAGAAGGCGAAGTGCCAAGGCCGGTCCGGCATTCGACACACTCGCTCAACGACAATGATCTAGCAGTAAGTTACCTTTGACTTAGGGATAGTGTAGGAGAGTAAGAAAATTATTGACCAATAGGAGTGCTGCAATTTGTTTGAAATGTCCTTATCCAAAGATATATAAAATACAAACAAAACCGATTAAAACTTTTATTTCACTGACTTTTATTTTTATTGACAAAGCTTCGGAGGATTTCCGGTCTTGAAGTCGGCTTGCACTTAAAATCTACGAGAGTGAAAGAGACAGAAAGCGGGTTCTTCCTGACTTTAGAGCAAGAGGAAAAATTTCAGCTGACTAAAATCCGCTGACAGCCGACCGCTGTTGTTCCGTCCACTTTCAAAAATGCTAATAAGTTCAAAAACTCCACAAACCTTTACATACCTTTTCATAATCGACTACATTAAGATTTATAATGTAATTCGTCAATTTTTCCCCAACAGAAAGATTTTGAAAAAGTAACAGCGGCCCTTCGAGCTGGGGCGGTTATTGGCGCCCCGTGCATCACAGAAGGTTCCAGACTGATTCCCAGACTCCCGCTGCAGAAGTCTGTTTCGACACCGAGCATAGTGGCAGCTGTGCAACCACCGCAACCGCAGCCACCAATCAATATGTAAGTCTTTAACTGGGAAGGATAAGGTTCAATTTTCTTAAGCAAACATTTCTGAAGATCACTGAATTGGAAGCAATAAGGTTCAACTTTCTTAAGCAAATATTTTTAAGGAACACTGATTTCAAATAATGCAAATCATTCACACCACGGATTTCAACTCTATGTTTTAGCTCATTAAGTTAATTTGTTTGGAATGTGTAAGCAATCTTACTTTTAACTTGTGAAAGGTAATGCTCAATTTTCTTCAGCAAAGAGCTTAATTTTTACCTAAATTACACTGGGAAAGCAAATTTCTATTTTCAACTTCATGTGGTACATACTTGGCTCGAAGGACCAAAATTCTTTAAAATGGTAAACTTCATCTTGAAATCACACCGGGATACAATTTTTGATCGATTTTCTTAACTTAACTATTTGTCTCAGTTATTCTCAAAACAACACGATCTATTGTGATATTCATTTTAGGTGAATTTAATTTGCATGAATCATAGACTACCTTCATTTTAACATTAAGAAAAAAAAAACATATTCTTTGCTAGTTTTTAGGGTTCCATAAGAGAAACCCCGTCGTTTCTACTGATTAGTAGAAAAGTTGACCGCTTTTTGTACGTGTTACGAAAGATGAGACTTAACGAGCGTCAGTGGTGGGCAAATATTTCATTAATATATTAAATATTTCTTACAAATTCAATATTTCAAATACATATTTCAGGAATATTCCAATTCAAACCTAAATCTAAAATTCATTTACTGAGCATGTCATTTCATGTGGTTTGTCAAGTCTCATCTTCCTTGGCACGGACTATATAGATGTTTCTTTTGTTTAAGATGAGGGTAGTCGTAACTTTTCAACTGTGCATGTGTGAGTCGATGTGTTTTTGTATGCACCATGGCTTTGCTCTAATTGTTTTGTCATTTTATAGCACCGGAAACAGATCGTACTAGACTGATCAACGTTTTTTTTTTGTTTTGCACTTATGTATGGAACTGTCGTGATTATACAATAAAATAAACTCAATTTTTCCCATTGGTGGTGGGATGCATATAAAAACAATATTTTAAGATTCAGTATGGTTGTCAGTTTTTTGTCTCGAAAAATACAAGACTGATAGAAATGGTCATACTTAGTATTGCTTAATTCAAATTCAATCAGGTTTTTGATAGCTGTAAAGATTTAGAATTTTTGAATATTTTTTTTCATAGAACAAATCGAGGATAACACTGAACAAAATATTCTTATATTTTTAAAATAATCCAAACATCATTAGAGATTTGATCAATCCGCACAAATCACAGCGCAGAGTTTATAAGCAAATCACGACAGTCCTATACCTATCTCGCTCGGTCAGCCTGACAGGGCGCGGCGCGAGCGAGACGGAAAGCGATGAAGACGCGTCCGCCGCTACAGAAGGTGCGGTTGCCCCTACAAGGCGAAACAACGCGCATCAAGAACATCTTGGATTGCATCGCCTCGCTTTTCTTGAACAGTAAGTAATCATGACAGTCCTATACCTATCTCGCTCAGTTATGCGAGCAGGACGCGGTGTGAGCGAGACAAGAAGTAAACAACAACAGTCCTAAATTATTTTCTCCTGGTCAGGCGAACAAAGTACGAGTGAGACAGAAATGCAGCAAGAATATCTCGGATTGCTTCGCCTCGCTTTACTTGAATAGTAAGTTAGAAATCATGTCAGTTCTATACCCATCTTGCTCAGTCAGGCGACTAGCGTATGGTGTGAGCGAGATAAAACAACGAGCACCAACAGCGTCTCGCATTGCATCGACTTTTTTTTCTCGAACGGTGAGTTACAAAGCAAATAAAGACATTCCTATTCCCATCTCACTCAGACTGCACGGCACGAGAAATGCGGAAAGTAAATCACGACAGTCCTATATTCATCTCGCTCGGTCACACTGACAAGGCGCGACGCGAAAGAGACAACAATAACTACACACATACAATGCAGTAGGTAAGTTAACAGAAAAGTCCGGCTTGTCTATGGGTGGATATGAGATGGGACCGCGAAGAGAGATTGTCTATAAAAAAAAATACTAAGTTCCTCTATACAGTCATTTTTGTCGAAATGTCGCAGTTACGACACAATACAACTATGTCGACAGTGCGACAAAAATGGTTCTATAGACAAAGTCAGAATTGAGCACTATATACATTTTTGACTAAGCATGCTTAATCTTAAGTTAAGAAAAACATGCTTAAAAAGCTTCTTGTGTTTGATTATTTGGTCTTTCATGAATCGTTTTGCTTTAGGCGTTTTTGCATGTTTCGAATTATTGGGTTAGGTTACAGATGTGTTATTGTATTCAGTTTTGAACAGAACTGGAGATACTCTGTAGGCACTAAAAATTACAAAAGGCACCAATTCGTTCATTGTGTGTACAACTTTACATAATTATGTTCATATCGTCACGCCTTTCCCCCGCAGGGCCTGGCAGAGGTGTATTACAACACCCACATTTCATCGGACGAAATTCAGTCCCAAATGTGACAGGGGGCGAGCATGTCGCTATGGCGACAGCAGTAGCAGATGACATACAATACGCACATAATGTTCACACAATGAACAAATTAGTACGTGCCGTAGGCTGGGTTTGAACCAGCACCCTCTAGCTTGAGAGGCGAGCCTACTCCAACTAGGCTACCATCGTTTTTTGTTCATAATTATGTGAGAATTTAATGTCATCTGCTAGATAACTGGAGCCCGGTGTATGGCGACAGACTCGCCCCCTATCACATTTGGGACTGAATATGTGGGTTTTGTAAAACACCTCTGTCAGCTCCTTCTGGGGAAAGGCGTGACGATATGAACATAATTAAAAAATTCTGAATGATGTTCAGAAAATACAAGATAATTTATTGCCATCCAGGACTCACACTACCGATTTTAGTTCTTTAAGTGACCGCTAGTGGCGCTGTACCATTTGTCATATAAATCTTTTCATATATGCCTATTTAATGTCATCTGCTACATAACTGGAGCCTGGTGTATGGCGACAGGCTCGCCCCCGTCACATTTGGGACTGAATATCAGCCCCTTCGAGGGAAAGACGTGACGAAATATTATGTAAATCTTTTCTATGGCAAATAGTACAGCCATCGCCAGCGAGTGTGTTCTTTGTATACTCGTATAGTCATGGTAGAGGTGGTGAAAAACTCACTGCGAGACTAATCTTGAAATAAAAATAAAAATTGTTCCTGTCCATACATTTTATTGAGTAACCTTTTTAGATGAAACAGTAAAAAAGCACAACCAATTGCCACGAAGAAGAAGTAGAAGAATATTGAAGAGTAGATTGCTTTTGTTTGAATTCTAATACTTGATTGATGTTGTGAACAGAGCGGCGTTCGACCACCACGCTGAAAAGAGACGGAAACGGGGAAGCTTGTTCTTTAGGAAGAAAAAGGTATGTACTTTGGCGTTTTATGTTACTAGCTTATTTTCCTGAGGCTTCGCTCTCATTTCATCAGTAGTTTCCATACAAATTTCTCGGTTCATTTGATTTGAAACGTCAGTTTAAACGGCCATGCTCCCACCCTAATAGTTCCTACAAACATGACCTCTTTTTTTATATTAGTAATTAGTATACCTATCTTAATATATATAAATCTCGTGTCACAATGTTTGTCCTCAATGAACTCCTAAACCACTTAACCGATTATAATAAAATTCGCACACCATGTGCAGTTCGATCCAACTTGAGAGATAGGATAGTTTAAATATATATATATATATATATAAATAATAAACGCGAACGAAGTCGCGGGGTGACAGCTAGTAGATTATATAGAAGGTTAAAAAAATGTGGGTATCTGCGAAATCAGGACAATATGATGTAATTAACTAAATAATGAAATAAATTAAAATAATCTGATGACACTTTTAACGTGTCCTAACTTTTAACCCTTTAGCCGTCTGAGTAAAACTTGTAAAAGTTATCATTGTCGGATAAAATCGTTTCCGGCGTTAGAAGGGTTAATCAATGTTGCTGTACCCCATTGGGGTCATTAAAGGCATGACGGGATTTTACTCGGCCCAGACGGAACGGGGCCCATTCTTAAACATCGTTACATATACAAAAGTACAGAAGTAAAATATACGCGACGTAATCTCGGACGAGACGAGGCCCGCGCCGGACGGAGCGTGAAAAAACATCGTCACGGACGATGTTTACCACGTCCGGCCGGCGCGGGCCTCGTCCCGGACGTAATTCCGTTACGTATGAACAGTTTCTCCGTTCGCTCCAGAGTGGTCTAAAGAAGTAAGCTGCGTTTACGTTAGCTTTACGGAATTCTCACGGTGCGTATGCGTTAAACTCCCGTCCAGGCTTATATAATGTCACGTTCCGTCCCCGTCCCGTCCGAGGTATTATCCCGTCACGTATGCAGCGAACTTTAATTATATATGTTGCAGTATCCTATTAGGGTCATTATAAGTCGCTGCATGACGGGATTTTACTCGGCCCGGACGGAACGGGGCAATTTTTAAACATCGTTACATACAAAAGTACTTTTGTATGTAACGATGTTTAAAAAATAAGTTAGTTATTAATTAATTAAGTTAGTAGTAAAATAAACGCGACGGGATCTCGGCCGGCGCGGGCCTTGACCCGGACGTTAGTCCTCTGCGAATGGACAGTTTCCCCGTTCGCTCCAGAGAGTGGTGTAGAGAAGTGAGCTACGTGTTCACGTTAGCTTTGCGGAATTCTCACGGTGCGTATGCGTTAAACTCCCGTCCGGGCTTACATAATGTTACGTTCCGTCCCCGTCCCGTCCGAGGTATTATCTCCTCACGTTTGCAGCGACCTTAAGTGTTACTAATCTTAATGCTTAACTGCATGTAACTATCATAATGTAAGTATTTAACATTTTATGACTGAGAAAGTACCTATTAAAATGTGTGTAATACAGGACAAGTCCCGTAAGGCGGCGCACGCGTGGCAGGCGGCCGGCAGCGGCGGAGACTGCGACTGGTGCGGACGCGCCCTTACTGACAAGCCCTCTCTGTACTGCGACAGTTAGTATTCGATTGTTAACGTGAAACGTTTCATAAAATTCTTTGTGTAATGTAATTGTGATTTTTTTGTGGATGACTATATGCTGTTGGCCACTGAGGCCTCGACAGCGTACCGGGCATTAGGCAAGCGCAGATGGCGCAGGGCCTCAAATATGCTTACGACTATGGGCGACGAGCGTAAGGGCGCCTCTAAGGTACGGCCTCGGCTTGGGCTGTCGTCGAGGGAGGGGCGTCGAATCGCCCTGGCAGCCCAGAAGGGGCAGGCGCTAGGGCCCTAATTGGGACGATTGAAGTTACGGTAAAAAAAAAATAAGACTAATGGAATGATGAGAGAGATGGTGTAATATATATATTGCGAATCGTAGCTAAAAGCAGCTGAGCGTTTTTCAATTCAATTGGAGTGTTGTATTCAATTGTACGAATTCAATTCAATTTCAATTTTCAGATTGCACGAACACCGTTCACCAGAATATGTGCAAAGATTACATCGTCGAATGTAACAAGCCGAAAATTTCTAAGGTACGCTTAGTATAGTTTTCTAACATAATAATAGTGCTACGGTTATAGTTATAAATAGTAAATATGTTCATTTGATTATTAATATTCATTTCTTGAATTATTTTAAACTAGCTGTCACCCGCGACTTCGTTCGCGTTTATTATTAATAGTATTAAAAAAACCTTTCTCGTGTTATACTGTAACTACTTATCAAATTTCATCAAGATCCGTTTAGCTGTAAAAACCTACAAACAGACAGACTTTCTTTTTCAATCATATTAGTGTGTATTATTTGTTAAATTGCAAATAAGATCACTATTGACATTGAAATAAAGTTGACAACGTTGAAGCATTTCACTCTTTGGCAAAAATAACGGCATACAAAAAAATAAAAAAATACCCCTTCTCGGGTGTACCCGAGTGACTAAAATTACTATTCTATAGTAAATAAAATTAAACTCGTCTTAACCGAATAAATAAAATTATAAAGTACTTGTTTAATTGCTTAAAAACATTAATAATTTAAATCTTGTACAAACAGTGACATTTAGTTCACTTAAGGTAAACTAGATGGCGCTCTGCGCAACCATCTGTTGATCCTTAAAACTCGTACGCGGTTTGTGCGAGCTAGTTGATATAGCAAATATTGTTTTTTTTTCAATGTATAAGAGTGACTAACCATTGAGCAATAAACATCTCAAAGGGTTCTGTTCTTTCATTTATTTTCGGAGTTTGTACAGTACTATTAGTGATGTTTTAGGAAATATTAGATGTGAATTTTTATTTGGTATTTTTAGATTGGAAATAAATAGGCTTAATTATAATTTATTACTAGCTGCGCCCCGCGGTTTTACCCGTGGTTAAAAAGTATCCTATGTGCATCCATCAGTCCATTCTTACGAACTTTCGCGTTTATAATATTAGTAGGAAGTAGGATATTTATTTTAAAGTAATGTAGCGATTTGTTACAGACTTCAGTCGGCAAGTCGCTGAGCGCAGCAGGCGGCAAAAGCAGCAAACGCAGCTCCGTCTCTGGCCAATCACAAAATTCGACTGGGTAAGTACCCTCAAAACAAAATTCTACATTCCAAATTTGAATCTTGAAATAAACGAACAACCATAAACATTGGTTTTAAAGTAGAAGAATATTTTAGCACTAAATATTTTGCTGCTTTATTTTTTTTAATGGAAGCAATATTTAATGGCAGAGGAATCGAGATTTATAATGCCAATATTATAAGCAGTTTGCGCTAATGCATTTTGGATTTGATTTGCGAGCGATAGCACAGTGTTGACAGTAAGGATCTTGGGTAAAAGATATTCGATCAAAATTACACTCAAGTGTAAATTATAATTAGGTCTTAGATTGAACTGAACTAGCAAAAGATGTTGTTGTCTTTTTCATAACAGTCTATTAGGCCAAGACAAAGATATTTGGAGCTAGTTTAGTTCCGATTTTAAAACTTAAATACAGACAATAATTTAGCCGACATTGTTAAATTGAAACTTGACTTTATGTGCAAGAGACAGAGTTCCAAATTGCCATCGTTTTTTTTAACATCAATTTTGATTTTAACATTAACTATGTAGAAGTAAATCTTGAGTTTATAAAACAAATTTTCTTTTTACAAAGCGTCCTTACTGATATTACACTGTGATAACTAAAAGCCCTTTTAATAAAAACGTGGTATAAAGTACCTATACAATGTTTTATCTCTTTCTATCTGCATTAAAACATTAGAAGAAAGAAAGAAACAAAACATGAACACAAACATACTACGCACCTTACTAAATGGGTAAAAATAACTTAAAAAATAGGGAAATAACAGAAATACTCAAAATTAATGTTAAGAGGATACACAAGTATGTAGTGTTAAAACAGTTTTAATTTCCAAAGTTTTTGTAAGATTTTTTTCTAAACACTTCTATTCTTTGCTTTGTAATTCGCTGATTTTTTTTGTCTACGTGTAAATATTCTGAGTTTGCTTCAAATGTTCTGCATTTTGATTTGTCCTGATGGCTTTCTTTGGTTATTTTGGTGTTATTTTGGTTCGTTTCGTTTCTGTGGACGGTTTGCCTTTTTTTTTATTACACAAAAAGTGGTATGTGGAAGTATTCCGGTGTCTATTCATAAAAAAAAAAAAAAAACTAATCGAATCAGATAATCGATCGGGGTTTTTTAGGAAGGGTATTTCGATCTTATGTCCATTGTTTATCAATTTTCCCACTTATTTAATTATTGTTGGAACGTTTTTGCGTAGTAAATGCTGACTTTTCAATCAATTAAGAGCATTTAACAGGCGTTATTGCTTTCTCGCTCACACGTTCAGCGTTATTAATAATAAAAAAATATTTTGATGAGCGATTAATAATCGTTATAGGATAACCATTTAGCTAATACTATAACGGTTATTTTAATGTGATTTTAGTTTTTATACCTTTCTCTTAGACGGAGAAAAAAATCATTTAAATATTCGTGTCCAGTCAGATATGAATCCATAAAACTTTAGGCAGTAATTTACTAAAAGCTGTGGTTCTTTCTTTAACCGTAAGCTTTGAATGATTAACACCCATGCTCACTGAACTTTAATTGGGCGATTATTTGTTCATTGTTCATCGTTGAATATTTAACTTATTGAAAAGCTGGTTAAACATTTTATCGTTTGTTGGTGAGCTTTGGCCTAAGCCCGTAGAATTGCCAGTCTTTCTATTAGCAATCAGCATGTATAATACTAATTCACTTGAGAAATGCTGACCCCGCTATGTGATATTCATAGATTGAGGTGCAGAGAGTCTTTAAAAGTGATTTGAGTGGTTTGAATCTGTCTCTAAATTCCAGTTAAGTTTAGTTCTCAGTATTAGAACTATTATGTATCAGTATTAGATCATTTGGGCCTGAATATCGTCCGGCGAAATGTGGGTGTTGTACACCTCTGCCAGCCTCTTCGGGGGAAAGGCGTGACGATATATGTTATGTATTACGGTTACTCGCGACTGGCCTGGCGCAATCCACTAGCGTCAAATTAGATTTTATTGACGAGCCGAGTAAAAATTAAAACAACACGAGCTGGACTTGTAGGTGTATATAAATCCAGAAACGAATCTAAACGAAGTGACGGTAATCATGTCATCTCACTCTCCCAATTGGACAACATCGCTAGTGCGAGTGAGAGGACATGATCTACGCCGCTACGCTTAGATTAGTTTCTGTATTGACGCGGGTTACATTAAAGCATGAGTGAACCGTAATACTTCCACGTGCCCCGCGCCCGGAACAGAGTGAATACAATACATGTGTACACGTATTCTCGTGTTCGTAACGCACACAGCAAGAAGCAGTCTGGATGCTACTCGCCGTGGCGCCGCGTAGCAACAAAGCTCGGCGTGCAGTAAGTTGTGCGAATGAAGCAGCAACGCGCTGCCTATCTCTATCTCTCTCATTCACACACACCATCCATCGTTCGATTTGTGTTTCTGTCTCGCTCTGTTTATGTTCCGACGTCAGGTCTGCGGTGCATGTAGATGATGAGAGTTTGTTGAAGTCAGCTTTGCTGTTGCCTTGTTAGATACGCTCAGGCTTCCGTATGGAATGTTATTCCTAATTGATCAAAGATATGATTCCCGACCAATCAAGAATGCTATACAGGGTTACAGGTAATCAATTAGCATCCTTTTAAGAGCATATTCTGTTCATCAAAACAAACAACTTTTGTTTAACAGCTTTTCCTAAAACTCAACAAATATCTCATTTTTTTTAAAGTTTTTGTGGTTCTTTCTAACACTTCATAACTCTTTAAAGCATCCGAGCCACCGCCCGCTGGTCGACGCCTCAAAGTGCGCGCGTGCTACTTACATAGAGTTTATGGCAGCCTAGTTGGGAGAAGGTCCGCCTCTCAAGCCAGAGGGAGCGGGTTCGAACCCAGCCGACGGCTCGTACCAATTTGTTCATTGTGTGGACATATGTGCGTATTGTTTGTCATCTGCTACATGACTGGAGCCCGGTGTATGGCGACAGGCTCGCCCCCTGTCACATTTGGGACTGAATATCGTCCGGCGAAATGTGGGTGTTGTATTACACCTCTGCCAGCCCCCTCGGGGGAAAGGCGTGATGATATGTTAATTATGTTGTTTAGACCGCCGACCGGTCAAATGATTTTTTAAAATTTTGTACGGAAAAAAATAAATACAAAAATAATTTTTAATGAGTCGTAGGACTAAAGATGTTTGTTTTGATGTACAGAATATGTCCTCAATAGGGTGCTAATTGATTACCAGTACCCCTGTATATTGTTCCTAATCGATCGAAGATATTATTCCCGATGGATTAGGGATGTTATTCTTACTTGACCTGATATGTTATATTACTGTTGAATCAGAAATATTATTCGTAATGGATCAGAAATATTAGTTTGATTCTAAAACGAAGCGATCAGGTATATTCAGTTAGGTATCATAGATATATTGATAGATAAGAATTATTGCCGTTGTAAAAACAGCTTTAAGTTTACGGCGATAAAGTGCTACTGCGGTCGCCGTTTGAGAATTTTGTATCAAACATTCTTTGGTATGTTGCAACTTAAAAATTAGGCTTCAGTTTTGTAAGCTTCCAACGCAAGTTAACGCTCGATGGAGTTAAACTAAGAATCGTTACGTAGGCGAAAAAAAAATAAATTTAAATATGAACCTTATGTCTTGTAAATACAGCTGGATTTCACAACGCAAAAATTAACTTGTGCAACTCTGAAGCGGCGCTGTTGTCTGAAGTTTGCTATTGTAAATTCGGCTGTATGTAACCGATATAGAGTGCATATTTGATGTTTGTTTTTCGCTTCGCTGTGAGTCTGTAATTAGCAAGGTTTAGTTTTGCGCGCATTTTCGTCAATTTTCTTTTGAAATGATTTGTCGCGTAACATCATGACTTCTAGACTTGTACTCGAATCATCCACGATGCCTTACTTGTGTATCTTTCTATCTTTCGATTGGAGGTAGTTTGAAATTTCTCTTGAGAATACTGTTGTTGTAGTGTTTATTGTTTTGGTGTTAAGGTTACTTTTCGTTTGTTATCGCTGTTTGTTTGGGTTTTCAGGTTGTCTCTTCAAGGCTTAGTTATAATAGTTGATAGATTAACCCCCTTACTAGTCAACGTTGTGTAGCTTCGAAATAGTTATACAGTGTTTTTTCTTTTAACTCAACAAAGACAAAACACTATTGTACACAACTATTCCGAGACTGTACAACGTTTATTAATGAGGCCTAATTCTTCACAAACAGGTATTTAAAAGTCTTACTCAGAAAAGTTTGATAGTCATCTTTATAGCTAAAACTAGTGTTTCGGGTGGTGCGCAGGCCGCAAGCGGTCAACGAGGCGTTGTGCCCTAAGAATCGATACTGTGTGTGTGTAATCTGTTCCAAAAATACACAACCTGACGTTTCCTAGTTGGCTTTACAAATAAATGAAAAAATAAAGTTAGTTTTAAGTTAATAAAAATTGTAGTTTCTTATTTTATATTTCCTTGAACTGACAATTTCTTGTTCAAAATTCTTGTCTTGTGATATTGTGAGTATTTTTCAAGTTAGTAAATTTTAATGCATGAACTATTAAAACACGAGTCAGCTTTTCTAAATTTCAGATCGCTTCTTCTTATTATTTAGGCTTCGCTCAATTAAATTTAAATATTAAGCTAAATTTAAAATTTAACTTAAACGGTTTAATGTAGCGAAATTGTTAAACTTTTCCGTTTCATACGAACCATTTGTTTTGTCGGATGAAAATTGACCCCGTCTGTACCTTTTTTGGTAAATTTTATGGCAACACAGAATAATTCGTTGAAAACATCGCAAACTATCCTCGTTCGCAGTTAGATAATTACAAACAAAAGTGAACGCCGTTTGACTCGATGTTTCTCAAGAATTGTTTTGTGGTGTTACCATACTGTCTCGTTTTCCCGATTTGCCGGGTAAAACCGATTGTTTTTGTATTTCAGCACCGGCCATATTTATAACGACGACAAGGACTCGGATCACAAGCATGATCAGAGCAAGTAAGTTTACTCTAAAATAAAAAAAAAATACAATTTTATCTGCCTCAGGATTGGCCCAGACCAAAGACACGAATTATCCTAATATTACCGCAGCGGCAGGAAAATCAGACGTTTGGTGAACGAATCACACTATAATATTATAAATGCGAAAGTTTGGATGAATTGATTGATGGATGGATGTTTGTTACTCAAGCACGCCAGAGCGGCTGAACGGATCTGGATAAAATTTGGAACAAGGAGATAGTAACCTATAGGCTCCTTTTTAACTGAGGGTAATATTGCGGGGTGCAGCTAGTAAAAAAATCTGTTCCATTTATACGCCCTAAATAATTTCCTCTACAAGTAAAAATTAAAAATAAATCCTACCAATATTATAAACGCGAAAGCTTGTAAGGATGGATGGATGGATGGATGGATGGATGGATGGATGTTTGTTTGTTACTCATTCACGCCAGAACGGCTGAACAGATCTGAATGAAATTTGGCACAGAGATAGATTATAGTGAAACCTAGTGAGCTAGTATAATAATATTCGGCACACTTGCACACACTGTCGTCAGACTGATATACATACATAACACATTTTTAAATACATACTAAATTAGATATTAACACCCAGCCATAGAACAAACACAAATGTTCATCACATAAATGTTTGCCCTGTGTGGGAATTGAACCCACGCCTCCAAGCTCAGAAGGCAGGTTCACTACCAACTGAGCCACCGAGGCAGTCAGTCAAATGTTGCCCGCACCAAAGGTTTAAGCCAACATCATGACTTTCAAAGTCAAAGTCAAAATGTTTTTATTCAATTTAGGTATCAAAGATACACTTATGAACGTCAAAGTTATTTAAATAGACTCGACCGCCTTGTTCGGATAAAGAGGCTCTACTCAGAAGAACAGGCAAGAAACTGAGGGGCATTATTTTTTCAAATAATGAGTAAATTACAGTCTCACAAATTTTGGCTCACAACTAGGTAATATCTATAAATACTAGTGGCCACTTGGCGGAAGTGGAAGGCTCCAGACATCTTTATCTTCTAAATCATTCTTAACCTTATAGTACACTCTTTTCATTAATGTAGTTTTTACATGTGATTTGAATTTTCCCTCAGTGAGCCCTGTTCTGTGAGAACTTTATCAATGCCTTAATGTCACCAAGGCCAGTATGTGCTACTGGCCAGTATGTGACCTTCATTTACTGACAATATCGACGAAAATTCCTACATAGAGAATAAATAATCTCGTGAATGAATGAATAACCGATTGAATAAATAAATAATAAATGAATAACGTTTCACACGCATTGCTCTCCACAAAATTTCTATGTCCTACTAAGTTTTCATGTGTCGGGGTTATTATGGACACACACACACACATACACACACACGCACACATACATACAAATACATGGACAACTAACACCCAGAGCCAGAACAGAAATTTATAGTTAAAGATACACGAACACACTCACAAGAATGAATGAAAACGAGAAAGCAATTTTAGTTAAAAAGGTAGTGGTACTGGTAGTGGTTCATAAAAACTTAACTAATGTCATGATCCAAAGCCTAGCATTCAGCAAACACATAATGACGTCATCGTCATCCGTCTCCTTCCAACTTGTTGTAAATAACTTAATTCGCATTAAGCATCGATTGACGTCACTACGTGTTTCTGAATGCTATACCTAGCGGAGTATATTATTGTAAAATGTTTAATCGGTATTTCAGTGCATCAGACGACGCGGGTGTGACCGAATGGCCTGAAGTATACTTGACTCCAGACCAACTGGGTGATGAAGCGAATCTCCTCGGTCTTGGACTGACAGAGTCTGATACTTGGGCAGCGGGAGCACCCAAGGGACTAGCCAAGTGAGTGTTGTTGCTGTCTCCTTTTAACATAGGTGGAATCACCTATGTTAAAAGGAGATAGAGACAGATTGTTACGAGTGTGGTATTTTGCTGTTTCTGTTAGCATGCCTTTGTTAAAAAGAGACAACAGAAGAAATGATAAAGACTGATATTTTCTTGGATGAGTAAGAAGAAAATCTTTATCGTTCATCTCAACTGTAAATGTTTATAAGTACCTATGCATTTTAAAATTATAAACATATATTTTATTTTTGTAGGCAACTGGGAGATCGGGAGACGAAGCGGCAAGAACACATCTACGAGCTAATACTGACTGAGAAACACCACTGTCTCACAATCAGGCTTATGCAAAAGGTAATTGCCCTTTACCTAACTTCTGATATAGAATTATATTAAAAGTAAGTAAGAAGGTTTACTTTGAGATAACCTCTAAATTTCTAAACTTAAAATTAGAAAAAGGGAAACGAAGGAAAAACATCGTGAGGAATCCGACGTGTCCTAGAAGAACAATTCTCGAACATGTTACATCCACCAACCTCAGATCAACCTAGAGGAAAAGATGGAACACTGCGTTAAATCTCGCTGAAGCCACTTCTTTATTAAACTTGTGTGCGTGTAAAACATTTACAATTGCACGAAAACTAATATTAATTCCCAAACTCTACGTTAGCCACTTGCATTCTAAAATACAACCTTAGTAGATTAAATATTCTTAAACTGCACATATTTGTAAGCGTTTAATGTTACAGCTTTTTCAAAATTGACTTGTAAAAATACTGCACAGCTTTTAAAAAGAACCTCAAAATGTAGTTCTGGCCACACTTTTATAATGCATTATGTATATATAAGTACACGAAATGATAACATAGATCAATGCACATAATGTCTAGGTAAGAATGACCAAGCAAGTAGCGTAATTTTTTGCGTCATTGTGTGCGTATTGTGTACATATACGATAGTAGCGTAGTTTTTGGATGGTTTTTGGCATCACCTAAATCATACGCCGTGCGCCATCTTGTTCTCAAGGTTGATCTGAGAACGCAGTGTTCCGTTTTTTCCTCTAGGCTCATCTGAACATGTATGCTAAATAGTCTCACCTAAAAATGATCTGTTTTCTCAAAACTTTACGGTCCATTTTCCAACAGATGTTTGCAGAAGGCATAACTCGTTTCACGAATGTCTCATATCAGCCACGCAAGTTTCTCCAATGTTCCCTCGAGTAGAAGAGTTGTAGTCGCTCTATGCTGCTCTGTTATTCAAGTTACGACAGAGACAGACGCGGATATACCACAAGTTTTCCACCATAAACGCTAGATAGTCTCACCTAAAATGATCTGTATCTTCAAAACTTTACGGTCCATTTTCCAACAGATGTTCGCAGAAGGCATGACCCGTTTCGCGGGCGTCACAGCCGCGCAAGTTTCTAGAATGTTCCCTCGAGTCGAAGAGCTGTGGTCGCTCCATGCTGCTCTGTTGTTCAAGTTACGACAGAGACAGCGATATGCGCCGACGGTCGCGACGGTCGCTGATATTCTAGCGGAGACTTTTGCGCCACCAGCTCAGCATAAACTGAAAGCGGCTTACGGTAAGAACCTACAACAAAAAAGAGAGTGAAAAAATATATCGAAATGTGATTCTAATGTTGCACACGGCACGGTTGAATTTTGAAAGACAAAAATTTTACGCAGAACATAGATCATCTTTTTTTACATCAATTAATTTTAACTGTTTGTCACGAATAAGGAACACATTTTAACCGACTTCAAATTTGTATTTACATAACTACAATCAAAACACAAGAACAAAAGCACTTGTTTCATACATTTGGTCGACGATTGATTAACTTTTTGTACGGAACAGCTGATTCATTTTCGCGATTTCAAACCGATACATGCCGTATTTTGATAAGTTGGTATGTGTAGTTCTGTCAATTACCTAAATACTTCGGAAATGGGCCTATAGAGCCGACTTCGATATCTACATGGTTATTTGTAACTTACAAAAAGTTCAATCACCTTTGACAAAATGCGTGGAACAGCTGATTTTTTTTTCGCGATTTCGGAGTTCGCCCCATAGTAAAACTTGTTCATATTGATGAGTACAATGAACCCTTAAGAGGTTTTTGGTAAGTTACAAATAACCATGTATAATATAGCCAGTTAGGGACTAGAATCGTTTGCCACCATCTGTTTTTCCGACTAACTACAACCTAGGTATCCTCAAGGCCAGAGTGAATAAGTACTTACTAGATCTTCGTGCTTCATCTTAGGCCATTATGTCGCTTCACTTCAGGCGAGTTGGTGGTCAAATGTTGACCTATTTTATATTAAAAATATACAAGGTTATAGATACCTCACCAAAAACCTCTTAAGGGTTCATTGTACTCGTAAATATGAACAACTTTTACTATGAGGCGAACTCTGAAATCGCGAAAAAAAAAACAGCTGTTTCATACGTTTTGTCTCAGGTGATTGAACTTTTTGTATGGAACAGCTGTTTTTTTTTCGCGATTACAGGATTGGCTCCATAGTATAAGTTGTTCATATTGATGAGTACAATGAACCCTTAAGAGGTTTTTGGTAAGTTACAAATAACCATGTATAATATAGCCAGTTAGGGACTAGAATCGTTTGCCACCATCTGTATTCCCGACTAACTACAACTACCTAGGTTGTAGTTAGTCGGAAAAACAGAGGCTAGAGTGAATAAGTACTTACTAGGTCTTCTCTTCTCTTCGTGCTTCATCTTAGGCCATAATGTCGTTTCACATCAGAAGAGTTGGTGGTCAAATGTTGATCTATTTTATATTAAAAATATATGTATATAAATATAATTTGATAGAAATAATTAATGTATGATCGGTTTCAGGCGAGTTTTGCTCCCGACACCGCGACGCAGTGGATGTGTTCAAGGAGTGTTGCACGCGGGAACCGAGGCTGGCGAGGTTCATCAGGAAATGTCAACAGAACCCTATGCTTAGGAAAAAGGTAACTTTTCTGACTGACGGACTGCCTCGGTGGCTCAGTTGGTAGTGAACCTGCCTTCTGAGTTTGGGGGCGTGGGTTCGATTCCCACCTCGGGCAAACATTTATGTAGTGAAAATTTGTGTTTTTTTCTATGTCTGGGTGTTATTATCTATTTAAGTATGTATAAAAAAATAAATATACATATGTGTATGTATATCAGTGTCTGGCAGCCATAGTACAAGCTTTGCTTAGTTTGGGGTCAGGCGACCGTGTGTGACAATGTCCCGAATTTATTTACTTATTTATTCTTTAAAACATTGTTTAGCACAATTATCGACCAAGCGACTGTTAGCGAGCATAGCGTCTCTGCTTTGGCTTCGACAAAAATACTTTCGTATGTTGGAATTCTGTCTGGATTTCTGTTCGGGTCTCTGTCTGCAACCTGCAGACAACTTCAGGTCGCATTTTTTAACCGATCCTATTGTAATTTTGTGAAAACATTCTTGAAAAAGTATAACAACAACAACAACTCTTTATTAAAAACATATAATAATTACAATGGTACTTAAATAAGGCTTAACTAAGTTTTTAATGGGCCGCCTTATCGCTCAAAGCGATCTCTTCCAGGCAACCTGAATGGACAGTAACATTTATATAATAGAGGCCTTGAAGTTCTAAAGCATAACTTTACAAGACGTAAAAAAATAATAAGATAAAAGTAATAAATATACATACATAATATATATATTTTGACTGCCTCAGTGGCTCAGTCGGTAGTGAACTTGCCTTCTGAGCTTGGGGGCGTGGGTTCGATTCCCACCTAGGGCAAACATTCATGTGATGAACACTTCTGTTTGTTCTATGTCTGGGTGTTAATATCTATTTATGTATGTATTTAAAATATATATGTACGTATATCAGTCTCTGGCAGCCATAGTACAAGCTTTGCTTAGTTTGGGGTCAGGCGACCGTGTGTGAAAATGACCAAAAAAAAAAATTATATAAATAATAAAAATACATAAATAAATACTAATAAGTAGACGAAATAAATAATAATAATAATAATATAAAACCTACTCACAAAATTTCACGAGTATCGGTTGAGGAATGCAACCTGTAGAGGAACAGACGTCGGCCGCGAGTTCTACAGCTCGGAGAGCCACTAATAATTGTAGATGTGTAGAAGACTCGCTACACACGGAGCCACCGAGGAGTTAACATAATTATCTTGATCGTCTTTATAAAATTTTAAAAATTATGTACAGAGATGGATACCACAATTTTGGATTGACTCCTTGTCCCACGGAACTCCAAAACGCATTGTCCTTTGCGTTTAATTATATTGTTTTTTCTTTTTCCTAGGGTGTACCAGAATGTGTGTTATTCGTCGCCCAGCGTCTGACCAAATATCCTCTTTTACTGGAGCCTCTGCTCAAAACTGCCGGAGATGACGTCAACGAAAGAGAGATGCTGCAGAAAGCTCTCTGCGGTGTTAAGGTAGGACAATAACGGCTTCAGGTTTAAAGCACACATATACACGTCAGACTTGACAACGGTCCGGAGTTTAGTCTTAAATAAAAATTAATAAACATTGTTGTTTATTGTTGTTTATAAATTGTTTATTAGATTTATTCAAAAGTATAACAAAAAATTAAATAATATAAACTAAGAAAATTTTAATAATTAAAACAACAAGCAAGCAAGTTCGTATAGGCCAAGTGTCTAGCCCTGATGTCAGAGTTTCTAGGCCGCCTGAAGGCCTCTGACATAGAAACAGAACAAACAACCGGGGCCTTTAATTAAAACAACACATAAATATGTTATAAGTACTTGAAAATGGTCATGAATTTTACGAGAGCAAAGTGTCAAATTTTTAAAGAATTTAGTTGTCAGATTGATGCTTACAAAAATATTATTCTTTTTTATTTGTCTATTATTGTTAAATGTTCTAATTTGTCTATAGTGCTTATTTGTCTAATATTATTATTGTTATTTTTGCCTGTCAGAAAAGGACATATATAATTTTAATGAGTTTAGATTAGTCAACTAAGTCTCCAGCATTGGACCTACTAGATCTATTAGATTAAGACGTTGTTAGACTTGACAATGGTCAGGAGTTTGCTGCTTTACTATTAAATTATTTTTTTGTGTTACGCAAATTTTGTTATTTAGCTCATGTTTTGTAGGAATTCCAAATATAGTTTTTAATTTAGCTCATATTTTGTAGGAAATCCAAATATAGTTGTTAAATTAGCAAATATTTTGTAGGAAGGTCAAATAATCTAGTGGCTAATAAAATTTTGCAGGAAATCCTAGTCGACGTAGACAACCAAGTGGCTGCCAAAGAGCGTGAAGATAGAAAACTGGAGATCTACCACCGAATAGACGCGAAATCGTTCGCTAACTTCCGCGGACGGAAGTTCAAGAAAAGCGACATTTTGCAGGGAAACAGGAGCTTAAAGTAAGTTTTGAACTAAACTAGTCTTGCGTTGCAGTTTTGAATCGTTTGTCTATTGGTATACGGTTGAAAATGTGTATGGATGACACGTTAAATTGGAGACTACAAATTTGCAAACCTCAGACCAGAATTTCCTAAGCTATAATGTTATATGTATCCTATGTAATATATGTCTTTCTAAATGATGATTAACACTTTTTAACCGACTGCAAAAAGGAGGAGGGTTCTCAATTCGACAATGTTTTTTGTATGTTTATTACTTCATAACTTTTGACTGGGTGAATCGAATTTGATGATTCTTTTTTTTATTAGACAGCTGACGCTTCCCGTATGATCCCATATACATTTTATCGAAATCGGTTAAGCAGTTTTTAAAATTTCAACAAAAGTCTAAAAATTGTTTACATGGATACGAGAAGTCGGTTTTTTAAGCTATGCTTTTTATATTATTGTTGTCCCTGTATTAAACTAAAAAAGTAAAAAGCGATGGCAGCCTAGAAGCGGTTTCGAACCCAGCCGACGGCACGCACCAATTAGTTCATTAGTTCATTGTGTGAACATAGTACGAACATTGTGTGACATACAATAGTATGTCATCTGCTACATGACTGGAGCCCGTTGTATGGCGACAGGCTCGCCCCCTGTCACATTTGGGACTGAATATCGTCCGGCGAAATGTGGGTGTTGTATTACACCTCTGCCAGCCCCTTCGGGGGAAAGGCGTGACGATATGTTATGTATTAAACTTATTGACTGAGTCTCGAATTTGAATGTTTTTGTGAAACCAGAACCAGACATTGCCGCAAAAACCAGCGAAAGTGTTCCTATGGTTGTTAAAAAGCTTTTTGACCAATGGAAACTGCGTATCCGCGCTTTCGTAGGTGTTCGTGGCAATAGCCTGGCTCCGGCTTTAGGTAGATCGTGGTGCAGCCAACTCTTGGAAACACACGACAGTTTATAAAAGCTTTGTATTTTTACCCAACTCCGCAAGAAGGAGGGTTATGTTTTTGAGTGTATGTGTGTATGAGGATTTTTTGGCACGCCCTACAGCCTAAAGAGATTGATGGATTTCGATATGTGAGGTGTCATTTGAATCGTTTTGATAATGGAAGTGACATAGGGTACACCATTTTGCAGCTGGATTTTTTTGTTTTTCTTTTAATAATGTTACTTGTTTCGTCGTAGGTTCGAAGGTGTGGCAACCCTAATGCAAGGCCGGAGCAAGATGCAAACGCTACTTGTCATAGTTTTGACAGACGTACTGTTCTTCCTACATGATAACAATAACAAATACACGTTCTTCACGCCTGACAATAAGGTTGGTTTTTGCTTATTTTGCTGGTATATTAATTTAGCCAGAATAGTGTTGATCTCAGCACCAGCGCCTTTATTGTCTAACGTATAACTAAATTTTAGTTTAAATTAAGTTTAATCCGTACTAATTTTCTTCAGCATGAAACTTAAGTTTAACTAAGTTTAAGTATGTACTAACGGTTCATGTGTCAAAATAAATCTGGTTTCGATTACTAGACTGTTACACAAAAATAAGACCTCCGGCAAAACAGAAAATACCACAATACAGAATTATCAGGAAAAGGTGTACTAAGCCGAAAGGGGGTCAATGTAGTCATTATTTTGAACAACTTTTACTATGGGATCAACCGTGAAATCGGGAAAAAAACAACAGCTGTTCTATACATTTACTCGACGATTAATGAACTTTTTATACGAAACAGCAGATTTTTTTTATTTTGGATTGGCTCCATAGTAAAAGTTATTTATAATTATGAGTCCATTGACCTCTTTTCGGCTTGGTATACCTTTTCCTGATAACCCTGTAATATGGCATTTTCTCTGTTTTGCCTGCGGCCTTATTTTTGTTTAACTCTTGTAATCAAAATCGGGTTTATTACTTAAAATTAGAGTTGGATTAGATAGAACACCCTATACCGAAAATCCGATACAGCATGTTACAAAAACTCTGTTGTGTAATTGAAGGGCTTGTACACACACTTATAAGTATTCATGCAGTAATACCAAAAAAAGGTACACTAAACATAGCAAGAGGTATGACCAGTTTAAGATTGCAAGAAAATAAAGGAAAATTTACAAAAATGTTAATAAATCTGTATCATATGTTGGCGGCTTTTATTCTAAGAAAATAGCGGCACGACGTGAATAGTCCTAATTCTACTAATATTATAAACACGAAAGTTTGTATGTATGGATTGATGATAGATAGATAGATAAACTCTTTATTGTTCACACCACAGATAACAAAACAACAAGAGAAAAATAATGATAAAACTTATTAAATAGTGTAACAACTGGCGGCCTTATCACTAAAAGCGATCTCTTCCAGGCAACCTTAGGATGGAGAGGATAAGACAAATGAGTATGGGACAGGGTGTGCAAAAATAACTAAAATAAACATAAGATTGATACAAAGAAACAACAAAACATCGAGTATTATACCTATACACCTACATAAACTATTTACATAAAACTTACATAAAAGTACATCATACTAATATGATACATTCTAGTACTTAAAATACCTATAGTTAATAAAATATACTAATTATTACATACATACAACACTGATAAATAAAACAATCAAGGCAATTTCGATAAATACAGCTTTTTCACGGCGTCTTTAAAAATAGCAAGTGAGGGAGCATGTCTAGTAGCGACGGGCAGCTCGTTCCACAGTTGGACTGCCTGAAATGCAAACGACTTACCATAGAACATATTACAATGAGCAGTGGGAGTTTTTAGCGCAAGTGTATATTGAGATCTAAGGGGATGGATGTTTGTTACTCTTTCACGCCAGAACGGCTGAACAGATCTGGATGAAATTTGGCACAGAGATGGATTATAATCTAGAATAGCACATAGGATACTTTTTAACCGCGGGTGAAACCGCGGGGCGCAGCTAGTTTACAAATAATACCGAAGCGATTAGTGGCTGCGTTCCCGCTTTTATGAGGGTGGAGCGCGATGTGCGTTCAAAATTTTTAGTGTCCATAATTAACTTAAAGTAGCATAATTGCATCCTCCAGTCGATACTGGATGCGCACGTCGCGGATACAACAGGGTTTTTGTAACACCGTGTATAACAATGTCGCAATAGTTGATTGAATCAGGCGTTACTTTGCGGAAGTTCATCTTCAAACTTGTTACTTGGACAATATCTAGTGTAATTCCTCTTTAACGTCGCATTAAGTACATCAAGGAATATAAATTTTTTATTCTATTTTTAATTTTGAAATTTGAAAAAAAGGAATTTAATGAAATTTACTAGAAAAATTATACAATTTGATATTTGAATCTAATTTTAACGTTATACAATGTGATATTTCAACTAAAGAATTTAAACAAACCTGAAAAAAAAATACAAATAAAAAAGACGTTTTTTTCAGGTTTGTCTAATTCTTTTAAATTTTATTTTTTCAGGTAAATTAGTTTTTTTTTTCAGGTTTGTTTAAATTCGTTAGTTGAAATATCACATTGTATAACGTTAAAATTAGATTCAAATATCAATTTGTATAATTTTTCTAGTAAATTTCATTAAATTAGTTTTAAAAAAAAATTCGAAATTAAAGATAGAATAAAAAATTCATATTCCTTGATGTACTTAATGCGACGTTAAAGCGGAATTACACTAGATATTGTCCAAGTAACAAAAAGTGTCGCAATATTTTCCTATACCAAAAAGCTGCAGCTTCCTCCTCCCAGTAACACCAGTACAATATAAATATAAATTCGGGACACTTCCACACACGGTCGCCTGACCCCAAACTAAGCAAAGCTTGTACTATGACTGCCAGGGACTGATATACATACTTAAATATTTTTAAATACATACTTAAATACATATTAACACCCAGACAGAACAAACACAAATGTTCATCACATAAATGTTTGCCCTAGGTGGGAATCGAACCCACGCCTCCAAGCTCAGAAGGCAGGTTCACTACCAACTGAGCCACCGAGGCAGTCAAAGTCAAAATACATTGCAGACGGGCGTGGTGTCGCTGGTGAAGCTGCTGGTGCGCGAGAAGGCGGGCGCGGAGGGCCGCGGCCTCTACCTCATCTGCAGCGGGCCCAGCGAGCCCGAGATGTTCGAGCTGCGGGTGCACCGGCCCAAGGCCATACACGACTGGATACAGAACATCAGGTAACGTACAGCTTGAATACAGCTTTGGGTAATGTACGGAACAGCACAATAACAAAAAGATTTAAAAAAAAATGATGATCTTTTTCTCCGTTCAAGAGAAAGGTGTGAAAACTAAAATGAGTTTAGCTTGAATACAGATCTAGGTAACGTACAGAATAGCTGGATAACTAATAGTTTAAAAACATTGATGATCTTTTTCTCCGTTAAAGAGAAAGGTGTGAAAACTAAAATGAGTTACATTGTTAGCTTAAAAGTTAACAGAGAACATTTTCAATAAGTGCTCGGAGAAACGTAAACGCGTATTTTTTTTACGTAACGGCGAGTTGATATTGAAACGTTGACCTATTCCACATTAAAAGAAAACTGTAAATATCAACATGAAAGTTATTCTAAAACTATTTTCAATGCAATTAGAGGCAAATTTATCAAAAATACATTTTATAGCGAGCTTAGCTTGGAAGAGAAAAGGCCGTCAATTGTTACACAAGTTTTTAATCCCCGACTCAAAAGGATGGATGTTATGTAATCACGCAACACGATTCAATTAACATTCAAGAAATTCACCACATTTGCTCGCTTTCGGTTAGGGAATGCAATCTCGTTCTTGCGAGATCTCGGGGATCTCGGCCTTTTTTAGCGAGATTGATCTCGGCCGAAAAATGGCCGAGATCTCGCGGGTTTAACGAGATTGCACTCGAGCATAAAAAACATCTTATTCGAAGCGCGCAAGCTGATACGGAAGTTGACGGAACTGCGATCGGTTTCGGTGCGCGGGCGACGGCGGCCGAAATCGATCGCAGTTAGCGGGGAGCGGTCGCGGGGCGAGGTCTCGCTCAGATTCGAAAATGAGGAAAACGACGATGAGATTTCTTTTAAAATGAACGAAATATCGAGCTCAGACTCAGAAGATGATTTTTCATTGCTCTGTCCCCAGAATAGAAGTAGACCTTAATGCAGAATAAGCGGGTATTATTGAGAAAGTTAGGAAATTGGTGAAACTTTTTAAATGATCACCTACTAAAACTGATACGCTTTAAATATACGTAAAGCAAGAATTTGGAAAAATATAATAAATTATTACTATTACTATATAATACACATTTATATTATAATATGTCTAATACAATTCTAATTTCTAATATAATAATTCACACTGACAATGTATAATCAGATTCTCAGGACGGATATGTACTCGTACATATGTATTAATTTGCACGCCTTACGGCTGTTAATGGATGGACGTTATACTTAAGACCATGTACCACTAATATGCAAATAAAGATTTTGACTTTGACTAAGGAAATAAAGTTACAACTTGATTGTAAAACTCGTTGCTCAAGCCTAGCAGACATGATTTGTACTTTAATAGAATCAAGTGTGTGTCAGCAAAGCTTTGATCGACCTGGGCCTGGAAGCTGATCCGAACTACTATTTGAGTGCTGAAGAACATGCGGTTTTAGTGAATTTAGACAAGGCATTTCAACCTGCAAAACTGGCTGTAGAAGTGTTATGTCGCCGAGATGTAAAAACGTAAAAATAAATGTTTATTTCATAAAACCTGTAATTCTTATATTTTTTTTCCTAATTGATTCAAATATTGTGATTATTTGCAAGAAAAAACACAAAAAAACTGCCAATCTAGCGAGTCCTCGAAATTGGCGAGATCTCGCGGTATTGTAATTCATAAACTCGCGAGATCTCGCCTGAGCCCCAATCTCGCGAGATTGCATTCCCTACTTTCGGTATTTTACGTTCTACATAAACATAAAAAAACATTGTGTTATAATCAAGTTTTCCTCTCAAACAGGGCCGCGGTTCAAAATTGCCCTGAAGAGGTCGAAGAAGCGGAAGCGGGAGCGCTGGCGACTTCCGCTGAAGAGAGACAGAGACAGCTAGAGGCGAGGCACGAGAACATAAGACTGATTACCGGTAACAAATTTTTACATATTTTGCATCAGACTTCAAAAAAGGAGGAGGTTCTCAATTCGGATGTATATATATCTTAAAATGTTTGGTACTTTATAATATCTCCGATCCTTGAAATCCGATTTGGGTTTATTTTATTATATTTGAGAATTTTTTTTTTTCAAAATCGAGTTCAAATGACGGGAAGTCGATTTCTTTTCATTATTATAACTTTTTTTTAATCTGTTTTCTTTAGTTGGTAGGAGAGTGCTTGTAAAGTTGTATACACACTGAAACTGAGCACTGGTGTGTAGACAGCTTAAGTTTATGGCTGTGATTTTTTTTTATTCCGGAATCAAAACTAAAATAAGCACGTATGTACTGTTACGATTCTATAGTTTTACCGTTATGAGTCTTCGCCTCGGTAATGGAATGCTGGGGTAAGGCGTCAAAGGAGATCGAGGTAGCAGCGCGCGGCAGACGGTTCCAAGATATCTTCCTTTGCAATTTACGTAAACATTAAATTCTATAAATGATCTCTAATGGCGATACACACGAGAAAATTTACCTTCAGTTTCGCTTGACCAGACAAATCAGTTCGTGTATCGATGAGCCATTGCGCAAGGCTGTGGCGTAGGCCTTGTGCACCAATCCTTTCAGTCTGAACTGACGCAGGTTTACCTGTTCAGTTCGGCTTCATCGTGTATAGTAGGTTTAATAATCTTTAATATAGTTATTCAGAGAATTAGCAATAATCTTTTAATTGTATTTTTATTTCACAGCCCTAAACTTTAATAAATAAACAGTATTTTAATGACACTAAGTTTGATAAACTTTTTTTCGACTGACTCTGGAAGGTTCTTTCAACTAATACTTTGTAAAAACGCTTTTTAGGATCTCTACAGACCAGCTTTTGATTGCACCGAATCTGAAGTATGTAGTTATACACTGATTGCGTTGTCATTGTCACTCGCTGTCTCTTTCGCTCGTGTGCGCTAATTCAATAGCACGAAAGGGATGGCGAAGGTTCAATTGTGTAATCACAATTGATTTGACACAATTGATGATTGACAGTTACCGTAATCATGTCGCTGTTCATTCGAGTATTTCTATCTCTCTCGTTTGAATACAGAACTCTTCTGCATGGAGTGAAAATTTTTACTGTGTAGGTAGTTCTTAAAAATATGTTCAGGGTTATAAGCTAAAGTTTTACTAAGCAGATAACAAGAATAAAAAATACTCATAGTAATTGATAACAATGTTACTACGATATGGAAAAATTAGGTATAGGGTCAACTGGTACAAATGCATCTGTGGGGCAATTGTGTCTAAAAGACGTAAATGGAACCAAATTTGTGAAGGGTTTGTCTATAATTCTTGAAAGACGCAATTACCCTACAGACGAAATTGTAACAGTTGACCCTATGTACCTACCATAGAAAAATTACGTTGACACTATTAAATAAAAAACTGTTTATTTCTTTATGATTTTAGTGTTAATTCCAAAGTAAAAGTTGTTCAAAATTACGAAGATTTATTAATACTTTTTTCCAACTTATATCAACACCAGCTTATAACCCTGTATGATTGATTCTCAATAGACTGCTGTATCTATTCTTGAAATACGCAATTCAAATTGTGTTTGAAAATTCTGAAGCATTAAGAAATGCTATAACAATGTAGACCTTAGTACTTTGTAATAAAGATTTATTTATAGTAGTGTAGTTACTATTATATAGATTTATTTAAATAGAGTATTTTTGTGGGCACAGATGAAACGCCGTGGTGGCTAATAGAAGGTGATTTTCACACATTTATACACGTTTGCATGTGTGTTTAGACGTTTCTCGATGTTTTCTATAATCGTGCTCCCAAATTCATGGTTAAGGGCCAACGTTTCACATATGGCGCGAATTTCAAATTTTAAAACAGTTTTTTTTTTGTTTTTATAGCTCAATAAAAAAAAACAGTTCTAGCATTCAACAAACACATAATGACGTCATCTTCACCGGTCTCCTTCGAACTTGTTGTAAATTACTTATTAATTTCGGTCTTGCTTAAGCATCGATTGACGTCACTACGTGTTTCTGAAGGCTATACCTAGTGGAGTATATTATTATACCATGGGGTAACTATTGTATATGAAAATAGAATTTGCGCTTATCTTAGACTATTTCTCTTGTTATTTTACAGAAATATTTGACAAAAACGCATCTGATTACTCGAAAAGGTCAATAAACATTTCAATCGTCAGCTTACCGGTTAAATGACCTATTAGAGCAATCTGGTGCATTACTGTTTCCTTTTTCTGCAAAATATCGTAAGAAATGATCTACGATTGGCGCAAATTCCATCGTTACTTAGTTCAGTTATCCGATCTTGCGCCAAAAACAAAAAAGAAAAACAGTTTGAGTTTTAAATTTCCCGCTTTTTTAAAACGTTCCACCTTAAGTTTTTTTTTTATTGTTGACTCAAAATCATGTAGTCATCATGTTTAATTAGATACTTCATGAAATGAATATTAAATTTTTACTATTGAGTTTTATTTAAATTCTCAACTTACATTGCGTATGTTCCCTACATTCCCCGGCCGATTTTTTTAGCAAATTTTTAGTGTTTTATTGGCAGTTTAGTAAAACTGCAATTTGTTGTTATTTCTTGCGTTGTCAATGTTTAATCGGATTGAATTGGTCAAAAACATTCCCTTATGAATAGTCACCTGTTTATAATTTTAGTAGCTGTGCCTCGCAGTGTTACCCGCTGTTGAAAAGTAGCTATGCGGTTTCTCAAACTCTGATATATCTCTTTGCCAAATTTCATCCAGATCCGTTCAGCCGTTCTGGTGTGAGTAATTAATATCCATCCATCCATTCATACACCCATGCAAACATTCGCATTTATAATATTATTGTAAAATGTGATGATAGTGTGATTTAAAAAAACTGACTAGTTTCTGGTATGATTTTGAGTTTTAATAAATACTTTTTCGTTACAGAGGCGCTAAGATCAAAGGACAGGGAACACGCGACGATTCTAGAAGAGAAAATGGCTTTGCACATGAAAATGGTCGGACATACAGGGACATCCATGCTGGACATACCTAACACAGGTATGAGATGCGTTATCAATCAATCAATCATGTCGTCTCACTCGGATTAGCGATATTGTGAGAGAGACAGCATGAATAAATCTGCTTCTTTAGATTCGTTTCTTTAAGAGCTTTTAACGGGCGTTATTGCTTTCTCGCTCACGCAATTCCGCGTAGTAATAATTTAAAAAGACTAGGTGTGCAGTTGAAAATCCTTATAGGATAACTATTTAGCCAATAATATAACGGTTATTTTGAGCTCATTTCGGTTTTCATACCGTTTCTTATACAGAGAAAAACCATATTTTTTTTTTATTTTTAAAGGTAAACCTCTCCTGTCTGTTTTCGCTTACGAGTTGGTCCAACGCAGACATATTTGCAAATAAATAGAATCGTGAATGTAACTTGTATAGGGCCCCAGGCAGGGCTGGGCAAAATACATGCTTTGCTTTAATTGAAATACAAATTAAAAAATACTGTATCGCAAGTAATTAAAATACAAAATATCTTTAAGTAAGGTATTTGAAAAAAATATAAAAAATACAGTATTTTAGCTATTTTTAATTCAAAATACGAAATACAAATTACGAAGAACAAAATACATAATCTAGACCAGCACCGGCTGAAAAGTAGAGGAAAACAAGATTAATTAATCAGTAAAACCAGAGTTTCCTTTAATGAACACTAGATTTTAAATGTACTGTCAGACAAACAGCCTCTTGTTGAAGAGTGAATAAAATCTTTCTACAGGTCACACTCAAGATCACTAAACAAAAATTAAATGGATTTTAATGTGAAAATGTATTTGAAATACTAATTACAAAATACCTCGGCGTCAGGTATTTGAAATACGAATTACAAATTACATTTTAAGGAAGTTATTAAAATACTAATACCAAATACGTATTTGTATTTCAATTACGTATTTTAATTACAAGTAATTCAAATACTGCTCAACCCTGGCCCCAGAGCACAATCGTTGCGATAACAAATTGAGATTTAAACGTTTTTAATTTGATACGCAGGCATGAGTACAGCATTTCCTGGCGGGCTGGTCTTCCCAGACTACCTCCGGCTCGCGGCGCCGTCGCAAGACACTCACGCACTGTGGCAGGAAGTCTGCAGAGTTGTCAAGGTTAGTAGAGAAAACATTGTATAGCTCGCTTTGAACGGCCATAAAATTAAATCCTATTAATATTATAAACGCGAAAGTTTGTATGTATGGATGGATGGATGGATGTTTGTTACTCTTTCACGCCAGAACGGCTGAACAGATCTGGATGAAATTTGGCACAGAGATAGATTATAGTCTAGAATAGCACATAGGATACTTTTTGACCGCGGGTGAAACCGCAGGGCGCAGCTAGTACTGTCATATTGACAAAAAAATAATAATGATATCACAATTTAGTAGAAAGCATCGTCTAATCTATCTGAGCTTTCGTGCTTCTTTTTTTTATCTGGACCATTAGTCAGGGTATTCGTGCAGATATACTCGTACATAGATGTCGTGTCTCATTAAAAAAAAACAGATATAGCTACATTTGAATCTAAGCCTTTAAGCATTACGCAATAGCGTTGATGGCATTTGCTGAAGTGTTTTCAGCACATTTAGGCGCGATCACAGAACGACTGACAGCGAAACAAGGCTAATACTAATTCTAAGCATTAGCTCTCAAGGCATCATTTCCGTATTGAGACTATCCGTATGTATATCTAATTATTAGCTGTTCGCCCTTCAGTTTTTTTATAAAACTAACCTCCGTCATCGATATAATATAATGCATTACGTGATAAATTTCATCATTCGAACATAATCTTTTGTTCACTCCATTGCACTGAAATCCTTGCACCTTGCATTAGTGTGATACCGACACGCGTGCAGTGTAGTTGTGCACGGAACGGCGCTAATTTACTGAAATCAAAGTGAACCTGGACGGACGTAAATTTGCAATCAGAAGTCAACACTGGAGCAAACCTGCGATCAGCTCACGGTGGCTCCACTGCGTGGTGGTTTGACTGCCTCGGTGGCTCAGTTGGTAGTGAACCTGCCTTCTGAGCTTGGGGGCGTGGGTTCTATTCCCACCTAGGCCAAACATTTATGTGATGATCATTTGTGCTTGTTCTATGTCTGAGTGTTAATATGTATTTAAGTATGTATTTAAAAATATCTATGTATGTATATGAGTCCCTGGCAGCCATAGTACAAGCTTTGCTTAGTTTGGGGTCAGGCGACCGTGTGTGGAAGTGTCCCGAATTTATATTATTATTTATTTACTTCATTAAGTTGCGTAACGTTTTTGGTTTGGATCAGCTCCTCTAGTACTTTTAGTGATAAGGCCGCCAGTTGTTACACTATTTAATAAGTTTTATCATATTTTTTCTCTTGTTATTTTGTTATCTGTGGTGTGAACAATAAAGAGTTTATCTATCTATCTAGTACAGTACATTAATCTCGTTGTCCGTACTATGCAGGATGCGTTAGAAGTGTCGAGCAGCTCGTGGTCCCCGGGCGGCGCGCTGGGACGTAGCACGAGCTCGGCGGGCGAGCGGCACTCGGCCGCCTACGAGAGTCCCGCGCTGCCGCGCCGCGCCGACACCTTCGCGGGGTTTGACGCTTCCCGGCACAGAGGTGACTTACTACTGCTACAACACAAACTTTAACTAAACTTTAAGCTAGGCTAAACGTGGAGTTTTTGGCGGAATACGAAAAGGTGCTGTCGTAATTTTGTGTTATTTTCTAAATGTTGTGATTAAAGTGTAATAACATAACATATCGTCATGCCTTTCCCCTGAGGGGGCTGGCAGAGGTGTAATACAACACCCGCACTTCGCCGAACGATATTCAGTCCTAAATGTGACAAGGGGTGAGCCTGTCGCTATACACTGGGCTCCAGTCATGTAGCAGATGACATACAATACGCACATATGACATATACCAATTTGTTCATTTTGTGAAAATGAACAAATTGGTGCGTGCCGTCGGGTTTGAACCCGTTCCCCGTGGCCTGAGAGGCGGTCCTTCTCCAACTAGGCTATCATCGCTTCAGTAAATAATAATAATAATTAAGTGTAACAATGCTGGATTATTAACCTTTATTGGTTCGTTAAGGTGCACGAGTATGGGTAAATGTTGCAAACATTGCAAAACGTGACTTTTCGTGTTCTCTACAAAACTCCACTTAAAGTTTCAGGAAAATATCCATCAATTTACTGAAATGGGTTAAGGGGAAAGATTCATCATCGTCATGATCACCTTTTCATCATCACTCCATCATCTGTAAAATACTATATTAACTTGACACTGGCAAATGCAGAAGACGTGCTACGCCAAATGTCCCTGGGTGGGGGAGCAAACAAAAAAAAGGCTAAACGTCGAGCTATGCTTGAAGCCAATATCAAGCTCGGTAGCTCAGGAAAGTCCTGAATACGAATCAACCGACAAAGACTGAGTTGCACCAACTAACTTTATCTATAATAACCAAAACTGGTAAACTAATTTACTACAGGCTAGTAAAGCTAATTTACGATTTATTTTTTAATATTTTAAGATGTTACGGCTCGTAATGTAAATTTTACGCTTTGGTTATGCTGGCGTTGGCTAGGCGGATTTTGAGCAGAGAATATTTTGGCTAATTTTCTTTACACATTGTAAAGAAAATTAGCCAAAAAATTCTTCTATGAAAGTATTTTATATATTTATGTATTTTAAATAAATTATATTTTATTTAAATTATATTTTTTGGCATTCCAGTGTATTTATTAAATTGTTTTGTTTTTTCAATTTATTTTAAATTCTATATTATGTAGGTACTTGTTCACATAATCATTGTAAATGTACATTTTTTAAACGCGGTGACCTAATTTGCTTTATGTGTTCATTTTTAGTTTATTATTTTGATTTAAGCTGTTGGTCACCCTAGGTAAATAAATAAATAAAAAAACTGTACCAGAGCGTAACCAGCCTTAAAATCTCTATTAAATCGAAAGATTTTTAAGTCGATTAAACTTTGGTTATAGTTAAAGTTAGTTGATGCAATTCAGCCTAAACCAGACGGAATGGCACAAAGGTCAATGAACTCTTACCTCAATCCATACGCCACGAACCATAGTTATCTAACTAAAGCTTGTCTTCCAGGCGTAGTCCCCCGGTTGTCTACAGACACGCCGCCAGAAGCGACCGACCCGGAGCGCGGTCCGATCCCGACTGACCAGCTCGCGGGTGACGCGGCGCTCAAACTGCAGCACGCTATATACACGCTCACTTGCATCGTGTGGCAGCAGCTTACCACCATACACAGGTATGATTATTGAAGTGAAACTTCTAATGCGACTTCCAACAAGGTTGCGTTAAACGTTTAACGCCCCTGGGGAGGGGGAATAGAAACAGACAGAGCGAGAGTGAATGCGAGGCACTCGAACGCATGCGCGTAGTAAGAAAGATACACAGAAGTTTCACTTCTTCCGCGCGGAGGTACTCCACGCACTATGGGTAGACACACATTATGGGTAGACGCATGATCCAAAAAACAAGGTCAAAAAACATTCCAGGAGCAAACACGTAATGACGTCACTCGCCATCCACTTCTCTCTGTACTCTCAGTGTCTTGCCTGTTCTTCTGAGTAGTGGCTCTTTTTTCCGAACAAGGCGGTCGCGTCTATTATAAAACTTTGACGTTCATAAGTGTATCTTTGATACCCAATTAAAATAAAAAAAAAATTGACATTTGACTCTGACTTTGATCCGTCATTTTCGAACTTGTTGTAAATGACTTATTTCGGTCTTGCTTAAGCATCGATTGACGTCACTTCGTGTTGTTCACGTGACCAGAATGCTAAACCTGGCGGAGTATATTATTATACCATGGGTAGACATGGGTAGGACATTTTGGGAAAGAGGCATTCTGGGATTGGGCATTTTGGTACACAGGGACATTCTGGGATAGAGAGGGGCTTTGGTACCCAGGGACATTTTGGGAGAGGGACATTCTGGGATTGGGACGTTTTGGTGTCATCATTTCGAAACTAAAAGTAAAATTTTACTATATTTATCGAGTGTATGTAGATGATAGTTTTTATTACACATAAATAAAAAGCTTGCATAATCTTATACGTTCGTTTTTACCCGACTGCCAAAGGGTAACGTTTTTCGAGTTCATGTCTAACTATTCTCTATTCGGCACACCGACTATACAGCTTTGGCTGAATTAGGTTTCGGGGGGTGTCTTTATAAATTCTGTTTTAATTTTTTTGCTTTTCTCTTAATAGTAATACTTGTACTAAATTACAGTTTAGAGGCGCAAGTGATGGCTTGGCGGTCCAGCGGCGGTGCTCTGTCTCGCTCGCACGACGCGCAGTTAGAAGAGTTGAGACATGCGCAAGCGCGTCTCACGGCTGAACGTGCCAACTGGGAGGCTACCAAGAACGCTGACTACTCGGCCATCGCTGCGGGTGAGTTATAGCTAGCCTGTTCTAGCACGTGTGGTCTGTAGCATGCTGTCTCGCTCGCACGACGCGCAGCTAGAAGAGTTGAGACATGCGCAAGCGCGTCTCACGGCTGAGCGTGCCAACTGGGAGGCTACCAAGAACGCTGACTACTCGGCCATCGCTGCGGGTGAGTTATAGCTAGCCTGTTCTAGCACGTGGGATCTGTAGCATGCTGCCTCGCTCGCATGGATAAACGTGCCACCTGGGAAGCGGTTGAAGGGTCAATCAATTTTTGTCTCAATCCACAAGCCCCAAATTGTCTCTAATTAGGCGGAATTAGACAAAGATCATTGAAGTCCTTTCTCAATCCATAGCATGAGCTATAAGTAGCGCTGCAACCACAATAGCGTGCACCCATTTTCTGCTGTCGCGTGGCTAAGTAGCCTAATGTGAAAGCACCCTAACCATACCCATTGTGAACTAACTCTTTTATTATGTTTGTTCGTAGAGACAAAAGGAAAGAGGGTAGGCCTTTGCCCAACATTGTGCCATCATAAGATCGTAATAATAATAATAATTGACTGTCTCGGTGGCTCAGTTGGTAGTGAACCTGCCTCCTGAGCTTGGGGGCGTGGGTTCGATTCCCACCTAGGGCAAACATTAATTTGATGAACATTTGTGTTTGTTCTATGTCTGGGTGTTAATATGTATTTATGTATGTATTTAAAAATATCTAATTATGTCTCTGGCAGCCATAGCAAGCTTAGCTTAGTTTGGGGTCAGGCGACTGTGTGTGGAAGTGTCCTGAATTTATTTATTTATATTCATAATTGTCCTTAGAGCGAAGACAGCTGCAAGCGGCTCGTCAAGAACTGGCGGAGCAACAGAAGGATGTCGAGCAGCAGAGGGACAGGCTCTACAGGCGGCTGGAGAGGCTGCAACAACACGGTACGTATCATTGCCACCACTGAGATATTAGTGTTACACTCTGTGCTGGTATTTGCTCTAGAAATATTGCCCTTCTTTTGTTTTCATAACAGACTAGGTATGCGTTTGACCACTGACTCGCCTGATGGGAAGCGTCGACGTGATCGAAGGTATAAAACGCTTGCCTAGGAGATACCTATTCACTTTACTCTTAAACACCCCCGGATTGTATTTAGGTGGAAATACAGACGCAGGCAACAGAGTTCCACACCTCTGCAGTTCTTACAAGAAAAGTTGACTTGAAACGCTCAGTGCGTTTTGGCGGAATTTCCACCTTAAGAGGGTGTCTCTTACTGGTGCGCCTGGAACAATTATAAAAGAACGGCGATGGCTGGATCAGGTTGTGCAGTTCTTGTGCACACTCGACGTAGTGTATTCTGTAGAATACCGATAGACTGGCCACTTCATGCCAGTGTGACAAGCTCTGATGCTTGGATTCAACCAACGAGTCATTGTTTCTTAACCCGTTGGCGCCTTCATCCGGAACACAGTAATGTTTTACACACTACAGCTTGTGTATGTAACTTTTTATCATCATCATCCACCACCTTTGCACCAAAATTATCATCATCTTAATCATCACCATTTAATCCATATAGAATACGAACCACAGATAAAAATCACAAATTGCATTAGTGTCTTTATTAACTGAACCGGAAGACGTCCACTGTCGAACACTCGCATGCATACAGATGCTTTGAGAAGTATAGATAGATTGACGACGCCGTCTAGTTATAAACACATATCGTCACGCCTTTCCCCCGAAGAGGCTGGCAGAGGTGTACAACACCCACACTTCGTCGGACGATATTCAGTCCGTACTGTGACAGGGGACGAGCCAGTTGCCATACACCAAGCTCCAGTTATGTAGCGGATGACATATAATACTCATATATATGTTCACACAATGAACAAATTGGTGCGTGCCTTCGGCTGGGTTCGAAGCCGCTTCCTCTGGCTTGAGGCAGCTCAACTAGGCTATCATCGCTACGCAAGTAAAGTTACTGTTTCATATCAAATGGCTTACAAATGATGTCTATCAATTTTGAACTTTATTTGAGTGTTCGTAAGTTCTTTTTTCACATGTGTTTTTTTTGTATAAGTAAATATCGTGTCGTTTTTCAGGCGGTTCTCAGGAAGAGATAGCGAGCGTCGGGACTTTGTCGCCCGACTCTAGCGTCAGCGACACTACGCGGAGAAAAGAGCCTAAATGGAGAAGTGGGTAGTTTTCTACTATTTTGTGTCTTCTATTATTTAAAAATGAATAGCTGAATGTATTGCTAAGCGCAAATCTCGAGAACAGCTGAACCGATTTCGCTAATTCTTTTTTTAGAATATTCCTTCAATTACGAGGATGGTTCTTATGCAGAGAAAAATTAAAAAAATGCATGAAAAATTGAATATTAAAATAAAGTAAGTTCCTGTCCATCCAAAGGTTACCTGGAAGAAATCGCTTTAGGCGATAAGGTCGCCCTTGTACTGCCGAAAAATGTATTTTAGTTTTTAAGATTTTCCTACAGTTTTTGGTGTGCAATAAAGATATATTGTATTGTATTGTATACTGACTGTAATGTTTTTTTTTGTATTTTCCAAAGAGAACAATAAGAAGTTAATCTGATTTTTTAGATAACCGCGGCTCGACCGGCTCCGAGTCGTCAGTGAGCGCGTGCAGCGTGCGCGGCGCGGCGCTCCCGCCGCCGCAGCTGCTGTCTGCGCAGAACGAGACCCGAGCCACGGTACACGCCTCCGCTATATCTGTGAGTTGTTAGATAACCGCGGCTCGACCGGCTCCGAGTCGTCAGTGAGCGCGTGCAGCGTGCGCGGCGCGGCGCTCCCGCCGCCGCAGCTGCTGTCTGCGCAGAACGAGACCCGAGCCACGGTACACGCCTCCGCTATATCTGTGAGTTGTTAGATAACCGCGGCTCGACCGGCTCCGAGTCGTCAGTGAGCGCGTGCAGCGTGCGCGGCGCGGCGCTCCCGCCGCCGCAGCTGCTGTCTGCGCAGAACGAGACCCGAGCCACGGTACACGCCTCCGCTATATCTGTGAGTTGTTAGATAACCGCGGCTCGACCGGCTCCGAGTCGTCAGTGAGCGCGTGCAGCGTGCGCGGCGCGGCGCTCCCGCCGCCGCAGCTGCTGTCTGCGCAGAACGAGACCCGAGCCACGGTACACGCCTCCGCTATATCTGTGAGTTGTTAGATAACCGCGGCTCGACCGGCTCCGAGTCGTCAGTGAGCGCGTGCAGCGTGCGCGGCGCGGCGCTCCCGCCGCCGCAGCTGCTGTCTGCGCAGAACGAGACCCGAGCCACGGTACACGCCTCCGCTATATCTGTGAGTTGTTAGATAACCGCGGCTCGACCGGCTCCGAGTCGTCAGTGAGCGCGTGCAGCGTGCGCGGCGCGGCGCTCCCGCCGCCGCAGCTGCTGTCTGCGCAGAACGAGACCCGAGCCACGGTACACGCCTCCGCTATATCTGTGAGTTGTTAGATAACCGCGGCTCGACCGGCTCCGAGTCGTCAGTGAGCGCGTGCAGCGTGCGCGGCGCGGCGCTCCCGCCGCCGCAGCTGCTGTCTGCGCAGAACGAGACCCGAGCCACGGTACACGCCTCCGCTATATCTGTGAGTTGTTAGATAACCGCGGCTCGACCGGCTCCGAGTCGTCAGTGAGCGCGTGCAGCGTGCGCGGCGCGGCGCTCCCGCCGCCGCAGCTGCTGTCTGCGCAGAACGAGACCCGAGCCACGGTACACGCCTCCGCTATATCTGTGAGTTGTTAGATAACCGCGGCTCGACCGGCTCCGAGTCGTCAGTGAGCGCGTGCAGCGTGCGCGGCGCGGCGCTCCCGCCGCCGCAGCTGCTGTCTGCGCAGAACGAGACCCGAGCCACGGTACACGCCTCCGCTATATCTGTGAGTTGTTAGATAACCGCGGCTCGACCGGCACAGAGTCGTCAGTGAGCGCGTGCAGCGTGCGCGGCGCGGCGCTCCCGCCGCCGCAGCTGCTGTCTGCGCAGAACGAGACCCGAGCCACGGTACACGCCTCCGCTATATCTGTGAGTTGTTAGATAACCGCGGCTCGACCGGCACAGAGTCGTCAGTGAGCGCGTGCAGCGTGCGCGGCGCGGCGCTCCCGCCGCCGCAGCTGCTGTCTGCGCAGAACGAGACCCGAGCCACGGTACACGCCTCCGCTATATCTGTGAGTTGTTAGATAACCGCGGCTCGACCGGCACAGAGTCGTCAGTGAGCGCGTGCAGCGTGCTAATGCAAAACAGAAAGACGTTGAGGCCTTAAGAGGGCCGCGACGTTCTGAAATTTCCATACAAACGCGCTACTCAAATTTCTTGAAAACCGTTTGTCAGATTATGATGAAATTTAGCATGTACAATTAAATTAACAATATCTTCGCCCCTATGTTCTTGGTTTTTTTAAAAAACGTTCTCAAGCGCAAAAAAAAAATAAGAGCTATGAAAAATATCCGCATTTTTAAGGGGTCACTTTTGACTGATTTATTCAATAGGTAGACAAAGCAAATCAAAAATTCCATTACATAGGGAGGTTGTCTACATCATTAGCTGTTAAATGAATCCTTAATATCAGGGAAATTCTTAGTTACTTAAGAATGATTACAGTAGTGCAAAAGTCATAAAAAAATATTGAAATTGCACTTTGTCACTCTGTAGGTAAGTTTAGAGGCTCGTCAGTATCATTACTCGCTCTCTTCGCTCGTCTTCTTCCTCGAGACGAAATGGCGATAGAATGCCTTAAGCCAATGCGAAGTTAGTCTAGATCGCCTAGGTCGAAACTAGTTAGGTCGCCGGACTCTTAAAGGTGACATTGTCTTTGTAAGCCAATAGTGTAAATAGCCACTCGTAACAAGATGTGTCCTATCACGTTCCCAGTGTAGTTAAGATTATGAGTGTAATCCTTACTTGTAAACGCAAATTGAATCGCCTTTAAACTTGTTAGACCTCTAGCCCCATGCATGGGACTTACACGTACGATAAAAAACTCAAAATCCACGACAAACGGGTCATGCACTGTGAAAGTGTTAATGTCACTTTTTTTTTCACAACAACTTTTCTTCAAGTTTAAGCGAAAGCATGTATCTTTTCCGGGAAACACTAGTGTCGCTTTTGTCAAATCCTTCTAAAACCTCCCATTTTGTTCCAGCAAATGGTGAAGCAGCAACTACCATTAAAACTAGCCAGCGGTAAGAGCCAGCAGCCTCCGCCCGGCTACCACCGGCTTCACGAGTCGCCCAGCGACGTGAGTACCTCACCGCCTTGTAATAGAGACTATTTTACTGTACATTATATCGCCGGGTCAGAGCTAAAATCGACTAACTTGCCCAACTATCGGGGACCTAATAAATTAGGCAAACAAAACGACTACTAAACTAAAAACTATAATGTTGCCCTAAATTCAACAGACTTCCAAAATGGGGTTGTCAATTTTTTTTTGTTTGTTAACTCCGAACTTCGTCGTTAAAAAAACCAATTTGTTTTTGTTTTTCATTTGATATAATGGATTTCAAAGATTGGTCCCGCTAAAAATGTTGTAATGATGAGAAGTAGGTGTTTTTAAAATTAAATACTATTTAGGGTAAGTTGGTTGGTTTTGCCTTAGTATGATATGTAGTTCGTCCATTAGAAATTAATGCTAATGGTACTAGATGGCGCTGACTGTCGTTATTTATAAAACGCTCTGGTCGACCTTTGTAGGAGACCATAAACTATTTTCCACAGCCAGAATACCAGCAATATATATTACTACAGTGTTACCACTTAAATGAGACCTCACCCGCGCGGTAAAGGACCGCGGGATAAGGCGTCAAAGGGGAGCGAGGTATCTCTTGCCGTGTACCTTTAGCGCGCGGGCGAGGACTCATTTATGCATTTATGCGGTACCAGTATAATTCGTAATTATTTCTTAAGCCTTTTTTGGACAAGTAACATACTCGTACCTATGATAACTCAAAACTATATGCCATAAATAACAGTTAATAGTGAATATCTCACTATGGCTTCGTCTTGATTATGCAAACCGTAAGCGGCTGGCTGTCCGCTGGCTGACTTTAAGTCGCATATTGGGCAAACTCAATGTTGAGCAATGAAGCTTACTGAATGACCCAGCAAGCGATACGCTGCAAACTGCATACAATACGCTGTTCGGATACTCCATTCAAAATGTATAGGTTGTATCTTGAAACGACGGACATATTCTAGGGTACTCATCATTATCACCAACCTTTACTATGGGGCCAACCCTACCCCCCAACCTTTTGTTTATAAATTGTTATAGAATTGCCTCAAATTGACACTTTTTGTATGCCAGAAGTGTTAAAAATCGACATTCATTAACGAATTAAAAACAATTGCCTAAAAGAATGGAGGCCCTGATAAACGAATCAGCTGTTCCATACAAAAAGTAACTGCTGTTTTTTTTATTTATTTTAGGGTTGGCCCCATAGTCAAAGTTGGTCATAATGTCCGTCGTTTAGAGATACGAGTACACGATGTATAGGTTGGCGAACTGCAAACATTCAGCCGCTCACAGTTTGCTAAGTCAGGGTGAAGCCGTGGATGAACTGGTACAAAGGCGTCTGTGGGACCATTGCGTCTTTTGAAAATTACTGACAAACTCTTCATAAATTAGGCAACTAGCGCCATATACAGATAGCACTTTTCATAATCTGTACTAGATGGCGTTACTTAACTAATATTAGATATGTAACAGATAGTAGTTATAATAATCAATGTACTAGATGGTGTTGGTTCCCTAATTTGTGAAACGTTTGTCAGTAAATCTCGAAAGACGCAAATGCCCCACAGACGAATTTGTACAAGTTGACCCTACCTTTATTTCATGCAAAGTCCTGTAACAGATCGAATGGTTGGTTCGTTTTCAGGAGCTCGACTATCCGAACGTTTTTTACTCGTAACGACACTTTTTCTAACGTGTAAGTAAAGTATGTGTCGAGTAGACTATCTTCCAACCTAGTTGTTGTCTCTATGAAACTATCTTATGTCTTGTATATCGTTGAAAAGGTTTTTGATTTGTTTCAACATTGTATTGAAATTATACTGAATAATTATACTGAACACAAAACAATTATACAAAAAAAATCTAATCATCGAGATGAAGATCATGAACATAATAAATATAATAATATATTGGAATAATAATAATAAATTTGGGGCACTTGCACACACGGTCGCCTGACCCCAAACTAAGCAAAGCTTGTACTATGGCTGCCAGATACTGATATACACACTTAGATAAATACATACTTAAATGGATAATTAACACCGAGACAGACCAAACACAAATGTTCATCACATGAATGTTTGCCCTAGGTGGGAATCGAACCCACGCCCCCTAGCTCAGAAGGCAGGTTCACTACCAACTGAGCCACCGAGGTTTCATTTAAAAGTGTTTATAATAAGTTTCATTAAAAAAACTACACTGAGGCAGGGATGAGTGGGTTTAAATATGTGGGGCCGCCTTTCGTGCGGGGCCCGTAGCAATTGCTACACGTGCTATATTATGGTTAATCCAGCACTGCCTGTAGCACAGTGTGTATACCAATCGCATACACACAGAGAGACAGGCTGACCAGGTAAAAATATGCTCAACTTTAACGATACAGCTGATATTGACTTTGATTAATTGAAATATTTCATCTTAATTATTCATTTTCAAAATTACATTGTTTTAACGTTTATTTAAACCTATTCAAATAATTTCCGTTAAATGGCGATTTTCCTTCAGTATATTTATCAATAACTAGCTGCGCCCGCGGTTTCACCCGCGATAAAAAGTATCCTATGTGCTATTCTAGACTATAATCTATTTCTGTGCCAAATTTCATCCAGATCTGTTCAGCCGTTCTGGCGTGAAAGAGTAACAAACATCCATCCATCCATCCATCCATTCTTACAAACTTTCGTGTTCATAATATTAGTAGGAATATGCATTTACTGAACGAACTTAGCCAGATCTACAATACAGACAACCAAATCTAAGTTACAAAAAACTGATTCGGTGAACCAATGTTATTCAAATCAAGACCTTATTCAACTCACACAAGACTGTAAACTGTAAAGTAAGACGCACTCCAAATTGGCTTCAGTAGTAAACTGTATAAACCACAATTGGCTTTCAATCTATTCTATAGTAGACTTATCGATGTGTACAACCATTTCGTCTGTTCAGCTTTCAGTGTCACGCCTTCTACATACGATAAGACGCATCCAAAACCCAGTTAACTTGACAAGTTGCAATCACTTCCAAACGATTCTGTTTCAAACGTAAGTTGCTGATTGGACGAAATACGAGCTTTAAAAATATCACGTCATCATATTGACATCTCGTCCAATCAGCAGCTAGAATTCTAGAAATAGAATCGCTTGGAAGCTATTCCAACTTTTTTAGGGCAAGCTTAAAGCAAAGCATTGCAATTGGCAAACTAAATATTTAAAGATGATTAAGATTCTGATAGTGATACTATACTGTCCCGTTTGCGCCAGCCAATTTGTACTATGTGCGTTCCCACTCGCACTCGTTTATTATCACAATCATAATCACAAAATATAAAAGTGCTCAGGGCCCGTACCGTGACATAATCTTATTTCTGTGGTGGTTGCGTTCTGCGCGACCGCGAATCGTATCACCGCGCAAAAAGGTTCATGGTCGCGCAGCGTCGGAAGCAAAACGTAACCATTATGGCTATACGTCATGGTACGGGCCCTGAGCCTCACACAATATGTGAGGCTTACCAGAAAAATGTGCATTGAAAGGCACTTGAGCAGGATTTACATTATTATCGTCTAAGGTTTCTTTTTATGGAAGAGCGCGGGTCTAAGGGCCATGGACAAACAATCCCTAACGCCCAACGTAAGCTGCTGATTGGACGAGCTGACAATAAGATGATTAGACATTTATTTAGCTCGTATTTCGTCCAATCAGCACTGCTGATGAAGCGTAAGCATTTTCATAAATAGTATCGTTTGAAAGAGAATGCACTTTGTTTAGGGTCTCAGTTCCTAAAAAGCTGAAACGAGCAAGTAACTTGTGCATGTAGCTTCGTGCCACCACCTTAACTTTGCTTTAGTAAAATGCACCTTATAGTAACATTTGTAATATCACAAGTAACGAAAATCGAGTGTAAGAAGCGTCATCAACGCGTTGACCATGCGTGACTTAAAATTGTATTGACATCAGATATAAGGTCCAGAATTCAATGCTTTGCTTTTAGCCAGGTTTGGAACACTTCGCTAAGGCAGGTTTCACACGCGTCTTGCCGTATGTGGAAAGGCTTTAGAGCATGTCCACACGAGCGTTCGAACGCAGTAAGCACCAATTCGATTAAAATTCTAAGTGACTCGTTTGGGTAGTGCAATCCAATTAAAAATAAGTAGACTAAAAATAAATAGAGTATGTTTTTTCCCCTTAAAAATATACTATTTTCATTGCGTAAAAATATGCTTATCCAAAAGTATTGAAAATAGTTTATCTAAATGTAAACAATATTGATCAAAAACAGTGTTTCTGACTATAGCATTTCCCGCGCGTAAGGAACGTAATTTCTACCATGATCCAAAAAATGGTTCCGGGTGTTGTCACACAACTACGTCGTCATTGTCATCGTCTCTCTCTCGAACTTGTTGTAAATTACTTATTCCGGTCCCGCTCATGCATCGATTGACGTCACTGTGTACCACCTACGTGGCTCTTTCGTCTCTGAACGCTATACCTGAAAGAGAATATTTTTATACCAAACTATCTTGACACTAAAGATCACAACTATTCTAAAAGTAAGCACCCGCGTCCTTGTATTATCAAGTTTATCAACATTGTAGTATGTCATACTGAACATGCGTGCATTTCTTTCCAGCAACTTAACCAAGGTCTAGTGATCCACCACACGCGGACTGGCAGCTCGCCCGCGCCGCTGCCAACACAACAACCTAACAACAACAAGGCTACCAGGTAACGTTTTTACTAGGATTACTCTAGTTGATTGAATCAGGCGTTACTCTGCGGAGTTCATCTTCAAAACTGCTTCTTTAAGCAATCTCTAGTGTGTTTCCGCTCTAACGTCGCTTTAACTACGCCAAAGAATGTGAGTTCCGATTAGTATTAAGCTAACCTGAGTAATTATTTTATTTTATTATTCATTTAGAAAAAGATTTGAACTAAGATTGATTTATGAAACGGGAATTACTCACGTACGATTTAGTCGATTATTCCGACTATAGTCTCAACCGCATTCGGCATTCCCGTTTCATAAATCGTAATGTGTGAAAACCACGTCAGTTTCCATACTAAAATTTGAATTAAAAAGTGAAATTTACTAGAAAGCTTTATACAGTTTGATATTTGAAGCCGATTTACACTTTAGAAAATTTGACATTAAAAACTAATTTAAAAAAAGAATTAAACAGAACTAATTTAATGAAATTCACAACAAATTTTTGATCAAAATTTTCATCAAAAAATTTACAAATTAATAATAAAATAAAATACTTACACTGCTACTTATCAAAACTTGCTTACTTTGTTTTACATACCAAAAGTACGAACAATGAACCTACGAGTTTAAAATACGGTAATGAATGGCCAATTTTAAAGTGTCACCGGCGGGCCGATATCATAAAAAAATGCAGTAGCAAAGCAAAATGTACCTAAAAATCGTAACACTGAAGCCAATCGCCCGCCTGTCGCTTCGTACACGGCCATCAATATATGTAAACAACAACAACACATTGTATCGGCAACAGGACAGCAATATATGTAAACAAATTCGTTCATAGATTTTCCAAAAGAGGTTGAAGTAGCGCTCAATAACTGTTGTCTGCTCTGTAGTCGCTGATACATATTACAAAAAGTGATGTTTGACAGCAATGGTGCAATTTACGCCTGTCGTGAGACACGTAATTAGCCTGAGGGTCTCAGTTTTATACTTATGTGACCTGTCAAATTTATCGTTTGAAATTAGAATCATAACTGAGATGTTTCTCTCTTTCCAGAACAAATACCTACCCGAAGTTACCCGACAAGTTCCGAGTTCGCTCGCCGGAAACGCCTCCCGCCACCGTGACCACGCCTCCTGTCCAATCAGCGCCGACAGAAGAAGAGGTGATATTCTTCTGACAGGAACGGCCGCCGGAAGCGCAAACGCGCTCCTGAGATTGCCTTATCTCTTAGACCTTCCAACTTCTCGTGGTGTTATGGACGCCTGTTACTTTTTAGTTTGAGTTCTTCCGATTTCAACTGAAGTGATGTGTTTTTTAAGTGCTATATCCGCATGCTAATTTCAGGACTTCCTTCAGGCAACTTCTAGCATATTATGAGCTCCGAGTACTTAAAGTTTTCTTGTTTTGGAAAAATTATGTAAAATGCGTGTTCGTTTGAAGTTATCTGTTTCAAATTCCTTTGTAAACCTCTAGTGATGGTATGGGCGCCTAGTACTTTCGAATTTTATGAATTCTGTGCAAGGTACATTCCCAGTATAAGATTAGGCTGGCGTTATGCACTTCACTTCTAATTTGTTGTTTTTTACCATTTCATATGTTTTTATCAAGAAATGATAAGAGCGATGATAACCTAGTCGGAGAAACCTCACCTCTCAAGCCAGAGGGAACGGGTTCGGATCCAGCCTAAGGAACGCACCAATTTGTTCTTTGTGTGAACTTATGTGCGTATTTAATGTCATCTGCTACATAACTGGAGCCCGGTGTATGGCGAAAGGCTCGCCCCCTGTCACATTTGGGACTGAAAATCGTCCGGCGAACTGTGGATGTTGTAATACACCTCTGACAGCCCTTTCGTGGAGAAGGCGTGACGATATGTTATGATCATTAAGAAATAGGCATTTAAAGCATTTAAGGCTATTTAAAAAAAGGACTCTGAATACCCTACAAAACTAAACTTGTGAAAAATAACATTCAAGTATTTTAAAATATTTCCTACGTCAAAATATGTCAAAAGCAGCATAAGAAATAAATGTTTTGTACATTAATTTAAACGTTGTCCCTATTCGCCGTTTAAAACAGCAGCTACGTAGAAATAGAATGTATTAAAGTAGAAATTTCAATTCTGCTGCTTACTCGTACTAACCTAATTTATTTTATAGTCATTAACATAAACTCCTATTAGTTAAATTTATTTAACCAGTAATACTTGAAGAGATTTTAGTACCTTCTTTAATATTATGTATTAAACAAAATAATGTGTAACCTAAAGCTTTTGCAAAAATAAGCTTTCATATTTTTTTGCATGTGAAATGTTATTTTCATAGACATGTAATTATAATAAATAATTAATGTATTATGTGTTTATTTTATACTTTTTGTTAAATCAACAGTTATTTTTTACAAGGACTACATATTCTAAAGACTCAAATCAAACATTAGCAATGTAAAAAACTGGCTATGATGCCCGGGGGCTGCTATACAAAGGTGATCGGTCCGCCCAAAGTTTCACTTCTGCAACTGGCGTGCCTTGTTACGCGGAACCTTTTATGCCAATGTGTTGACTGAAAGTGTTAGCTATTATGTGAAGTGTCTAGGAAGGGAAAGTAGTTGTTTTTGCATGTCTATACCATTGGCAGCTTTCTTATTTATTCACGAATTCATTTTTTTTATTATCATTTTCAACTTTTACAACCTAAGTACAAATAACATTTCGAGAGCTTATACTATATCAACATTCCATTAAAATGAAAATGATCTCTATATTCGTATGATAAAGGTATAGTTTTATAATCACAGTATTTTCCAAGCATTTTTTAAAGGCAACTTTTTGCACTCTTTTTAAATGTTCCTTTTTATTTCGGAAGGTCATAAGAGATACTAAAAGGCCTTCAATAGAATTTTAGATATATTTGATCTGATAAAATGTAGCTGGAAATATCGACTTTAGAACATTGTTATAAGACTCTAAAATATTATAAGATGGTGGGCGATAATTATTATATTTTAATGTAGAGATTGATCCGTCGCTTATGACAGTTTTCTTTAAAATCTTGGGCTGTATAAAATCTATAGCATTTAGATACTGTCTCATCGTGCCAATATTTCAAAGAAAGAACTCTTAGGCGTAATGCACGAAAATATCAAATAGGATAGTAGTAGTCCATTATAAACATGACCAAGGGTGAAATAAAAAAAGTAGTCTTAGGTAACAGCAATAAAGTTTTAAATATAACGTTCCCAATACAGATTGTAAGCGATAGGATCAACATATTAAACGTTTTATCCGTAGATGAAATTAAGTCTACGTTTTAGCGGTCTATAGATTGGAAATATAAATATTGTTACACTAGATGTTTTGGTAAAAAAAATAATTAACTCTTGTTGTTGAAAATATACATTAAAATTGACATACAATGTGTTGGGAGCATGTATTTTTAAGATTGATTGAAAAAGTGTAATTGTAAACCTCGATAAATGTCTAGAAATTTAAAAGAAGATGATAAATGCTCGCAACACAGGGCAAAATGAAAAATATTATTCGTAATTAAACCGTTGTTATAAAACGTTTTTATGAATAACTCTACTAAGTCACTTGTTATCCGGTATTGTATAATGAATTCTACTATTAAATAAGGTACTTACTTATATAACTCCACTACTGATATTATCATCTAAAATATACCAATAAAGGGTCAAGAGTTATTTTTTTAGTCACTTAAATCTGCACACAAATTTTTGATAAAAAATCAAAAAGCTTATATTCTTACTTCAATATTCGAAAGTTTCGAGATTTTAAAAAGTTCTATTTCATAAATCAGATCTATTGAACACGTTTAAAGAACTGTTATTGTATGTAAATATGTTGAAATAATTTTAAGAATGAACTTACTAAGTATTTAGACGGATTATAAATAAAACATTGATGTAAATGATATAAAAAGTATCTGTATTCTTTAAGGTATTGTTGAGGTTTTAAATGAGAATTTTGAGCATACTAAATTTCAATAACATAATAATTAATATTCTGAGTTTTAAAACTTAAAAAATAATTAAACGACATAATTTTAAAGATTCCCAATAATATAATAAAAAATATAATTCTGAAAGTAATATTTAAAAGAAGCATTTAGATGCAATTTGCGTTGAACTGTACTCAATTGTGATATGAAGTGAGAAATTGCGTTACGTGAATGAAGATATTGTTTTTGTGAATTAGATCAGATGTTCTTATAGCACATAGATATCTGTAAAGTTTAGATGACTTGTTAATCGATGTATTAGTCACCATGATCGATAAGACCGTACCACGACATTCATACAGTGGCACCAGTTTTATTGTACGATTCAAAGTAGATAAAACTAAATCTCCACTGATGAGAGTAGCTACGCTATCTACAGAAGCTATGTGTGATGCTGTTGCATAAACTTTTAATGACCACAAAAAGCTTAACAACACTAACACGTTTATGCGCATCTAAATTCTAAATGCATTCAAACGCTGTAGTCACTTTAATCAACTCACTGGATTTATCAAAAGCGTATTTGCAGATACATGTAAAAGTTAAGAAACCCCTCTTGGTACAAAAATAGATAAAGAATTAGCTCTATTTCTATAAGGGCGCTCCTAGACTGGTCATATTTTTACTGCAATTCTGGCCCGCGAATACTGGCAATATTGCAGACTGTAGCCAAGCCATCATCAGCCATGTTAGAAGTGTATGACGATTTTGCCAGGCCACACTTAAAATATTGCTGGGCCAGTATTGCAGTGAAAATATAGCCCATCTAGAAGCGCCCTAACAGTAGTCGCTAACAGCATCTAAGTATAGGTTTTGCGTGCAGATGTTATGTTCATTAACTATAAACTGAAAGAAGACAGGAGGGAAGGATTTGTGTTTGTGGGATGATATTCTAATGTATGCAAAGACATTTCGTTTACAGTTCGATACTGGTCATTAACTACAAACATCTGCACACAACAGTTGTTTTAGCTCATTTAGAATACTGTTGATTAATAAAACTCATAAGACTATGTATAACTATTTTTCGTGCATTTACTGTAATCCTTTTTACTATTTAGTCTAGAGAAGGTGATATTTAACAACTATTTTCTTGTTTAGGGTCTTTTCATACTGAGTGTATATATTGATGTTGATGTTTGGATATTGTGAGATATATTTATCTTAAAAAATAATTATTATACTGAATGAATTCGTTAATCTAGGTTACGATGAGATCTTGCAATAAATTTGGCATGCATATTCATTTTATTAAATCTAATAAATTTGTGGCAATCTATGACTAAGTGGTTAAATTTAATGTTTTAATGGTCGGATTAGAGATTATAAGAGTTGTTTTTCGTAAAGACCAAGTCAGCGATCGCATGACTTCAAATCATCATGACAATAATAAATAATGTTCTATTTTTCTGAAAGGTTGAGAAAATGTTCCACGTACTATAAATAATGCTATAATCAAATTTACTATACTTTCCAAGGCTATCAAAGGCCGATTTAACCTAAGCCTTTTGCACTCAGCGATTTATACTTATAACGAAGATAATGCATTTAGACATTCCTGAAAATACTTAACTTTCCTATTCATTGAGTATTTTTTGTATTTTAATCCTAAGCGTAATATTGCATTTATTTGTTTAAATATTCTTTAAATAATTGATGGTTTTAAAGTAGAAACTTTCGTCTTGCAATGCTTATTTCCAAATTGATACCAGATTTTCGTATTCTGGATAGTCTTAAAAAAGTAATTCTCTAAATCAGACGTTAGAAATTTGAGCGACAAAACGTGGATTGTTAATGACGACAATTCTTTATCTAATCTGACAGTCTGACAACACAAAAACTGTCTCCATCTCGTTTCGTTTTAAAATAAAGATGGCAACAATTTTTGAGTTGTCAAATTGAGTTCCGATTCAATATCAGAATCAACGTCATTGCTATAATCACGATCTTACTTATTCTATTTATGATCAGGTTTTGAATAAATATAATTGTTGTTATAAACATTTTCATTATTATCTTGTACATAACTTGATGCAGGAACTCGACCTGTAAAAGCACACACCCGTGCCTTCTTAAAAGCAGTAGCAGATTTCATTTTGTAATATAATCTATCTTCCGTGTATTAATAGGTATAATTTGCTATTTTAAAAGTATTGCAGTTTGTATTATTAATTTTCTCATAAAGGTTTTGCGTTGTACGAAATAATTCCGTGGCACGCAGGAATAACTGAACATCGCAAAAACATCAATTTTTCAGGGCAGCCATTTTAAAGTTTGACATTTTATGTTTAGTCGGTAAGTTAGTTAAACGATGATGTCAAAGTTATTTTGAGGGTTACTTGAGGCCCTCTTTCGTATGGTTTCAAGAATTTAACGAAACAACTTATAGTTTACATAATAATAGACTTGTCAAACAGCTGAAATGCCTTGAATAAGTTGATAACTCGACTTGTAGACCAAGTTTTGGCTTCTAAGGACATTTATCCAGTTATTCACCATCTGAGTACGGATCATTTTTATCGGTTACCTTAGTTATTTCAATGGAAAAAGCATTATTTCTCATTAGTAAACCAATGACAACTTCAAACAGATATAGTTTGTCAAGTAATTATTACTACTTTACAAGATATATCTTACTTTTCAGCATATAATGCAAAATGTAAAAAAAGTCTTAGTATTTAAAATATATTTTTTTTAGAATTATACGCTCATTTACATAATCTAAAAACTATTTTCACTAACTTATTAAAATTATTTTTTAAACATATGGGAAAAACACAATGAAAACGCATTTGTATCTAATTAAAATGAATTATTTAGAGTATACACTAAATTAACACATAGGCTAGACTTATTATCCCGAGAAATCAACAGTTGGCAATCGTTGAGTTCTACAAATAAGAAAATATTAATCAAACACACTACAAGACATAAATACCTACTTATAAAGGTCTTATTTAAAAAGCTTTTCTAATTATTATTTTAAACGACTTCAAAAAAACTTTTTAAAAAATCTTTGAAAATTTTCGTAATCTTAAGTGGCTGTAAAAAATCTGTAAAAATGTCTGATGACACACATGCTTAATACATGTTTTGTTAGATTGCTTACACATTACTTCGATCAATAATAATACTAATAAATAATAATAAAACCCTTTATTCAGACCAACTTAGTATCTATTTACAAAGTATGAAGAACTAAAAACTATGAGTGTGGATTTACAAGTATATTTTGGTAGTTAAACTAATCTTAATCTATTCTAATACTTAATAATTTTTTGTAGGTCTGTTTGCCAATCGGCAAAGATCTCCTCCAACCTTTTTCATTCCTGTCTATCTTGGGCCACTCTATTCCAAGTTACTCCTGCTACCTGTCTAATGTCATCATCCCACCTTTTCTGTGGTCTGCCCCTTTTCCTTTTCCTAGGGCACCATCGTGTCACAATTTTGCTTCATTTCTCTTGGCCTCTTATCATATGCCCTGCCCATTGCCATTTGAGTCTTCTGATTTTACATTAAAACAGGTATTACGCAGGTGTTGAAAAGTTTTTTCTTTACTATAATGTGAAGAGTTTTATCTTCCATGGCTTCTCTCAGACTCCAGTATCTCTTTCAGCCATTTGTTATTCTTCTGTCAATTTCTTTGTGTATAGGGACCTCTTGTGTTATTAGCTGTCTCAGGTAGATATATTCATCAGTGTAATCAATTTGGTTATTTCCTAGATGTATGGTGGTTTTCTTCCCATTTGTCCTTACCTTTGTTTTCTTTGGGTTCAACTTTAAACCTTTCTTCTCACTTTCATCCGCTAGTTCAAGTATCATTTGCTATATGTTTTTAGGTGTTTCAGCAAATAACATTATATAAATATCATCTGCGAACCTCGATTGTGGTAGGGAGACTCGGTCGACAGTGATTCCGAGGTTTTCCCAGTTAAGTCTCCTAAAGATTGTTTCGACAACCGCTGAGAATAGTTTTGGAGGTAGAGGGTCTCCATGTCTGACACCCTTTCCTACTCTAAATGGTTTACCTTTCTTTTCTAGTTGGATTCTCGCGGTGCTATGACTATTATTTTAATTAAATAAAGTGAAAAAAAAAGGAACTTCTTATTCTGATTGGCCATCATTGGTGTTTTTCCCCAAAAACCTTAAAACACAGATTTAAAAAATTGTCAGACTTCGTCTTAGACAACCATGGCTCTAAAGGGTCTAAATGATCTATGCTAGCGTCTCTTTACGGCTTTGCACCCCGCTATCAATCAACCCTGTATTGATTTGAATCTTTTGTGTAAGTATGCATGTAGGTAGGTACATAGTACACCAATGATAGTAATAGTCACCAATAATATACAGCATTATAATATACTTTTTTATATTTACTTCACGTTGTTGCATGGCATGTTTGTTGGCGTTTAGGCTCCAGTAGGTACATAAAAAATATCCAGCTCGGGTAGATAACAACTTGATATCTTGCTATTGCAGATGAAAACTAAATCACCACGGCAAAGGTAAAAGTGAACATGTGATAATGTCACTTTTTAATCAAACATATTTGGCTTGCCATAACTTGACATCTCGATTTGTCAATGGAGGCAGAAACAGGCTATGTGTATAAGTCGAGATATCCAGTATTTTGGATGTGAGTGTAAGTTGATAAATCAAGATGACAATTATTCATACACAAACTTATGCTTGACATCTCAATTTGTCAAGTTAAAATTAATTTTTGCAGAAAAGGCTTAGGTGTATAAGTCGAGATCTTCAATATTTTGAACATGTGTTGATGTTGATAATTCAAGATGTCAATATTAGTAAGCAAACACACACTTGATAAGTCGTTTTATCAAGTAAAACACCATAAAATGCAAGGGTGTCGAGATGTACAAAACGCGATTGCTCTAAAACTATTGTATATTTCGGGCTGATTTTTTTATACATAGTAAAGCGCATACGAAGGAAGCGTTTAAGCCAATAAAAAAAAAATCATGCAAGTCGAGTTGTTCAGTTATTCCTACGTGCCACGGATATATACGCTATAAATACTATGTTACTCAGAAACTACTGAAACTACTGTAAAACGTGTATTTAGGAGATAGCGTCTATTTCATTATGATTTTATGAAACGGAAATTTCTCAATTACGATTTATATGTGCTCTGCGAGACACAGCCGCGTGAGAACACTTGCCTTGATAAAAACAGCCGAATGCGGTTGAAACTATAGTCCGAATAATGCACCAAATCGTACGTGAGTAATTCCCGTTTCAAAGAATCTGTGTAAAACCACGTCAGTTTTCATAAATAAAAGTGTCTATTTACATAATTTCGATATGGAAAAAGACACTATCTCCTAAATACTAGGTCAGATGCTATGCTAGTTCTGATATACTATGGTTAAAAAGGGTAGGTCTTCATTATAAATAATTTTTACTGCAGGACCAACTCTTAAATCGCAATCTCTTTAAAAATGTAGGTCCTGACGGTAATTCTTTATTTTGTACAACGCAATGCAATACAAATCAAAACACAGGATAGGTTTAATTTGTCGTATTTATAGAACAGTATTTTAATCACCCTCAAGTTATAAGCTTATTTAGACCAAAGTTTACCAAAACTTAACAAGCCGATTAAACTATAAACGAGAAGTTAGACGTCAAAAATTGACAGGTAAATAATCGCCATGTTAAATTTTGGTGGACATGGGCCTTAGTGAGATGTAATTCTGTAAATCATAATCATTTGTATAAGTTCATCAATATTTAAGTTAAAATAAGCTTTAATCGATGTACTTAAGTTCCCTCCATTTAAAATATCATTTTTATTATTTTAGATACTTCGACAATACACAAGTAGGTATTGCTCAAATTAATTATGCTCAGTTATTTCCAGTTCTTGTAGTTGATTGATATTATTGAAATGTGTATTTAATTTTACTTTTTTTATTTATAGCAGTGAGTATTTCCTTTGTCGATATGATCTGTGAGCGGGCTCGCCCGTCTTGTATTTAGAATAGAAGATGAAATAAATTTACTTAGTATCATTTTATGTGTTTTCTTTATCTTAGAACTTATTAAAATTAAATTAATAAGTATTCACATAAGAGTGGTCCTAGACGCGCCATATTTTCATTACAATATTGCGACAATATTTTGAGTGTGGCCCGGCCATGTACTCATATATTTCTAGCATGGGTAATGATGGCCGGGCTACAGTTGGCAATATTGCCAGTATTGCAGAAAAAATGTGGACCGTCTAGGAGCACCCTAAGGAACCCTCTAGCCTAGGAGTAGAAATCGATATTAGTCAAAGTCAAAGTCAAAATGTTTTTATTCAATTTAGGTATCAAAGATACACTTATGAACGTCAAAGTTATTTAAATTGACTCGACCGCCTTGTTCGGACAAAAAGCCTCTACTCAGAAGAACAGGCAAGAAACTGAGAGGCATTATTTTTTCAAATAATAAATAAATTACAGTCTCACAAATTTTGGCTTACAACTAGGTAATATCTATAAATACTAGTGGCTACTTGGCGGAAGTGGAAGGCTCCAGACATCTTTATCTTCTAAATAATTCTTAACCTTATAATATCCTCTTTTCATTAATGTAGTTTTTACATGTGATTTGAATTTTCCCTCGGTGAGCCCTGTTATATTTTTCGGGATTTTATTGTAAAAACGAACGCAGTTGCCTAAAAATGACTTTTTTGACTTAGTCAGTCTAAATCTCTGTACAGCTATCCTATCCTTATTTCTAGTGTTAAAATTGTGATAGTCACTGTTCAATTTAAATTTATGTAGATTTTTGCGAACGTGCATAATATTTTCAAAGATATACAAAGAAGGTAAAGTTAATATATTTATTTCTTTAAATAAATCTCTCAATGATTCACGGGGACCCATTCCGTAGATAGCGCGGACCGCTCGCTTATAGAAATAATCCTATTTCCTACTAATATTATAAACGCGAAAGTTTGTAAGAATGTATGGATGGATGGATGCTTGTTACTCTTTCACGCCAGAACGGACGAACAGATCTGGATGAAATTTGGCACAGAGATAGATTATAGTCTAGAATAGCACATAGGATACTTTTTAACCGCGGGTGAAACCGCGGGGCGCAGCTAGTAGTAGTAATAATAGGAATACTCTTAGTACATTCGATAATCTATCTTAAGAAATTAGTACGCTAACAGAAAATGATACTATCAATACGTATTTAGCTACAATAGCAAGAGGACTTGTACTTAATTAGACTAGAATTGAGCGGACAACAGAGTGAGTCGACAGAAGCGATTTAAGAAAATCTTTAAAAAAAAATTATGTGTGTGGATGATTTTGATGAAGTTCCGTGCATAGATAGCTGGTACCATGAGGCTACTTTAATCATCATCATTCTTCATCACCACGCGGGTGAAACCGCGGAGCGGAAATTAGTATTTCTATAGACTGTCTCGGTGGCTCAGTTGGTAGTGAACCTGCCTTCTGAGCTAGGGAGCGTGGGTTCGATTCCCACCTAGGGCAAACATTGATGAACATCTGTGTTTGTTCTATGTCTGGGTGTTAAAATCTATTTAAGTATGTATTTAAAAGTATATATGTATGTATATCAGTCTCTGGCCGCCATAGTACAAGCTTTGCTTAGTTTGGGGTCAGACGACCGTGTGTTCAAGTGTCCCAAATATTTATTTATTTATTTAAACGAATAAATTATTATGCGGTGGTGGTCCCACCGCACTATATTCGCCTACGCCCTACTGTTCATTGGACTCAAAAATGCGCTTTCATAAAACCACAGACATATAATACAGTAGCAGACGAAACATAAATTGCTAGTTATTATTATACTTATAGATAATCAGTTTATCCTTTTCATTCCTCAGTAACAATTCAGTAATGGTATCTCTTTCACTTACCTATTGCAACATGATCTCACACATACACAAGAGACCATCCGTAGCCATGCCACCATGTATATCTTAGGATGGTTGTCATGACAACAGCACGTGAAAGTTTGGTTGGTTTGATGACATTTATTTTAGTAACAAAATATAGCTTTTTTGATGATTTTATTGCAAGAAAATCGGTGAACATGGTAGAGTGCAGTGCATACCGATGTGAAAGTGCTTCATACAGCAAATCATCCATTGGATTTTCTTTCTATCGGTGAGTTTGATGGTTGCATTTTTGCTCTTAGAATTCTATTCGTTTTCTCCAAGAAATATAAATATATGTTCAAACCAAAGGGTTTCTTTCGCGGATAATCTATCTTAGATGCTATTTGTTAGTGTTTTTTTATTTGAATAAGAGTAATAAGAGCGTAATAAGTAAAATTAATGGGGGTGGGACAAAATTTGACAGCTCAAGTACCATTTACAAAAACAGGGAGCGGATTGTGAATCTATAGGAATAAAGTTGATATAACATAGACGAATAACGAACGAATGACGAATAACGAATAAATAAAAGGATTGCTTAACTTTTCCTTTGTCCATTGGTCAGTATCAGCCATGCCAGAGGCCACTGGGCGGCCTAGAAACTCTGACATCAGGACTTGCCACTCGGGTTATACGAACTTGCTTGCTTAGTGTCAAACCTTTACCTTGGATAGACTAAATATAGGTTGAAAGTTGTCTAATTGAAAGATATTGACTGAGTCACATACGAGTATAACCTTTGTTCCAGATATTCAACGAATAAAAGTAGACATGAAGATCCAGGATTGACAACCCAGTTTGGCTAGTGTACTGTACTCAAAGCACTGGCTTGATTTCAGTAATTTTCGTACAAGGTTCCGTCCTGGAACAATTCCTACTTTGTTTGAATTGCCTATAGCTGCAGAAGGAAGTAAGTAACCATATATAAAAGTATTTAGTCACTCCCCTTTTAAGTAGGTATAACAGTTTTGTCTAATTATGACCTAAGATAATACAATTGTATTATTCCAAAACAAATAAACGAGTGTTGTATGTGTACTTTAAATTTAATTTCTACGTTACCTATAACTTGATAGGTGTTATTTAAACCTAAGTATAACCGCCTAAAAACCAGTGGGCAATTATTAGACCTATGCTTACTTGGAGAACATAAAATCTTCACAGATCACCAGTCTTATAATCTGGATTACAAACAAGGAACAACGAACATCCTTAATGCGGCCCCTTCTAAGCTACATGTCTATGTGTGTTTTCATACCACGCTGATAAATACCTAATGTTTAGTCTGCTACTGTATTATATGTCTGTGCATAAAACTAATAACCGTAACATACCTTAGATTAGAGAGCTAGTCTTACTAAAGTCTACCGCTAGAATATGGAATTTTGTTCCGCTATGCACTAGTCCCGGTATGCGACATTTGAAAAAAGTATTACGTAAAACTTAAAAAAAAAAACGTATTTAGCGACTCTATTGAATATGAGTGTGGCATACCGGGATTAGTGCATAGCGGAACGAACCTGAATATGGAATGTTGTCTGAGTGGGTGTTTCCCGATAGTTTGGTACAATCTGCGACCAAGGTCACGAGTGTATCGCTTCCTCTAGACAGGCGTGCTCCATCGTAGGCTGCATCATAGTGCATCGAGAGCTTATCATCAGGCGAGATGGCGCCCAAAACGCAAGCCTGACACCAAATAAAAAAAAAGAGTTACTGACAAACCCTTCACAAATTAGGCAACTAACGCCATTTAGTACAGATAATTGCAACTTAAGATAGAAATAGGATGTAGGTGGCGCCTAATTAGTGAAGGGCTTGTTAATAATTATCGAAAGACGCAATTTCCCCACAGACACATTTACCAGTCGACCCTAATAAAAATAAAATAATTACCAGCCTAAGTTTTCCATTACCATTACCAAGATAAATACGCTCACATAACATACGCTCCTAACAAATAAAAGCTGCATTCCACAGATTGTATTCTGCAGTAACAAATTGGCATCGATCGAGACTGGGCAGTCGTCCGGAAGCACAGATAACTGTCCGGCGCAAGTGCTCTCAAGGAATAACTGGACGGGATGTTGGGGCGATAACTTCACTGTCCGTTGGATTGGCGCTTGTGCGAGTTTGGTTCAACTTAGCTAGCATGGTGTAATCTACGGTTCAAGATAGCTAGTATGCTCTAATGCATGGTTCAAGATAGCAAGTCTGGTCCAATTTATGGTTCGCTACATTTTTGATGATTATACCTTAACGTCCAAAATATGTACTTAAACAATTTGTACGTGTACGGAATGGCAGATTGGCTGCCTTTAGGAAAAGCATATTTGTGATGAGGGTTGAAATTTACAATAAGCTACCACTACTTTGAAAAGACACGCATACTTACAATATTTTCTATCAGCTATAACCCATGTTTTGCAAAATAAATTATTTGATTTGATTTAGGCTGTGTGTTGGTCAAAAACCACCACACAACCTATTACTTACCAACCTAGTTAATAATACCTAGTAGGTCATCGCTCAGGTGTAAAATTTTCTTTATATCTATTCTATTATATATATATATATATATTATATATATACCTATATCTATTCTATTATATATTGATATATATATCATATATATATATATATCTATTCTATTATATCTATTGATCACATCGTCAGTCGGGTCAACCCGCAGACGAAGTACCTAAATAAAAATCGCTAAATCTAATCTAAGTCTAATCTAAGTTTAGTCTAATTTAAGGTAAATCGCGCTTACGATGTGGTAGATCAAAATTCATTTATTGCAATCCGTCCTAGGATTTAGGAGATCTCAACTAACGGGCTTAGTTAGAGGCTCTTGATTTCCTTTTTATCCAGTCTCTTGATCGTATTTTTTTTCGTGAGTGGGCAGGGGAATAGATACGGCCTGTCTTCTGCTTATTATCGTCTGTGGTCTTTGATAATGACTCTATGCTGTTGGCCACGGAGGCCTCGACAGCGTACCGGGCATTAGCCATGCGCAGATGGCGCAGGGCCTCAAATAATGCTTACAACTATGGGCGACGAGCGTAAGGGCACCTCTAAGGTACGGCCTCGGCTTGGGCTGTCGCTCAGGGAGGGGCGTCGAATTGCCCTGGCAGCCCAAAGGGGCTTGCTCTAGGGCCCTAATTGGGACGGTTGAAGTTACGGTTAAAAATAAAATAAAATAATTATTAACAATGACTCGACCACCTTGTTTGGAAAGGGAGCCTCACCTCGAAAGAACAGGCAAGAAACTGAGGGGATCGTCTGCGGTCGAAGATGTAACCAATACCAAGGATGTAATAAAAATTACTTCTCAAGGGACGGTTCCGGGACACAGTTTAACTAAGAAATTTCAACCAATAATAACCAATTGCCATAATTTTTGCTCTAGATAAACACTCATTCGGAGATTTGAGATTCTCATCTCACCTTGTTTTGTCCTTGTTGCTCTCGTTTGAAACGTCATAAGTGTGAGAGTGACCACAATAAAATCTCATCTCGTCTCACGCGTAGGAATAGCCCCCCAGGTTCTTATTTATGTAGGTAGATAATCTCACAATCCTTATTTAAGACCACTTCCTTTAATATCAGCACACTTCCTTATAAAATTACACCCAGAACCCCAAAATAGGCCTGAGCCGCAATTTATTCTCGCGCGGAAGATATTTTTATTCATGAATATGAATTGCTTTGTTTAAAAGGATCAAATTTTTATTAAGATCTCTCGAGCTACGGCCGAGTGCAATATTCTTTATTAAAATGTTCGTTCAGGATTTGCATTGCGAATTTTCACGACAGCCTATTTACCTACTTACACATAAAAAGATAGGACTTTGTCGTCACACTGTCAAATTGAAGTTACAAATTAAGAAAAAATATTAATTATAGCCATAAATATCTCCGATCTCCGATAAGCATTTATATTAATTTTATTAATACATATATCGTCACGCCTTTCTTCCGAGGGGGCTGACAGACCCCACCACCCACACTTCGCGGGACGATATTCAGTCCCAAATATGACAGAGAGAGAGCCTGTCGCCATACAGGCATACACCGGGCTCCAGTCATGTAGCAGATGACATACAATACGCACGTATGCTCACACACCTACCTAAGAAATAACTATTTTATAATCTGTGACTTGGGCAACTACCTGTTAAAAGATTTTATACTCGTATGTCATTTAACAAATAAAGTAGGTAGGTATGTATTTACCATACCATATAGACACATATTGTAGTAGGTACCTACCATAATACCATCTATACACACGTTGTGATACCATACACTTAGGTTTAACGTCGCACAATAAGCCTTTGTAGACACATCCAAATAATTTAGTTTGAAAGTTTTGAGTGTCCTCTAAAACGTAATAGACCGAGCGCAATGCCAACTCTTCAAAAGGAAACAACCTGCTCAAATATTTAATTTTTACGACTAACTTTTTACTCTCACAGTGAGTGGTAGTAAATTCCACTCACTCAAGTTACGGCTTCATGTAATTTACCTACTTGAGGAGGGAACTCAAAGAGATATTCACTTACAGCAGCTTCACCCTGACTCCTGGCTTAATAAGTAAAACGCATCACGTAAAATAAATTTGTCTCCCAAACTTTCCGCGGTTCCGTAAAAAGTAGCCGCAATAAAACAAGCATTTGTAAAAGTTTGAGACTTTTAAGCGGGTTTGTCGTCATTACAGAGTTTGGAAATATGGTGGACTTTTGACGGGGTTATACCATTATCATTACGATGCAATTTTTCAGTGAATCATCAGCAGTCAACACCTCTAAAAAAACTCACAATATTTATAATTCAATTCAAATTCAAATTTCTTTAATTAGCGAATAGTACAAAGGCAAGTTGTATTCGCTGAGGGCCTCAAACTCGGCGCAGCCGGTATCTGGGGTCCGATCAAAGCATTACCAAAGTAGAGTGGTCGCTTATATCGCTATTTTTTTAATTGAATCTGATCTTGTGACTTCAACGTAACTAGTTAGGTCCAGGTGTTCAATTTTATAAAAAATACACAGGAGAACCAATTAAGGGTAGGTATGTGTTAGAGCACGCAGTACGCAGTGGGTATCTGTGGATTTTTTATAATTCAATCTGTTAATATTAGCCAATGTCGAGAAGACAGCAAAATCCAGTAAGTAGAAATAGATAAGAAAAAATTAAAAAAGCTAAGAATTTCCACTAATTTACCTTTCAAACTAAACAAAATCAAAATCGGTCACAAGGAGCCACGATGCCACAGCACACACGCACACAGACACGTGAAACTTATAATACTTCGTCGTTTTTGCGTCGGGGCTTAAGATTGCTTCAAGGAAGAATCCTCACCATGTCAGATGCAATAAGGTATAAGATCCAACAAACGATTATTTTCGTCGGTTGAAAAAAGGAATAAAAAAACCTTTTATTATTCAGACAGCCTTTATTCTATGCAAGTTCAACTTACTCTCGAAATTTAGCGTTAAACTTAAACTTTTACACTACGAAGTGCTTACACTAAAACTTCAAGCGTCTTTTCTAGTTGGAAGACAGTGGAAGACGCTGTGAGAAAGTACCTTCCTCACTACTTAGGTGTCATTGGGGACGCTAAAAATAAGCTACTTTCAAAAACACTTTCATGGGCGAAAATAAGGGGAGGTCTGGACACTCAAACCCCGGTTTAGGTATCCAGATTTTTCCTCTTAGCTTAGCTCTACAAATTTTATTTTGAACTTAAAGAAACTTTCGCTTGTCTGCAGCTCATCTGTGAATATTTGGGGCGTGGGTTCGATTCCCACCTAGGGCAAACATTTATGTGATGTGGGTTTGTTCTATGTCTGGATGATAATATCTATTTAAGTATGTATTTAAAAATATATAAGTATGTATATCAGTCTCTGGCAGCCATAGTACAAGTAGGTTTAGTTTGGGTTCAGGCGACCGTGTGTGGAAGTGTTCCGAATTTATTTATTTATTTGTGTACCCACAAACCCCCTATTTGAAAGCTATAGATACGCCCACGTACTCGACCATTCAATAATGATCCCCCAGCATCACAGCAGCAGTAATAGAGTACACGAAGAACATAATCTTATCGATCACTTCAGCCAGCTCCCGTCTGCCTCCGTGCTTGGTATCATCACTGTCCATCTCTTCTACGGAACCGTCCGTTATGGAAACCTCTTCATCTGCATCTTCTTGGCGAGAGTAGCCTCCACTTATTGATATCTGGAGATAGAATAAAAACGCCTTAGAGTAGGTATATACCTACTTTACATTTACCAACTGAACGAATGGAGATCTCAGAGTAGGTACTGGGAAAAATCGGCATTTGCTTGTTCGACGATACCTTGAGGAACATTGATAAGATTTTCATGAAATTTTGCATGATTTTGCATTCTAGATTTCTTCTATTGATTTTTTGAAATCTTTTAGATTTTAAGAAATGTCATGCAGCTAAATAATTTTAGCACATAAGTAATTAATACTCACTTTTACTGGAGGCATACAGAATACTATCCTTAGTAAGGAAAAGGTAAGCAGTCCTTGCATGAACGGCGTCTTGCATATCGTCTCCGCTAGTGACGTCATCAGAAACACTTGCACTAGCATCGCCAAGAGGACTCCGTTTAACACTGTTATGTAGAATGCCACTGAAAAAGAAGAGAGATCAACAATTTAAAGGTGCTGTGAAATTGTGAAAGATATTCTGATACATGAAGGTAAATTGAAAAAGATTTTTTTTATAAGCAAACACGCAATGGACACCTGCAACACTAGCGTTGCGGTTGATATTATTATTTAAACCCGAAAAGGAATTTATTGACACCCTTTTTAAAATGCTCGATGTTCTACCTCGGCGGAAATACCTGTGTTTGGCAGCAGTTCTTAAATAATTATTTTGCTTTTTGGTTAACACTTCACGGTTTTAGACCACGTTTGTCATTAGTTAAGTCAAAGGAGTCAAGCTATCAACGGTTATCAAAAAATACATCTCTCTGTTTCTATATTGGCTACTTTTTCGAGTTCTCTAAGCTTTTTTCATTGCTATTGAACTTACGTATAGAAGGTACAGTGTGTGTAGGCACTAAGTAGTCAATGTTACTCAATCCCATGCAAATAACCATGGCGCAAGCAGTGTACAGCCACACCCTTGACAGCTGTAGGGGTTCACTCCAGAATGACATCAAGACAAATACGAGAAGCGCTGAAAAAATAAATAAACACACATGTAGCAAAAACACCAGAAATTTAGTAGGTCGCTGGTAAACATATAGATAACACAACATCTGGGCCTCTTCAAGGATAGAGTGAATAGGTTTCTTCTAAGTCTGCGTGCTTCATCTTTAATCACATCGTAACAGGCGAGTTTGTGGTCCAACGTGGACTTCGCGAAATAATGTTGTTTTTCTTTAGTGTTGTGTAGTAGCCGTCGCATGCAACTACCTATAGGGCGGTGCCTGCGGTATCTAGGGACAGGGTGCAGACCTTGGAGGGGTGTAAAATTATCAGGCTCAAGTTTTCATGGTGGTGAAGGTACTTAGCGTGCCATTTTTAATTATTTCTAGATCAATAATGTTGGCTCCAATCTCGTTCCTCCAACGTGAAAAGACTGCGCAAAACAACTGTGTATACACAGTTGTACACTACTTACTGATTTCAGTCAGCAAGTCCTCTCTCGCTCTGAGCATCTTCTTGAAGTCCTGGTAAGAGTGAATAGCGGAGCATCTTACCCAATAGAGGAGTATAGAAGACAATGTTGTAAGTAGTAGCTCTCCTCTTCAAATTCAAGCTGAGCACGTATCTGTCGCTCTGGTGCGTTTCGTTGTCATCGTTATTTGTATAAGCCATGTCCCACAGCGTCGGCTTGATCACCGTCTGACTGTATGACACCTCCCATTCGCTTTCAATCACTTCGTCTATGTCAGCAAACTGGAAAAGAAGATTATGCTTATTACGAATGAGAGGTTCCAAAAAAACAAATCCCATCATCGTCATCATCATTGTCACAGTCTTTTACGTCTTACAGCAAAGAAAACTGACATTTCTTATATCGCGGGTGATTGGGCCGTAATCTATCGCGGTGGCTTAGTGCGGGTTGGTAATGTCGCAAAATCTAATATTATGAATGCGAAAGTGAGTTTGTTCGCTTGTTTGTATCGCTTTCACGTCTCAACTAATCCACCAATGATCTTGAAATTTTGCAAACACGTTGTCAGGGGAACGGAGAAGGACATAGGGTACTTTTTGTACCGTAAAAATTCACGGTTGCTGTGGTACCGTGGGTGAAACCGCGGGGCGCAGCTGGTTACTTATAATTACTAAATATAAATTATAATTCGTTCTTTCTAAATGTTTTAGGATGCTGTTCAAAAATCTACTCACTACTGCTAGTTTATTATCATTTGAGTCCATAATTTCTATCGCAATCTTCTCGTGGACTTCCCAGGGTTCTATTACTAAAGAGCACACGTATTCGTCGTGGGGCCACCTGAAAATAATGAAATAATTATGACTTTATAGTCCTACATAGTTCATGTGAATGATGAGGTACTGGCCCGGCAATATCGCGCAATATTTTGAGTGTAACCCGGTAATAGTCATACATTTTTAGCATGGCTGTTGATGGCCGGGCTAGAGTCGGTAATATTTCCAGTATTCTCGGGCCAGTATTGCAGTTATTTAATGGCCCGTCTAGGAGCTCCCTAAAACGTGAAACAAGATGTTTTCCTTTTGATTTCTTTTCTATTGTATTGCGTCAATAAAATCTTACTTGTTCGTTTCTTCTGTGTCCATGCACCAGGTAGTGACTTCATCTTGGAAGTGGAACGTTGCATCTCCGCTGTACACCACTGATATCGGATCCGGGTTCTTGGCATCAAACGGATCGGTACTGTCTGAGCTGCAAACACGAGAGAAACGTCAAATTATGTGTCGAAATTAGCTGTAATTTTGGAGCAAAGAAAGAAACTCTGCAGCGCCACTATCAAGTTAAAATCACTTTCTAGGATCTACTTATCTGGCTACTAGCCCTAGCTACCAAAATGCTTTGACCATGTCTTTTGAAAGCCAATACCAATTTTGATACTTATGTTTTGTCAACTTTGACCATTACGGCGCGCGCGACTCCGGACCGGAGTGTGCTCCCTATGTAAAGGGATTTTTTATTTGCTTTGTCTATCTATTGAATAAATCAGTCAAAAGTGACCCCTTACAAATGCGGATATTTTTCATAGCTCTATTTTAGCTTGAGAACGCTTTTTTTTTAAAAAAACAAGATCATAGGGGCAGAGATATTGTTAATTTAATTATACATGCTAAATTTCATCATAATATTATGACAAATGGTTTTCAAGAAATTTGAGAAGCGCGTTTGTATGGAAATTTCAGAGCGTCGCGGGACTCTTAATGAAGACTTTAAAAACCAACAAACAAACATTATGCAATTGAGCTATCATAACGTTCACTGACTTCTAAGCTGAATTAACAAATCCCAACATATCAATAAACTTACTTGAACACAAAAAACAGTGGTCTCCATATTTGTCCTTGACGGAACTTCAGACTGGTAGTGTCATTGAATTTCGTCGGACTCCATGCCATACCATCGTCTGACCAACTCTGGAAATAATTTGCTATGAATAATTTTAATTCTCTGAAGTTCTTATTATATTATATTCGAATTCATTATTATTCGCCATTTGCCTTTTAAGTTATCCTGTTGTTGACACACGCCATCTTTGGCGAAATAGCTAAACTAATTCATTATGGATTTTAGTTACAGCCTAATCAATAATAGTTCTGATTTACGCCTACAAGGTGGCGCTATTCAATCAATATTAATGGCTTCTTATGGTGTGGGCGAAACCTCCCCAGTATCTTTGCTCTGCATCGCGATAGGCGACCACACGTATAACATCTCACCTAATAAATTCAATTTCTGTTTCAGCCTTTATATTTTTCCCAACATTGTGTAAATTAAAGTATCTCGTAGTGACGTCAATCGATGCTTGAGCAAGACGAAATATGTCATTTACAACAAGTTCGAAAGGGACGGATAACAATGAAGAGTGACGTCATCACGTGTTGGCTCCCGGACTGTTAAACCTTGTTGGATCATGGGGGCCAGGTAGAAGCGTGTTAAACCGCGTTCTTTGTTTGGTATTTGAGCTGCGTCTCTACTGTTACTTTACATGTTGTCGTTGTTACTTTACGCACATAATCTTGCTCGAGCAACTTTAATATTCAAGATAAAAGCCTCACCATAACAACAGCCAATCGGGTCTTCAGCTTTGAGTCCAGAGCATCGTACTTGATATGTGTCAGTCTGATACTGAGCTGGACCTGCACTATCGGGCTGGGCGCTATGGAAGGAAGCTTGGACATCAGCAAGCTTCTCTTGAGCTCATCGGAGTTGGAAAGCTTGGGCTCTACTATTTGGGAATCAGGGCTTGTGGCTGAAATTGAGAATTAGGGTAGGGTTTAAGATACGTTGGTTAATTAAGTTAGGTTGAATTGAACTTTCTGTCTTTTACAATAATAAAGTAGATGGCTATGTTTATTTTCTCTATTTTTGGTTATCCTTTTATTACTAAAAAAGCGATGAAATTCGATGGGTGAAAAGCGATGGCAGCCTACTTGAGAGAAGGCCCACCTCTCAAGCCAGAGGGAGTGAGTTCAAACCCAGCCAAACAAATTGGTTCGTGCCAGACGGCACGCTCCAATTTGTTCATTGTGTGAACATTTGTGCGTATTGTATGTCATCTGCTACGAGTACATGACTGGAGCCCGGTTTATGGCGACAGGCTCGCCCCTTGTCACATTTGGGACTGAATATCGTCCGGCGAAGTCTGGGTGTTGTATTACACCTCTGCCAGCCCCCTCGGGGAAAAGGCGTGACGATATGTTTTACTACTAACTACCTGAATTGATTTCGAACTTGTAAACGAACTGTAATTTGTGCGTATAATACCTAGTACCTGGATGGCCGAGCTTTGCTCGGTATTTTTTTTTTAATTTTAATTGTGTTTTTTGGAAAATAAACAATTGATTTTAGTCTAACCTCAAAGCAAACACTCATTGACTTCGTGTTACTTAACAACGCCATCTGCTGTTATGTCGTTAAAGCAATTAGTTGCTCACTAAAAATAGTATTATTATTCGCCAATAGATGTCAGGAAGAGTCATATTTTTGTTATTTTTCTTCCAAGTTTATGTTTAAGTTGATTATCGATAAAACACGAAAAATGACATTTTCTAAAAATGATTCCTAGCTAGATCGATTTATCGCCCCCGAAACCCCCTATATACTAAATTGTATGAAAATCGTTGGAGCCGATTCCGAGATTCCAATTATATATATATATATATACAAGAATTGCTCATTTAAAGATCTATGATAAAACACATTTACCGTTTTTATCTAACCAACAACACGCATAACAAAATAAATATGTGTACCTAATTTTTTTATGCTTAGTTAGTAATTAGAAAATAGGAGCATTAATAATAATAATAAGCCTTTTTATTTCCAGTCCCCTTAAGTGTTACATGTACTTTTTAAATATGTTATTCTCTTATTCTTGGATGGGAACCCCTATTTGGGTATAGGCCTCCTCCAGATTGTTCCGATTTTCCCTGTCTTTAGCTCGTCTAATCCACTCATTTCCGGCTGTAGTTATGATGTCGTCGCTCCATCGTTTAATAGGTCGCCCTTTGCGTCTTTTTCCACTAGGTCCTTTCCATCTTATCGTTTCTATTGTCCATCGATTGTCCCTATATCGAGCAACATGGCCAGCCCAACGCCATTTTTGCTTTAGGCTGTAGTGCAGGGCATCAATTATGTTTGTTTTCCTTCGTATGAGTTCACTTCTTACTTTCTGTAATTTTCTTATTTTTAAAAGGCTTCTTTCCATTGCTTTTTGGCAGCTTACCAGTTTTGTTTTCATTTTAGTGCTGTAGGTCCACGTCTGGCATCCATATGTGAGACTTGGTAGAATGCATGTATCCATCACTGTTTTCTTTAGATGGAGTGGATAGTCACCTTTCATAATTTCTTTGAGCGACCAGTATTTTTTCCAGCTCATATTTATACGGCGCTCTACCTCTTCTTCTTCGCTGCTGCCTTCAAATGATATTTCTTTTCCTAGATATATGTATTTTTTTACATATTCAAGTGGTTTTCCTTCAAGTCTTATAGTATGTGTGTAGCTGTTTGTCATTAATTTCGTTTTATCCTTATTCATCAAAAGACCTACCATTTCACTTTGTTCATTTAATTGGTTTATCATTTCTTCTAATCTGCTGTTGTTTTCAGCAAATAGGACTAAATCATCTGCAAATCTTAGGTGACTTAAGAGCCGATTGCCTACTTTTATTCCTTTTTTTTCCCATTTAAGATTCTCAAAGATGTTTTGTAGCACTGCTATGAAAATCTTGGGGGACATGGGGTCGCCCTGCCTCACTCCTCTTAAAATTGGTATTTTTGGTCCTCGTTTCTCTAGTTTCACACAACTGGTGCTGCCGTCATATATGTTTTTTTAGGATTTTTATATATTTTTCATGAACATGACATTTGTATAGTGCTTTCCAGATGGCATCATGTGATATTGTATCAAATGCTTTAGCATAGTCTATGAAAGCTATATATAATGGTTTGTTAAACTCCTTGTATTTTTCTATTATTTGCTGCATCACCTGCATATGGTCTATTGTTGAGAAACTTGACCGGAACCCCGCTTGTTCTATGGGTTGAAGGCTTTCAATTCTGCCACTGATTCTGCTTAGTAATATTGAGGTGAAAAGTTTATAAATGCTAGGGAGAAGGCTGATTGGACGATAGTTCCCTATATCTTGAGGGTCACCTTTTTTGTATAACAGAATGATATCTGAGTTCTTCCATTGTTCTGGTATTTGTCCCGACCTTATAATTTTGTTGAATAGGTATGATAGGGGTTGTGATAACAGAGCAATTCCAGTTTTTAGGGTTTCGTTTGGTATACCATCTGGGCCAGGACTTTTTTCTGATTTAAGATTTTTAACATGCTTTACTACCTCCATCGCCTCTACTTCTACGGGCTCGTCTTCAATTTCACTATAGTTTCCTTGATACATGCTTGTGTTTGTACTGGTTGCAAAGTTATAGTTGTATAGCTCTTTGTAGAACTCTGTGGCGCAGTCTATTATATCTTCTCTCTTACTAATTCCTGTGGTTCTTGGCTTCAAATTCTGTATCCAGTTTTTATGTTTACTTAATTGCTTAAATGCTCTTTTTGTGCTCCTATATTGTTTTAAGTTTGCTTCTATTATCTGTTTTCTGTAGTCTGCATAGTCATGTTTAATAGCCTTGTTAGTTTTTTTGAATAGCATGCTTAGCTCTTGCTTAATTTCTTTGGTTTTTTTACTTATTTTCAGAAGTTCTGATCGTCTCTCTATTAGTTCTTTTGTATGTTTTGTGAGGATTTTGTTGGTGGTGGTTTGATTTTTTTCTTTTTGTTTTATTGTCATACTCTTTTCAATGGTGTGTACTATTTTGTTGTAAAAGGTCTGGACACTCTCATGCTCTTTTAGAGTTTCCAGTTCTATTATGTTGTTTTTCAGGTTCCTAGTGTATAAATTGGTTTCTTCTTCTATTTTGAGTGTACCTAAAGATGATTTGAATGACTTTCTGCACTTTTTAATATTTTGTAAGAGATAAGTAGCTCTTACCAATCTGTGATCAGAGCTGAACCCGAAACCATGCAATACTTCTATACTCTTAATTTTTTTGGGCAGGAATAGGAGCATTATACGCAATAAATTTTCTTAATTCATTTTTTTGAATATCAGTAAACTTACAATCATCGTCACTGGCAGGACAGTCGTACAGAAACTTCGCCTCGACTCCAGCCCACGACGCGAAGCTGAAGTATTTGATGGGGAGCGTGTGTGCATCATAGTAGCTCAAAACTGGCAGACTGTCGCCCTCCTTGCCAAATTCTACTAGACCTTCTGAAAAGTCATAGAAACATTGCAATGTTTATTGTACGCAATTGTGCCGACATGACGGGACGCGGACTGACCTGCATCAGAAGGACTGACCAATTGTAGCTCAGGACAGAGAAAAATGAAAATGAGGGTAGGTAGAGAGGCCTTTGACCTTTGATATGTGCTAGGTTTATTATAATTATCTATACCTACTTATAATCACAATATTATCATATTAAATGCGAACGTTTGTTTGGATGGATGTATGGATTGATGTGTGGACAGATGGACAGATGTTTGTTACTCAATTACGCCAGAACTGATCTGAATGAAATTTGGCTCACAGAAAGATTTTAGTTTGGAATAGCACATATAATACTTTATCAACGCCGGATTTTTTAAAATTGTACACTGACGGGAACATCAAATTATTCTAAAATACACATCGTACGAGGCTTACCATCAGAAATTTTGATGTAAAACGCTGTGAACTCAATAGTGGAAAGGATGTTAGGTGTCTTGGCCGAACTCCTTGCATTTCGCTTCAGGTTCAGACGCAGTTCCGTGAACTTGTTGCCGCCACCTCCTACGACTGTCAAAACAGAAATGATCAACATGTTCAACAATTGATTTTTAGGCTGTTCTTTACATATGGATAGATAATCATAGCTAGAAGACGTCGTCCGCTCTGATCTCCTCGATGGTCAGTCTTACGTTGCCCACACCCAGCGGCTTCCCGCGCCCCTTGAAAAATCGTAAATTAGCCTTGTACCACTTTATCCACTTTCTCCGGCCGCATCTTCCAGTTCCTGGTTGGCTCTTTATTATACATAGAGATATGGTCAAGATTTTTAAGTGGTTCATCTCTTTGATTATATCAAATGAATTTAAACAGCTATATAGCGAAAGGAGATGGACCACACTAATCAACCCACAGCAAAATTACCATTCGTCTTAAAACAAATCAATTCAGAAAACAGCGAAATGAGATACCATCCTTAGTAACCGATCCGCAGCATTGTCATGAACCCATTACATTGCCTCCTTACCAATTTCATACACAGAATCAGCTGGTCCAGGTTTCGCTACAGGCGACAGCAAGATGTGTCCATTGCTCGCAGCTTGAATGGCTATATGCATCTCGAAGTAAGCAATGTCACTTTTATCTCTTTTTAGTGTCGCATGCTGGAGATTCGCCTCGTCTATGTGGTAGAAGGTGTCGTAGTTGTAGCCGCGACGGGCGATGTACTGCTTGCAACGATGTGCCACTGGAATCAAAAGACAATGCACTTTATTTGCAGTGCAACTTCTGACCCTCATTGCTCCGTTGGGACAGAGGGTAGAGTTATATAATACTAGCTGCGCCCAGCGGTTTCACCCGCGGTCAAAAAGTATCTATGTGCTATTCTAGACTATAATCTATCTCTGTGCCAAATTTCATCCAGATCTATTCAGCCGTTCTGGCGTGAAAGAGTAACAAACATCCATCCATCCATCCATCCATACATACAAACTTTCGCGTTTATAATATTATAGTAGGATTAAAGCATGTAGTTTGTAATGTTGTCTAGAAACGGTACTACACACAATAGTTTCTTGGCCCCAAGACCTAGATTGGTTCAAATAATTATGACCAATGTGTGGCAATTAGATTTGAACTGGATTCAGTTACAGTTACACACGTTTCCCAAAATGTCTTTGTTTAAATCAATGGCACAAGTTTCGTTTATACGTTTAACAAAAACAAAAACACTGTCTGCAAAAATAACTGTCGAAAAATTTTTTTTTTGTCAAAACGAAACAACCTAATGATATCACAAAAAATAGTCAATAATACTTACTGCTATAAGTAAAATTGTAGTTATCATTAATAGCCCATGATTTATTAAAACACATGAACAGCAAACACAAACAAATATTCCATTTCATCGTATAAAAGATCTATGGTTTTATCCTTTGAGCTCAGATTAAGTTCATAAATCCTCAGCGAAATTAGAGAAAACAACATAAATAAGAGATCACAATATAAAAGCTGATATGATACTGGCACTGCAGTATGGGCGTCACTTTAGTTGTGCAGTGGCTTCCAACCTTTTCTAGACGAGGTCCATTTTTATAAACGGGTTTTTTATACCTGACTTCGGCTAGGGTGGTGAGTAAACTGACTATTATGGGTTTTTGATTTATTTATTTATTTAGGTAGAAGTACCAACAGTTTTTTTAATTTTTTTATGTAGATAGGTCGGCGTTAGACCCCCAACTCGCCTGATGTTAAGCGACGTTGTGGTCTAAGATGGAGCACGACGACCTATAAGGTACTTATTTACTCTAGCCTTGAAGTTTTGTAGAGTGAAGAAGTACAAAGACGGCAGTTGAGTGAGGCGCAACAAGTGCGCTACTGCTCAGATCCGTCTTCGGAACGGTTACATCGGACTACATCCCGAAACACGACTAGGTCAATTCACGGCATGGCTTGGTCCAGTGGGTGGTAACTAGCCACGGCCGAAGCCTCCCACCAGAGTTTGCTAGCCGGTTAGCACTACCCAAGGACCACGTGTAGGGAATCAGCATAGAGTATACTCCTACGGATATGGGTAGCTCAGCCCCCAACTCAAGTTGTCAACTGTAAGCTCAGTTTACATTTGAGTAAAAAAGGAAATACATAATAATATAACAGAGTTCTGAAATGAAAACCTATTATTGGTATGGTATTATAAGTACGAGTATTAATGGTTAGGATTATAGTGATTATAGGAATAGGATGATCACAAGAATGTTCTCGGAGACAGTTACTAGTTATCTAGAAGAAAGTCATTGGATCTTGATTGTATTCAACATACCCATAAATTAGCCTATGCTTTTGTTATGCTAATTTAAATTCTTAGTTTTATTTTATAGTCCGATAGCAAACGTCTATAACCATGATACGTATCGATAGCTTCCTTATCTGAATATCTATTCATCCGAATTTAATTCTATTATCCGAAAGTTTGAACAGTTGAAGATCAAATCAAACTCCTTTCGGTCAGCTTGGTCCACTTCCTAACTTAGTCCATTTCCAAAACGTGGCGCTTGCCTTGGGGTGAAATCTACACGTTCGTGTTGTCCGTTTGTTTTATGAAAAAACCTGCCACTTCTGCCAAGTAGCCTCTAGTACAATAGATATTACCTAGTTGTAAGCAAAAATTTGTGAGACAGTTTTTTTTTAATTATGCCTCGTAGTTTCTTGCCTGTTCTTCTGAATAGTGGTTCGAGCAAGGCCGAGTCTATTATGAAAACTTTGACGTTCTCATGTGTTTATTTCATGCCCAAATTGAATAAAAACATTTTGACTTTGACTTTTACTTTGACCTATGTACAACCCCAAATGTTGAGAGCCTCTGTTCAAACCCGACCCTGTATAACAAAACTATAAGCTTGTTACATATCGCCGCTGGTCTGCGCACTGTTCTCGATATAGATACTAAAATACAGGCTTACATACGTCTGTTGCTATTTTTTGTTTCGAATAAAGGCAAATACTTGTTTAACTTTGCAGCACTTTTGTACTTACCTACATTTTCGAATTTTGCCTATGTGATGTGTGATTGGGACATTTTGTTAGGGTAGTTATTTTATGGTGTGGGTAAAACCAATAATGAAATATAGTGGGTTTAATTAATTTGAAACACGTTTGTCCCAATTTTTTCACAGCGAACGTTATCAACCGACTGCACAAGAGTAAGCTGGTGTATTAAAGACCGAGAGAGGATTGTAGGTAGCCCTGCCTACCTCATCTAGTAACTGGGGAGCAATTCAGCTATTTATAGCCGAAGCGTAACATAACCGTTGACGTTGCGTTATCTGTAATAACGGCAAAAAATCACGTTTGTTGTATGGGAACCCCTTAAATTTATTTTATTCTGTTTTTTACAATACAATACAATACAACATAACTTTATTGCACACCAAAAACTACATGAAAAACTTAAAAACTATAAAATACATGTTTCGGCAGTACAAGGGCGACCTTATCGCCTAAAGCGATTTCTTCCAGGTAACCTTTGGATGGACAGGAACTTATGGAACAACGATAAGGGTAGGTGGTGTACATAAAACTAAATTAAAATAATAATAATAAAAATAAGTACTTAAATAAATAACCAATAATAAGTATAATATATATGAATAATCATAAATATTATAAATAAATATAATAATATATCAATACAAATATCGAGAGGTGAGTGATAGAACCCGATAAATCGAAAAAAAACTAATTTTAGTTTAAAAGTCTGCTGTACCCAAAATCCTACGCTCTTTTTAGCTATAAAATCCAATAGGTCATTTTAAGGCTCAATACAAAAATATTCATTCCAAATAATCCAATAAGTGCTATTTTTTTATTTTATTTTAGGTTACAATACTGTAAAACAAGTTATACGAAGAAAAAAAAGTTTTGTTTTGTGAAACAACCACAATACCCTACTTATAATCACCGTATATGAAGGTAACGCTTATGGTCAAACTGGCTAATTTTGTTTATCGGAGTTTAACACTGAGGTAAATTTCCAAAAAATCGAAATTAAGCTAAAGTTAAAACCCATCAAATATAATTTTCGGGATATAGCTCTATATGATTTTTTTTAAATACAACGCGTTTTAAAAATCTAAATCCAGTAAGTATATTTAATGTATTAAATAACTGAAAAATATCGTAAAGAATCATATTATATTTACTTAGTGGGTATTCGCACTATCCGGAATCAAGCTCTTTACTCAAACTCTTGCGATACAAAACCCAGTAAGGTGTCTTTGAGCTTTGCGCCCGTGACGTCATGCGAAGTGGAGTGTCTCCCGCCAATCGCAGCCGAGCGTCGCGCGCGATAATGCGCTAGATTTCGCGTGCGGGGCGGTCGGCTGCCGCAGTTGCATGATAACACGCGCCATGATTACGCGCCCCGTGGTTTTCTCTGCTAGTATTTTAAGCAAGGAGTTGATTTTTTTTATTTAAAATTTACCTGCACGGACTCCGGGGACCGGGACTTTTGTTAACATAAATCTTTAATTATTATTTGAGGGGAATACAGGTAAAGGGGGGTTAGTTATTAAGTCTTAATATAAGGTTAGGTTAAACGTTATCAGATTTACTTATTGCATTGTGAGTACACCACGAGCAGACCAGCGACCCGCAAGCAGCATCCGATCACGAGTATGACGCATGTGCCAGTCAGAGTTGAAATTTAAAAGTAAGTACATAGAAAAAAATCGAAGTAAATAGCTTCGACGTGAAAGAATTTAAATACAGTGAGATGATGGACCTGAAAAAGTTAAGTGCTCTCCTGATTAAGAATAAAAACAATGACAATAAAAACGAAACCGTAAACTGGCTTAAAATCAAAAGAATTCGATATGTAAAAGGAGATTTAAAGATTCACTACAGCTATATCCGTCAGTTGCCTAATTTTACGAACCGCATAAGCAGCAGAACTAAGTCTCCCAGACAGCGCATTAATATGTGGACCCCATTGCAGTTTGGAATCAATGCTTATACTCAGGAACACCTTCCCGATAGTGAAGCAGGTTGCCGGATTTTAAGGTAATCGTGTCCTCACCCACTCTACGGACTTCGGATAACCCCACAATATCCCAGCGCAACCTACTCAACTCTTCCTCCAGCTCAGCAACCTTCTCGTCAGTCCTCATTGTGCGCACGTTGTGCGTTACCAGGGCCAGTCGTCGTTTGGTGTGACAGCCGTGCATCTGCCAGCGATTCTTAGCACCCCCTGCTCCGCCGTTACCGGGGCCGCTGTCGTAGCCCGGAATAGCATCGCTGCTGGGGACTGGGGGCCTGGTCGTATTTGTGCTCGTCATTTAGGGGGGAGTTTGCCCGTAATCGCCACGCTGGGCAGGCGTGGTGGCGATCGCAGAAAAACGTGGCTTCGCGACAAGGATGCTGCTGCCCATCCCTGCCCTGTGCCATTTTAGCTACGTTTTATTTCGAATGGTTATACCGCCATTTGTCGGTTCCGCTGTACCTCAGTCGGCTCTTACGACGCCTGGTACTAGAGGGGGGTGCTATTCTACTCTGCCGGCACACCACGGCAACCGTCTAAAGCGAGCGGTCCGCGCTATCTACGGAATGGGTCCCCGCGAATCATTGAGAGATTTATTTAAAGAAATAAATATATTAACTTTACCTTCTTTGTATATCTTTGAAAATATTATGTACGTTCGCAAAAATCTACATAAATTTAAATTGAACTGTGACTGTCACAATAATAACACTAGAAATAAGGATAGGATAGCTGTACCGAGATTTAGTTTTAGACTGCGTTCGTTTTTACAATATTATCCGAAAAATATAACAGGGCTCACTGAGGGAAAATTCAAATCACATGTAAAAACTACATTAATGAAAAGAGGGTATTATAAGGTTAAGAATTATTTAGAAGATAAAGATGTCTGGAGCCTTCCACTTCCGCCAAGTAGCTACTAGTATTTATAGATATTACCTAGTTGTAAGCCAAAATTTGTGAGACTGTAATTTATTTATTATTTGAAAAAATAATGCCCCTCAGTTTCTTGCCTGTTCTTCTGAGTACAGGCTCTTTATCCAAACAAGGCGGTCGAGTCTATTTAAATAACTTTGACGTTCATAAGTGTATCTTTGATTCCTAAATTGAATAAAAACACTTTGACTTTGACTTTGAATCAAAAGGGATATTCCAAAAATTGAGAATATCTAAATATTTGACGAAAAAAACGAATACAAAGATGCAGTTGGAATCTATAGACGGCCACTACTTTTCGGCTGAAAAATTGAAATTGTTTTCCAAACTAACTAACTTTTACCAATTTTAATCATTCATATTCACCTAAATATTCTTAGTACGTACGGAACCCTCAGTGCACGAGTCTGACTTGCACTTGGTCGGTTAATTTTAAGCAATAAAGTAGATTTTAAGTTTGATTTTCATACTAATAAACCGTGCAATTGTAAAATTGTCTATTTTATTTTGTGATGTAATCCAATAAGCTCATCCTTTAATTTACTTAAGTCTGTTTTTTTTATAAAAGCTACATTACTACTTTTGGTAATCATGAATAATAATAAAATACAATATGTAATCTTCATAAATAGTTAAGAATTTACACATGGTTTTCACAGAATATCATTTTTTTATTGGCAAGAAACTTTAACATGGAATATCTCGCAACTCACTTTTATGAATTTATCGGGTTTTATCACTCACCCCTCGATATATAATTTACTATTATGCGTACCGAATTATTAAAGAGCGAAATAATGATTATAAACGAGATTTTTAAAAATGGGCAGTGATTGGGCCTGCCTGATGCCAATAGGCAGCTCATTCCACAGCTGGACAGCTTGCAGTTTTTAGTATGTTGTTATAGCGGCAATCATCATCTATGAAAATGTCAACTGTCTAACTAGCATGGTTCATGAGATACAGCCTGGTGACAGACGGACAGACAGACGAAAAGCGGAGCCTTAGTATTAGATAGAGTCCCGTTTTACCCTTTGGGTACGGAATCCTAAAAACGGGGAACGGGGAACAGCTCAGTACTCACTACAAAAACGTACTTCAACTGAACCGCTAGGTATGCAGCTACCGTTGTTCTATACGTACTCGACGCGTGCCCTTGAATTAGCTGAATTGTCCCTCTGTTCCTATGAGGAAAATTAAAAGAAGAATAAGAACTTACAAAAAAGTGAGTTTGTCTAAACCAAGCTTGTTCAGTTTTGCACGGTAAAGAAAGGACTGTCTCAGTGCCGGATTAAGCGAGCGCGGGGCCCGTAGGAAATGTGAAGGTGCCCCTGAGTCGTTGGTTTCCCACCAAAACACCCCATTTAGCATCATTTCAATTTTGGTGTTTCTAAGTATGGTCAGCGCCTTTTCGCCTCTATTTTAGCAAATTTGGCGCCGGGTGTCTACTTTGAAAATAATAATATTAATAATTTGGTGTAGAGCTTTTTTAGTATTCGTTTTTCACGCGGGCCCCGTAGCATTTGCTGCAGCTATGGCTGATCCGGCACTGATAATACATCTTAATAAGTTTCACTTAAAAAACTACGCTCGGGCAGGGATGAGTGGGTTTAAATATGCAGGGACCCCTTTCGTACGGGGCCCGTATCAATTACTACTCTTGCTATGTGGTTAATCCGGCACTGGTCTCATACTTACCATACTTCTTACTTATTATAAGTGATTGATTACCCAGCTATGTATAAGTACGTATAACGCAAGCAAACGCTAGTAGGTAACCAACAAACAAACCTTGAATTAACATAGACATAATCTCCACCATTCATAAAACATTTTATTTAAACTCAGCTGTAAAGGAAGCGAGTGTAGTTTATCGCAGCGGATGCAGATAGCTTCGGTGTTTGCAATATTATTGTAACAATATTACGTTGGGATTTTTATTTACATTGTATTTAGCTTTTGAATAGATAAGTACCAATAGGTACATTCTGACCACTATTCTTAGTTTGGTGGAAATTCCTCCAAAACGCACGAAGCGTTTCAAGTTGACTTTTCTTGTAAGAACTGCAGAGATGTGGAACTCGTTGCGTGCAACTGTCTTTCCACTTAAATACAATCCGGGGGTGTTTAAGAGTAAAGTGAATAGATCCGAGGCAAGCGTGTTACACCTTCGATCACGTCGACGCTTCCCCTCAGGCGAGTCAGTGGTCAAACACATGCCTAGTCTGTTGTAAAGAAAAATGTAGGTAGGAACGTCAGTAACAGCATATTTTCAGAGAAAAATAATTAGACCTTGCAACTCCTATATTAAGTAAGTAGACCTAACTTGTGAAGCTCAATAACGACGACTATCGAGAAGAAAAGTGTGAGGTTTCACCATCAAGATGGTCTCGTAATTTTTTTTCATATTTACTTAAAAACTTAGGTAGAAGAAGGGTTTCACTGAAGACTGACTTGATTCTATCCTCAACACCGTCTTCTGTGAATACCATTGATATACCTACTCACACTGTTCTTTTATTTTATTCGGTTAGAGAGTGGAGAAGAGGAAAAAAGTAAGGAAGGCTGGTCAGCCACAGCTGGTCAGCTGGTCTGGTCGAGCTGGTAATCCCAAATCGTGGAGCGCTCGCTCCACAATGGGGGATACATAGTCGGGAAGGGAGAGATAGAGAACTTGAGCGGCTTGGTATGAAGTAGGTACCTACAGTTACAATATGAGTTCTACTCTAAAATCTTCTACTTCTACAAACTCTTTGGACTTTAATTTTATTGTTTTTCAAAATTGACTAGATTTTTATAGGTATTGCTAACTCGTCTCACGCCTTGGCAATACAGGGGGGCTATTCCTACGCGTGAGATGAGATATTATCTTTGTCACTCTCACACCTATGACGTTTCAAACGAGGGCAACAAGGACGAAAAAAGGTGAGATAAAAAACTTAAATCTCCGAAAGGGCCTCTGTTAGTGTGATAATAATATGTATTGATCAATAAATAAGTAGGTAAATAAAATGATTATAATCCTAAACACTTATTCTATGGGTTAATCCAAAGTACCTATATACTTATAGGCCAGCTATATATATATTTGGTAATCGAGCCGATAAAGCGCCTGGCTGAATTGGGAACTTTCAATCAATCCGCACGACGCTGGGCTGGCAGGCAACAAAAGATCCAATTCTGACGCAGATCGTTAAAAAAACGGACAGGATTCGAATAAATTCCAATGCCACTCGTTAGCGAACGGCCAGCCTTAAACAATTTCGATGTGCGCAGTGTTACTATTGGAACTCGATTTTGACACAGGTAAAAATTGCAGGTATAAAAAGATTCGTAGAGCAATGTAAATAATGTATAAGTGTGAGGTTGAGCATTAGGGTCAACTGGGGCAAACGCGTCTGTGGGTTAATTGCGTGTTTCGAGAATTACTGAAAAACACTTCAAAAATTAGACATCACTTTTTCTATCTTTAGTTGCAATAATCTGTACAAGATGGCGTTAGTTGCCTAATTTGTGAAGGATTGTTCTACAATTGTTTTTTAGAAACCTATCAAGTAAGTATGATAATTATTAAAATATTTATAAAACTTTTTTTTCTAGGTCAAACATTTTCATATTTATCGGGCTGCTATATTTATATCCTTGGCAAAACAACGAATTTGAAGACGCATTTGTCCCTGTTGACCCTACCTATCATGGTTTATGGATTTCCTAGAAATTGATTAACCTACTTCTAGTTGCCAAAAAGAGGAAAATATTGTAGTCAACTAGCGCAGGGGGAAATATGATAACTGCACAGATACTAATAGAAAAAAAAGAAATGCATGTTCACCAGGGAACATCGGCAAAAAAAAGAAAATAAATTAAAACAGAAAATTTATTTTTTTACCACAAACGGACCCAGACTCAACACGATGCCAGCTGTAGACAATCGCGTAGATAACTATGCACATACTGTATGTATATACATGTACAAACTTGTATATAAATGACACATCCCTCTGGTGGGAGGCTTCGGCCGTGGCTAGTTACCACCCACCGGACCAAGCCATGCCGTGAATTGATCTAGTCGTGTTTCGAGATGTAGTCCGGTGTAACCGTTCCGAAGACGGGTACGAGCAGTGGCGCACTTGTAGCGCCTCACTCAACTGCCGTCTTTGTACTTCTTCACTCTACAAAACTTCAAGGCTAGAGTGAATAAGTACCTTATAGGTCGTCGTGCTCCATCTTAGACCACAACGTCGCTTAACATCGATTAGATCGCTTTTAGTGATAAGGCCGCCAGTTGTTACACTATTTAATAAGTTTTATCATTATTTTCTCTTGTTGTTTTGTTATCTGTGGTGTGAACAATAAAGAGTTTATCTATCTATCTATCTATCTAACATCAGGCGAGTTGGTGGTCAAACGCCGACCTATTCTACATACAAATATATAGATATATATAAATGACACATGCTATGACAACAACGGTTCCATGCAAATTGCTCTACCAACGTGGTAGGGTCTGGTTTGTTAGCATACATTGTGGTGTGGCAAGCTTGAAATATCCAACGATTTTTCACGATCCGCCAGAGCGTGGAAATTTAACTTTTATTTTTCACTGCTACGACGCTTTAGTCTCGTGTGATGAATATTAGAAAAATGTTTCCTTGTACGTACTATAAACAATGCAGACACTCATATAAAACTCAACATGCCCAGCGTAAGATTGGAATTATTAAGGAACAACTGCATTTACATGGCACCTCTCATTTATAATTCCCTTCCAAACAGAATAGTAGATTTGCCTTTTAAATAAATTTAATACGGAATTGAAAAAGTGGCTAGTGAGCGAAAGTTTTTACACGACCAAAGAATTCTTGGACAAAGCATCGTGTCGCTACCATATTTATCACGATAAATATTAGGGTTTTTTTTTGCCAACATTCTTATTATTTAATTTTTTTACTAGGTACTTAAATATGTTTCTATTTGACATTTTATTTAATTTCATAACATTTTTTTGACATAATTAATTTGCACACCTAATGTGAGGTAGTTATTGGCTGTTCAAACCTAAATTAAGATCATTGTAACCCATTGACGAGCAAATAAAGAAATTGAATTGAGTTGAAGAAATATAACGCAAGCTTTGATTAGTTTGGGGTCAGGCGAGCGTGTGTGAAAATGTGCTGAATTTATTTATTTTATGATGAATGCTTTTGACTGAAATTAAAAAGGACGGGCCTAAGCTGTTGATCGTGTCCAGTAAATAAAAAAAAAAAACCCGACACCGATTTTCATCAAATATAGCTAAGAACACTCGCGACTAGGGTTCCCAGATCAAAATATAAAAAATCCAGAGAAAATTCCTGACATTCCATGAAATTTCCGGACAATCTTGTTAATTTTTTATTAAAATCGTTACGCATCGTTTATATCGGAAGTAATGTAGTAGATTTAGAATAAAAATAATTTTGATTTTCTTTGATTTAGAATAAAAATAATTTGGTTTTTTTCATTTTTTATTTCACTCTTCACTTATTTGTAGAAATTCCGGACGGTTTAAGATTCCCCCCGCATTCCGGACAAAGGCCTATATTTCCGGACTTGTCCGGAAAATTCCGGACTTATGGCAACCCTACTCGCGACTAATTCACCTTCGAGTGAATTAGTCGCGTATTGTATCGCGTGAATTAGTAAACCTTCACCTTCAAAACAAAATACACAATCAAAATCGGTCCATCCGTTCAGGAGCTACGATGCTACAGCTAGACACACACACACACACATACACATATACTTATCAAACATAGCCTTTTTTGTGTATAACATAGCATGTTATACACAAAAAAAGTTACAATACTCAACTTACTGAGTTCTTATTTTCTAGGAAATATTTAAGATTTTCACGGAAATTATCTGAACTAAAACATCCGGAGATATAGGTATTTCAAGAAAAAAGAAATGTTCTAGAATGGTGGTCTATATTTAGCTGGTCGGAGGAAATTCCCGTTCGTTTCTGTACAAGCACTAATGCCGTCAATACTGTAAGTGCTCCAACTGAAGTGTTTCGCTTCTGCACTTCAATTTCTTAGAATGCTAATATTGCACTATTTGTACTCTAAATGATAACTACAATCAGACTAGCTGCGCCCTGAGGTTCCACTTAACGGTCCCACAGAAACTGTTAATTTTTTCGAGATAAAAAGTACCCTGTGTTCTTTTCTGTACTCGTATGTATAATTACTATACTATAGTAAAATAATACGTACATTCATAATTTCATGACAATCGATTGAGTAGTTAAGCGTACAAACAAACGGACATACTCACTTTTGCATTTATAAACAACAACAACAACAACTCTTTATTAAAAACATAAAAAATAATTACAATAGTACTTAAATAAGGCTTAACTAAGTTTTTAATGGGCGGCCTTATCGCTAAAAGCGATCTCTTCCAGGCAACCTGTACGGACAGGAACATTTATATAATAGAGGCCTTGAAAGTTATAAAACATAATAGTTAGGATTACCAAAAGTTAGATCAGAAAGCAATCCTTTGGCTTTTGTTTAAGTACGAGTATTTTTTAAGCCCTATAAGAAAATTGTTTTTAACCTGATTGCCCTACAAAAAAATAAAACGTTTGGACCGTATCGAATATTATAAAGACGAAAGTTTGTGAGTGCGTAAGTGTTGAAAGTTTGTTACTTCTTTACACTCAAACGGGTGGATGGATTTTGATGAAATTTGGTAGGTAAGTAGCTTATAGCCAGGATAAACACACTAAAACTATAAAGGCGAAAGTTTGTGAGTGTGTAAGTGTGTATGTTTGTTACTTGTTCACACTCAAACGGGTGGACGGATTTGGTATGTAAATAGCCAGGATTAACACATAGGCTACATTTCAACCGCTGGTAAACCGCGGGGCGCAACTAGTTGAATATAGTTTGAGTGTTTTTGCGTGATCTGTTCACCTGTAAACGCTTGGCCAATTTTAAAACGTGACGTAGGTAAATGTGATGCAAAAATTCCCCACTAAACTACTAAATAATAGCAAATGGTAATGTGTGAATTTTCCATACAAACGCGCTTCTCAAATTTCTTAAAAACCATTTGTCAAATTATGATGAAATTTAGCATGTACAATTAAATTAACAATATCTCCGCCCCTATGTTCTTGGTTTTTTTTAAAACGTTCTCAAGCGAAATTAGAGCTATGAAAAATTTCCGCATTTGTAAGGGGTCATTTTTGACTGATCTATTCAATAGATGGACAAAGCAAATCAAAAATCCCTTTACATAGGGAGATTGTCTACATCATTAGCTTTAAATGATGAATCCATAGTACAAGGGACATTCTTAGTTATTTAAGAATGATTAGAGAAGTGCAAAAGTCATTAAAAACAAAACACTTTGTTACTCTGTAGGTAACTTTAAAGGCTCGTCAGTATCTTTACTTGCTCTCTTCGCTCGTCATCTTCTTCTAGACGAAATGGTTTTGGAAAACCATAGGCCAATGCGAAGTTAGCCTAAAGTGGTCGCCGGACTCTTCATCGCTCATATAGTGTCGATTGGGATGACGATTCTTCAAAGCCTAAATCGTAGGTAATATTTAAGCAATGGTCAAATGAATAAGTGCTATTAATCGTAACGTTTTATTGCTTAGTTATAACTTTCAAAACTCACTAAAAAAATCCCAAAAATCAAAGACGCAAATACCCAAAAACCGTCTATTCGAATTTTCCCAGTTTTCCACACGAGAGAAGACGTAGAAAAACATTTGCTTTTCATCAATGGACGAGGAAACGCTGCAAAAGGAGGAGAGTCGCAGTCGCCTCTATTTCCAATGAAAAAACGGGTAAAACTCTTCAAAGTCAATATCCAACAAAGAACTTTTGAAATCCACACGAAATCCATTTTGCCTTTGCCGCAAACCGTCCCAGATGAAAAAACTACGCGTTTCGCAACGCAATGTGGACCCAGCGCAACGTGCTTAGATATACACGTACTCGTACGAAGTGCGCATAGCTCTGACTAGGCTCGAAAAGCGCATGTGGATGCCAGAGACATTTTTTCGACTTTTATTTGAACATGCGCCCGTCGCATCCGCTAAATTATTACCACAATGTTTCCCCGAATAAAACTAGTCTATAGTCCAGCGTAAAAGCCCGCGTATGGGTTTTAAAAAATTCAATTTTCTCCAGAGAATCGCCTCGTTTGGATTTTAGTAATCAATTCCGGAGCTTGTAAACACAAGCTGGGAGTTTCGGATTTTCGGGCGAGCGCTAAATGGGCTTCAAGTTGCTCAAATAATGAGAATTTAAAAATGTAGTTGGGAGTTTTTCGCTGTACGTAAGAGCTCCTTGAAATATATTCCGCTCGGTTCCGGATGAAATAGGAAGTTTTCACGGTTTAAATGATTCTGCCGAGTGATTTAAAATGCCGAATGATTGCAGAATGCTCATGAATGATGGTGGGATGAGACCTTTATTTTTGATAAAAGAAATGATTTAAGAAGCCTAAAACGCAAATTTAATAAGGTTATCTTTATACTTCCTTATTGTTAATGTATTGCATAATCTTGCAATACATTAAATAAAACTAATCACATGAACACGCAAGTACATTAGAGGTACAGTACCTGGATGGCCGAGCTTTGCTCGGTTTTTTTTTTTATTTTTTAATTGTGTTTTTTGGATAATAAACAATTGATTTTAGTCTAACCTCAAAGCAAACACTCATTGACTTCGTGTTACTTAACAACGCCATCTGCTGTTGTGTCGTTAAAGCAATTAGTTGCTCACAAAAAATAGTAGTATTCGCCAATAGATGTCAGGAAGAGTCATATTTTTCAGTTGAGATTGATTATCGATAAAACACGAATAAAATGATATTTTCTAAAAATGATTCCTAGCTAGATCGATTTATCGCCCCCGAAACCCCCTATATACTAATTTGTATGAAAATCGTTGGAGCCGATTCCGAGATTCCAATTATATATATATATATATATATATATATACAAGAATTGCTCATTTAAAGGTATAAGATAAAAAGCAGTAAACAACTGATAGCAAATATGACTGATAATAATAATTATTTTTTCTTGTCAACTTGCTTTCCATAATTCTAAGAAATCATTACACAATCAGTTTCAATTACTTATATAGATTTACTATCGTGTAATAAACACTGATTTTATCAGCCGATGAAATTGCTTATCAATATTGGTATGATTTATATCTATCTATTCTTCGACCAAAATAAAATAGATAATAATATATCTATCTATAATACTTAGTAGGTATAACCAGAATAACCTACCCCACACGTCGAGGATGGGCATAAAGATGTGAATCCAATTTGCAAGAAAAGATTTAAAATTAGAAGATTTAAGTGGGACTAAAGAAATCCTGAGAATTCTTTTAATTTTAGACAATTATCTCCAAGCCGCTTCAACAGTTCGACTAAGTAATGCCTAAGTTATTTAAACTGGTTTTATTTGGTAAATAATGACATTTTGTTTAATTCAAACGATCATTTGATATGGTCATCAAATGAACGTTTGAATTTTAAAAATTTGGTTTGTTCCCAACAATATCATATTGCAAGAGTTATTTTACAAGTAAGTTAGATCTTTATCACATTGGCGATTAGAGAGCGATTTCAAAGCGAGACGGATGCTGCGACGTAGTAACTAAGTACCTACTAGTAATTTGTCGCTTTGCGCCCACGGTGTCATCGCGGCGATATCGCCGCGCAATCGCCTCGCTTTAAAGTCGCTAGTAAACCGATAGTGTGAGAGTGTGAGAGCTCAAAATTTCATAGCAAAAAAATTAAACCAGAGAACTAAACATCGTAAAAAAAATTAAACATCGTATTTTAAAACTAGACAGCTAATTGTACCTACTTAGCTAGATCTTCTCATTAGATTAACTAGATTATGGCGACAGGCTCGCCCCTTGTCACATTTGGGACTGAATACCGTACGGCGAAGTGTGGATGGTGTACACCTCTGCCAGCCCTCTCGGGGGAAAGGCGTGACGAAATAATAATATGTTATGTTAGATCTTATCTAGTTTTTTTTTATTTAGAATAGGTCAACGTTTGACCACCAACTCGCCTGATGTTGAGCGACGTTGTGGTCTAAGATGGAGCACGACGACCTAGAAGATACTTATTCACTCTAGCCTGGAAGATACCCAGGTTGTAGTTAGTCGGGAATACATATGATGGTAAGGTATATCTGCAGTACTTGAAAGTCAGACATAATCATAGACTCTAGATTTTTTATTTTTTTTACTATTATGTATGACTCTATGCTGTTGGCCACTAAGGCCTCGACAGCGTATCGGATATTAGGCAAGCGCAGATAGCGCAGGGCCTTAAATAATGCTTACGACTATGGGCGATGAGCGCAAGGTCACCTCTAAGGTACGGTCTCGGCTTGGGCTATCGCCGAGGTAGGGAATTGCCCTGGCAGCGCAAAAGGGGCGACTTTCTCTAGGTAACATTTGGGCAAATGTATACCTTAAATACTAGGAAATATTACAAGCCGTCATCGAACACTAAGCTTAAGACAATATAGATAGCTCTATCGCTTGGTTTACATAAAGATATTGTCGTCTTTCAAATTCCCGCTCGCACTTCAACAACAAAATCAAGCACTTTAGATAAGCCAAGTACTTTTACAAAATCTATAAAAGACTATTGGTAGCGTAGTGGTGCTTCTAATAGGAAAAGGCTTTGAAAGAACATGGCGAAGCTTAGTTTTATTGGTGGTGCAGTTGTATTGCTTGTAATTTTCAGTGTTTTTCTTAGCAATGCGTCTGCAGAAAGTAAGTAATTTTATTTTAAACAGACTTCAAAAAGGAGCAAGCTGGTTTATGTTCGCCTCTGTTTTTAACACCCGACGCAATAACGAGGGGGTGTTATAAGTTTGATGTGTCTGTGTGTGTGTGTGTCTGTTTGTCGCATCGTAGCTCCCGAACGAATTAACCGATTCTGTTTTTTTTTGTTGGAAAGGTAAATTAGTCGGGAGTGACTGGTATGGCTAAGCTAAGAAGCCATGTTTGATGAACATTGGTGTGGTTGTAAAAAAGTGTCAGGGTTCTTTTTAATTTTTCAATTTATAGTTTACCTTTCTTTCGTCGCAGATACTTGTATACTTTACTAGCGTCCCGGCTTCACACAGCACTTTCAGGCAAAAATTATATAATTGACAGCGAAAATCGCATTAAAATCCGTTGCATGGTTTAGGAGTTACAGGGTACAGACAGAAAGAAGGACAGACTCGGCAAGCGACATACTCTATGTACATACTATGAGTATGTAGAGATTATTTTCAAAACCTTTTTTTTGTGCACTAATTATTTTTTCAGTTAGGATCAGCTAAATGATTGCAGTTAAAAGTGCAAGCCACTATATTTTATTAGTAGGTATTTAGGGTCAACCGGGACAAATGCGTCTATGGGGCAATTGAGTCTTTCGAGAATTACTGACACACGTGCTTCACAAATTAGGCAAGTAACGCCATCTCGTACAGATTGTTAGAACTAAAGATAGAAAAAGATGTAGATTGTGATTGTGACTAATTTGTGAAGGGTTTGTCAGTAATTCTCGAAAGACGCAATTGCCCTACAAACGCATTTGCCTCAGTTGACCCTACCTACCTATTTAATTCTGGATCGAAGACTGCATCTAAAAATGTGATTTTGCACTTTTAGTGAAACATGTTTTTTTCAATACAAACCGATTTTCAAGTAATTTTTTCTTATTTTTTATGATCTACGTAGTAAGACCGATACAGTTTACGTTTCATGTATGTTAAGCTGTAAACGGACTCACAGTTTGTTTCAGTTGTATTTTGTATTTTTTTCTAGAATTCGTAATTTGCTACTATGGCACTTGGGCGACTTACCGCTCGGGTCTGGGCAAGTTCGACGTGGCCAACATTGACCCACAACTATGCACGCACGCTGTCTACACGTTCGCTGGAGTCGACGACCAGGGGACGGTCGTGTCTCTAGACCCTTGGCTCGACTTACCCGATAATTGGGGGAGAAGTAAGTTTTTTTTTAAATGTAAAAGGCAAACTCATTTTGTTATTTTTCTGCGAATTACTAGGTCCATCTTATCGTTGTTGGAAACTTTTGAGCTGTTTGATAATTTCGTATTAAGAAATGGTAAGCATTTAGTAGCTAATCTGTGCTAAAAGTTAAAAAGTTGATTCAGACAATCAACTAGACTAGACAAAAGTTTATTTTCTTACGTAGCAATTAAAAAGGGTCTATGCTTCGTACGGATCATGTAACTATCTAGTTTCGGACCATATCAAAGCTTTTCGCTTTGCCATCTTTTTCAAGTTTTTAGCAAGCTTTCGGCCTATATTGTATGCCGGATTGGGTTCAAAAATATGATTACTAATCAGTGTTAGCATCATGTCAGCCCGGAAGACGTTCACTACTGGACAAAGGACTCTCCCAATGAACTTCCATCCATCCAATGAATTCAATGAAATTCCGGTTCGGACCGGATTTTTAAATAACATTATTTTCAAACGAAAGAAATGATCAAAATCGTTTATTAGATTGTTTTTAATTCCTGAGGAAATTTAGAAGCATACGGCTGTAGATGCCATTTAACTAACAGTAACTCATTATAGAACTGTAAGCTTTTCACAAAATCTCCAGCGCTCCGCGCCGACAAAAGAAAACTATACTTTCAACTCGTTAAAATAAATATTCCATTATTTTTTCAGACCCAACTTTATCTTGTTAACATTGCAATAACATCTTACTGAAACTTGCAGACAACTTTGGTGCATTCAACGCGCTCAAACAGAAAAACAGCCAGTTGAAAACTCTCCTGGCCGTTGGCGGATGGAACTTGGGATCGGCGAAATTCTCCGTTGTATGTTGACTTTGTTTTTGTTCACCTTTCACAAACTATTCATCAGTTTCTACAAACGAATAGACCAGATAGGGCAGAGTAGCAGACTCACGCGATTTTTATTAGTAGACGAAGTTTGTACACGATTTATTTTAAAATTTATGTAAGTTACAGTTACATACTTAAAAACAAGCGGAAAGTTTGGGAAAGAAGTAAAAAATGACCTTTTGTCATTATGTAGTGATTGTGACTATTCTGACATTAAGGCTAACACAGGTTTCTAGTAAGAAGTAGAAGAGTTGGATTAATTTCTTTTTAGATCAGCTTCGTAGGGATGATTATAGCTTTACTTAATTTAGGTAAATGTCGTATTTGTAAGTGACCCAAGAAACAATATGCAATCAGCGTTTGTTATAGCCGGTGAAAGATGAAAATATTGCATTTTGTAGTGTGGTCAGAACAGAGAAAGCGTTCTGAGTATTTATGTCTGATAAGTATGATTTCATAAATCTTCTTGGTACGAATAGATAAACAGACAGATTTTTTTTGTTTTACCAGATGGCAGCAAGCGCAACTTCCCGCAAGAACTTCATAGCCAGCGCAATCAAAATGGTCCAAGACCACGGTTTCGACGGCCTTGACCTTGATTGGGAGTACCCCAACCGTCGAGACACCATCCACGGTCAAGCCGATATTGACAACTACACTGAACTGCTGAGAGAACTGAGAGAGGAGTTTGACAAGCACGGTCTGTTCTTGAGCGCTGCAGTGTCTTCTGTTAGGGATATGGCGTCGATATCCTATGATATTCCGGCAGTTTCGAGGTAATTTGCCGTCATTGGATGCTCAAACACATTTTCTCTATTTCGTTCGTTGAAGTAGACAGAGTAGCCACAATATGATAACGTTTTCGTATCTAGTTTTTGACGGTAAAAAGTCAAGGTTCGATCCGCGACTACTTTTTCTCTCCATTCCATCCATTCCATTCCTTTTTTCTCTATTTCCTATTTATTTTTCTTATCTTTTTCCTTCTTCTTCTATTTTCTCTCTCTCTCTCTCTCTCTCTTCATATATCCTACAATATTTCACAGATATCTGGATCTAATAAACATTATGACGTACGACATGTACGGAGCGTGGGATCCATTGACGGGGCACAATTCCCCTCTGCACAGGGGTGAAGGCGACGACGATGCTAATAAAGATGACTTGTATACCATCGACGTTGCTTTGCAATATTGGTTGGATCAAGGTGGGTTTTTTCTATTCCAACGTATCACCTCTCTTTCCTCTGTATTAATTTATTTTATAGGAATGAAACCTATCTTTAACTTTTATTCAGGATAAATGATATAAACAGTTTATGATCCCTCTGGCTTTTTGATCCCTATACAGAGTGTTACAAGTACCTTGTTGTATTCGCGAGGTGTGCATCCAGTATCGACTGGAGGATGCAATTATGCTATGTGAAATTAAATGTTGACAATAAAAAAAATTTACACACATCGCGCTCCAACTTCCTAAAAGCGCGAACGCAGACGCTAATCGCGTCGGTTTTATTTGTAAACTATTCGCGTCGTGCCGCTACTTTCTTAGAATATTAGTCGCCAACATATGATACAGATTTGTTGACATTTCTGTAAAAAACATTTTTTTCTTGCGTTCTTAAACCGGTCATAACTCTTGTTATTTTTAACGTGCATTTTTTTGGTGTTTTTGCATGAATACTCATAAGTGTGTGTATCTGTCTATCAATTTTCCAACGAGGATTTTCCAACTCCCTGTAGAAACTGCGTGTAGTTCGATCGTGTTCCGATAGAGCACTGAACATTATGTAGAGTATGTTGTGGTAATACATGAGATGGTAGGAAGGCTTTCTCAATTTTCTACTGTACTTCACCGTAAGGTTATAAAATAAGCGACATTCCTGACATGTTGAGGGAAACCTTAGGATACCCGATTGTCTTTGCCTTAATCTATCTTTAAAGAGTTAACAGGCAAAACTTAATTGTAACAACATACCAGTAAAATGGTTTTAAACACGCCTAAAAACCTTGACACTTTGCTATCCACTCGATCTATACGATTTTATTTCGTTACAGGTGTATCGCCTGACAAGCTAGCTATTGGCGTGCCGTTCTACGGGAGAACATTCACTCTAACCAACCCAAACAACCCAGCTGTGCGCGCTCCAGCATCAGGCGCCGGCATCGCTGGCCCATACACCGCTACTAATGGAATCATTGGATACAATGAGGTAGGATATCTTCAACCATTTTTTACCCACTGAGGTTTCATCTTTAGCGTCCCTTCTTTTCTGATCCTGTGTTAATCTCATCTACTGCCACTACATACTACTGTACTTCATGGCTTTGACATTTTTTTCTGACTTGCTTTCCGCTATGACGCATGTCCTCGATGTCAGTAATTCCACTCCGACCAACTGAGCCGGCCAACTAATTGGGCATTGGTTGGTCAGGTGTAGTCTCTGTCAATCGTGAATCATTTTGAACCACGACGCAAAACAAAGGGGTGCTATAATATACCCAGTGTAGTTTCACTGAGTTAGCAGCACAAGTTTCCGCTGATTTGGCCGGCGGAACTGCTCTTGCATCTTACTTTTGTTTAGCTTAGGTTTAAAAGTCACAGAGAAATCACTCTCGCCTTGTTGGATGCGTTGCACAAAACAAGGAAACGTATGTATTTTGGGCACACGAACAGAGAGTAAGTGTGAAAAAAACATGAATTCTGTACATATTACGTGACAAATTTCAATTTGACACGCACAAAAAAGAAGCAGCGAACTCAACTAACACACTTCGCAATGAGCAAACAAGGTACCCACTTACCAACATTCCCTGATAAATAATGCTCGCAAAACTTCACAAACACATGTAACTCTCTCCAAATTTCCACTCTTATTGAACAAAGACCAAAGTTTTCAACACCTACAGTTATATTTAAGTTATCCGTTACAACAACCGACACCAGAGCTCGGAACTTCGCCTGCAACTTGAGAGCTTCCAGATGTCTTAAATTAAATTTCGCGTCCTTTTGAGGGTAGGACACTGCTCGGTTTTGTTCGCGCCTTTGTGCCCGCGTTTTTAGTTTGTGAATCAAGTCGTTGGGTACAGTAATTAGAAGTTTCTGAAGGAACATAATGCAAAATGTGCTATAGTGGAAGCTTTGGAGATAAAATACTACGTCACTTTTTTGGTTACTGGTTTTTATTGACTGAAATATTTTTGGGACATAATCTGACAATTTTCATTTTAAATAATTGGAAAATACACAAAAAATATTTTACAAACCTTAGTAACAACTTTTTAATTCAGATTTCTTTTCATTATGTATTTATGTATGTATTTAAAAATATCTAAGTATGTATATCAGTCTCTGGCAGCCATAGTACAAGCTTTGCTTAGTTTGGGGTCAGGCGACCGTGTGTGGAAGTGTCCCGAATTTATTAATTATTTATTTATTATTTCAAGGTCCAAAGTTTTAAAAAGTACCCATTTAAATGCAGTTAGTTACTATCTGTTTTGAATAGTCTAAAATAATTTTCTTTCTCGTATAAGCTAGTTATCTAGAATGTTTATCACTAGTAAATACTAAGATTTTGCAGCAGCATGCTTAGATTTTTTTTTAAAGTTGACAGGCTTAACAAAATAAAACTCGAAGGTCAGCTGATAGTTAATCATTTAATTATTACGTAATTATTTAATAAACCTTCATTCCCCAGTTCTGTACCAAGCTCCAAACAGAATCCTGGACCCAGAAATACGACGAAAGCGCCAAAGTCCCTTACGCTTACAACGGCCAAAACTGGGTCTCCTACGACACCGCCGACTCCATCGTCCAGAAGGTCCAGTACGCTATGGACCGTGGCGTGGCAGGCATCATGGTCTGGAGCATTGAAACTGATGACTTCCACGGAATTTGTGGGGATGGAACATTTCCTTTGCTGAAGGCTGTTAACAGAGCTGTTGGCAAAGACGTGTCTACTTCTACGGATACTTCTACTGCTGCCCCTAACGGGAGTGTGGGAACCTCTGCACCTGGTATTTTCTAAGTTTGTTATTATCATTTATCATCTTACCTCCAAACCAAAAAAAGCATTTTTTTTAACTCCATAATATTATTTATCCACTCGTAGCTGTAGCACTCGTAGCGTGATCGTTACCATAAAAAACTTTCAGTTTGCGCTCTGTGACTTTTGACTCTTTTTGTAGTTTCACTGTGCTCACAAGTGGAAAAACAAAAATTAAAAAAAAATTAAAAGGGCCGCGACGCTCTGAAATTTCCATACAAACGCGCTACTCAAATTTCTTAAAAACCATTTGTCAGATTATAATGAAATTTAGCATGTACAATTAAATTAACAATATCTCCGCCCCTATGTTCTTGGTTTTTTTAAAAAACGTTCTCGAGCTAAAATAGAGCTCTGAAAAATATCCGCATTTTTAAGGGGTCACTTTTGACCGATTTATTCAATAGGTAGACAAAGCAAATCAAAAATTCTATTACATAGGGAGGTTGTTTACATCATGCGCTGTTAAATGAATCCATAATACAAGGGAAATTCTTAGTTATTTAAGAATATAGAAGTGCAAAATTCACAAAAAAATTGAAATTGCACTTTGCCACTCTGTAGGTAACTTTAGAGGCTCGTCAATATCATTACTCGCTCTTTTCGCTCGTCTTCTTCTTCTAGACGAAATTGCTATAGAATACCTTAAGCCAATGCGAAGTATATTATCAAAAGCCAAACTATATTTTAACTGTCATTGACTTATTTATCATTGAATTAGATACCTATATTAAGAAGCACCTTTTTGAAACAATTCAAATAGGGATAAAATACTAAAAAGTAAGATTATAGAAACCAAGCCTATAGCCTACCCTTCTATCAGAAGATCAAAAGTGCGAGCGCAGATTAAGGATGTAACAAAAAAAATTAGAACTGTAAAAATGCGAGGGTCGAGGATGTGTAGCGAGAAAAAAAAAACACTTTGCTGTGAAAATGAAATTATACTATTGGTTGATTTTGTGGACGGCATATAATTATTCGCACCGCTCACTTTTCGTAGAAAGGCAGCTTTAAAGTTTTCTTCTATTTTTCAGAACCGAACAATTCGGTAGAAACAGATGGGATTTGCTCATCGGAAGGATTTGCTCCAGACCCTGAAGACAGCTCATCATTCTACATGTGCGTGAAGAATGTGGACGGGTCTGTGCTACCTGTGAAATTCAGTTGTCCTGGTGGCTTGGTCTGGAACCAGGAACATACCGTCTGCACATATCCTTAAGGCTGTAACACACCAAATTCAGTTCCAGTCTGTTCTATGTGCGTGCTGTCAGTTTGTTAGTCCGTGCGTCACGCAGCTACTGTGACGAACTGCTTTCGGTGTGACATCTTAAATTATTTCATACTTTACTGGTCCATGCAAACTGAACTGGAATGCACACGGACCTTTACTTGCATTTATTGTGCTCCAGCCTTTAAGCAACTCAATGATATATCAAACTTAATAAAGACCGATCCATCTAAAATTACTATTTTTGTTTACATAGTTCATTAAACAACTTTGCAAAGTTGATATGCTATTGACATTTTCAGGAATTTGGTATTTTAAGAAATTGCCATGTTGAGAAGTTAAACAAAACAATATGAATTTGCGATGTAAGTACACTTTCTTTAGTTGTCATACTATAAATAAAAACCTTCTGATTTATTTTTATATTTTTACTTTTTTAAATATTTAGCGGCGCTCGCGGATTTCATCGGCGGTTCCACGGGAATCGTTTATTTTTGGAATGAATGGTACCCTATGTCTTTTCCTGCACGTCTGACAACGTGTATGCAAAAACATTTCGTGACGATCGGTTGAGTAGATAAGCCGTGAAAGCATAACAATACAACAACAACAACAACTCTTTATTAAAAACATAAAAAAATATTACAACAGTACTTAAATAAGGCTTAACTAAGTTTTTAATGGGCGGCCTTATCGCTCAAAGCGATCTCTTCCAGGCAACCTGAATGGACAGGAACATTTATATAATAGAGGCCTTGAAAGTTATAAAACATAATTTTACATTGGTTCGAAAGATAGTGAGCCTTGACACGACTCTTAAAGACGTCAAGCGAAGGAGCACGCTTAACGTCGATAGGTAGGTCATTCCACAAAATAACTGCTTCAATTGTAAAAGAGGAGGAATAAAACTTGATTCTGTGTGAAGGAATGGTTAACTTAAGATTCTCTGCCGATTTTAAGGAAAAAGGGTGAGTGCTGTGGAGGTACTTGAAACAATCATTTTCATTTTCGCATTTATAATATTAGTTATACTCGTCTGCTAATAATCCTAATCCTAACTATTCTAATAAAGGTTTCGCACCTCTGTTCTGTAGCGCTTACGGTTTTTCGTAAGCACTAAAGAACAGAGGTGTGAAACCTTTATTTAAAGATAACCATTCCATCTTCTATTGAATAGTTGTCACTGCGGAAATTGGCCTTTCCCCTGAGATGTTGACATAGGACTAGTCAGTAGCGGATCCAGGTGGGGGCGAGGGAGGTTCCAAAAAGCTCAAGTCCAAGTCGCGCCCAAGCCGAGCCACGCGTTAGCATCGACATGATAAAAAATCGGTGCGTGTTAGACGTGGGTGGCCAAACAATTTAGGGGCTATTATGCTACACCGAGCTTATATTTCACAACTTTAATGTAACTATCTCACAATTTTACAGTTTTTTGCGGAAAAAAAGTTAAGCACATGATATTTGTTGAAAGTATAAACATAGTGATTGTAAACTTATTTGTTGACACCCCCGCTTTTCCCCTACCTGAGATAAGGTGTGATTAGGATCGACCCCTACGCCCATTTAAACACCTCATATAATTAATGTACAACCCCATACCTTCAGCTATGACCAAAATAAAATCTAAACCTCCCCTAAAACAAAAGACCTGGATCCGTCACCATTATTCGGCGATTTTCTATCACGGATTTCTCTTAAAAAGTGGTTATCGATTGAAATAGCTTAGAGGAAGGTCGAGAAAGGTCCTGTTTTTGTTTATACTTTTCTATTGTATATTTATTTATTTATTCACAAAAACTTAGAAATCAGAATTTATTGATAACTCCTATAAACGTCACAGTTGAATACTTATTAAAAACGAATGTCAGAACAATAATAATTGATAATTATGTCAAATATAAAAATAATTCACTAATATCTTTATACAGCTAAGTATACTAAAAACAGTTAAATATCCTGTATAGCTATTATTATACAAAATAATAATAATAACCACTACCACACTAACAACAACGTCAAGGCACGTAGCGAGTGTATAATACTGTCTTACCAAACGTCATGTTAAGAAATTCATTATTTACAGCTGTTGTGTTTCTGTAAATATCTTTGTTCGGTTTAAAAAAGTTTTCAGTCTTTCGCGATAATGACATTCTAATAAGATTTTATTTTTTTGTTTTTTTAATTTTAACCCGACTGCGCAAGGAGGGTTATGTTTTTCGAGAGTATGTATGCATGTATATATGTGGGTGTGTGTATATATATGTATGAGGTTTCTTTGGCTACTTCTTTCTTCTGGCTTCCTTCTTTCGCCCTACAACCTAAACAGCTAGATGGATTTTGACATGTGGGTTGTCATTTGAATCGTCTTGATTTCGTCACTTTGTAGCCGGCTTTTTCGTTTTTCTTTGACGTTACTTGTTAGCTATACTATTAATTACCCTAATTTTATGAATGCATATCCTACTCCTACTAATATTTTAAACGCGAAAGTTTGTATGTATGGATAGATGGATGTTTGTTACTCTTTCACGCCAGAACAGCTGAACAGATCTGGATGAAATTTGGCACAGAGATAGATTATAGTCTAGAATTGCACATAGAATACTTTTTAACCGCGGGTGAAACTGCGGGCGCAGCTAGTATTTTATATATAGTTTGGATAGATGGATGGAGGTATGTTTGTCATTAAATTATGCCTGAACGGCTGAACAGATCTGGATGAAATCCGCTTTTAACTGCAGGTGAAACCACAGTACGTAGCTTGAAATTTTAGATTTCATGTTGCCCCAAAAGTGAAATTAATCAATTTACCATAATATTGAGGTCAGAATCACCATCAAATGCTAATAATTGGGAACACTTCCAAGAAGGTATCCGATTCTCGGATTCGAAATGATCTCGAATGCAAATTATTCTGTGCTAACGTACTTTAGTTGTTACTTAGCTTGTTTACAAGGAACGATTTTTTGATAAATGAAGAAGCTGTATATATTTTTAAATACAATAATAGATATTAACACTCAGACATAGAACAAACACAAACGTTCGTCAGAATGTTTGCCCTAGGCTGGAATTGAACTCACGTCCCCAAGCTCAGAAGGCAGGTTCACTACCAACTGTGCCTCTGAGGCAGTCACAAATCTTCACCTGTAACAAACAGTAACAAAGCTGATTTTGATAAAACCTGTGACGTAAGTGTCAAGCAAAATTTATACAGTCGAATCGTCTATTGTAAAAACGCCTCCAGACTGCAATTTGGAATTCAATCAGCTTTTTCCTGACGGTGTCTTCGTCGCGTGGTGAGAATTCTCGCCGTATTTTACTTATGTATCCGATTTGCACTGTAGCTTAATAGCAGTTTTATTATTTAGTGCAAATGTTTATTTATGGCTTAAGAAAGCATTCATTAATTTATACTACAACTAGCTGTCAACCCCCGAACTTCGTTTGCGTTTATTATTTATTTATGTATGTGAGCTATCCTATCTGTTAAGTTAGATCGAACTGCACACGGTGTGCAAATTTGATTGAAATCGGTTTTTTTTAAGGCTGACTCCACCATACCAAGTGGGATATATTGTAATATAATAATAATACGTTTATTATGGAACAAACAACACAAGGTATTACAAATTTTCCGATCGATGACACCTGCAGAAGTGTAAAACTGAGTCACAGATGTCAACGCCCTCGTCCGAAGATTTTTACAATAGTTCCGTAATTATTCTAAATTAACATAATATTTTAAAAATAAACTATTTATTAAATAATATACAAAAGAAGAATTGTTCAAACAAGGAACATTAAATAATAATATATGAATAATAATATAGTATTATAGGATAAATATAAAGTAGTTTAGGAGTCTATAGCGGACAAACAACGTGACACGTAATTTATATATATTAAGAAGATAGTGATCATTCAATAATAATGATCACTGAGATCATTGAGTGCTGTTAATCTTTACGTATAGTATACCTGTTAGCTTGTAAAGATATCCGCTACCCATATTTCATTTTTGAAAAAAAGTTAAGTCTAATGAAGAGTACGACAATATTCATTAAATCGAAGTAATAATCATTGTGAATCTTAGGTTTATATTTCTAACTTTTTATAACTAACCAAGACATGCCTACCCAGTAGAGGTTTGTTAAGAAAATATTAAACATTTTCTGTGTCTTAAAGTGTATCGCGTTGAGTCTTTGAAGTTATTTCAGAAGATGAGGCTTCCAATTTGGCAATTTATCAAAATGTGACAAATGTAGCCTAATCGAGGCTATTTCGTATATCTCTACGCCACTGACTTTCAAAGTGTAAGTAACGTTACAATGTACGCGAAAAGAATTCTTTGGCCTTGAGTGTAGTTGGAACTGTTAGATCAATCCAATTTGTTCACGAAAAGTTATGTTTTAGCTACTTATTTGGCTTGGCACCGACTTGAATTAAGTTATTACCTACTTAATAAGTTATATTTTACTTTTTAAGTAGTAACGAAGCGATGGCAGCCTAGTTGGGAGAAGGCTCGCCTCTCAAGCCAGAGTTAGCGGGTTCGAACCCAGCCGACGGCACGCACCAATTTGTTCATTGTGTGAACATATGTGCGTATTGTATGTCATCTGCTACATGACAGGAGTCTGGTGTATGGCGACAGGCTCGCCCCCGTCACATTTGGGACTGAATATCTGGGAGCTCCCTCGGGGGAAAGGCGTGACGAAATGTATGTATGTACTTAGTAACGTTTTGTTGTATTGAACGTTACATGTTTTTTTTTTAAGTTTTTCCTTTATTTGTTAGTTCTTGCTTAATGCTGCGTACAGACAAAAGCCAACAAAGGCCAACGATATGTTGCGTCTCGTTTTATTTTATTGAAACGAAACGGGACGTAGCGCATTCTTACCCAGCATAAGTCAAACAAACTATAGAAGTATCGATTATGAAAGATTGCGAAGTGTCATAAAAATCCTCTTTCAATCGTAGAGTTCTATTAAAACGCATCGAGAAGATACCGCACATCAGTATTTTGTTCTGTCCAAGTGCCACTTAATTGCTTGCTAGCTCCAGCTTGCTGGCTCCAACCACTTAATTGCTTGCTAGTTCTCGAGCGCCCAAGTCTCTATCGATCTTTTGGTCGCGAAAAACTACGCCTTAAAAGCTTACTAGCGCTGCGTGTATATACTGTGTGGCTAGACTACTAATTATTGTTTCAGCGCTGAAGCAAATATTGGTTTAATCTCTCCAGAAAATGGAGCAAGAATTCTTCTCATGATAGCTGCTTTATACGTTGAAAAATCAAGGCTGTCAATTCGAAATGTCAGTCTGCTTTTTGAAGTCTGTTTTTTTAGTTATGGTATCTACCATGGTCCTAAAAAACACGGTCTAGCATTCCAGGCGCAAACACCTATGACGTCACTCGGCATCCGTCTCTTTCACACTACTTGTAAATGACTTATTTCGGTCTTGCTTAGGCATTGATTGACGTCACTACGTGTTGCCCACGTGACCAGAATGCTATACCTGGCGGAGCATATTATTATACCATGGTATCTACCACCTTTCGGAAGTGTGGAACTAAGTTTGAGCACCACATATCACCATTGCTTAGTATGAACAAATCCTTCGCTGCTGAGTGCTGCAATTAGCGGCGAACTTCTCAAGAGATCATCAAGTATGTAACGCTGCCAGTTCGGTATTAGCGCTCGAAGATATTAGCCTGCTTAGGTGGTTTAAGCGAAGGAGTTCGATTAAGACTTGGAATATCTAGATGGATGTTCATGAACGTAAGATTAGCCTAGACTAACAGATGGCGTAGACATCGGAATCATTTCTCGCACACGGTCGCTTGACCCCAAATTAAGCAAAGCTTGTGCCATGGTTACCAGAGACTGATACATACATATTTTTAAATACATTCTTAAAAACATATTATATATTATATTAAACATAAAAGTTCATCACATAAATGTTTGCCCTAGGTGGGAATCGAACCCAGGTCCCCCAGCTCAGAAGGCAGAGGCACTACAAACTGAGCCACAGAGGCAGTATTATTATAACCATGGACGTAATAGAGAGTATTCTGTGATAGTAACTTACCCTTAAACATTCCTATATAAACTTACCCGACTGCGGCGAAGCGAAGAAAGGAGATTTTTGTTTGAGATGTCACATTTGTCATTTGCTACGTCATTTTGCAGTCAGTTTTTTGTACTGTAGATGTGTTGATGTCTGTCTACCTCTCGTCTGATGTAAAGCGACGAAGCACGACAGATGAAGCACGAAGACCATAGACATGACCTATGTACCTAATAGGGCATATTCTGTGCACGAAGACCTACATTACTTAGATATCGATTATGTTTTTTAGTTTCTTTCCCTATTTTATAGAATTCAATTAATCACATAGAGGTCGGTAGTTTAATTAAACGTACTTGGACTTGTCAATTTTTTCGAAAACTGTTCGTCTCGATTAAACATGATCCCTTAATAATGAACATTCGATAGTTCTATAGGCATAGTTATAAATTTGACATAGTTGACATAGAGTAGATAGTCTATAGGCATAGTTATAAATCTTTTTAAATTTGACGTTCATAAATGTATCTTTGATACCCAATTTGAATAGAAACATTTTGACTTTGACTTTACTTTGAATGAGAGTTAAAAAATTAAAAGAAAGAACAAGACAGATACTGAATAACTGTTCCGAGGTTTTTTTCTGAATTGGGGTAAGGGGAGGGATTCATCATCGTCATTATCACCTTTTCATCATCACTCCATCACCTGTAAAATATTATACGATATTAACTTGACACTGGCAATTGCACAAGACGTGCGACGCCAAATATCCCTGTATGGGGGAGCAAAAAAAAAGAGTATGGATGTGCTATATTCTGAAGAGCAATCAAATGAATGTCGTCTGTGTTTCCTTCGACTTTTTTTAAATGAGATAGCAAAAGGAAAACTGTCTCTAATACTATTTTTTCATATTATCTGAGGCGTTACCTTTAAGTAACCTTTATGCGTTACCTTTATGGGGGCTGAGCTACCCACGTCCGTAGGAGTATGTACTTTATTCTGATTCCCTACACGTGGTCCCCGGGTAGTGCTCACTGGGTAGCAAACTCTGGTGGGAGGCTTCGGCCGTGGCTAGTTACCACCTACCGGACCAAGCCATGCCGTGAAATGACCTAGTCGTGTTTCGGGATGTAGTCCGGTGTAACCGTTCCGAAGACGGGTCTGAGCAGTAGCGCACTTGTAGCGCCTCATTCAACTGCCGTCTTTGTACTTCTTCACTCTACAAAACTTTAAGGCTAGAGTGAATAAGTACCTTATAGGTCGTCGTGCTCTATCTTAGACCACAACGTCGCTTAACATCAGGCGAGTTGGTGGTCAAACGCCGACCTATTCTACATAAAAAAAGTACTTACCTATAGTTCTATATAGTGGCTGTGTAGCTAGAGACCTCCCGGCCGGCTGTCCAGAGGAAGATAGAGATCCGGACAGAGATCCGAACAGAATTAGGATAAATGAAAGCATTTTTGTCGAAGCTGAAGCACAGACGCTGCGCTCGCTCGGTCAGCTAAGTATAATCTGAAGAAATATTTACCTTATTTAATTTTAAATAATAAACCCTTTTAAAGGCGAACTCGCAACCAGAGCCCAAATCTTTTGTTCCTTCAAATATTTAAATGTAACTTGAAAAATACCCTTTTCATGCCTTAAGGGTAAATGCTGTTCTTGCAATTTAGAAATCCCCTAAAATTCGTCTTAATTAGATTCTTATTTACGAATTGCGAGATATTTCGCAAGACCTACGGTTTTTAATTAAACTGTGTTCAATTTCTGTGTAAAACAGTGACGGAAGTTTAGAAATCAAAGAAAAACACAAAACATTTCAACGAATTGTATATCTAACCAATGGCTGGACCTAATGTGATACTTTTTTAAAAACATAAGGTATTTTTAGGTATGTTCATACAAATACAGGGTTATAGGTACCTAACCATAAACCTGTTAAGGGTTCATTGTACTCATCAATATGAACAACTTTTACTATGGGGCAAACACCGAAATCTGTGATTTGTGAAGTGATTGAACTTTTTGTATGGCACAGCTGTTTTTTTTTTGCGATTACAAGATTGGCTTCATAGTAAAAGTTGTTCATATTGATGAGTACAATGAACCCTTAAGAGGTTTTTGGTGAGTTACATATAACCCTGTACAATAGAGACATCCTTGAAATGGCTTGAAAAGATTAAAAGCACAAATCTTAACTATAGAAGCGATTTTTATTCAGAAAACCTCAGAAAACATTCCGGATGAGTGATTTTATAAATTAAATTTTGGCTTAAAATTTGGCTTAAAATATTATAAACGTGAAATTGAGTTTGTTTGCTACGTTTTAACGCCTAGTTCTTATCTAAACATCATTATTATTTGCATAGATACAGGTTGTCAGGGGTAAGTACAGAAAAGGACATAGAGCACTTTTCATCCCGAAAAATTTAACGAATTCTGTAAACCCCGGTGAAACCCCGGTGAAACCCCGGGGTGCAGCTAATAATAATAAGATAATTTATTTCTGGCTACATTATATACACATTACAATCATTTAAAAAAAAAATACAAAAAAAAGGGTCACTAGCCACCGCGGTAGGATACCCTGAGTGACGGTAGCTAGTAAACTTCCTAATATTAGTAAACGTAAAAATATTATCTATTATTTTAGGTATAATAGAAGTACTTACCAACCCGCACTGAGCCAGCGTGGTGGATAACGGCTCAATCACCCTCGATGTAGGGTAGATCGGTGTCCTTGCGCAGCTGGACGTAAAAATATTATAATGAAAATGAAGAATTACTAAGGCCCGTAAGCTAAAACGCATTCAATCATAAATCTCGATTTAAAATGGTTTTACCATACATAACCAAAATTAAAAATTTAAGAAACCCCCAACACAGATTTTCCTCAACACCGATTAGCTAAGAACAATGATTAGATAAGGAACATTCCGGAATAAATCACCTTTCAAATAAACAGAATAAATCAAAATCGGTACATTCTATCGGTAGATACGATGCCACACACACACACACACACACACACACACAGACATCAAACTTATAACACCCCGTCGTATTTGCGTCGGGAGTTGAAAACAGCTTAAAATCAAATTCTTAGCTGAGGGTCGTTTTAGCATAGGTACGGACCTTAGTATGGAGATTAACAACTGTCCGTATTACCGTACATAGGCCCCGGCTCGATTCCATCGAATTTCACGGATTCCGTGCCACCAATTTTGGCTTTTTACACTTCGCCCTGTGGCCGAACGGATCAAATAAATTCAACTTTGACCCGCGACCTTTGTTCTTAAATTTATACGACCTGTTACCATGAATACACTTTTGTGTTTTTTTTTTTATTTATCGTCAGCTTATTGCGAAGCTGTTTGCGTTATTGGGCCATTGATTTATTGAAAGCTTTGTTGTTTTGAGAATTGGAATTTCTTAGGTATTCAGTCTCCGCAGACTACAGACTTTCTTTTGGTCGATAGTTTGGTCAGGTTGGGCTGTTAGTGCTCGTTTCAAGGCAACTGTGGCCGATACTGAATCGCTGTAATGTGCGCATTTGCATACCTGTTCACAGTGATCAAGAAGCCGACTGAACTATCGTTCCATAGAAAGTCTGCAGTCTGCGGGGGCTCTTAATCTAGATTTTTTTATTACTTAATAGGCTTGCGTTTGGCTGCCAACATGCCTGATGATAAGCAATGATGCGGCCTACGATGGAGCACGCTTGCCTAGAAGAAACCGATTCACTCGAGACATGAAGACACCCAGATTATAAGTGTCAGGGAACACACTCTGGCAGAGTATTCCATACTCTAGCGGTCCGTATGAGAAATGAGGAACCAAAGCGTTTCGTGCTTGTTTTAGGTATGTCGACCATAAAACGATGCCGCCTTTTTGTACCCTTGGTTGTTAAAAAGAAGAACGAGCTAGGGAGTATAAGGTCATGCAAACCAGATGCAAACTCCTCGAAATGTATCCGATAAAAAACCAATAGACTAGCAACCTTGTACCGATGATCCAAACTTTGAAGTTTAGTCTGTGTTTGTAGAAATGTTTATTGCGGGCTTCGAAAATAAATATTAATGCCAATTTCTGTGATAATATTATTCTAGGTCTTTGAATATTTCGATAAAAGATCTAAAGCGAGCCTTGAAAATGATTTATTTTGAGGTTTGAGCAGCTTTTGATTGCTTCAAGCTGAAGGTTCTGTTAAATATGAAATTGAATGCTTGGATGAGCATTCTATGAATATCTTGATTACAAAGGAATTCTCACTGCTCATGCTCATTTTTAGGGTTCCGTACGCAAAACCTAATTGGCTCAGTTGGTAGTGAGCCTGCCTTCTGAGCTTGAGGGCGTGGGTTCAATTCCCACCTAGGACAAACATTCATGTGATGAACATTTGTGTTTGATCTGTGTCTGGGTGTTAATATCTATTTAATAATATAATAATTAATATCAAATATGATATAATGATATTAAATCTATTTAATAATAATAATAGGTATGTATTTAAAAATATGTATGTATGTATATCAGTCTGGCAGCCATAGTACAAGCTTTGCTTAGTTTGGGGTCAGGCGACCGTGTGTGACAGTGTCCCGAAATATATAAAAAAAGGGAAAACGGGACCCTATTACTAGTCCTTCTGTCTGTCTCTAGGCTGTATATCATGAACCGTGATAGTTAGACAGTTGAAATTTTCATAGATGATGTAATTCTGTTGCAGCAAATATGTACTAAAAACAGAATAAAATAAATATATGTGGGGGCTCCCTTACAACAGACATGATTATTTTTGCGTTTTTATAGATAATGGCACGGAACCCTAGTGCGCGAGTCCAACTCGCACTTGTCCGGTTTTTTCAAATAGATGTAGGTATTCTATGTGCTTCAAATAGTTCTAGCTTGTAGATGACAGCCAATTTGGTTTACTGTGTACAGTGCATATTTATATAGAGATATGTATTATCTATCTAACTTTATTAAATATACTTCTCTGGAAGTCTTATCCTATCCTACTCCTACTAATATTATAAACGCGAAAGTTTGTAAGAATGGATGGATGGATGTTTGTTACTTTTTCACGCTAGAACGGCTGAACAGATCTAGATGGAATTTGGCATAGAGATAGATTAAAGTCTACTAACACATAGGCTACTTTTTAACCGCGGGCTAAACAGCGAGGCGCAGCTAGTATAGTATAAAATAATCTGTCTGTCCGTCTTTCTGTTTGTTTCTTTTTATGTTAATGTATTTAAGTAAATAAACGATTTGATGTATATCCAATAACTTCTAAACCACGCAAAGGATTTTGATGCGGTTTTCACCATCAGTTAGATCATTTTACGCGAAAAGTTTGTAGGTACCGAGCGAAGCCGGGCAGGGCCGCTAGTTTAGAATAAAATATTCTTTTAGTTTTTTTTTACGTCCGTGAATGTGAGTATGAATTGTTATTAAAAAACGTATTAATTTATGGCTCCATATATTGTTTGTCAAGTCGGACAAAAAATCCAAAAAAAACCGGTCAAGTGCGAGTCTCACTCGTTTACGAAGGGTTCCATTCCATTATAAATAAAAACGGCAAGAAATCATGTCCGTTGGATGGGAGCCCTCTTAAATATTTATTTTATTCTTTTTTTACGGACAGCGGAGTCTTAGTAATAGGCTCTCGTTTTACCTTTTGAGTACGGAACCCTAAAAAGACAATAGGCACCTACTCACTATTTTAGAATAGCAGAAAAAAGTAAGACACGTGTTCATAGGTAATTGTAAAATTAAATTTTACAATTACCATCAAATCAATTTTCGGTCTTGAAATTCAATTTGTACGTCTATCAATCCTTACAATAGCAAGGCCCATTGTCATTCAACAGTAGGCTAATGATTTAATTAATACTAACTCGTATTCTGATGTGAGATTGGAATCCATTACCAACCTCACTAACTAGGGTTCCGTAAACTTACAAGATTACAGCGACCCACTGCCTTGCATTGATATAAAGGGAAAACGAATTCACACTTTGTGGCATAACTTAACTATTTTTCGAGTGAGCCCGTTTTAGCGAGCGAAGCGTCTCTGCTTCGACTTCGATAAAAATGCTTTCGTATGTCCAACTTCTGTCCGGATCTTTGTCATTCTCTACAAAAATATTAGAATAATAGAAGGTCGTTAAGGGCCCTCCGTCTTACACGAAATCACCAAAAACAAGTATTTTGTTTGCACCTAGTTTGATATGAAGAATTATGATGATCAGGTGCAAAAAAATACAGCTGGTAGAAGAAACAACCAACTAAAGTTTAACCGAAGAACAATTTTGAAAATTATTGTCGTTTTGGAAAAAGAATATCACAAAAAGTATCTTCTAAACTATCGGAACGTAATTCTCTAAATTCTCAGCGATTACACCACATTTTTTTTCGATAATAAAATAGCCAGATTAGTTCTCTAAAGTTTAACTGAGCAACTTATTCTTATTTGTGTTCATATTATGATGAATACCAATAAAAACGGCCAAAAAAAATGTTCTAGGTGTCGATCTCACTTTACCATAAAATATGATTTACGATTTTCAACTTTAAATGAAGCAGCTTAAGTAAACGTGTATGTGGGTAAAAAATCGTGCTATGGCGGCGCCTTAACAGATTTTATGAGTAGGTTTGATAATTACATAGAACTTTTTTGTCGAGGCAGTCATTGGAAATTTTTCAAAAAGGCATAGATATGATTTTTTTGGCGGAGATAAGTGATGACCTCCGTCATGTTAAATTTTCAAAGTACTCACGAAGTTTCAAGAGAATCGGTTGATGAATGCGACCTTTATAGGAGACAAACGTCGGCCGCGAGGTCTACGGCTCACAGAATCTCTAATTATTAGATCGTTTTTTAATGCGGCCCACCTGCGATTTCACCTGAGGCGGTTAAACGCTGAACTTGTAAGTGGACGGAGAGCTCTCACTAACTATCATTCGACGTTACATCTACCTGCGCTGTGATAACAAATCCTGACGTTGTAGGTTGACTGTGCTTTGGGAGATTTAGTACCTGTAACAGATGAAAGATAAACAAGAACTACGGCACAACATGAACCTTAATAACTACGGAAATAAAGACGATTCAATCATTTTGCTCGATTTAAAAGAGTCGCGTCAAATTATAAAAAACAAAAATCGAATTTGATAATTCAAATATTTAAAAAAAAACCGCTCAGCCTCTTGTTTAATTCTATTGAGGGTAAATCTTAAACTTCTTGTAAACTGTACATAACAATAACAATACTTTCTGCGTTGTTGTTTGTAGAAGCGATGTAAGCCTAGTTGGAGAAGGCCCACCTCTCAAGCCAGAGGGAGTGAGGTCCAACCCAGCCGACGGCACGCACCAATTTGTTAATTGTGTGAACATATTTGCGTACTGTATGTCATCTGCTGCATGGCTGGAGCCACCGTATCGCGACAGGCTTACCCCCTGTCACATTTGGGACTGAATATCGTCCGGCGAAGTGTGGGTGCCGTATTACACCTCTGCCAGCTTCTTTGAGGGAAAGGCGTGACGATATGTTATGTATGTTGTTTGTACATAGTCGATACCACAGCTTTCTCATCACAAAGTTGCCATAAAAAATATGACAAAAAGTTACGACACGATCACAGCCTGTGACATTATTTTTGACCAAAGGTTGGAAAACTTTATTACCCCCTTTTGTGGGAAATGAAGACGGCTGGCGACCCTACCCAGCACCAACATCAAGCCCTCACAGATAATTGAGTGGCACGCCCCGATATCCCATTAAGGGATCTGTCAAGATCTCCGATAATTCTAGTTGGTCCGTTCATTGTAACGAGACTTTCTATTATTAGCTGAGCAGAGCTTAGAGAGCTTTGATGTGTGATTCCTTTGATTACGGTGTTGGGTTCGTGTGAAGGGGTGCTTTCACTTTTCCACACTAAGTTACCCCCCTGGTGGGGCTGGGGGAATGTCAAAGTAACGCAAAACAATTTTTTTTATGCTATAGGTGGCAAAGAAGCGATGATAGCGTAGTTGGAGAAGGCCCGCTTCTCAAACCAGAGGGAGCGGGTTCAAATTTGTTCGTTTTGTGAACGTAAGTGCGGATTGTATGTCATCTGCTACATGAGTGGAGCCCGGTTTATGGTGGCAGGCTCGCCCCCTTTCACATTTGGGACTGAATATCGTCCGGCGAAGTGTGGGTGTTGTATTAAGCCTCTGCCAACTCCTTTAGGGGAAAGGCGTGGCGAAATGTATATGTAGGTGGCAAACAAGCTAACGGGCCGCCTGATGGTAAGCGCTCACCGTTGCCAATTGATACCTATAATACCAGGGGTATAACAGATACGTTTTGACCTTTAAGGGCTCTAATGCCAGTTATTGATAAAGAATCAATGTCAATAATTCGTATAATTTAATCAGTATTTATGACAAACTCTCAGACTACTTACTATTTTTTTTTTTATTTACTATCTGAGAACAAAATAAAAATGGAACTAAGAATGTTAAAAGAATTTTTAATAAGACTATGTGGTGATACGAGTTAGTCGTCTGATGGTAAGCGATTCAAAGATTATACATAATTAAATAGTATCTGGTTTTAAAATAACCTTCAATGTCGTAGAACAGATTTTATCGATAAACAGATTAATGATAGGTACTTGTGTTGAAAATTTTGTAGGCGACTTTGCCTCTCTAATCATTTTGGAAGCTAAATTTACACTCGGATAAGATAAGGTATTGGTTTATTTTTCGCACTAGGGCTGGTTCCTTAGATTTTGTAGAATGTAATCCTACTAATATTATAAACGCGAAAGTTTGTATGTATGGATGGATGAATGGATGGATGTTTGTTACTCTTTCACGCCAGAACGGCTGAACAGATCTGGATGAAATTTGGCACAGAGATAGATTATAGTCTAGAATAGCACATAGGATACTTTATAACTGCGGGTGAAACCGCGGGGCGCAGCTAGTATTGAATAAAGTAAAAAATAATTTTTAGTACCTAGTTTACTTTTGTAGTCTAAATGGAAAAGCACTGGCGGTAGGCGATGCCTACAACAGTTTCAATATATCTCTAATCTGTATATCGATTTGTTCCATGATATTAAAATAATAATATTCGGGACATGCAAGTGTCCCGAATATTATTATTTATTAATTATTATTATTATTTATTAATTATCACTTGGTCGTCTGACCCCAAACTGTTTAATTACTGTTTTGATGTTTCTACACTCTTGTTTTATTTGACATTTATTGAACTCTGACGTGTAACTATTGGAGTTATAAATACATTCTGATTTCTGATTTCTTGTACTGTGGCGGCCAAAGACTGATATACATACTTATATTTTTTTTTAATACATACTGTAGTAGATAATTAACACCCTGACATAGAACAAACACTAATGTTCTACACATGAACGTTCTCCCTAGGTGGAAATCGAATCCACGCCCTCTACCTCAGAATTCAGGTTCACTATCGATTGAGCCACCGAGGCAGTCAAATTACAGGCTTGACCAACTTTTTTTATGCCTAAGCGACTTATTATTATTTTCTTCACTATATGTGAATAAATTTCTTCACTATAATAATATTCACTATATAATACTATAAGTACTATAGTTTCTTCTAGTACTCCACGATAGGTTATCGACTATCATTCTGGATCTAAGAGAAAAACAATTATGACACTTATGCCCCACCGGGAACAGGATGTGGAAAAGTGGAAGTACCCGAGCATAGTCGGGTTTGGTTGCACAGGCTTCAGTCAAGGTTGTGCTCAAAGGTTTGAAGGAAGTTTTGTTTGGTATTTGGTGCAGAATGGGGAAGGAATGCACTACATTTGCTTTGATAGAGCGCTCTATGTCGTACTTTCTCTACTAATTTGCATTGTAAACTACAACCACACGAAACTATTTGTGTTGTATGTTGTAGCTACTGATAAATTTTGTATTTAGTTGTATGGTAATGCGCGTGTGCTGTCTCTTTCGCTCGCGACACTATTATAACCTACTAATATTATAAACGCGAAAGTTTGTAAGAATGGATGGATGGATGGTTGTTACTCTTTCACGCCAGAACGGCTGAACAGATCTTGATGAAATTTGGCACAGAGATAGATTATAGTCTGGAATAGCACATAGGACTTTTTAACCGCCGGTGAAACCGCGGGGCGCAGCTTGTCAAATAATAAGTAATACATAGGTACTATGCATTTATGATTTAGCCCGTTATCTTACAAAAGGTGTTAAGAGGGCCGCGACGTTCTGAAATTTCCATACAAACGCACTACTCAAATTTCTTGAAAACCGTTTGTCAGATTATGATGAAATTTAACATGTACAATTAAATTAACAATATCTTCGCCCCTATGTTTTGGTTTTTTTTAAAAACGTTCTCAAGCGAAAATGGAGCTATGAAAAATATCCGCATTTAAGGGGTCACTTTTGACTGATTTATTCAATAGGTAGACAAAGCAAATAAAAAATTCCATTACATAGGGAGGTTGTCTACATCATTAGCTGTTAAATGAATCAATAATACAAGGGAAATTCTTAGTTACTTAAGAATGATTACAGTAGTACAAAAGTCATAAAAAAAATTAAAATCGTACTTTGTCACTCTGTAGGTAAGTTTAGAGGCTCGTCAGTATCATTACTCGCTCTCTTCACTTGTCTTCTTCTTCTAGACGAAATGGCGATAGAATACCTTAAGCCAATGCGAAGTTAGTCTAGGTCGCCTAGGTCGAAATTAGTTAAGTCGCCGGACTCTTAAGTAATTTCACCAGTTTAAAAAAGTAACTAACCCATATTTCATTAATAGTCTATTTCCATTTCAAATTTGATCCTTGAGCAGTGCCATCTGGTACGTTGACGGCCAAACGCAAGCCTAATAAGTAATAAAAAAAAGATTTAAAAGATTAGCAGAGTTCAATAGAAGCTACTGTATTAAATAAAGCTGAAAAAAAAACAAGTAAAAAATTGTTTCAAAGAATCACAAACAAAACTTTCCTAGTAAACTTCCGTGTCACAATTACTATCAGAAAAAACATCCCTAACTTAACAGAAACGTATCTACATATCCTCATTCCCCTAAACCGAATAGCACAAAGGAAAAGTCGAAAAAAATGCTTCGCAATTCGCCATCCTTTCAATAACAACGCAGACGAATGGCTCTTTCCCATCACATAAAGGTAGATAGGTACCGATATTTCCGATATTCTTGTGCACAAACACGAATAGTATTATATTTTGTCATATTAGAATGGAGCTCTCTGATTGGCTCACGGACTTTGACTTAGACGTGCAAACCGGATGGAAATAGGAGACAGGTTAGTGTGGATTTGTACGTAATCTTCAATTACTTTGATTAATAAAAAAATGAAAAAATTTTATGTGAATAAAAATTTACGTGTCTGTCTGTATATTTAGAAGATAAAGATGTCTGGAGCCTTACACTTCCGCCAAGTAGCCACTAGTATTTATAGATATTACCTAGTTGTAAGCCAAAATTTGTGAGACTGTAATTTATTTATTATTTGAAAAAATAATGCCCCTCAGTTTCTTGCCTGTTGTTCTGAGTAGAGGCTTTTTATCCGAACAAGGCGGTCGAGTCTATTTAAATAGCTTTGACGTTCATAAGTGTATCTTTGATACCTAAATTGAATAAAAACATTTTGACTTTGACTTTGACTTTAACTTTATAAATTATTTTAAAATTAAACATATACATCATAGCTCCCGAGCAGATGAATCGATTTCGATTTTGTTTTTTTTTTTTGTTTGGAAGATGAATTAGTCGGGAATGTTCTTAGCTAGTTTGATGAAAATAGTAGTAGGGGCTTAAAAAATACTTGTTTAATTTTAAAATAATTTATAAAGTTAAAGTCAAAGTCAAAGTCAAAATGTTTTTATTCAATTTAGGTATCAAAGATACACTTATGAACGTCAAAGCTATTTAAATAGACTCGACCGCCTTGTTCGGATAATGTAGTTTTTACATGTGATTTGAATTTTCCCTCCCTCAGTGAGCCCTGTTAAATTTTTCGGGAATATATTTTTAAGAATTGTTTAGAAGACAAAGTTGTCTGGAGCTTTCCACTTCCGCCAAGTAGCCACTAGTATTTACCTAGTTGTAAGCCAAAATTTGTGAGACTGTAATTTATTTATTCTTAAAAAAAATAATGCGTCCCAGTTTCTTACCTGTTCTTCTGAGTAGAGGCTCTTTACCCGAATAAGGCGGTCGAGTCTATTAAAAAAAAAATACACTAACTAACTAACTAAAGTTAGCGGAATCTAGTTTTGACTGAAAGAAAAAGTGTGTAGTGTAGTGTGTGAGAGAGACGTAGAAAGAAAGAGAGGGTACAAACGTTGGGATGGTAGACCACATAGCTGGACATAATATGTATCTATTTTATTTAAATGCAATCTGAACGCAACAACATTTAAAATAAGTTTTAAAAAGTATTTATTGAGTGTTCAGTTGTCTTCTGAATAATTGAATAATTCTTCTTTCTCGTGTATGATGCCGCGTTTCTTATATTCTTATATTTTGTTGTGTTAAACTTTATTTTATTGGTTTTTTATTTATTTTATTGTACTTTATTCTTACTATTGTTTTCTTATTTTTTTGATTTTTATGGTTTTTTAATGGCAGGTATTCACTTGATTTTCATATTTCATATTGTTTTAGTATTTTTATTGTTTTCTTTTTTAAAGGACAGTGCATGGATGTATGACCGTACGTCACTCGCCATAAAGGATAACACTGAAAATCAGCGTCACAGTAATCTGTGGCAATAGGCTGAGTGTTGTCCTTTTTGGCTTTACCGCACACGCAACTAAATTTATTACCTATTAGTTAAGTTAATTTAAGATTTTTTTGTTTTTTTTTTTTATAATTATGTACCTATATTGTATATCTTTGATATTCATCATTTTTGTCAAAATGTATCTATTGTTTAAGTGTGTGTGGTGTAAGCCAAATAAATATTTTTCTTTCTTTCTTTAAATGTAAACCCGCGGGATCACAATAGTTTTACTTTGGGTCCAAGGCTGGTTTTAATTTGAAATTGCAAATATTGAACCTAATTATGCTTAGCACATTGACTTAAATATCAGCTTTCTTTCCAAAAGTTATTACGTCAAACGACACACATTGGTGTCTTAGCTCCGAGACCAATATTGGAGCAAATATTACCAATGTGTGGCCGCGGCCTAATTTAAATGAAATTAATTGAGTCAGGAAACCATTTCAATGAACAATACATGAACCTTCTTCATTGCTTTTGACAATCTCAATTAGCTCACTTTTTCCTAGCTGAGTATATGCCATCAAACGGACGGCTCAATAAAATAATTGGTAGGTAAGCATGTTTAAATTTTGTGACGTAAGAAACAAAGATCAAAATAAAAACACAACACAAGATAGCGCACGTAAAGTACACAAACTAGCACAAACCACACTAACTAGCTTTACGTACCAATAGTAAGGCCATGTCCACACGTCCCTGCTTTGTGACCATTACACACATTCGGGTAATCCTCACGTGACAAGCAATGCATTGTAATTCGCTGCCGCCCGCCAGCTGGCCAGTTTTATCTCAGTGAGAACTGCCCCTTAGAGATGACAGGATTAGCTTAGTGCCTTGCTTGTTTTCAATTGAACGACTGTGTTTGGACTTTTGGATTTGTCATAAGATAAGAAGACGCAGAAAGCTGTGACGAATATGGACGTGTTGTGACAAACTTACACTAAAAGTTTTATCATCACACAAAACGGGGTTATGTTGTCTTTGAACAGAATTTAAACCTATTAATGCTATTGCTATTTTGCTAGTGCCAAACGACTGAGCAATAATTGTCACCTTAGTACCTACAACAGGAAAAAATAGGGGTCCTCTAATGCTCGAGTGGGTTAAGCGACAAGCCAGATAGAAAAGACGTAAGACGAAGACGAGACACGGATGACATAACGTATCGGACGTAGACGCGGCTTCCTTTCAGTGAACTTTTATTCAAAATGCATAGAAGAGACGCGATGCATCTATACAATGGCTTCAAAATCGCTCGCAAATCGCTAATGTGATAGAGCTCTATAAAAGCACGCGAGATAACTAACTTCATGCTTTTAACGTTATGAAACAACCCTTAAAACAGCGTCGTTTTCCCTCAACACTAGGTTTTCTAAAGACATTCCAAATAAAGAGTCAATTTAAAAGATTAGGTAATAGCACTAATGAATCTTATTCTCTCTTAATCTCAAAACTCACGTCCGAGAACCACTACTATTTGAACTCGCTTTTGGAATTTCTTTTTACATAGGGCAGGGTCTAAAATGGGACCTGTGAACGTTTAAATATTACTTTTCTAATTTTTGGAAGCGACTCTACTCTCTCTCACACTGTTTCTTGCGAATTATAGACCCCTTCTTATTAGCCTAGTAGGAGAAGGCGTCCTCTCAAGCCTGAGGGAGCGGGTTTAAACCCAGCCGACGGCACGCACCAATTTGTTTTGTGTGAACATATGTGCGTATTAAATGTTATCTGCTACATGACTGGAACCCGGTGTATGGCGACAGGCTCACCCTGTCACATTCGGGACTGAACGTCGTCCGGCGAAGTGTGGGTTTTGTATTACACCTATGCCAGCTCCCCCGGGGAAAAACGTGACGATTATGTTATGCTTCCTTTTTTTATTCCTCTTATATTATTTACATTTTACACAATATATTTGTACATGTACCTAGACCTACATCTCACTAATATCATAAATGCGAAAACTTTGGATGGATGGATGAATATTTGTGGACAATCTCGCTAGAACGGCATAACCAATTTGGATGAAATTTGTCGTAGGTATTAATGAAGTCATGGGATACTTTTTAACCGCCAGTGAAACCGAGGGGCGCATCTAGCACATACAATATACAATAAAGTTCTTTACATATTTATTTCTTTTGTGTTTTACACGCCTCTCCCTTCCAGTGATTATGTAGCTTAGTGAAAATAGTTTTAGAATCAGACCAGTAGCTTTGGATATTTTATCTGATCATTGTCTCACTCGTGTGAAAAGCCACACGGGGGCTATTCCTACGCGTCAGATGAGATGAGATTTTATCTTTGTCACTCTCACACCTATGACTATTCAAACGAGAGCAACAAGGACAAAGCATGGTGAGATTGAACCTCACTCCGTAAGAATAGCCTTCCAGGAATGAGAGTGACCAAAAGTTAACGTCACCCACGAGTCAGAACAGAACAGACCTGAAATAAATATAAAGTGAGATACCACTAGCGTGTCAACGCATTTGGCATCCCACGTCCTGCACCATGTTAGTATTAGTATAAATTAAAAAATATTACAGTACCAATAGTAGGGGTGCAGGTGAAGCGAGCACCTCCGGCTAAAAAGAACAGCAATACATTAAGTGAAGTGACGTTGTCGCTATTGTCTCCGTTGCTCTTGCAGTTTCCGTGTGACCTGGTTACTGCCTTTCTGTTCTATATTGCCGCCCTACGTGGATGGAGTTATGCTATACATGGTTAGAGCAAGAAAAAATATTTTGAAACAATATCGCGAAACTTTAAAATTAGTCCTACTTGTATTTTATTATGTAGTTGTAATGTAATTCATCGCCATGTGATCTTATTGTTTGAGCATTGAACATGGTAATCGTGTCGTCTTTCTCTCGCTCACTCATACGTCGAGGGGAATTGACGTGAGCAGGATGGCACACAATGACCCTTGCCATCACATTGTCTCGGTGGCTCAGTCGGTAGTGAACCTGCCTTCTGAGCTTGGGGGCGTGGGTTCGATTCCCACCTAGGGCAAACATTTATGCGATGAACAATTGTGTTTGTTCTATGTCTGGGTGTTAATATCTATTTAAGTATGTTTTAAAAAATATCTAAGTATGTATATCAGTCTCTGGCAGCCATAGAACAAGCTTTGCTTAGTTTGGGGTCAGGCGACCGTGTGTGGAAGTGTCCCGAATTTATTTATTTATTACCACAGTAAAGCCTAATCCTGACAGTTTTTCGCTAAACCAACCAATCGCAATCGCTCATCTATGATCGGCTGCAAACACTTAGCTGAGCCAGAGTAGTCTCTTAAATATATATTTTTTTCATCTGGTAGCTATATATTGCTTGCGTAGTTTCGCTGCGAAATATACCCCATGTAGGCGACAAACCGACAGTTTTGCGATTCTCCGCAGCGCTCAACGTTTGCAGTTTTAATGGAGTTTCTTGCAGCGCGTGTTTTGCGGCGCTGATTAGCTGCTGTTCCCAATAGCCTTCATTGCGGATACTGTTTTTCCTAGATCATTAGTTCGGTTCTCTGATCTATAGCTGTTCAGTGTTCAGGTCAACTCGATCAAGCTAGCTTTAGCTAATGAATCACGCTGATTTCAACACTCAGTTATGGCTTCTTATCCCCTTAATTTAGACAATGTTTTGGCATTTTCGAATTTGGGAGTTAATAATTTATTACAAAGAAAAAGATAAAACGCTGTATGACTATTCTGAGGTCATACACCTTTTAACTGTAAGGGGGTGTGGTGTGTATAGTGTTTCGTCTTTTCCAATCGAGATAAAAAAATTATATAAAAGAATAAAAGACAAAACGATGTCTAATACCCGGGGCTATTATTAAACTACGTTTATTACCTAGGGGGTTATTAGAGTTTAACTTTTGAAGATATTTATGCTTTTGATAATGCCTTCTTACAAACATACATATCGTCACGCCTTTCCCCCGATGGGGCTGGCAGAGGTGTAATAAAACACCCACACTTCGCCGGACGATATTCAGTCCCAAGTGTGACATGGGGTGAGCCTGTCGCCATACACCGGGCTCCAGTCATGTAGCAGATGACATACAATACGTACATATGATCACACAATGAACAAAGTGGTGCGTGCCGTCGGCTGGGTTCGAACCCGCTCCCTCTGGCTTGAGAGGCGGACCTACTCCCAACTAGGCTGCCATCGCCTTCTTCTATAGCAAAAAAACAGGATCAGATTAAAGGGTACCCACTTACGAGTACATGATACCTATACAGATATCACTTAGTCAAGTTGCAGAGAGGATGGAATCAGACATATCCCACCAACTTTTTAAAGACAATACCGGCTGGGAAGATGATATTGTTGGGTGATTTGATTGGGGAGAAGATAAAATTCGTTCCAGACGGTTAAAGGGTAAAGAACTAAAGCTATTAATACTGAAATATAATATTTAGTTGTTTCCATTCCACAGCTGCACAGTGGTTTAATTATGGAGGTTAACTACAGATATCCTTTGCTGTTTTAATTTTAATCCTTACTAGAGAATCTGTGGATTAGTTTAGATTAGATGATTATGAAAAGCGACATCTAGTTTCATTATCTTTGAACCAAAACGTTTAAAAACGCTAAATTGCTAAATACAACAAGCTATAAAAAATAAAAAAAGCTACCTGTCTTTATTATTGCTGTGTGTTAGACAAAGATATCAATGCTTTTAGCTAGCTTAGATTTATCTATTTGGGGTCCTGAATTGGTCTATTGTATTGGTATTTTTCTTACAACCCAGCAAAACAACCAATGAAATTACCAAACGGGATTAGCTTAGTCCTCTTATCTATAAACGTAATAGCTTCGGAATAGTTATACAGTGTTTTGTCTTTTTCGATAGTTCAAAAATTTTAAAGAAAGAACTAGCACTAAGTCAAAATAAGTCAAAAGTAAAAATGCATTTTTTCAATTTACGTATCAAAGATACACTTATGAACGTCAAAGTTATTTAAATAGACTCGACCGCCTTGTTCGGATAAAGAGCCTCTACTCAGAAGAACAGGCAAGAAACAGAGGGGCATTATTTTTTCAAATCTTATTTTAATATTTATAAATTACGTGTCACGTTGTTTGTCCGCTATAGACTCCTAAACTACTTAACCGATTTCAATCAAATTTGCACACCGTGTGCAGTTCGATCTAACTTAACAGATAGGATAGCTCACATAGATATATATATAAATAATAAATGCGAACGAAGTCGCGGGGTGACAGCTAGTAATAAATAAATTACAGTCTCACAAATTTTGGTTTACAATTAAGTAATATCTATAAATACTAGTGGCTACTTGGCGGAAGTGGAAGTCTCCAGACATCTTTGTCTTCTAAATAATTCTTAACCTTATAATACCCTTAGACATATGTATAAGCACTAACAGCTTAACTATTATATACCAAGACTGCACAACTTATATTGCTGAGGGGATACATATACAATGTGCTGCTTTTGGGTGTAGGAATACTTAAGGCTGGTACTCTACTTGTCAAAGTAAACCACTGTTAGAACACAAGCTAAATTCAAGAAGAAAAAAAACCGGCCAAGTGCGTGTCGGACTCACGCACCGAGGGTTCCGTACAAACCTGTAGGTATTCATGAGGAAAGGGGTAGTAAGTTTAAAATTACTCTACTAATATTATAAACAACTTTTTAGGCAACTGCGTTAGTTTTTACAATAAAATCCCGAAAAATATAACAGGGCTCACCGAGGGAAAATTCAAATCACATGTAAAAACTACATTAATGAAAAGAGAATATTATAAGGTTAAGAATTATTTAGAAGATAAAGATGTCTGGAGCCTTCCACTTCCGCCAAGTAGCCACTAATATTTATAGATATTACCTAGTTGTAAGCCAAAATTTGTGAGACTAATTTATTTATTATTTGAAAAAATAATGCCCCTCAGTTTCTTGCCTGTTCTTCTGAGTAGAGGCTTTTTATCCGAACAAGGCGGTCGAGTCTATTTAAATAACTTTGACGTTCATAAGTGTATCTTTGATACCTAAATTGAATAAAAATATTTTGACTTGACTTGACTTGACTTGACTGAAAACGCGAAAGTTTGTAAGAATGGATGGATGGATGGATGGATGTTTGTTATTCTTTCACACCAGAAAAGCTGAACAGATCAGGATGAAATTTGGCACAGAGATAGATTATAGTCTAGAATAGTACATAGGATACTTTTTAACCGCGGTTGAAACCGCGAGCGCAGCTAGTTAAATTTTTTTTAATATGATGTAACTTATAATTTATGCTTTTCGCAATTTTTCTGTTATCTATGCAACAAGACATTGGACATTGCAACAAATTTCAAGATTCAAGAGTTTACTGGAAGTACCCTATAGGTTTTGATTCCCTTGCGAGTGTCGAAGATTTGCAGCATAAACGTCTGTATCTTTTGATTGCGTTGGCTTAGAAGTTTGATTTTTTCACAGCTCTAAGGGACTGTAGACTTGAGTAATTGATATGAATTTCAGCTTGATACCTCCAAGCGTTCCTGAGAAAAAGGGTCTTGACAAATAGACAGACGGACAACCAAAGTGATCCCATAAAGGATTTTTTTTTTTCTATTGAGGTACGGAACCCCAAAAAATCGAGTCTTCATACAAAATTGACACGGCTAGTTATTTGGGAAACTCGATTATTTTCATTACGAGTTTCAGAAATTTACGTTCTAAAAGGTGTTTACTTTGACAGGTAAGAACAACAGTAACATCTTCAAGTATTACTACGAAAAGCAGCACCTTGTATATTAATGGCATAAATACAGTCCAGACATTCTCATTTTCAAAAGCAGTTGTATTGAAATAATTTCACCTGTTGTAGAAACGGCAGCACGTAATAAATTCGACTTTTCACCCCCAAGAAATTGGATGTTTTGTGAAAAATGGCGGGACAGGGCCTGCCGTAGGAGGGGGCGAAGATTGACATAGTTTTTGATTTTCTTTTGTTTTGTTTGGTTTACGTGTCTATGTTTGGAAGAGTACGAAGGACGGTAAAAATAAAAAATAGTATGTGGAGTCACTCCGCGCGGAAGAAGTGAAACTTCTGTGTATCTTTCTACTACGCGCATGCGTTCGAGTGCCACGCATTCACTCTCGTTCTGTCTCTTTCTCCCTCCCCAGGAGCGTTAAATATTTAACGCAACCTTGTTGGAAGTTGCATTAGAAGTTTCACTTCAATTATATTGTCCGGGAATCGATCACTTTATAGTTTGTAAATAATTATGTATATTTTAGATATTAGTGAACCTAATACCAAAAAAAGAATAGCTGAAATAGCGATAAAAAATAACGATTGTTCTATTTTGTTAGGTGACGGATTTTTTTTCTGTAAAACTGTTGATTTTAGTGTCAGTTGCATGAACTTACTTCAGACCTACTACAAAAACATCTCGGCCTTTCTTTGCTCAACGATAACTTTAGCATTGTCAATCCAATCTTCACGAAATTTTGCAGGAAAGCACTTCATAAGGTAAGATAAGAGAAGTGATAAGGTATTAATATATGTGAGCTCTCCGTTCGAAGCTAATTACTAGCTAGTCTAGGCTGCAACTGCACTATGTACCCCCAATACCCCAAACTTACAATCCTCACTCCGGCCCTTACTCCAAGTGCGGAATAGGAAGAAATTGAAATGTCTGCAGTATTGGCGAATACATCTTAGGTTTGGAGCGTTATTTGTACCGACCTCGTGGCAGGTAGTAGAGTGATGGACGATTCGACTACCTTGCTTTATTGATGGTCCCTTTTAGGGATTCTTAGGGGCTGGAGTGTTTCAGCTTCTAAATAATTTAAATAACTTACGAATGATAAACGGTAAGTACGAAAGGAAGGGAAGTTGGAAACTTTTTTTTGAAACTGGTGAAGCTTACAAAAACAAAATATGAACTTACCATACCTGCTCCCACACCAATTTAACATACAGTAAGGGTTTCACTGTGCAAGCTGCCCGGCTGTGGAATGAGTTGCCTGTTGCCATCAGAAAGGCTGAATCATTGCCGATTTTGAAAAATCTTATTTTTAAACATTTTCTCTCTCTTTGTTAATTGGTACGTACATATGTAAATTTATATTATTTATATATATTTACAAATTATATATTAATATATGTTCTATATGTATCTAAAGGTATATGTGTAGATATGTTTTATTATATTTTATTTGTTTACTATTGTATTTATGTATGTATTTATGTATGCCACCGACCGCTTGTCATATTTCGTTCTGTCCTGTCCATCCAAAGGTTGCCTGGAAGAAATCGCTTTAGGCGATAAGGCCGCCCTTGTACTGCCGAATGATATTTTATTGTTTATTTTTTTCTTTATGTTTGTTTTACTTTGTATTTTTGGTGTGCAATAAAGATGTATTGTATTGTACTTACTTATCAACCGAGCGAGAGTCAGCGAGCGAAGTGTCTCTGCTTCATTTTCGACAAAAATGCTTTTGTATGTCCGGATTTATGTGCAAATTTCGTCTGAGTGTCGTCTATAGGTCACATTTCTTTACAGGTATGTGTAGTATCTACCTACGGAATATATATTTATTATCTAAATGAGATAACAAGAACAATTTCTTATCATGCTTTGGATCCCTTCACCGACAGCTCAAGTTCGACCTCATTGTTAGGATTTAGGACAACTAGACTTGTCGGGCGTTTTAAATTTTACAATTATACTTGATACTCATTTTGTTAACGCGTTTCAAAGCTTTTCTAGGACGACTGTCGACGTAAGACGTCTTTCTAATTCCCGTCGAAAAAACTACTTCTAAAACATCCAGAGCAGGCCAAACAATAACCTTTCATTCCGCCGCCGTATACAAGAATCTATCTTCTCCCGAGATCTAATAAAAGTGATCTAACCTGGACGTCGATTGACAAATGGCGGGGATGGCAGTGGGCGTACTGTCTATCGGCTTCCTAATTATTTTCTTGTACTGAACGCTATTGTCTGACTGATATTTATTGCAGAATTGTTTGTGGGTTTTCAGGTAAAAATAGTGGCAAAATAATATTCTACCTGGTTGTACGATTTCCAATTTTTGTAACATAAAACAAGTAATTTCAAGTACCCAATGAAAATCTTACTATAGATAAACACTGGGTAAGACCTATATTATCGTTTGTTTCTCTACTTATTTTTGAAGAGAGCATTAGAGGTTGTGCTAACGGAATACTGTGAAATAGCTATGAATAGACAAGAAAATATGATAATCAAGGATGCTACACTGGGGCAATAGCTATGATTTCTCCTTTCTCTTTCTGTTAGTGTAATCATGTTTGACATCTGAGTCTGTAAGTGTCAGAGACATAAAATAATCTTTAGTAAGCAGCTCTGTTATCACTTGTTTGAATATTAAGCTTATTCAAGACAACATCTTATTTAAAAACCAGTAGAGTCAACTGGGGCAAATGCGTCTGTCGAGCCATTGTGTCTTTCGAGAATTACTGACAAACCCTTCACAAATTAGGCACCACCTACGAGTACATCTTTTTTCTACCTTTAGTTGCAATAATCTATACAAGATGGTGCTAGTTGCCTAATTTGTGAAGGGTTTGTCAATAATTCTCGAAAGACGCTATTGCCCTACAGACGCATTTACCCCAGTTGACCCTTTAGAATTACTTTCGTACTTCCTATGAATTTGTCGAAATCAGTCCACATACCTACCTATTACTAATTATTATTTACTCAAAAGATGTTGAGGGTCCCGCAACGCTCTAAAATTTCCATACAAACGCGCTTGTCAAATTTCTTGGAAACCACTTGTCAGATTATAACGAAATTTAGCCTACACAATTAAATATCTCCGTCCCTATATTCTTGTTTTTTTTTTTAAAAACGTCCTCAAGAGAAAAAAGAGCTATGAAAAATATCCGCATTTATAAGCGGTCAATTTTGACTGATTTATTCAATAGATAGACAAAACAATTCAAAAATCCCTTTACATAGGGAGGTTTTCTACATCATTAACTTTTAAATGAATCCATAATACAAGGGAAATTCTTAGTTACTGAAGAATGATTACAGAAGCGCAAAAGTCATAAAAAAAATTGAAATCGTACTTTGTCACTCTGTAGGTAACTTTAAAGGCTCGTCAGTATCTTTACTTGCTCTCTTCGCTCGTCATCTTCTTCTAGACGAAATGGTTATGGAAAACCTTAAGCCAATCCGAAGTTAGTAAAGTAGTGGTGAGTAAAGTAACGTGGTCGCCGGACTCTTAAGTAAATAAAATGTGACTTATTTACATACCTACTTTAGCATGGCAATGAAAATGTCGAAAACAAAATTTCGTCCCCTAAACCAATATTCAGCGCAAAACTTCACCTGTAACTGTCAAGCGATATTTTCTCAATAAATAAATAATTCTGAACTAGCTATTGTGGCAATAACTCATTGCGTGCGACGTGAATTTCACTCGGCTTGTTAGGTAAGGGCTCGAGCACACGGCAGAATTCAGACTATTTGAGTTGCATTTGTATCCCAAACGTCTTATACACGGTGTTAAAAAAAACCTGTTGGATCAGCGAGGTGCGCATCCAGTATCGACTGGAGAATGCAATTATGCTAGTCTAAATTAAATATTGACTCAAAAAATGTAACACACATAGCGCTCCGCTCTCCTAAAAGCGCGAACGCAGACACTAATTGCGTCATTTTGTTTATTTTTTAATTTTTAATTTTATATGGAATATAGGTCGACGTTTCTTTGACCACCAATTCACCTGACGTTAAGCGACGATGTGGTCTACGATGGAGCACGACGACCTATAAGGTACTTATTCACTCTAGCCTTGAAGTTTTGTCGAGTAAAGAAGTACAAAGACGGCAGTTGAGTGAGGCGCTACAAGTGCGCTACTGCTCAGACCCGTCTTCGGAACGGTTACACCGGACTACATCCCGAAACACGACTAGGACTAAGAACTATAAACTATTCGCGTTGTGCCGCTACTTTCTTAGAATAAAAGCCGCGAACATATGATACAGATTTGTTAACATTTTTGTGAAGTTTCCTTTTTCTCTGGCTTAAGAAAACAGGTCATAACTCTTGCTAATTATAACGTGCATTTTTTTTTTTTTTGGTATTTTTGCATTAATCCCTTTAAGTGTGTATACATGCTCTTCAATTATACAACAGGGTTTTTGTAACATGCTGTAGATGTATTTATATAACGTTTTACAAGTATGTTATTGAAGTGAAACTTCTAATGCGACTTCCAACAAGGTTGCGTTAAACGCTTAACGCTTCTGGGAAGGGGGAATAGAAAGAGACAGAGCGAGAGTAAATGCGTGGCACTTGAACGCATGCGCCTAGTCAAATAGATACACAGAAGTTTCACTCCTTCCGCGTGGAGGGACTTCACGCACTGAAACTACCAGGATGGACTTCTTTTAAATCTAACCTAACGAGTGCAAAAACGACTGAGTAAATCATGAAGAATTCCGCACGAATTCGAAGAGCTTCAGGCGTTTATGGCAATGCACGAAACTGCAAATCGGCACGATTCAAATTAGCAATGCAGGAAGCTACTATGTTTTTTTTTGTGCGGGCTTTCTCCAACTGGGTATCATCACACTTCACACTAATATTAAAAAGGCGAATGTTTGTGAGTGTGTAAGTGTGTATGTTTGTTACTTCTTCACGCTCAAACTTTGGTGTACAGGTAGCTTATATCCGGGATTGATACATAAGCTAGTTTTCAACCACGGGTAAAACCGCAGGGCGCTAGTAGGATAATAAAAAGAAAACAACGAAGTGTCATCTAGTAGACATAGAACGCAACATTCCGTGTGTCCAAGCCTTTACACAAAGTTGCCGGGTTCGTAATTTGAAGGGGCGCTCACGTAGTCCAATGTATTTTATGAACATAATATGTTTTAATAACGCGATTTGTATGACAGACATGCTTTGTTTTGATGATTTGAGTGTTGGAAGGTAGATAGGTGCCTACTTAGTTGGCAGGCTTCCGTAGCTGTCGTGGTCTCGGTTAAATAAACCAGGCCGTAGGTGTATTCGCGTGTTTAGGTAAGGTCATAGTCAAAAGGACTATTTTTGGGTGTTTGTGCAAAACTGAGCAGGCTTAAATAAATAAATAAATTCGGGACATTTTCACACACGGTCACTTGACCCCAAACTAAGCAGCTTGCACTACGGCTGCCAGAGACTGATATACATACATATATATTTTTAAATACATACTTAATTTGATATTTAATACCCAGATATAGAATTTAACCCCAGACGCAAATACGACAGGGTATTATAAGTTTGACGTGTGTGTGTGGGTGTGTGTGCGTGAGTGTGTGTGTGTGTGTGTGCGCGCGTGCGTTATGACTGTGTGTCTGTCTGTAGCTCTCTCTCTCTCTGTTTTTTCTCTCTCTCTGTTTTCTCTCTCTGTTAATCTGGTTTTTTTTGTTTGAAAGGTGAATTGTAGAGTTCTTAGCTATTATTTGATAAAAATCAGTGTCGAAGGTTTTTTAAACTTTTGATTTATACTTGTACCATCAGTTTTATTAGGAGATAGGCAGAAGATCGACCCCCACCCATCTATTTACTCAATGGTATGTGTTTTATATCAAATGTTAAATAACAATTTAGGAGTGGGTTGCCTAAGAAACTCCTGTCCAGACTGTGTTTCATTACCTAGGTAAGTTTTGAAAACTGTTTTTTTTTTGTAATCTGCACCCACTTGAATACTTAACAAATTATCGTTCTTCTACGTAATATATCAGATTATTTTTCACCTAAGGTTAAAACTTCGTTCTAACATAACTAAACAAACTGTTACTGACAGTTTCCCTCTCTGTTCGTCACTTTATACATGTAGAGATACACTTTATATATGTTTTATATGTAGAGTCAAAACAGCGCGAACTGAGTATGTACCATACCTTAGGTAGGTACAGGCCGATTCAAACTTAAGGCCCGGTATTGCACGAAATCAACGAAAACAAGTATGTGTTGCGTCTAGTTTGATAAGAAGAATTGCAATGATCAGGTGCAAAAAAATATAGCTGGTAGAAAAAACTAATATCTGCTACCTGCTCCTATTATAACCATGCAACGAATTGTGGTGCGCATTTTGCCATCAGATAATTTTTCATGGAAGAATTAAAGGTACCGCGTGAAGGGGGAAGGGGGAGCTAGGCAAATCGCTAGTAATATCCGACTACTTTAAGTGGGGTTTTCGTTATAATTATCTAAACAATTTAGAACACATCTATTCACATTTAAAATCCCATCTCGCTGTTCTTCGTTTCTATCGCTAAATCTGCAAAAACTGCCTGATGTGATGTTTCTAAAATATTCTTACCTACGTACTTATGTTTAAAAGAGACAATTATACTAATAAGTATTATGTTAGTGATAACATATATTATTATAATTTGGTACAAAACTCTTGCTGGCATTGAATTAAATTTTAACAAAAACTTACTCACCTATGCAGTCGCTGTTACTTCTCCAGTTAAAAAACAATTGTGAAAAATGTAACATCTACGACGCCTTTTAAAAGCAAGAACTGATGCAAACGAATTTTAATAGATATGAATAATATAATAATCACATTTGTTAAGTACAACAAAACAGGCTTACAAAATGAGTTTTTTTTTTCCAGTTACTTGAAGTTAAAAAAACAGATATACTTACAAAACTATAACTAGAGATTCTATGAGTTGAATACCTAAAAAAATAGAAAGTAAAAATATACCTACGAGTATCTCCGCCATTTGGAAAAAAAACCAAAAACTGACTTGCCAAAAAAAGCTATTTCATTATTGAACCTACTCACAAAATTTCAAAAGAATCGGGAAACATGCGATCTGTGGAGGAACACAGAGATCCGGACAGAAATCCAGACAGAATTCGGCACATTTGTCGAAAGGAACACAGAGACCCGGACAGAAATCCAGACAGAATTCGGCACATTTGTCGAAAGGAACACAGAGACCCGGACAGAAATCCAGACAGAATTCGGCACATTTGTCGAAAGGAACACAGAGACCCGGACAGAAATCCAGACAGAATTCGGCACATTTGTCGAAGCTGAAGCATAGACGATTTGCTGGCTAACGCTTGCTCGGTCAATTACACTGCAAGCCGAAATTATAATATCGAAAGTCAAATATTAACCTGGACGTAAATTGTTAACTGAAACCCATTTATATGGTATTTTATACATGGTAATTAAAAGTTTCCAAAGACGATTCGAATTCTTTAACCCTTGTTCGTCATTAATCGTCATTAATCAATTAAACTAACTTATATAAACATGAAAACTACGCATTAACGATAAAAGGAGGAACAGGTATTTTTCGAAACCTAGCAGAAGCATCTGTTAGGAAAAAAATACAAGACAAACAAAAAAAAAAATTCTTCTTTAATCATTCGAAGTGTTGATATTAAACATAACTATAGGTATCATTATATTAATCGATTAATTGGAAGTTCTTTAGTCGGAAGGCACAGCGTGGAAATGTCCATACAAGGTAGGCTGGCAATCTGGTGAGAGTCACGTACCGACACTGGATGAGAACAGCACGAGACTGTTCATTGTGGAAATCAATGAGGGAGACCTTTGTCTGGCAGAGGACGTCTTCCGGTTGAGATTATTGAATAACTAATCATTCGTTTTCATCGTCACATACATTTTGTCTACATGTCAATCCTTCACCACATTCACGGGTTGGTGGCTTGCCACGTAAAACCATGCAGTTTCCACCTTTATCTGTGGGATGGTAAGTTTTAAAACTCTGTCCAAATTTCAGTAAAATTAAACACTAGGTGAGTCATAATATCTTATACCTATTATGTCGACGCATGCTGGGCAGCACTGACAATAACCTCCCTTTTCCTTGTAGATTTGAGAAGAGGTACAGTTGACCGATTGGCACCTTACTGTATCACAGGCGTTTGGGGTGCAAGTTATACCATAAACAGCTGCCATGGCGGTCCCCAGGACTAACAAAGTTATAATGCACTTCATTCTGAAATAGAGAAATCACTCTTTACTTAACAATCAGACAAGATTAATAAAAAAAAATAGAATTGAAAACCCGATAACTTCTTGTCACATTCTTCGTTATTTGTAAACTATTTTACTATCCTATTTTATTTTATTTTTTATTTTATTTTTTCAAAGTTAAAAAAAACTTCTTCATACTCTTATTCCGGCATATATATACCTATTAGACTACACTCTCTTTCTTGTTAGAAAAGTTGATAAATTGAGAGAGACCGATAAAATAGGCAAAGAATTTATTAATCATTGGTGTAAATTATTTGAATTAAGATTAGTGTAATCTAGAAATTTTACACCAAGAGTACCTACTTATTTGCATCTACTCTACTTTTTTTCTCTTTTTGACATAATCCAAACTGAATAATTAAGCAGTAAGTATGTTGATTACAGTTCGCCATAGAGCCATAGAATTTAACTTACCTAAGTATTTTACTTCTGCAGGAAAAAACAGTAATTGTTAATATAAAACACCGACGACCACTTTTATAAGCTTGAACTAGGAATGAAAACGACTAAATAAAACGAAACAATACTAAATAAGCATGAAAATGAAAATTGGTAAAAACGTGAAACCTCTTTTGTTATTATAATGTCATAACGCCTTTTTCAGACCGATCCTTTTTTTTTCAAAAAAATGCGATGAGAGACTGGTCGGAGAAGCCTTGCCTCTCAAGCCAGAGGGAGCGGGCGGGTTCCAGCCGAAGGCACGGACCAATTTGTTCATAGTGTGAACATTTGTGCGTATTTAATGTCATCTGCTACGTAACTGGTGCTCGGTGTATGACGACAGGCTTGCCACCTGTCACATTTGGGACTGAATATCATCCGGCGAAGTGTGGGTGTTGTACACCTCTGCCAGCCTCTTCGGGGGATATGTTATGTTATGCTATGTTTCATGCCGACGCGGCGCGGCGGTACACGGTAGCGTAGCGATATTTACAGAGAGAGATGCAGTTATAGGGAAATCACAGACAGATAGAGCGAGATGCAACAAAGTATCGCTAAGTTATCGCATACCGCCACACGGGATTAATATGTATTGAGCACTTTTTGAGCGAGAAAATAGTCGATAGTTCGCCGCTCACTCGCTAGCGGTCGGGAAAGTGCCGATTGTCACAACGCAAGCACACTAGAACACAACGAACGAACGACACATTGACGTTAAGGTTGCGCACCTGAACGTCAATGTGTCGTTCGTGGTTCATCGTATAAATTAGCTTTAAATATCATTTGTATAAAGTTTTAATTAGCTTCAAATATCAAAATAACAAAATTTTCTAGTCAAATTTCAATAAATTAGTTCAGAATTTTCCAAATAAAAATAATACTCAGGTTAGAATTATAGTAATTGGAACCCATATTCCTTGGCGTCATTAATGCGACGTTAGAGCGGAAATACACTACAAATTGGTTAAATTAACAGTTATGAAGAAGAATTTCTGCAAAGTAACGTTTGATTTAATCAACTATTTGACTTGGTTATTTTCTACTCGAAAGGCAAGAGAGAAAGAGAGGTAGACCGGAGAAAAGATGGGATGACGAAATAAGGCAGGTGGCGGGAGTTATGTGGAACAGAGTGGCTCAAGAAAGGAATGAATGGAAAAGGTTGAAGGAGGCCTTTGCCAACTGGCAAACAGACCTAGGGATGATAACCAAGGAACAGATATTAGTTTAAAATAGTTTTTTTTAGTTTAAGAGTTCAGCACTAGTTTCTCAAGTTTCAATTCATTGTAATCTAGATCTGAATCAAAGGATATATTATTATTTATTACTCGTAAGTTTCTTTAGAGTATAAAATCGAAGGATAGGCAAATAATGTAATTTTTATTTGAATACGATGTCTTATGTTATTGGTATGCAATATTTAATGTTGTCTGTACACAGCTTTAGGACTAAGTATACGTCGTAGTAAATTCGTCATAGTGAATGCTAATTAAATAATTATCAACCATGACTAAAATTCGTTTAGTATTTCGATGTTAACAATATTTTATTGTGTTTTTTAGTTCGGAAAATGTTACAAGAAAAGTAAGAACTTACTTTAATTACTTTTAATTAGTGGTGTAATGTGTTAATGAAATTAACATTAATTTTCATCAAATTAGACTTTTTTAGGTTGTTGGTGCTAGAACCAGAAAAACATAGAGCAAGGACTGATGAAAGGATTGATTAATTATGACTCGTTGTTATGATCGATTTTCCACGATGTATTTCTAATGAAAAAAAAATGTTTCATTGTTAGCTCTATAGCGATGATAGCCTTGTGGGAGAAGTTCGGGTTCGGGCCAAGCCGGCGGCACGCACCAATTTGTACATTGTGTGAACATATATGCGTATTGTGTGTCATCTGCTACATGACTGGAGCCCGGTCTATAGCGACAGTTACATTTGCGACTGAATATCATCCGGCGAAGTGTGAGTGTTGTATTACACCTCTGCCAGCCCCTTTGGGGGAAAGGCGTGACGATATGTTATTTTATGTTTTATTATTTTATATCTATTATAAAAAAAAAAACACAATACGGGATGATTGTCCCAGGGGATAATAGTACTACAAAACAATACAATACAATACAATATATTTTTATTGCACACCAAAAACTACATGAAAAACTTAAAAACTAAAATACATTTTTCGGCAGTACAAGGGCTATGGTGGTAATAATTATTTTATTGTTAGCTCTGTAAAATTTTGATTCATATTTTTTGTTTTTCTGATTTGAACCATTGCATTGGCACTAAAACAATGTAGGTCTAAAGGCATTTAAGAGCAGATCGTGTAATTTTTGTTTGAATTCCGTTGTTTAGTTTATGACAAGAAAAGAGTCATTTCATGCTTCTTATTCTTTTATCGTTCTGTTCTGAGCCCGTACCGTGAAATCTCCTTTCCACGATTTTTACGTTTTGTTTCGTATGCTGCGCGACCGCGAATCGTATCGCCGCGCAATAAGGTCCATGGTAGCGCAGCATACGAAACAAAACGTAACCATGATGGCCATATTATGACGTCATGGTTACGGGCCCCACTGCGACAGTTGGGGCATAAATTAAAATATTATTCTAAAGACCACTGTCTTTGACGGTCTTTTTGGAGGCGGTCGTTGGAAGTAAGCATTCGATTGAACTCAAATATGGCATTTACCTACTTGCATAATATCTTTAGTGACCAAGCAATAATGGTACCATAAACTGGTAAATGGTATCATTTTTGTACCGAAATAAAACGTAGCAAGTTTTGACTTAATAATTTATTAACTTTCTTTACTAGCGAACAATTACGAGTATGTTACTTTTTATTCTTATTTTAAAATGTTCATCACATAAATGTTTGCCCTAGGTGGGAATCGAACCCACGCCCCCAAGCTCAGAAGGCAGGTTCACTACCAACTGAGCCACCGAGGCAGTCAAACGTAAAAACGAATACGCACACACATTTACACGTCTTACATGTGTATTTATTTTATAATAATTTATTCTGAAACGAAAGTTACTCAGTCTGTTTGTAGATTTTTATGGCCAAACGACTCAACGGATCGTGATGAAATTAGATCAGGAGTAACAGTATAAGAAAACAAGTAAGTAAGTAATAAGAACAACAAACACGGTCAAAAACTTAAAAAAAGATTTTTTTCACACGTTGCACGTTTTAATTCATTCAATTTAAACATTTTTAAAACGGCAAGAGTTCACGCAAACAAAGTCGCGGCCAACTGAACAGCTAGTTGTTTATAAAGTGATCAGAGTGATGATAGAGAATGGAATAAAGTGACCCTATTGCTTGTCTACTCGTAGCATGTCTGGGCACACTGTCCATCGCAACATTCCAAAGATGGACCACATGTGCTCGTCGGAGGGACGCCAATGAAGCAGGAATCACCTTCTTCTGTGGAAAATGTGCTTGTGTGAAAACTAGTTGCTATGTTAGCTAGGTCGTTGGGAGTCCCACGTCTCCGCTATCAAAAACGAAAAAACTAAATGTTTCTCAAAAAAAAAAAAAAAAAAACACAAATGTTCATCACATAAATGTTTGGATTGCATTTGTGATGGTGGGAATCGAACCCACGCTCTCAAACTCAGAAGGCCGAGGCAGTTAATGCTGCTAATAAAAGTGTGTCCGATAAAATTAATCTTTAGTCTGTCGGTTGCGACAAAACTATAAGATTTCCCCCTTGCACTAAGTAAAAGAATTGCCTAAATCCTCCTAAATTAGTTTTAAATTACTCTATGCGAAGTATTCGCTCATCGGGCACACGAAGCTAAGATTTTACGTTAAGAAATGGCTTAAGAGGTTTGTAAAAAATAATTAAGTAGGAGCTAGCTGGGAGTAGATTAAACTAGTTAAGTAAGGACTTAGGAATAATTCTTATATTTAGTGTAAGTGTCATAAGAGACCTAAAGATTTGTTAAAATGAAGCGTTGAATTAGGCTATTAATTATAGGTAATTATTTTTACCCAATATGGTGACACAAGCCGGACAGCATCCACAAAAACTTCCATTCTCTTTGAAAATTTGAGAAGAGGTACAGTTGATTGATTCGCACTCTACTCCATCGCAGAAGTTTGTGGTGCAAACTATACCATAAACAGCTGTCATGGCGGTTCCCAGAACTAATAGAGCTAGCATGCACTTCATTCTGAAATAGAGAAATCACTCTGTACTCCATAAACAATAAGACAAGATTATTTCTAAAATAGAAATAAAATTCCGTCCACTTCTTTATTTGGAAACCATTTTACTAACGGAATATATTTTTTTTTCACGGAAAATTTACCGCAATTTTAGTATATACGAGTATTTCAAGTTATAAAAACTGCAACCTGTAAACTGATATGTGATTCCAAAGTTAAGTTAAAAAATACCATAGAATTATCCATGGTATAATATTTAAGAAAAACCATAGAACTATCTATGGTATTTCTGGCAGGCGCAAACTTTAGTTAATGTATTAATAAAGAATTTGATTGATGCTAACATAGACAGGCAGTGAATAAATTAACTGACTTGGTTTTACATTAGATCTCACAGCTTTTTCAGATAGCTTGCGTAGCGGGACTTGCGATTTTTACATGTAATGTTTTTGATAGGATATAATTTACTCACCTAACCAGTTGATGTTACTTCAACAGTAGAGAAACCAATTGCAAAAATTAAAACACGAACGACGACTTTTATAACGAACTAGAGTAGTTAGACAAATGAAAATTAAACTCTACAATACTAAACATAAGAGTAATATTACGTTAAAACGTGAAGTTTCTTTTGTTATTTTAATTGTTATAAAGGTCAGAACAGACAAATTATTAGGTCCTTACGTATGAAATTGGCGTTTTGTACGGGAGGAATAAAAAGTCGATTTTTTTTTGTAAAATATATTTAATTAATCAAAGTATGCACTGTTGTTATCTATGCACTTTTGCCATCTTATGGGTAGTTCATTGATCCCTTTACTATAAAAACCATGGGGGCGAGAATCAATAAACTCTTTGAAGGCGGTTTGGACTGCTGCATCGGAGTGGAATTTTTTTCCTTGTAAGAAGTTGTCCAAATTCCGGAAGAAATGGTAATCTGTTGGAGCAAGGTCCGGGGAGTACGGTGAATGTTGCAGACATTCCAATTGTAGCTCAGCTAACTTAGTGGTTGTTTGTTGTGCAGTGTGTGGTCTTGCGTTGTCGTGAAGCAGCAGTGGCCTAGAGCGATTGACCAATCTCGGTTGTTTAACAGCTAGTTCTTCCTTCATGGTTTGCAGTTGCTGACAATAGATATCTGCCGTAATCGTTTGGCCAGATTTAAGAAAGCTGTAGTGAACGACACCGGCGCTAGTCCACCAAACACTTACAAGTAACTTTTTCTGAGTCAATTTTCGTTTAGGGCAGGTTTTGGCTGGGTCTCCAGGGTTCAGCCATTGCGATAAGCGCTTTCGATTATCGTACAATATCCACTTTTCATCACAAGTAATGATTCGATTTAAAATCCCTTCATTATTGTATCGGTTGAGCAAAGTAACACAGCAGGCGACCCGTGTTTGCAAGTTCGATTCACTCAATTCATGAGGTACCCATAGTTCGAGTTTTTTTACTTTCCCGATTTGCTTCAAGTGGATTAATACAGTTTTGTCACTTACCCCGAAGCCTGCTGCTATCTCTGAAGTGCTTTGTGATGGATCCGCTTCCACAATAGCCTTTAATTCTTCGTTTTTCACTTTGATCTCCGGCCGTCCACGGGGTTGGTTCTTAAGGTCGAAATTTCCAGAACGAAAACGTTGAAACCAAAAACGTACCGTACTGTCTTTAGCGACACCAGCGCCGTACACATAATTAATTCTTCGAGCTGTTTCTGCAGCACTAAGGACCTAATATAACAACGCAAGCTTACCACGACACAAAACATAACCCGACAGTTAATGTGTGGTTCGTGCAAGATGCACTTTTCTACTATGCTATTATGACCCTGACTAACAAACGTTGTATAGCCTAGGTATCGTTGTACAGTGTTTTGTCTTTTTCTTTCTTTTAATTTTTAACTAGAGTGAAAAAGACAAAACACTATATTTCGAGGCTATACAGCGATTGTTACGGGGCTAATAGTTCTTCCCTAACTGAGATCTTGCAACGCCTTCATATTATTAAAATAAGTAGGTTATATTTTTAACTTCTCAACGATTGATTTTGCTTCGAATTTCTATTGATTTAGAACTTAAAATTGCAGAGCAATGAATTACTTATAAAACTATTGAGCGAGCGAGCGAAACCTCTATGCTTCAGCTTCGACAAAAATGCTTTCGTATGTCTGGATCTCTGTCTTCTTCTACAGGTTGCATTTTAACCGATTCTTTTGAACTATTGTGAGTAAGGTGAATGGTTCTTTTCCAAAACCTACTTCCAAAATTTCACTCGTATCGGTTGAGGAATGCGACTTGTAGTAGAAGACAAGACATGTGCCGCTAGGTTTACAGCTCAGAGCTACTAGTCATGAGTAAGTAGTTGTCGAAAAGATGAACTTACAAACATACATTCATATCTACGAGTGCTAACCTGTATCTTTTGTATCTGGGACCTTCCACTCGATTAATATAAAGAAAAAACCATTAAGCCTTAAAAAAAAATAAAGAGACTTAATCTCTTTATTAAAAACATATATAATCGAAATAGGCAAATAATGCATTTTTTTCTTCTAATGAGAAGTTTTTAGTTAGCAATATTTAATTTTGACTGTACACAGCTTTAGAAGGTAATATAATATTATGTCCTAGAAAATTTGTGTGTATAATCCATTATCTTAAGTTTAACCGACATTGAATAGATTAGTTCTATAGTAGATTCGTAGATACATTGAAAGATAGGCGTTACAAATTCTTTACGAAGTACGTATTTTTCGCAAGCACGTCAATGCAAATTATCTAATTATCAACCATGACCTCCCTAGACGTTGCTGTAGGTATGTTCACGCAAACGAAGTCGCGGGCAACAGCTAAGTAATAAGTTATTTATAAAATTATCACATGAAAGCGAACGGAACCATTCCTTCCTTAGTAAAAAATCGAAAGTAACTCTGTCTGTCTGTCTGTGTGTTTGTAGGCTTTCTTTTTACGGCCAAACGGCTGAGCGGATTTTGATGAATTTCGATAAAATTAGTTACAGTATATCACAGAGGGTTTTTAATAATGTTTTTTGAAAAAACGCGAATGAAGTCGCGGGTAACTAGCTAGTAACTTATATTATGCGTATCTGAGTAAGCTAGGTGAGTCTTAACTGTCACATTTATAATATTAATGGGATAGGATGGGTTGGGGTTAGTGGGATATTGAACAAAATCTTTTATTTTGCTTTTTTTTCAAAGTTGAAAAAAACTTCTTGACGACACTCTCTTTTTTGTTAGAAAAGTTATTAGATTGAGAGAAAACGATATAAAAGATCAAGAATTAGGTCTTTGGTGTAAAATATTTTAAGATTATTCGAGAAATTATACACCATCGTATTAACATAGTATATACAATATACATCTAACACACCTTTATATACCTACTCCTTTTGTCTTTTTTAAGACATAATTGAACAGTACCTAAATTATGTCGATTACAGTTAGGCACAAAAGTAAGCAAATTATATTATTATTAAATACTGCTTAATAGTTTTGTGCTTAAAATACTGCTTAGGTAAGCAAATTATATTTTTATTAAATACTGCTTAATAGTTTTGTGCTTAAAATACTGCCTCCTTTTGTCTTTTTTAAGACATAATTCAACAGTACCTAAATTATGTCGATTACAGTTAGGCACAAAACTATTAAGCAGTATTTAATAATAATATAATTTGCTTACTAAGCAAATTATATTTTTATTAAATACTGCTTAATAGTTTTGTGCTTAAAATACTGCTTAGGTAAGCAAATTATATTTTTATTAAATACTGCTTAATAGTTTTGTGCTTAAAATACTGCTTAGGTAAGCAAATTATATTTTTATTAAATACTGCTTAATAGTTTTGTGCTTAAAATACTGCTTAGGTAAGCAAATTATATTTTTATTAAATACTGCTTAATAGTTTTGTGCTTAAAATACTGCTTAGGTAAGCAAATTATATTTTTATTAAATACTGCTTAATAGTTTTGTGCTTAAAATACTGCTTAGGTAAGCAAATTATATTTTTATTAAATACTGCTTAATAGTTTTGTGCTTAAAATACTGCTTAGGTAAGCAAATTATATTTTTATTAAATACTGCTTAATAGTTTTGTGCTTAAAATACTGCTTAGGTAAGCAAATTATATTTTTATTAAATACTGCTTAATAGTTTTGTGCTTAAAATACTGCTTAGGTAAGCAAATTATATTTTTATTAAATACTGCTTAATAGTTTTGTGCTTAAAATACTGCTTAGGTAAGCAAATTATATTTTTATTAAATACTGCTTAATAGTTTTGTGCCTAACTGTAATCGACATAATTTAGGTACTGTTTAATTATTAGTAATAATAATTAATAGTTTAAGTTAAGTTAAGTAAGCAGTTGATGTTTGTTCTGCAGGAAAAAAATAATAATTGAAAAAATAAAAATACCGACGACTTCTTTTATAACCATGAACTAGGGTTGAAAACGACTAAATAAAACGAAACTGTAACAATACTAAATAAGTATGAAAATAAAAAAACGGTAAATACGTGAAGCCTCTTTTGTTATTATAATGTTATAATGCCTTTTTCATACCGACCTTTTTTTTCCAAAAAATGCGATGATAGCCTATTCGGAGAAGCCTTGCCTCTCAAGCCAGAAGGAGCGGGTTTGGATCCCGCTGAAAGCACGCACCAATTTGTTTTAATGTGTGAACATAAATGTGCGTATATTTAATGTCGTCTGCTACGAAACTGGAGCCTGGTATATCGCGACAGGCTCACCCCCAGTCACACTTGGGATTGAATATCGTCCAGCTAAGTGTGGATGCCTCCACCAGCCTCCACACTTAGCTTACCTCTGCCAGCCTCTTCGGGGGAAAGTCGTGACGAAATGTTATGTTAGATTACAGACCGACGCGGTGGTACGCGGTAGCGTAGTGAAATTTACAGACAGAGATGCAGTTATAAATAAATCACAAACAAATAGAGCGAGATGCAATAAAGTATCGCTAGAATATCGCATACTGCACGGGATTTATATATATTGTACATTTCTTGAGCGAGGAAATAGTCGATAGTACGCCGCTCACTCGCTAGCGGTCGGGAAAGTGCCGATTGTCACAACGCAACCGCACTAGAACACAACGCGCAACCTGAACGCCAACGGGCAGTTCGTCGTTCGTCGTGTAAATTAGCTTTAAATATCAAATTGTATAAGGTTTTGGTAAAATTAGCTTTAAATATCATATTTCGTAAAGTTTTCAAGTAAAAATTCATTAAATTAGTTCAGAAATTTCCAAATAAAAAAAAACTCAGGTTAACATAACAGTAATTGGAACCCATATTCCTTGGCGTCATTAATGCGACGTTAAAGCGGAAATACACTAAAAATTGGTTAAAGTAAAGTTATGATGAAGAACTTCCGCTAAATAAAGCCTGATTTAATCAACTATTTTACTTAGTTATTAGTCGTAAGTTTCTTTAGTACATAAAACTGTAGGATTAACCAGTAATGTAATTTTTATTTGAGTAAAACGTAAACGTAATACGTTATGAGTACCTAAGCAATATTTAGTGTTGTCTGTTTACACAGTTTAGAATTTAGTATACGTCGTAATATATTCATCATAGTATATGCTAATTAAATAATTATCAACCATGACTAAAATTCTATTAGTACTCTAATGTTAACAATATTTGATTGTATTTTTTGTTGTGAAATATTACAAAAAAATTAAGTACTTACTTAATTTATTTCTATGTAGTGTGATAATGAAATTAAAAGGAAGTTGGATCTAGAACCAGAAAAAGTGTAAAACCAGAAAAAAAGTAAAACCAGTGGACCTTCTTCCTACTAGGCTGCCATTAATTATCACTCGTTGATTAGTTATCATGGATTTTACGCCATATTTTAATTAGAAAAAAAAAAAACAATACGAGATGATTGTTCCAGGGGATAATTTTATTGTACTATGGTGGGAATAATTATTTCATAATAATTATTTACAATATTTCACGAGGAAGGTTTTTCGATACTATTTTCTAAAAAAAATACACAGGTAACCAGTTAGTAACTTATATTTTGTTTCTCTGGGAAAAAGCTATTGGTGAGCCTATCACTTAGCATGTCTTGCAACATTTCCCATTGATACAAGCCAAACATGGTCCACATTGACTAGGCGGAGGCGGGCCCCCTCTAGTCGCTATGCAGGAATCACCTTCCTCTGTAAAAGATGTGTTTAGTTTTTAACCGACTTCAAAAAAAAAACATACAGACGAATTCTCAATTCGTCTGTATGTTTTTTTGATTATGTTTTATGTTTTTTGTTTATTTATGTTATATGATTACTCCATCAAGTATGAATCGATTTCAATGATTCTTTTTTTGTTTGGTGGATCATACTTTAGAGGCGATCTCACCATTTTGAGGCAATATAGCCCAGTCAAATTAGTCAAAAAAGAGGCAGACCCGGATATAGTTCTAAGTAGCAATTCTTCTTCGGAATTCGTTAAGGGGCCATTGGCAGTATAAATTTTGTTTTGCGTGTTAATCTATCCGTTGCATCACCCATCATTCTCGAAATCAAGGTTCAATTTTTGTTTATTGGGTAACTCGTTTATTTACAATTTTACACGAAAAATGGTAATTCAACAGTTGTAATTAAATAACATACAATTTTGGTTCTGATCAACTTTCGCCTAGGATCGATATTTTCCAATTTTAACCCCAAAATAACAGTTGTGAAAAAGGAATTTAGAATTTTAAAAAAGTTTTGATAATTGATGACAACCAAAATTGTAGAAGATTCAATTCTTAACAACTTTACTTGCAAACATTTTTGATGTAAAATTGTAAATAAACGAGTTGTTAGTCAAATAAAAATAAACCCCCTCTTTTGAGATATAGGGTCAACTGGGGCAAATGCGTCTGTTGGGCAATTGGGTCTTTCAAGAATTACTGACAAACCCTTCACAAACTAGGCACTACCTACATCTTCTTTCTATCCTTAGTTGCAATAGTCTGTACAAGATGGCGTGAATTGACTATTTTGTGAAGGCTTTGTCAGTTATTCTCAAAAGACGTAATTGTCCCATAGATGCATTAGCCCCAGTTGACCTTAGTTTTAATTTCGAATGCCAGTGACTCCCAAAAGATTTCCGAAGAATATTGCTACTTAGATTTTCTTTTGTGTGACATGCGAATTCGACTGGGCTGATTAGTTTATTAGTAATGAGGTTCAAGTTTAAGACTATTTTGACAATTAAGAGTTTAGTAAATTCTTACCTAAAATGGTGATGCAAGCTGGGCAGCATCCACAAAATCCTCCATTCTCCTCCTCTATTTCAGAAGAGGTACACTCGACCGACCTGCACCTTACTGTATCACAGATGTTTGGGGTGCAAACTATACCGTAGACAGCCGTCATGGCAGTCCCCAGAACCAACAGAGCTAGCATGGACTTCATTCTGAAACAGAGAACCATTCTACTAAGAAATCAGACAAGTAGCTATTATTAATCATAAAAAATGATTTCTATAGGTCCCTTTACAGCTTTTTAAAATTGACAATGCATTATAGCCGCTATGAATTCAAATTGTATTTGTATTATAAAACGTATGTTGTAGTGTTTGTAACATTATAAAACGTGAAGTCACCAAGTGTTTGAAATATCCTATGGTCCGAATAAATAAATGGAGTTGAATTGAATTTATTAAAATTGTTACTTGAACTAATATCTAGTGTATTTCCGCTTTAACGTCGCATTAAGTACATCAAGGAATATGATTTTTTTTATATAAATTGATATTAGCCGTAATAAGAACACAAATAAGAATAAGTTGCTCGGTTAAACGTTATAGAACAAATCTGGCTATTTAATAGCAAAAAAAAATGTGGTGTAATCGCTGAAAATTTAGAGAACTATTACGTTCTGAAATTATTTTTAAGAAGATACTTTTTGTGATATTTTTTCCAAAATGAGAATAATTTTCAAAAGTTTTTTTTAGTTAAACTTTAGTAGATTGTTACTTCTACCAGCTGTATTTTTTTTGCACCTGATCATCATAATTCTTCATATCACACTAGGTGTAAACAAAATACTTGTTATTGGTGATTTCGTGTAAGACGGGGTCTTAATACCATACGATGGGTGCTGCGCTTGTAAGTGACCGACGTCCTTAAAGGTTTCCGTTATTTTACAAGCTCATCAGCGCCCAACTGGCACTTGATCAGCACCCGGCCAGTTCTCGACTGGTACCTGACCAACATCTGATCAGCGAACGACCAGCCCTCCAATTCTACTAGCCATTTTTTTCAAATTCGTAATGAATTGCCTCAAATCGACACTCTTTGTAAGTCAACAATACAATACCCACACATCACGGGACGACGCCCAAATGTAACAGGGGGCGAGTCTGTTACCATACACCGGGCTCCAGTCATGTATCAAATGACATAAAATACGCACATATGTTCACGCAATTAACAAATTGGTGCATGCCGTTGGCTGGGTTGAGAGGCGGGCCTTCTCCAACTAGGCTATCCTCGCTTTTTATCTATTTCATTTTTATTAATCAGAAGTAGAATCAGAAGAAGACTAACTTCGCATTGGCTTAAGGTATTCTATCATTTCGTCTAAGAGAAGAAGAGGAGCGAAGAGAGCGAGTAATGATGCTGACGAGCCTCTAAAGTTACCTACAGAGTGACAAAGTGCAAATTTAATTTTTTTATGACTTTTGCACTTCTGTAATCATTCTTAATTAACTAAGAATTTCACTTGTATTATGGATTCATTTAGCAGCTAATGATGTAGACTTCCTCCTTATCTCCTATAATATATATATATGTTATATAACCTCCTTATTTAATAGAATTTTTCATTTGCTTTGTCTATCTATTGAATAAATCAGTCAAAAGTGAGCCCTTAAAAATGCGGATATTTCTCATAGCTCTATTTTCTATATAAAAAAAAAACAAGAACATAGGGGCGGAGATATTGTTAATTTATTTGTCATTTAATTTAATTTAATTTCATCATAATCTGACAAATTGTTTTCAAGAAATTTGAGTAGCGCGTTTGTATGGAAATTTCAGAGCGTCGCGGCCCTCTACATGAACGAATGCGGGCTAATAACCAAGCTATCGACTAATAAAATTGAGCCTTATTGGTATCTTCCTATTAGTAGTATCACAGAATTAATTTTAAATTATAGTAAAAACGTACTCACCTCAGCAGTTGCTATTCGTTCCGAAGAAAAAAACAATTGTACAAATAAAAACATCGAAGAAGACTTTTATAGGTATGATAACGTCATAAACCTACTCTTACTATCCTAACTAACTATGTAGATGTGAATGTAAGTTTGTTTGTTAATAATTGTTTGTTTTTTGTTTCGCTTTCGGGCCTCAACCGATCATCAGAAATTGTTTTTCAATTCAATTCAATTACTTTATTTTCTCGTCAATCTCAATCTTAATTTAGGTTTGATAAGCCAAAAACTATCTAACAATTAGGTGAGCAAATTAATTAAGTCAACATTATGTTATAAAATTAAAGTAAATGTCAAATAGAAATTTACATAAATACCTACTTATAAAAAAACAAAAAAAAATGTTCGCAAAAAATTTAATATTTATCGTAACAAATATGGTAGTGACACGACGCTTGCAGTCCAGAAATGGACAGAAAAGGAAAGGGAACCTTTCATTACAGAGACAAGAACCTTTTATCCCAAAAAAGAGACAGTTCCTGTAGGACCGCAGGTGGAACCGCGGGGCGTAGCTAGTACTATTATATTTGCGTTATAATTATAGCATAGTGACATCTGTCCTTACAAGTAAGTTATCAATATCACATGACTAGGAAAATGAAATTTGTTCTTAATTCAGTTTTATCTATAACTAGCTGCGCCCCGCGGCTTCGCCCGCCCAGTCAAAAAGTGTCTATTTTAATAGATATGATTGAAATTTTTTTTTTCTTTGCTTATTTTCGGAACGCGACATTAGATCCTCCAAAGCGCACGCGATGACTATTTTGATAGATATGATTGAATTTGAACTTTACAAATTGACTCTTTGACGTTAGGAACACACCTAAATTGCTAAGACAACAGTGATTGAATAGCAATAAAGTTCAAATTGACTCTACATTTTATTTCGAAAACGTTTGTATGGCAAATAGAAAGGGCCTTTTTTTAGGGTTTTCCCGGAAATTATTCGATTTTTCTCGCATTTTAAACCTTCCCTAGACCTCCACGAACATTTCAAGACTAAGATAAGATAAATCTGTTCAGCCGTTCTCGAGTTTTAGTGAGACTAACGAACAGCAATTCATTTATATATATATATAGACTAGCTACGCCCCGTTGTGTTACTCGCGGCTAAAAAGTAGCTTGCGGGCTATACCCGACAATAAGCTATCTGTATGCCAAATGTAATCCAGAATGTAAGCCGTTCTGGCCTGATTGAGTAACAAATCCAAACTTTCGCACATTTAACCGATATTCGATTCGATTGCCTCGGTGGCTCAGTCGGTAGTGAACCTGCCTGCTGAGCTAGGGGGCGTGGGTTCGAATTCCCACCTAGGGCAAACATTCATGTGATGAATATTTGTGTTTGTTCTATGTCTGGGTGTTAATATCTATTTAAGTAGGTATGTATTTAAAAGTATATACGAGTATGTACGTATATCAGTCTCTGGCAGCCATAGTACAATTATATTATATACAAGAATTGCTCATTTAAAGATATAAGATAAGCCTAACAGAAAAGCATTAAAACTTATTTTATTATTGTCATTATAAATATTATTTTGATTAGAATATAGTTATTTGACAATTATCAATCTTTCAAACTAGGCTCTCATAAATCTTTACAACCCAACTACCTAAATAGATAATACTCTGCTGTTGGATTCGCTGTTGTAATTTGATTCTAAAATAATAATAAAAATTTTTTTTTTTTTGAAAGGTTTGAATTAAAATAAAAATTTTTTAAGAATAATGAGTTTGAAAACATCAAACAACTAATTTTATATTCAAAAATTCTACGATGTAACTCAAACATTGCGAAGTGTACATTTTCCATGACACATTAAAGTACGGAATTAGAGACGTCTTTAATTATTTTGAATTTTAATTATCATATCAGTACAGGTTTTTGTTTTTAATTAACATCTAGGTTAAGGATTAAAAAATTTGCATACAGGTCTCACCGATATTTTTCTCAGACATTGTAACACGCAGGTACTTATTTATTTTTTTACCCGACTGCGCAAGAAGGAGGGTTCTGCTTTTTTTATTATACCTATTTATATTTTTATTACAGCTCCATCGCAACATGTTTTTCAAATTATGACAATAACCGTTACTTCCGAAGACTTTCCGAAGACGGGTCTGAGCAGTAGCTCACTTGTAGCGCCTCACTCAACTGCCGTCTTTGTTTTTCTTCACTCTACAAAACTTCAAGACTAGAGTGAATAAGTACTTTATAGGTCGTCGTGCTTCATCTTAGACCACAACGTCGCTTAACATCAGGCAAGTTGGTGGTCAAACGCAGACCTATTCTAGATTTAAAAAAAAACTTACGAAAAATATTAATTTGAAAGGTTTCTCTCTTCAAAAAAAAAACAGAAATCACTAATATGAAAATAATTCACCAAGCAAGTATTGGCGAGCGAAGCGTCTACGCTTCAGCTTCGACAAAAATGCTTTCGTATGTCCGAATTCGGTCTAGATCTTTATCCGAATCTCCGCCATTTTGAAAGATTTAAAAAAACTGTCTCGACAGAAAACATTCTACATAGTTATTGAACCTACTCACAAAAAAACACGAGAATCAGTTGAGGAATATGACATGTAGAGGAGGACAGACAACAGCCGAGATCTACAACTTACAGAGCCACTAATGTTATAGTAAATAAATAAATAATAAACATTCGGGACATTTGAACACACCGTCGTCTGACCCCAAACTAAGCAAAGCTTGTACTATGGCTGCCAGAGACATAGTACAAGAAAAGACACACAAAATACATATTTATTTTTAAATACATACTTAATTTGATATTTAACACCCAGACACAGAACAAAGACAAAATATGTTCACCACATAAATGTTTGCCCTAGGTGGGAATCGAACCCACGCCCCCAAGCTGAAGGCAGGTTCACCACAAACTGAGCCACCGAGGCAGTCAACAGTTAGATGACACTCCAATTTACTCATAATAATGCATCGATAGTCAAAATCGATCAATACATCCCACGCAGGAACAGACAAAGGATCCTTTTTTCGGACCTTCTTTTTAGGCAATCGGGTAAAAATATCTGCCTCAGTTCAACGTAACTAGAACTGCTCAATTTAATACGAGGCTTATTCCGTTCAATAACTCGAAAAATAAATACCTCTTTCCATTTAATAAAAACCGTTTCTGAAGATTGTACGCACCTTTTTCCATCTTCGGGCCGTTTCTCTCAAGAGAGCTCATTATTCCGTGGCCCATTGAAGGGACAATCCGGGCCCTTGAGGGCCCAGATTGGGACCTTCGGACTATCGAGACAAACTTGAATGGTCACGTACTCTTTATTCGGAAACGCAATAGGAATGGCTTGTTGACGGAAAGTAAGAAGGTATAGAATTGGTAATAGAGAAATAACTCGTCTGATATCTGTTTTCAATAGCGCATCGCAGGTTGTGTGAGGAGGTTACGGATTGAGATTACGGTGAGGAGGGAATTCTTTTTCCGTCTTTATAAGAAACTTTTCTAATGGTATCTTACTGTGTGGGCCTTGGATTACAGGGTTGGTTTTAAGTAAGCAGAAACCTCGAGGATGGTGCTTCCTGCCACCTTTCATAACAAGTTAACAATTTTGAAAATTTAATGGACAAGTTAGGAAGAGGACAAATTTGGAAATGGACCAAGTTAGGAAATGGATCAAACTGAACCGATTAACACTTAAATTTTTTAAACCAATCATCCTTAGAAAATTTAAGTCATATATTTTAGTGCGTTTTTTTTTACTTGGAGAACTAGTCCCTTTTTCAGGAGTCGAGTAAAAAGTTCCAATGTTGTGCATTTTCCGACAAACATATTTCTTTCGAGTTACGAAAGTCCGGAACTGACACCCTTTCCGTGATCCCGGAAATACGCATTTTACATACACGGTCACCGTCGTGCATATTTAAAAGTTAAAGCTGGCAGCTGAATCTAGCAAAAAAATTTCAGATTTACGAATTTGATTTTTAGAAAGATCAAAGAGACAATAAAGTAAATAAACTAAATTATTGTTCACAATAAATCATAAGTATGGGGTATGATTGTCTTGGGGTTACCCCAAGAAATACCGCTGATTAAGAGTCCGGCGACCACTTTAGACTGACTTCGTATTGGCTTAAGTTTTCTATAGCCATTTCGTCTAGAAGAAGACTACGAGTGAAGAGAGCGAGTAATGACACTGACGAGCCTCTAAAGTTACCTACAGAGGGACAAAGTGCAATTTCAATTTTTTTTATGACTTTTGTACTTCTGTAATCATTCTTAAATAACTAAGAATTTACCTTGTATTATGGACTCATTTAAAAGCGAATGATGTAGACAACCACCCTATGTAAAGGGATTTTTGATTTGCTTTGTCTATCTATTGAATAAATCAGTCAAAAGTGACCCGTTACAAATGCGGATATTTTTCATAGCTCTATTTTCTACTGAGGACGTTTTTAAAAAACCAAGAACATAGGGGTGGAGATATAGTTCATTTAATTGTACATGCTAAATTTCATCATAATCTGACTAATGGTTTCCAAGAAGTTTGACAAGCGTGTTTGTATGGACATTTCAGAGCGTCGCGGGACTCTTAATGTTGTGTAGCTTCGAGACAGTTAAACTGTGCTTCGTCTTATTTTATCGAGCTAAAAATTGAAAAGGAAGAAATAAACAAAACACTGTACAACTATTCTGAGGCTATACAACGTTTCATAATTCTTGTCAATGGACGCACACACAATTCACACTCAAGTCGAGTCACTTGTGACAGCATCTCAAAATCAAGCTTATTGTTTACTACAGACAGACTGCGTCTGAGAGGGAAGTTAAAAAAAAAAAAAACAAAACGAAAGGCAAACTACTACGGACTACTAGTATTAATAATTCTTGTAGTACAGTACCATCTGCCCTACCAAGATTATTTCTCTACTTTTCTTTTCATATCAAATACTATCACCTCCCCACTGTTGATGGCAAAATTGCCCCAAAACCCTAAGAGGCAGAAGCCACTAATAAAAAAAAAAAACTTGTTGTGTGTGACAATCATTGGGGGCAATCACTGGCGATCAAATAAGAAACCGGCCAAGTGCGAGTCGGACTCGCGCACGAAGGGTTCCGTACCATTATCTATAACAATAATCTATAATAAAAACGGTAACAAAATCATGTTTGTTGTCATGTTTGTTGAGATCCTCATTAAATATTTTTTTTAAATATTTATTTTATTTTGTTTTTTATTATTTGTTAATATAGCGGCAACAGAAATACATCATCTGTGAAAATTTCAACTGCCTAACTATGACGGTGCATGAGATACAGCCTGGTGACAGACGGACGTACAGCGGAGTCTTAGTAATAGGGTCCCGTTTCACCTTTTGGGTACGGAAACTTAAAAAAGAAAATAATTAAAAAACTACTGAGCCGCAAAAAAGTCTAGTCCGCAAAAAGTTCGCCGTTTCAATGCAGGATGGTGAATGTTGTCGCAGCCTACATCGTGTCCGGCGTCGACGTACAGGATGCCAGGCAGGATATTGTGTGAACAATATCCTGCTTCGCAGTCCTGCACGGTAGACTGCAAGGCAGGGCAATGAAGGGTACCTTAAAAAGGTTTTTGCGGCAGAACGACTGATGTGACATTACGGGACTTGTTTTATGACATTCCTACAGTAAACATCTTATATGCATAAAACAACTTAAATATGGACTAAAAAGAATTGTGATCATAGTTTTAAAACCGCTCATTACGGAGCCATTTTGTTTAAAACGTTTAATTTTGGCATAAATTGCAAATGGAGTAGGTACTCTATTTGCAATTTATGCTAAAATTGCAACTCCTTACGGAGATCATTGGGGAAGGACTTTGTCCAGCAGTGGACGTCTTCCTGCTGATATGATGATGATGACCAATTAGTATTCTTATTGTTTCAATGATGCTTCGCACTCATAAATTTTCTTGTGCCCGATATACCATTGAACCATACAAAGACCAACTGAGATCCAGACCCAGAGGCGATATGTAAATTCATCGTTGAAATGTCTGCTTGGGGAATCGAATCCGGGACCTCCTGCTTATAAAGCAGCCGCAGGAGGTCTGTCAAGTCGTCAGTGATGTCAGTAGTCGTTGACTGCCTTGGTGGCTCAGTCGGTAGTGAACCTGCCTTCTGAGCTTGGGGGCGTGGGTTCGATTCCCACCTAGGGCAAACATTTATGTGATGAACATTTGTGTTTGTTCTATGTCTGGGTGTTAATATCTATTTAAGTATGTATTTAAAAATATCTAAGTATGTATATCAGTCTCTGGCAGCCATAGTACAAGCTTTGCTTAGTTTGGGGTCAGGCGACCGTGTGTGGAAGTGTCCCGAATTGTTATTATTATTATTATCATGTCGTTAGGTTATGAGTGGCTTTCATAGATTTGCTGTTTCACAAAATAATTACGTACAAACCACTACGCTTCTTTCTACGTAGTTACTACGTAGTTAGTACGTTACTTTTAGGTAGGGGTAGGCAGACACCACTTCTCTTCTCCAGTTGCTGCGATCCTGGTACAGATTTTTCGTTCTTCATCAAGGCTCCTAGGAAAACTTTAAACTAACTTCGCATTGGCTTAAGGTTTTCAACTGCTATTTCGTCTAGAAGAAGACGACGTGTGAAGAGAGTAAGTCAAGATACTACTGAGCCTCTAAAGTTTCAATTATTTTTTATGCCTTTTGCACTTGTCAAATTATTTTGACATAACTAAAATTTAAACCTTTTTTGTAAACTATAATAGCCTAGTTGGAGAAGGCCCGCCTCTCAAGCCAGAGGGAGCGGGTTCGAACCCAGCCGACGGGACGCACCAATTTGTTCATTGTGTTAACATATTATGTGCGAATTGTATGTCATCTGCTATATGACTGGAGACGACATGTATGGCGACAGGCTCGCCCCCTGTCACATTTGGGCCTGAATATCGTCCGGCGAAGTGTGGGTGTTGTACACCTCTACCAGCTCCTTCGGGGGAAAGACGTTACGATATGCGTTAGAAATTTTTCAAGGGTTAATCTAAGAGAAAGGAAATGAAAGCTTGGTTTACTTTGTCTATCTAATTTTTTTTGTCTTGTAGCTTTAGTAAGTTATATTTTTCTGTGGTGCTTTCATTGTATGTGCTATGCTCAACTCAACATTCACAGTACAGCGTATTTACGTCTACAGAAGTTCCAGAAGCCACCGCCCTGGGAATAGATCACGTCTGGCGTGCGTTCCGCAGAAATATATGGTGAAAATGTTTGCGTCGCATCCCGATTGATTCGATTTGCTGCCTTGAGACGTGGCAGCGCAGAATAGCTGGTAAACAGAACGACAACAGATATTTGTACTAACAATTTTAATATTGACAAGAATCTCACTTAAGAGTCTTAAGGGTCACTTTAGAATAACTTCGTGATGGCTAAAGTTTTTCTTTTGCCATTTCGTCTAAAAAAAAAGACGGGCGAAGAGAGCAAGTAAATATATTGACGAGCCTCTAAAGTTATCTGCAGAGTGACAAAGTGTAATTTTAATTTTTAGAATAATTAACTGCGATGAACAGATCCTTACTCATGTAGATATTGAAATAAATAAATTACCACCTAATAATTTGTTAAGGTCAATAATTTATGGTAATAGTTGTAATGGCTTGCTGTGCGCGTTGGCTTCGCTGTAAGCATTTAAAATGAAATAAAAATAAAATAAAGTAAGGTAAGGAAGCTTTAAGGTAGTTTAGTTTGCCAGAATTGTAGCGTGTAGCGATAAGGGTATTGATTAACTGTTAAGTTTTTCAATATTTTGTGTTTCAAAATGTATTTTTTACGAAAAAAAAAACACTTTTCATGACTTCATACTTTTTTATACTTCTTCCTACTAATATTATATGGATGTGTGATATAATATTATATAATGTTTATGGATACTATTTTCTGAATAAACGCGAACGAAGTTGCGGGCAACAGATAGTTAATCATAAAAACAAACATCACAAAAAAAACTAAACTAATTACACGTTGCCCAAACTTCCAGTCAGTGGTATCTTACTCACTTACTTAGACACAAACTGTTACATCTTTATTAGTAGTGACTCGATGAGTTGTAGTCCTCGCAGCCGACGACTGTCCCCTCTACAGATCCAACTCACAAAATTTCAGGAGAATTCGTTAAGAGTCCGGCTACCACTTTAGACTAACTTCGCATTGGCTTAAGGTTTTCCATAACCATTTCGTCTAGAAGAAGATGACGAGCGAAGAGAGCAAGTAAAGATACTGATGAGCCATTAAAGTCACCTAGAGAGTGACAAAGTGGATTTTTTTTTCTTTATGACTTTTGCACTTCTCTAATCATTCTTAAATAACTAAGAATGTCCCTTTGAATTTATTTAAAAGCTAATGATGTAGACAACCTCTCTATGTAAAGGGATTTTTTTTTTAAAGTAAGTATTTTATTTTATTTTATTTTAGATTTCAGGTCAACCAACGACCTTACAATAACAGAATAGTAAATTCAATTTAATTACTAAAAAAGTCATTTAGAGATTTTGATTTGCTTTGTCTTTCTATTGAATAAATCAGTCCAAAAATGACCCCTTACAAATGCGGAAATTTTTCATAGCACTATTTTAGCGTGAGAACGCTTTTAAAACGAAACAAGAACATAGGGGCGGAGATATTTTTTATGTAATTGTACATGCTGAATTTCATCATAACCTGACTAATGGTTTTCATGAAATTTGAGAAGCGCGTTTGTATGGAAATTTAAGAGCGTCCAGGCCTCCTTAAGAAATGTGACCTACGACGAGAGAGAGATAATGCGAGAGATTCTTCTCTCAGATCTCTTCCTCAGTTTCTTGCCTGTTCTTCTGAGTAGAGGCTCTTTATCCGAACAAGGCGGTCGAGTCTATTTAAATAATAATAATTTAAATAATAATAATTTAATTTGGCGTTCATAAGTGTATCTTTGATACCTAAATTGAATAAAAACATTTTGACTTTGACTTTGACCTTGAGATCCGGACCGAAATCCAGACAAAAATGCAGACATAATTAGGAAGAAATCATTTTTGTCTAAGCTGAAGCATAGACGCTTCGCTCACTAACACTCGCTCAGTCGATTAGTGTGATGAAGTATGATATTTCAATTTCTAAAGATCTTAATTATCTTAAAATCATAAAATTAGTACAAATGCCAGTGTTTAGACAATCCTTAGCAGTACATAAACAATGGGTTCTTTAGTCCGTTTTTCAAGTACGTTGTACATTTACTTATCGTTGTACAGTTTCTTATCTTCAAAACTGATATGTGCTGCATGACTGGCTGCATGAAATACGAGTACATAACCTTCTGGCATCTTGGGACTGTGGAAATCCCAGAATCGAAGTGTCGCCGCAGCGATGCGGTCTCTGAAAACACACGTGCTCGCTTCGTTTAGTGTCTATGCCGTTTGACAGAAGGTCGGTGTTTATCAGCCGCCAAACGAGCTGATGTCTCGAGGAAATTGCTTTTTCATTCTGTATTACTACCGTATATTGAGTCCTTTGAAATGTAGGTCAAAAAAAAAAATAGTAGCTCTTAAGACGATTCTTAAGGTCACTTGCACTGAATATAAGAATTGCATAAGTCCTAGCTTAACTAGTTTAGTCTACTCTTAGCGAAATATTCGCTTATCGGGCACATAAAATAAAGAGTCTCTTGAATGACTTATGGTTCGTGCAAGAAAATTGAGAGAAGAGTCTCTAGGAGTATACTATAGTACAGGAGTATATAGTATAGTATAGGAGTAACTAGGAGTCTCTTTGCTAGGAGTAGCATAAACTAGTTAAGCAAGGACGCAACAACTTAGGTAAACTAACAAATGGTTTCACATACCTTTGGTAGTTTTGGTGGTTATCTTGGTTTGGTTTGATAATAAATGTGGAGTTTTTTTATTCGTTATTAGACTTGCATTTGTCGCCATCACGCTTCATAAACGTATTTCACGTACGCTTCATGTCAGGCATCATAAGATATACGAATACACACAAAATATATGTCTCCACGGAATGGGTGCCCCCAGGCAGTCGATTACCAGGTCCCGACATAACAGAGCCGCGACCAGCTCGAGGGGGTTGAAGAAAAGAAAGAAAGAAAAATATTTATTTGCCTAACACCACACACTTTAATAGATACAATATGACTTAAAGGTACACAATATACTTAATTATCAAAATAAAATTTTACAAAACTTAACTAATATGGGTACTAAATTTAGTTGCGTGTGCGGGTAAGCCAAAAAGGACAACAATCAGCCTATTGCCACAGATTACTGCGACGCTGATTTTCAGTGTTGCTATGGAAAAGACCTTCATGGAAAAGACTGGACGGCACTAGCCTATACATAAAGAAGTGTAAAAATTGGGAGAGACCCTAGTTGAGCAGGGTAGTCTAGTCAGACCAAAAACGAGTAAAAAAAGTTGGTGTAGACTATTTTGCGCAAAGCTAAGATAAAACAGATTCAATTGAAAAAAAAACCACACACACACACACAAACATACACACACCTAAATAATTATGTCATGTTATTATTATTCACACGAGCGACTGTACGTTTTACCAAAAACTTTTATAATAGGCCTAAGAGGGCCGCGACGCTCTGAAATTTCCATACAAACGCGCTACTTAAATTTCTTGAAAACCATTTGTCAGATTATGATGGAATTTAGCATGTACAATTAAATTAACAATATCTCTGCCCCTATGTTCTTGTTTTTTTTTTTTTAAACTTTCTTAAGCTAAAATAGAGCTTTGAAAAATTTCCACATTTTAAGGGGTCACTTTTGAAAAATTTATTCAATAGCAAAACAAAAATTTTATTACATAGGGAGGTTGTCTACATCATTAGCTGTTAAATGAATTCATAATACATGGGAAATTCTTAGTTATTTAAGAATGATTACAGAAGTGCAAAAGTCATAAAAAAAATTGAAATTGCACTTTGTCACTCTGTAGGTAACTTTAGAGGCTCGTCAGTATCATCACTCGCTCTCTTCGCTCGTCTTCTTCTTCTAGACGAAATGGCTATAGAATACCTTAAGCCAATACTAAGTTAGTCTAGGTCGCATAGGTCGAACTTAGTTAGGTCGCCGGATTCTAATTTACAAATGCAGTTTGCTACACGAAAGCAAAGAAAATAACGTGAAATACTAGCTCGAATCGGCACCGAAACAAGTTAATAAGAGGTCCCTCATAATACATTTGGCCGGCGCCAATTCAAGAAATATGAGATCCCCACTTAAATATTCTATCTTCAGCGTAGGTTCGCGAGATATGTAGTTCGTTGAATTATTACTGAATAGGGAGGTGGTGGGGTTGGATTGGCCGGTTTGGCTTGCCGGAAGCCGATTATGCCGGTCAATGATACTGTTGATTTAATTTCAATTTGAGTAAAACACCAACTGTTGAATAAATTGTTTGTACTTACTTTTTTTTAATATTTGACTTTGATTATTTATTTGTAAACCTAAGTCAACAAGTAACATTCTGTACCTTAGAGGTATACAATAGTAACTCCAATTTCTTTGAAATTACTTTTAATGCACTTTTAGAGTCGCAAGAATCGGCTCTATACAGTGGTATAAAGCATTAAGTCCTACAGCGCCTGTGAAAACAAATACCCAATAGTATATAACATTAAATCCTCATATCATTACAAGGTACAGGACCTCAAATGATGTTAAGATTGTTTACCTCTAAACACAGCGCGACTTAATGTTGTTTATTGGATGGACTGATGGACATAATGTTCTTTACCTCTGAACGAAATGCGACGCGAGTGACAGTCGGTGCCTGCGGCGTCGCTGCTACTGTGCGTTTGGTTTTAAAATATTGCCTAAATTTGTAAAAATCTCATCTTTTCTCGTGGAAAATACTGTGTAATTTAGTAAATGCCGGAGAACAATATGACACTACTGTTGAACATGGTAAGTACTATTAAATTGACTTTTTAACGAAATATCATAGAGAAAACTAACTGAGAGGTAAATAATAGTATCTCCTGTCAATTTCTTATGGCATTGATCTTTATAACTGTGCATTAAGGTACTTTATTCAATGACAAAAATAAAGTAGGAACTTTGATGAAATTTAAAAATTTGGCAAAAACAAGCAAGTAAGTTCGTATAGGCCGAGTGGCTAGCCCTGGTGTCAGAGATTCTAGGCCGCTCGAAGGCTTCTGACATCTCTGGTCTGTAGGTGTAAGGTGTTCTTTTCTTCACCTTTTTTTTTATTTTTTACCTTGGGAAAATCCTTTATGGATACCACCAACAGCCCGGGTGCGGGCACAGAGTGGTTATGTGGGAATCCCGCCACTGACGGCCTACCCACTAAAAACCCAAGGGTGTTCCACCTCGGCGCATAATGTCGGGGCTAAGGGGACTATCGTACTCTTCCGCGGCCCCGACAGCGCTAGCCCTTTCGGGCACCTCCTCGAGCTTACGCTCTCTTCCCCTCGATGACGATGTATCGAACACCAGACACATCGTCATCATCCACCTCCTCGGGGACCTATTTGCCCGTGGGCGCCAGACGGCACCCGTGTCTAGGCGCCCATGGTCCCCATGCGACGGGTCAGATGAGTGGCCCCGCCACCTGCCACTTCGGCCGCAGAGGATAGGGAGAGCGGCAACGATACACCAACACGCCTCTTCCTCTGCGGCCCCACCGCGTCCGCCATCAAACGGTAGCGACCCCGTTTGGGCCGCGGAAGGTAGGGAAAGTGGCAACGACACACCAACAGTCCTCTCCCGCCGCGGCCCCCAGCCTTCGGTTGCAGTGTTGCACATGCGACACTGCACCCCGCCTCAGTTGTGGGTCTGCCCATACAGACCCACACCCTACTTAGGCCGCTTCCATGTGGGCTTTGGAGCTAAAAGCCCCAAGAAGCGGCCCCACCTCGGATTCCTCTTGGCTTCACCGTGGTTGCCGAAGCCACGGCTACTGAGCCCCCCCGCCACGACAAGGCGGGAACCCTCGGGGAAGTGCTACAGAACACCTAGCCTAACCTAAGCTAACCTTTTCTTTTTTTGTGTCCCAGGGAAAACCTTTTATAGGTACCACCCTGCCCGGGGGGAGCAGTGTGGTGATGTGGGAGTCTCCGCCCTAGTGGCGGCATACCCACTAAATACCCCGGGGGTGTTCCTCCTTTGCGCCATTAGTCAGGGCCACGGGTGCGCTCCCGAATTCTTCCGCAGCCCCAGCAGAGCTGGTCTCCGAAGACCTCTCTCGGGGAGCTTTTTCTCCATTCGCCCTTCATAACAATGTGTGGAAACACCTCACACACATCGTGCACCTCGGGGCGATTCTCTAATCAGGCGACGGGCCCCCCCCCGAGCCTGCCACCCAGAGTTCCCCATTACGAAGGCATTCGGCGGTCATGCGCCAATCGCCTGCGTCCGCCTCTTCTTTTGCGCATAGGCTGGCTTGACGCGTCAGTCTCCCTAATGCGCTCTGCCACTTTCTTGCGTTCTACGACGTCTTCGCAGAAGTCCCGAACGGCATTCCAGTCCGACTCACTGTTGGTCAAAGCCAAAACTACGGCTGCCAGTGATACGTCGGCTCCAATTTCCGCCACTAATTAGAAGCACTGGCTGTCCCACATCACCCATGCCTCCAGCGTGTGTTGCGCCGTGTCTTCGGCGCCATCACACTGGTGACAAGGCTCTCTTCCGGCTATCCTAAACAGGTATCGGCCAAAACAGCCATGACCATGTCAGGACATGTCAGGATTTGAACGAGCTTGAAAGAGAAGACCCCATGCTTACATTCAACCCATACTTTTAGAACGGATCGGACAGCCTCCACAGTCAGGTGACCAGCGCTTGGCTTGTCCAGCCTACGACGCCACCTGTTCATAATGCCTTGCTGACCCAGCCTCCACCAACGTGTTATCACCTCAGGGGGAGGAAAATCTCCCCTGGATCGTGCATCCGACAATTGGCGGTAAAAGTGAGCCAGCATTTGTGCATCCAGATCCCACGGTGGGGTACCAGCCAGAACGCAAGCCACCTTGTACGATACCGTGCGATATGCTCGGGTTACTCTGAGTGCCATAAACCGCTGCGGTCTCCGCAGGAGCTTTACGTTATGAGCACTCAGAGCGTCGACGTTTGGCCCTCTCATGTTTGGAAGTAAACTTCCTAGCGCCGATGCAGCTCTCGTGAGCCTAGGAACAAGTTGTTTAAAGTGCTCCTGGAAGTTCCATCGGCTGTCAAAGATGAGTCCTAGGTACTTCATCGTCGACCCGACGCCGATTGGAACACCGCTCACAACTAGTTCTGCTCCAGCAAGGGGCGCTTTCCGAGGCCCGTGAAAGCATACGGCCTCGGACTTGTTAAGGGCCACCTTTAGCCCCAGACGCCGAATACGACTCACTCACCTGAGCCGTGCCGGCGGTTGCTAGTATCGATGACTCCCTATAGTTCTGGCCATAAGCCAAAACCAGGGTGTCATCCGCATAGCATACCACTTCGACCCCGCTCAAGTTGCCACCTCGGAGTACCCAGTCATAGCCGAGATTCCACAGGACTGGCCCCAAGACCGAGGCCTGCGGAACCCCTCATGACATTATTACAAGAATCTTCCATGTGCTGATGTTCCGGATTTGCCCGAGGACCCCGACTGAATTAAGTATTGTTTTACCAGTGACTGAAAATAAAATATTTTTCAAATTCTTAATTTTTTTCTTAATGATGTATGTATGTAAATTTTAATAACGACACCTGTTTATGCTAGAACCCCCTCTTATTGCATTGTTTTTTTTTTTTCAATCTAAATTTTTACTCCTTCTAAAAACGTGTACGTTTGGCTCATACTGTTCTATATCATTGAGGCAAAAATTTTTTTTTAGAAGTAAAAGGTCTCAAGTCCATCAAATCAAATAATAAATGTATTTATCGTGCTCGTGTGTAATTCATAATAATTCACTCTATTAATCATGAAATATGCAGTAAAGTTTATTCCAATAGCTTTGAATTAACTACCTAAAAATTTCATTCCAAATTTCACTCCGCACTATTTTGATTATCCTGTAAAGTTTTTGTTTTGGCACATAATGTTGTATTCCTCTGAGGTACAGCATTACTAAAAGAAAAACAAAAAACCCGGCTGCAAAATGTAGTCTGACACTTCGGAGATACTCGTAGTTACATAAAAATGTTGTACCCTATGTCACTCACACTATCAAAGGGATTCAAATGACACCTCACATTTTGAATTCTTTTAGGCTGTAGGGCGTGCAACGAAACTTCATACTTACATACGTACATGCCTACATACTAACACTAAAAAAAACATTATCTTTCTTGGGCAGTCGCGTAAAAACTGGAAGTGTAATTTTGTAAATTAACTATAACTCGTTATAAGTACAGTTAATTAATTTAGGCAATTAAAAAAAAAAAAACAACAAAAATAGATAAAACTGATTTTTAACTTAACATTAATTATAACTTTAGGTCTCTTCACACTAATCTTATCATACAGGTTTTTAAAAAATTGTCTGAGAAAGCTATAATGTACTGCGTCTAGCGTTTATCTTGATTTCGTTCCATTTTTTTTTTAAATATATTAATGACACGTTATGTTGTCATACTTACCATAACATATCGTCATCCAGGGGGTTGGCAGAGGTGTAATACAACACCCACATTTCTCCGGACAATATTCAGTCTCATATGTGACAGGAAGCGAGCCTGTCGCCATTCTCCAGGCTTCAGTCATGTGGCTGATGACATACAATAAGCACATATGTTCACGCAATGAACAAATTAATGCGTGCCGTCGGCTGGGATCAAACTTGCTCTCTCTGCCTTGAGGAACGGGCCTTCTCCAACTAGGCTATCACCGCTCATGTTGTCATACGAATGAGCAAATTGTAATAAAATTACATAATTCTGTTTATGCCGGACATCTATCACAACACTAACTTAGCCTTTGCGAGAAATACATTTCTAAGATAACAGTTGGTTTGTCTGTCTTTGAGTGAGTTGCAGGTTCCTCGTTATTCCATGTAACAAGTAGTAATTTTGTACCGTTTCTTATTAACAGAGATAACTGGATAGACGAACTGAAATATTATATTAATGGAAGCAACTCTGTTTGTATGACACTAAGGTGTCTATTCGTATAAGATATTTATAGAAGAGTAGAATAACGGTAGAGCAAATGGGATACTATTATTTAGTGTTTTTGCGTAGCTCTACGTAGCTTCGTAGCGTTAACGTAGCGCTGCTACGTGATGTGTAGATTTATCGTAACACGGCTACAAGGTTTTTGGTCCATAATTTTTGTGTTGGTCTCTGATCAAACATGGTGTCCATTTGGTTTTGCCACTTTGATAAAGAACCTAATCCGACAGGACTTACACAAAGTAAAAGGTAGTTGCAGTAAGTACTAAAAGTAGTTTTTCAAATATTCAGTTGAACAAACACAAATACTTTACGGACTTATTACTTTTACTTTACATAGTTTAACAATTCTTTTGTGATTTTTGGAATGTTTTTTTTTACAAAAAAAAAAATAGTAATGGTTTTGGCTTTTCGAATTTCAAAATTATTTTCCACCCTATAACATCTTCCTTCAATCCCCATTACTATTACCATAACCAAAGATAAAAAAAACACTAAGTCTCATTACGCATTTGAATAAACATCTCACGTACAATGATTTCGTGAAACAAGCAAACGCTTTCAACGTTACAAACATTTCCCTCAAAATAATTAGTAAGTATCTATTGCTTTTAATTCTGTGCCTTAATTACCTAATTATCACTTTGAACGCCAGCCAAATTAGCGCTCAGTCCCATGTGCATTACCTGAGGCGACGACTTCAAAACATAGACAACTCACAGAAACAGAAGTGGCAGTCAACACATTAGCACAGATAGTACCTATGAAATGTGATTTAGGTATCAATAGAAAGCGCATCACGGAATTACAGTTCTAATTCCACTTTGAGTAAAATGTTTGTTTGAGTTTTATTATTGTTTGTCCAGTAAACTTTTAGGAAATTGTAGGTTGCGGGAATGAAACTTGAAACTTGAAGTGGCTCAGTTGGTAGTGAACCTGCCTTCTGAGCTAGGGGTCGTGGGTTAGATTCCCACCTAGGGCAAACATTCATGTGATGAACATTTGTGTTTGTTCTATGTCTGGGTGTTAAAATCTATGTATATATTTAAAAGTATATATGTATGTAAGTATATCAGTCTCTGCCGGCCATAGTACAAGCTTTGCTTAGTTTGGGGTCAGACGACCGTGTGTGCAAGTGTCCCGAATATTATATTATTATTAATATATAAATGAAAACAAAGCAAAATGCATAAAAATAAATGTATAAAAATGTGTTTAAATGCCCGTTTGAAATGTAGAATCACTGGGTATACGGTTCACAGGTACATCAGCACTTTAAGCAGACCAATCAGCGTTCAATATCACAGTTCAGTAGTTGTCTGAATTTGTACTGCAAATCTGTTTCATCTACCGTCTATAGGATATCAAGCCGTTGACCTGAAGCTCTCGTAAAAAGTAATTGCACTCAATAATTAGCTCGACAACTTTTGGCGCTTGGATACTTATGAAGTTAGGTGAAAACTTGTATTTCGCACCAGTGTGCAAGCTAAGTGTGATTTGGTTTCTTTACCCAAAGTTTTGGTCGCCCAGTGGAGAGAATTTCAGTTTACATTTTTGGCTAAGCAATAAGCATGGACCAAGTTAGGAAGAGGACGAAACTGACCAGAGGGCTTAAATTAAAATTTAATTTGGATGTATTAATTTAAAAAAAATTGTGTGAGTTGGAAATAAAACATGAAGTTTTTAGGTTTAGTTTATAGGAAAGCAAAGAATAAAACGAAAAAGATAATTCGTTTGTAACTGTTTTTGTTTAAAATTAACCCTTAACTAGCAATTTTCGACTTTATTACAACGGTAATGGGAAATGATGCTATTTTGTTTGTTAACCAATGTGACTAAACTTATCGACCGAGCAAGCATTTAGTGAGCGAAGCGTCTCTGCTTCAGCTTTGACAGAAATCCTTTCATATGTCCGGATTCTGTCTGGATCTTTATCTGTATGTTTGTCTTCCCCTACTTGTCGCATTTATTAACCGATTCTCTTGAAATTTCGTGATTAGGTTCGATAATTATTAAGATATTTTTTGTCGTTTCTGTTTTTGGTATAATCATCGAATCTGCTACCAAATGTCACGAGAATCGGTTCAGGAATGCGACCTGTAGAGTAAACAGAAGTCGGCCGCGAGGTCTACAGCTCAAAGAACCACTAGTTAATTATCATTGAACATCGATTAAAATAATCATCAGTCTCTAATGAACTGTAAAAAAAGGTACGTTAATTCGAAAGGAAATTAAACAATCAGTCGTGAATCTTCTCCCGTAGTTCGGAGTGCGCAGCTTTCAAAATCGAATCCCGCTAATCAATGCTTCTCGTGTTTACCACATCTATCTTGCTGGCGTCCGTCCCAGTTTCAATTCAGTCCTCATTATACATTCGTATAGTCGATCTAATGAATATTGGAATAGGTAAATGATTTGCTGTACACATAAACTGTTCCTGATTTGATGTTTGGTTTCGTATCTAAGGCAATATGCTCTACGATATGATGGGATTTGTGGATGTTTGTTTAATCATCTGTTTATTTTACGTCTAGTTTTGGAAAACTTGGCCTGTCAGTTTGGTTTATATTAAATTGCTGTATACCTATCCAAATCTCTCCTTCCATTACTGAGTGGAAAACAAGATTTGAAAATAAAGCATACGGCAGAAACATCCAAACTTCTCTTCTTTGGAAGTCGGTTGTCAAACAGACATGTAAATGTGTTATTAATGTGATTGTCGAAACCAGATGGTTAAATATTTAATCACTGTTAAGTTTTGGTGAAATTCAGTCGACGAGTTAGTTTCTGAGAGACAAACAATCAAATTAAATACTATAAATTTGGTTTGCATTTAATGCAAAATTTACTAGCGTGATTTATAAAAATCCTTCATTTATTTCTTAGTTGGTTTTCCATTTCATTTTCCGGCACATAAGAAAAGTGTATCTATCGAGCCTGTAATTCAGATTTACAAAAGTAAATAATAATATAGTAATATCTAGTAAGTAACAATGCTTTTAAAAAAATGCATTTTACGAACTCAACATGAAAAAAATATTGATACTAAGATCAAAAACAAATAAATTGTAGGTTTTCAAAACCGCTTTCTGATTTACACAATACTCACACGTATTCATCCGTACTGTTCTTGCAGAAAATAAAATTTCGCACCTTTTATTTCCTGAAAACTTTTTTGTAAAACTTACTGTTTACAATTAACGGCCCATTTAATGAAATGGTTTTTCTATCTTGGCTGATAACTTTTATTAAGAGAGAAAAACCGGTTCACTAAATGGGCCATAAATCGTAAACAGTAAGTTTTACAAGAAAGCTTACAGAAAACAAAAGATGTGAAATTTTATTTTATACAGTAATGCTCTCAATATTTTTTTGCATCAAAGAGCGTAGTTTTTGAGATATCCTTCAGGAAGCTCCACCTGAATCAGTCAGCATTTTGTGATTTTATGTATAAGTGACCCTAAATCCATTTAAACAAAAAAAAAAATGGATCATAAATTTAGTGCGAGGTTAAAAATCTATTTTGACTGGCCTACAAATACGTTACATGTACTTAACTACACCAATAAAGGCGTAATTTATCTACACTAATACTATAAAGAGAAAATATTAAAATTTTTCTATTTTTGTATGTTTACGAATTAATCCAATGACTACTGGCTCAATTTCAAAAAATCTTTCACAGAGCTAGATTTAGAACAATTAGAAAGCTTCAGTGACATTGGCTATAAAACGCGAGCAAACCACGAGCAAAACAGCTAGTCTATACTTCTATACTGATATTATAAAGGGAAAAAAATTGTATGTAATGAGGAAAGATATGTTTGTAACGAATTAACTCAAAAAGTTCGATATCAAAAATTCTTTCACCATTATCAAGCTACATTATTCCTGATTGAAATAGGCTAACACGCGAGCAAACCACGATCAAAACAGTTAGTCAAGGATAAAGCAAAAATTATGTGAACTCACTGAATTGATAAAACAAAGCACTCTTTAACTCAAACAATGAGATAGTTTTATTGGATCCTAACCAAAGAAACGGATTCCAATATATAAGGCTCTTCTAGTCAAACATTAATAAGAGCTGGGACACAGCATTAGTATTTTGATTAACCGCGTTTCCTCTCTCGCTCAACCCATATCGGTGGAGAACAAGGATGTTGAGACTATAGAACTGCCCCCCGATTCTATTAACAAATTGCTGGACATATAACATATTTCATCACGCCTTTCCCCCGAGAGGGCAGAGGTGTAATACAACACCCACATTTCGCCAGACGATATTGAGTCCCAAATGTGACAAGAGGCGAGCCTGTCGCCATACACCGGGCTCCAGTCATGTAGCAGATGACATACAATACGCACATATTTTGACACAATGGGTTAATTTTATTGTGAATGAATTGTCTCAAATCATTCATAATGGCAGAAATGTTAAAAGTGGACAATTCAGTAGGTACCAATTTTAAAAAACAATTAGCTGTGCCCCGCGGTTTCACCTGCGTCCCATAGGAACCGTTATTTTTTTCGGGATAATATCTTAAGACCATAAGATCCTTCTCCTGGCATTATTAGACACAACAGAAAAAAATAGCGAAAATGTTCCATCTGTTCACGCGTGATGCGATGACCAATGGAAATAGTGATTCATTTTTATAGAAAGAGATTGCTTAGTAGAATCTAGTTCCTGTGGGGCTATTCCTACGCGTGAGATGAGATGAGATTTTATCTTGGTCACTCTCACACCTATGACGTTTCAAACGAGAGCAACAAGGACGAAAAAAGGTGAGATGAAAATTTCACATCTCCGAATAGAGCCCCTGGTAGAGCGTAGTTGACAGAAGATCACCCAAACAATGTTCCTTGTTCTTCTGGTGCGGGTGTCATTGGACAAATCGTTACTTTTCGCTCTTAAATGTTGGAGCGATTCATAAAATTACCGTTACTTAAAACTTTAGTAAAACAGCCTACAAAAACGTAAAATTAACAATAACTTAGTAACTAAATTAAGTAGGAAACAAAATAAAATGCGAATGTGTTATGTTTAATGACATTCAAGGCTTACATTTATATAAATATTCCTGTCCGTACAGGTTGCCTGGAAGAAATCGCTTTGAGCGATAAAGCCGCCCATTAAAAACTTAGTTAAGCCTTATTTAAGTACTATTGTAATTATTTTATGTTTTTAATAAAGAGTTGTTGTTGTTGTTTTCGCCCGCTCCAAGCTGCAGAAAATAAAGTTAAGGACAAGATTGACTGCGATTTCTGCCCCCCAACTCTATGTATATACAGATACTATGTCAACACAAAAAAGAAATAAGATTATTGTATTGAAAAATGAACTAGAGATGTTCCCTAGTGTTTTGTTGAGATTGTCTTCTCAATATTTTTCGTTTTTTTTTTTATCTTGATTATTTGTGAATAATCAAGTTAGAAAAAAACGATGTCATGTTATGTGTCAAGTTACTGCTGATTTTTTTATAAAAAAATATGAATGTTGTATCAATGGTCGTAATAAACTCCATTTAACCTTTATACAAGGTGTATGTACAACTAACATTCTGTACAAAAAACTTAAATGAATTATGAAAGTAAATATTTTTAGTTTTTTATTTTCTTTGAAAACATTGAATTTAATCTTTATTAACGTACTCAATTTTAATGTGCCACTTCAGTTTTATCTAACTCTGTGTTATATAAGGAGTATTACACACATACCACGTCTCATCTCTTGTGTCTTATGAGCCGAATATTAAGAGGCGGTACGTATGAAGAGTGCAAAAATGTTGTCTTATCAGAAACTGAGTTTCACTGCAAATTTCAACACTAATTAGATCTAAATAGAGTTCATTTTCTTTAAATATTTTTAACACGCTTCAATTAGCTTCACTTGTAAGTCGACTGCTTCGGTGGCTCAGTTGGTAGTTAACCTGTCTTTTGAGCCTAGAGGCGTGGGTTCGATTCCCACCTAGGGCAAACATTTATGTAATTAACGTTTGTGTTTGTTCTATGTCTGGGTGTTAATATGTTTTAAGTATGTATTTAAATATTTTTAAGGATCTATATCAGTGTCTGGCCGCCATAGTACAAGCTTTGCTTATTTTGGTGTCAGGCGACCGTGTGTGCAAGTGTCCCGAATATTTATTGACTTCTTTATCTAACGAATCAACAATGTAATAACATTTTAGAAGTTAGTTTTAACTTAATTCGAAGAGTCGTATCGTAATGAAACTTTGTATGTTTAATAATATCGTGGTATCATAATATGCTTCACCAGGTATCATTCCGAGTCAAAAATGGTCACGTGGGCAACACGTAATGACGTCAATCGATGCTTAAGCAAGACCGAAATATGTCACCTACAAATGGTTCGAAAGAGACGATGACAAAGACGAGTGACGTCATTACGTGTTGGCTCCCGGAATGCTAGATCTGATGATGATGATTTTCAGATCATTAATAATTGTTTATGTTATTCGGGTGACTAAACTGTGAATTGGTATTTCGTAGCTGATCTGTTGATAAAATTAGGAGATGGCAAGAGTTTTTTGTGTGTTGAAATGAAACTTCTAATGCGACTTCCAATAAGGTTGCGTTAAACGTTTAACGCTCCTGGGGAGGGCGAATAGAAAGAGACAGAACGAGAGTGAATGCGTGAAAGATACATCGAAGTTTCACTTCTTCCGCGCGGAGGGACTCCACGCACTATTTTTTTGACTACACATTTGATTAATTAATTAATTTAAATATTTGTGTCCAAAAATACACACAAGTCATTACAAATCAATTAACTTTAGCTTAAAATAAAGATACAATCCAACTAAAAAGTTAATTTCTAAAAACAAGCCTTTTGTCGTAAGCCGAATAGCTTTGAATGAACTTTGTAATTTTAACTTTCCAGTGTAAAGAAATGCCTGGTTTCTGTTATTTTAAGAGTTTAAATCTTTATATACCAACGAGCTTTAATGTGACTTTATTTTTAAACATTTAAATTGGCAGACGCAATACGAAACTGAAGAACCTATGTAGTACTATGCTATTCATTCATTGAAAGATGGTGCGAAGTAACATTAGAACATTGTATAATTAATATACTTCGTCAGCATGACCTTTTTTATGTTCGATGCATAAGCAAGACTGTATATTATAAGTAATTTATAACAAGTGTAAGAGAGACGAAGACGATGTCGAGTGACGTAGTCGGGTGTCGCCGAACGCTAGACCTTGTTTGTTGGACCATGAATTAGATAAATTCTTCTTTTTGATGTTTTCTTGAAATGTGAATTTCCTTTTGGTTTACAAATCATGACTTTTAACTTCAGCAGTACCCTAAACCTATCATACCTTCATTGAGAGCAAAGCTTAAAAAAATCGACTTTCCGTCGTCGATGTAATTTTTTGTACATTTTTAGACTCTTGTTGATATTTTTAAGACTGCTTGACTGATGTCAATGAAATTTATATATGACTACATCTAAAATATGATCTACCATAAAAACAAAAGAATGATTAAAATTGATACATGATTGGCGGAGAAATCGCGTAACAAACAACTACACAAAAAAACAAACAGTCGAATTAAGAACCTCCTCCTTTTTGGAAGTCGGTTAAAAATACGGAATCATCAATAACTGTAGTAGAACAATTAATGCGGGTGAAATACATAAATTTTAATGTGGTTGTCACTCGCACCATGCTACAGTAAATAGAGTTTAATGTAACTTAACTTTAGGCCCTGTTTAAGTAAGTCCCCAAAGTTTCAAACTTCATTTCGCTCTCATTCCAAAACGAAATGAAACTAAAGGCTTACTCGTGTCGACAAATCGTGTTGACTTATTGAAATGACCCGAGCAATCATCTGTTTTAATAACCATTTCTCACTCGGGCCGTTCCCGTTCGTAGCGAAATTTATGAAGTACTTAGGTTAGAGAGGAAAGCTGTGCGGTTAGGCCAAGACACGGAATTACAGGCATAAAGAGACTTTACAACGATTATCTTAGAGTAAGGAACATAGTGTAGGTTTGAAGTAAGTATAATATTGGAATAATTTCGCGTTTTTATAGAAATTGCGGGTACATTTCGAGCATTCATGCTCACTATCGAAGGCACCTTCTTGAGGCGGCGTCGTGTGTCGGGTCCTTCTCTTCTCTCAAATATGGTTGAGGAGAGCGATGGCTGGCACATGCGTCATACGTCTGCTCGTGGTGTACTCACAATGTAGTAATAAGTGATAACCTTAACCTTAGATTAAGACATGATAACTAACCCCCCTCTACCTGTAATCCCCTTAAATAATAATAATTAAGCTACCAGTTAAGTAATTTATTGATAAAAAAAAAGTAAGTATAAGATGGGTAGGACTTTAGAATAGTGCCAATCGATTTAAGGGGGGAGGTGGGGGGGAGAGGGTAGGGGGGGGAGGGGTAGACCTTTCCCCTAAAGGGGGGAGTTGCGGAAACCCCCCTTACAGAGATATGAGCATTTTTGTGTTGCAACATAACCTCACTTTTTTTCGATTTTCGATGTTTATTTTAGGTCTAGTTTAGGTCTGTATAATATTATTTAACAGAATATTTCAGAGCACTTCGCCGGCCGCTACCGCGGCACGCTCGCTACGCTCGCTCGGCTCGTGCGTTGTTTTTCATGTTCTAACATAACCTAACCAAACCAATTTTTTTCTAGAAGCAATTTCGACATTAGCTAGTTTGGGTCTGTTTCACTTTATTTAACAGAATATTTCAGAGCACTTCGCCGGCCGCTGCCGCGGCACGCTCGCTTCGCTCGCTCGGCTCGTGCGTTGTTTTTCATGTTCTAACATAACCTAACCTAACCAATTTTTTTCTAGAAGCAATTTCGACATTAGCTAGTTTGGGTCTGTTTCACTTTATTTAACAGAATATTTCAGAGCACTTCGCCGGCCGCTCACCGCGGCACGCTCGCTTCGCTCGCTCGGCTCGTGCGTTGTTTTTCATGTTCTAACATAACCTAACCTAACCAATTTTTTTCTAAATGCAATTTCGATGGCAAATGATGTTTTGGCATATGATAATTACGCCTCACAATGATGATAACAAAACACCTAACCTAACGTTACATGACATGACAGCACAGAAAGTGGCGTCTATTACGTTCCTTTTTTACAAGTTTGTGTCATAATAAAAAATAAAAAATTAAAAACTTGGTTATTTTAAATAAAAATAAGGGTTTTTGATAAAGAAAACGTTATTTATAATGAATAATACGATAAACCATATAAATAAATAAAAAATAGCCGTGTTTCTAATTTTTATGTAGTGCGACATGTTTTTCAACTTTCGTAGAACGTATAACGGACCGCTCAGTTTCGAAACATAGGTTATAAACTGTGAATTTAAGGTTAATTTTTCGATTTTCAATAATTAATATCTCGAAAAGTATAAGTTTCCGCAAGTTAGCACTTTACAGGAAGCCTTCTTATAATAAGACCTATCTGTAAAAAAAACATGAACCGTGAAATCGATTGGCACTATTCTAAAGTCAAGCCATAAGATGTATTGGTAGTGGCTATATAGACCTGACGTTAGAACTGACGTTGACTTTTTTTGATGTTTTGTTTGATGTTTATATAGTTGACAATTCAATTCATTTCTTTCGCATTAGCATAGTACAAATTGGCTAATGTTAAGCCTAAGGCTCGGTCATACCACGATTACGTTTACTTAAGTTGCTTCATTTAGAGTTGAAAACCGTATACCATATTTGATTGTAAAATGAGATCGGCGCTTAGAATTTTTTTTGTCGTTTTTATTGTTATCAATATATTGTTATATCAGAACACAAATAAGAATAAGTTGCTCGGTTAAACTTTAGAGAACTAATAATCTGGCTATTTAATAATCGAAAAAATCGAGAAATTATGGCGTATTCGCTAAAAATTTGGAGAACTACGTTTTTTTTTATTCTTTTATTTATTTATTCAGGGTTTTAATAAAATGACACCCTTATAAACTACAACATAACTTACTAACTAACTTAACTTACACCTATCATTTGATGAAAAGTAACAATGAAAAACATTAATTCAGTTGACTCCTCTCTTTAACAGCTACACGATATATGTCGTAAAGTCCTCTGGCATCCTGTGAATCGGGTTCGGCTAAAACACTGTTACAACCTCCCACTTGCCAGAAGACGTGCTTTCTGTTAAAAAGTTGACGCCGCTGTGCTTCGTTCCAGGCACATTCCATCAAAACGTGATAGACATCTTCTATCGAGCCACATCGGTCACAAGAAGAAGACTCAACCTTTCTCATCATAAAAGCAAACTTGTTTAGTGGAACATGCCCAGAACGAAGCCGTGCTGCTGTAACAATGTCGTTTCTTCCCATGTCAGCCCTCAGGAACCATGGAGAACGGAGAAGTGAAGGTTGAATGGTTTTATACCAGATACCTTTTGTCAATGACCTTTCGTCAAAGTATTCGGACCAACTTTCAAAAGCCATCTTTTTTATATACGGAATTAAATCACTGTAATTGGGAAAGCAATTAAATATTTCTCCATTAATAGCTGCTTCTTTCGCAAGTTTATCCACTTCTTCGTTGCCCACTAGGCCAACATGGGAAGGAATCCATTGTATTTTAATACATTTGTTCATACTTCTCATTTGATTTATACTATCTAATAAACTATATGCTAAAGAAAAGCCTCTAAAACTGGACCCACTGACACATCGAGCTAAATGCAATATGGCACTTTGAGAATCAGTAAAAATAACAAATTTATCATAATTTATAGATTTGATATACGATACTGCTTCTAATAGGGCTATGAGTTCAAGATTCATGATACAAATTTTTGATTTTATTAAAAGTTTCATGCTATCCCCAGTCTCTGCGTCTAGGAACGCTGATCCTCTTTTATCCTCTGTTAGGGATCCATCGGAAAATATTTTGTAAAATCCGGAATATTTGTCACATAAATAATTTACACATCTAAGTTTCAAGTCCAAAGAATTATAACATTTTTTTGGCTTATCAACAACATCTATATTAGGTTCCAAGACATCTGTTAAATTAATATTACTAACCCAAGTGTTCATACTAAACATTTCTAATTGGTCACTACATTTAAAACTATTATACTTAAGAATATTATGAACAGATACTAATAACGGTTTCTTTTTTCGAGCCCAATACGGTAATCTCAACAGGTAGGACAACTCATCAAGTAGATCAATAACAACATTATCACGAATTGACTTGGTTTTAAGCCAGTACTTTAACGCTAGGTATTGCCTACGAACAAACAGAGGTGAAATACACAGCTCAGATTCCATCACATGACAAGGAGTACTCATAATAAAACCTCCTATAATACGTAAGAATTTGTTTTGTAATTTATCCAGTTTGGAGATTCTAGTACGGCAGCTGTTATCGAACAATTAACTTGCGTAATCGAGACGACTTCGAACAATAGAAAGGTATAAGCGTCTCAGATGCACCGGGTGTACGCCCCATGACGAACCAACTAGCACTTTAAAAATGTTGATAAATTTTAAACATTTTTCATAGACTTCATTAATATGTTTAGTCCACCTTATCCCTCTATCTAACCATATTTAACATTTTCTACAATTTCGAGTGGTGTATCGTTTATTTTAATATTCAAAGTGTCCCTATAAAAGCCCCTTTTGAAAATGCACACTTTACTTTTATTTGGTGAAATATCTAAACCTAAATCGGCTAAAAGAGAACACAATAATTTTAAGCTAGATTCTAATTTCTGACCCCCTTCTGTTATGTTTTTATAATGATTATAAATAACGATGTCATCTGCGTACTGAGATATAAAAATGTCATCTTCTAGTATTTTACATACATTAATTGTCGCAACGTTAAAAAGAAAAGGCGCGAGCGGGTCCCCCTGCGGGAGTCCCGTACCCGTAACTCTTGTCATACACTTATCCCCGATATTTAACTGCAAGGTCCTTTGTTTAAGAAAATTCCATAAATAATTTCATATTTTTGGGCCAACCCTAATCTCATTTAAAATCGATAAAAGTACAGTTATATCTACGTTGTTGTATGCATTTAGAACGTCTATAAAACACCCTATTGTAGAAGTACCTTTAGAAAACCCGATTTGTATTCTGCTAACCAAACTACTTAAATTATCCATACATGATTTACTTTTTCTAAAACCGATCATATTAGGAGAAAACATATTGTTGTGCTCAACATACCATTCTAATCTTCTATTCATAATTAAGTGAAAAATTTTACATAGACACGATAACAATGAGATAGGTCGTAGTGATGACACATCATTAGGATTACGACCCGGCTTGACGATAGGCACAATGCATACCGTTCGCCACTGCGTAGGTACAAAACCAGCTGATAAGATTCGATTGTACAGCGCTAGAAGTAAACACTTCCCGTTACTCGGGAGGTGTTTTATCATAGAATACGTAACACCATCGCATCCAGGAGATGTATCCTTTGATTTAATACACACGTCTAGCTCCTGCATGGAGATTTCAACATCTAGCTGGGAATTAAAGATTTTAAAAGTAGGTTGATTTGGAGTAACATAGTCGGGAGCTAGGGATTTGAGCAAGTTGGACGCTTGTTCTCCGCTAATACGTTGTTGGCTATATTTGTGACCTTTAACCCACCGCATACGCTGCCACATTTCTGAAGAAGTAGTTTTTTCATTCACGGATGAACATAGGTCAAACCAACTATTATTCTTCGCTTCGTTTATTAGCTTATGAGCTTCGGCAATTTTTTCATTAAGAATAGATAAATTAGCAGGCGTAGGGTTTTTTCTAAACTGTGATAACGCTAATCGACGAGTAGCTACTGATTTAGATAATTCGGAGTTCCACCAAGGTTTAGGTTTAAACTTACTTACTGGATTTTGGTAAATTTTCTGGAGAGGTATATGTACGTCAGCCGCTGTGTTTAAATTATTTAAAAATAGATCATAAAACTCTTGACTATCTGTAGGTATTTCGAAGGTATTAAATATATCGTTAAGGCAAATACTGTAACCGTTCCAGTCAGCTTTTTTAAAATTCCTTTTAAAAACATTTTTTATGGGTGCACAATAACTAGTACTTATTTTAATAATTAGGTGATCACTACTTAAATTTTCTTGGAGAACTGACCAATTAAATTCTACAGCAATATCTGAAGAGGATAGTGATATGTCTGGAGATGTTTTTTGTAAGTCTCCATCTACTAATTTGACTCGAGTATCGCGACCGTCGTTCAAGGCTACGAACTTACTATCTATCAGAGCATCGAATAATAATTTGCCTCTTGTATCAGTTTTATAGGACCATGATGAGTGATGCGCGTTAAAGTCACCAAGTATCAGAGTTCGGCGATTAAATATTGACAATAGACTTTCAAAATCTTTTAAAGATGGAGTTGCAGTTTGCGGACAGTAGATTGAAATAATGTTTTCTATTAACTTACAGTTTAGAATTTTAACACATACGAGCTCTAAACCACAATTGGCTACACTTAAACGACATACCTGTGTCTGTATAGATCTGTGCGTGAATATAGCCACGCCTCCGCCGTGGGAGTCACGGTCGGCGCGATAAACATTATATTGATTTACTTTTAATGAGCTGTTATCCGCCAACCATGTCTCACTGACACAAGCAATATGGGCTTTTTCTTGTATTAAAATTTGTTCAAATGGAATTAATTTTCTCTTTAAACTTTGGGCATTCCACTGTAAAATGTTCAATTTAATTATGTCCGTACTACCCATTAGGTTTCAAAAATCCGAGAACTAGGTTAGCAATGGGCCAGTCTGAGACGTTATCTACCATTACGATTATAATCCACTCGATACACAATTTAATAACCCGCTTCACTTTCGCTTGACCATCAAGGTTCTTCATAAATATCACTTCCTTTATTCTAGATATAAGCTCGTTAAACGTCGTCTTGTCTGATAATGGCTCGTCTGATTTTCTCTCTTGATGTGTTGATTCATTCTTGTGTCTGTCTTCTTCTTCTATATTATTCCATTCGGATGACCCAGCCCAATCGTTTCTAAACTTCTTTATTTTTTTTCTCTGTTGTCTCACAGGAAAAATGATGCTATTTTCGGAAACGGAATCCGATGAGACGTATTTTGTATCGGTCATCGAGCTAGTACTAGGCCGCGGTTCTGCTCCACTAGTTTTTGTAATTATCTGAGTCATCGTTAGTGGGTCTCGCCTTTCGGTCGGTATAATGATAGGTGATTTCGCATAAGTTTGTGCCGCTTTACTATATGTGCAGTTAAGTTCAGCCATAATCAACCTTATCTTCCTTTCCTTCAAATAAGCAGGGCATGTTTTCGCCATAGCCATGTGTCTTCCAGAGCAGTTCGTGCAAGTAAAAACTTTAGTGGCACAATTCGCATGATCTCCGCTGCATTTAGGGCATACGTCTCTTTTAATCGTACACGTTTTCGCAGTATGACCTAGTGCCCAGCACTGGAAGCACTGGGTGACCGGGTATACGTAGGGCTCAACGAGCACTCTCACTCCGTGGACGTAAATAGAAGTAGGTAGCCAGTTGCCTTTAAAGCAAAGGCGCACTGTCTCCGATGGGCTCCATCTACTTTCTGTATCTTTTTCTCTGTTTCGACGCGATAGTCTCTTTAATGACACTAGCTCCACAGATTCTGGACACGTGATATTTTTCTTAATCTCTTCTTCCGACAGGTCTAAGTCCACATCTCTTATTACGCCATAAGAGAAACTCACTTCCGAGGATTTGCTAAATCTCCACCCTTTATTTTTAAGTTCTTCCATGGAGAATAGATCTTTCACGCTCCTTTCTTCTTGAAAAGTAACTCTTATTTTGTATCGATTGAGGTATTTTATGTTTGTTATATCACACAAATTCAAATCACTAAACATTTTCGCTAAAGCGAATTGCTTTGGTAAAGGTGTCTCACTTGATATATATATCTCCCCTTTTTTAATTTCTTCTGTATCTCTTTTTTCTGTAAATTGACGGGTCTTTTTATTCTTTCCCTTGACTACTTGCCACTCTTCCTCATCATTACTTTCTTCTTTCTCCCGTACTCTTTTCCTGATCTATTCACACTCTGTTCCGGTTCATCGACCTCAATGCTATTTTCTGTAACGCTAGGCTCTGGCTCCATCATTTCGTTCGCGCGCGCCGAGACGCGCCCGGCCAGGTAGCAACACCCGTATCGGGCTTATCACTACGCGCGTCAAAACAAAGGGACAAAATATCAATACACGTCTGCCTCGCGCGCTTACCGCTACGAGAATCAAAACTACGTTCAAACAATTTTTTTTAAGAAGATACTTTTTGCGATTTTTTTTTCCAAAATGAGAATGATTTTCAGAATTCAACTTCGGTTAAACTGATTTTGGTTGGTTTTTCTATCAGCTTATAAGCGATTTTAAAATGAAAATCTTGATTAAAATTATTTGTAACGTTGTGACACCGTGAGAGACATTTATCAATTAACTTTAACAGATTTATTTGCTAGCATCTCATTCGATATGGAAAATCTTATTTTAACGATAAACAAGTTATTTCATCATAGATAAAATGCCTGAGCGGAGCAATGCAAATCCTGCAGTCGCTTGCCAACTAGGATTAGTCTGAACACTAATTCTGGCTGAGTTGTAGATGAAATCTGATGTCTTAATCTGGGAAATGACTTAGAAGGATAGGCATCCTCGACGTCAGCTGGATTATACTAATATTTTACAAGTAGAAAGGGGTGGCAAGCCAGATTGTGCGGTTCGATCCCAGCCGAAGGCACGCACCAATTAGTGTGTTTGTAAAGATTATTTTGTAAGTATTTAATGCCATATTTAATGCCTTTTTTTAATGTAGATATAGGTCGGCGTTTGACCACCAAATCGCCTGATGTTAAGCGACGTTGTGGTCTAAGATGGACCACGACGACCTATAAGGTACTTATTCACTCTAGCCTTGAAGTTTTGTAGAGTGAAGAAGTACAAAGACGGCAGTTGAGTGAGGCGCTACAAGTGCAGGTTGTAATGTCTGATTAATATGGATCAAGTCGGACATCACAACCTCCTTCAGACGAATCTTAACCACTGCGTCAGGGCTCAGGATCTGTTAATGCAGTCCCTGGCGCAGTGGCAAATTGATGTAGCGGTCGCCGCGGAGCCATATTACATTCCCCAGTCCCATCCTTACTGGGCTGGGGATCTGAACGACTCCGTGGCCATTATCGGACGTGCCAGTGGTGGCTCCCCCCTCTCAGTGTTAGAGAAGGGTTCGGGGTACGTGGTGGCCAGGTGGGAGGAGTATGCGATAGTTGGCGCCTACTTCTCCCCCAATAGGACCGTCGCGGAGCTGGAGGTGTTTGTTGACACACTGGCCGCGGCGGTACGAAGACAGGCGCCACGACAGGTCCTCCTCATGGGGGACCTAAACGCCAAGGCCCAGGCCTGGGACAACCCCTTCACGGACACCCGCGGGGAGATTGTCAGGGAGTGGGCGGTTGCCACAGGGCTGACCCTTCTCAATAGAGGGTCGGTCCACACGTGCGTGCGACATAACGGGGGGTCCGTGGTGGACCTTTCGTTCGCCACTCCGTCAGTCGCAGCACGCGTCCAGGCCTGGAGGGTGGTATCGGAGGTGGCGACTCTCTCGGACCATAATTACATTAGGTTCGAGATCGCCACCTCCCACAAAGGAGGGACCCGGCGCGTAGTGCGGGCGGATTTCCCGCGCTGGACGATTAGCCGCCTCGACGTTGAATTGGCGGAAGAGGCGGCGGTCATCCAGTCGTGGCTTGCCGCCCCCACGCACCCGGAGGTGGACATCGCGGCGGGCCACTTCCGGGAGGCGTTGACCGCTGTCTGCGACGCTGCAATGCCGAGGTCTCGACGCCGTCCCGAACGCCGACAGGTGTTCTGGTGGTGCTCGGAGATAGAGGATCTCCGAGCTCAATGCTCAAAGACGCGGCGTCTATACGGACACTGCAGGAGGCGGCGTCACGGCCGGACGGACGAGCAGCTGCCGGCGGAGCAGCTGGCAGCCGAGCGGCTCCTGTATGGCAATTTTCAGCTTGCCAAACAGGAGCTGCAGTTGGCCATCGGCCGGGCTAAGGCCCGGGGCTGGAGCGAGGCCCTGGAGGGCCTTGACAGAGACTCCTGGGGGCGTCCATATAAGGCTGCCCGGAATCAGTTCCGGGGCCGAACGCCCCCAATCGCGGAGTCCCTGGAGCCGGAGCTCCTGGAGAGGGTGCTGAGGGGGCTATTCCCTGACAGCGACCCCGGCTACACCCCTCCACCGATGGCCATGCCGTCCCTCCAAGAGGAGGAGGACGCGGCCTCCATTCCGCCTATTTCAGAGGCTGAGATGGAGGTAGCAGTCGCTCGCCTGCGTGGCAAAAAGACTGCCCCGGGACCAGACGGGATTCCCGGGCAGGTCCTTAGGATCGCCCTTAGGAAGATAGGCGGTCAGCTTCGGGAACTGTTCGACGCGTGCTTTACGTCGGGTCAGTTCCCGAAGCTATGGAAGGATGGGCGATTGTGCCAGTTGCGGAAGGAGGGGCGAGATGTTAGCTCGCCTTCCGCATACAGGCCAATCGTGTTGCTGGATGACACGGCTAAGCTGCTGGAAAGAATAGTGGCTTCCCGTGTCATCCAGCACCTGGAGGGAACTGGGCCTGGACTCTCTGAGGCCCAGTTCGGATTCAGAGCAGGGCGGTCGACGATAGACGCCTTGCTCTGGATCAAGGGGTGGACGCAGGACGCGGTCAGTGGGGGAGAAAAGGCGTTGGCAGTCTCGCTGGACATAGCCAACGCCTTTAACAGCCTACCGCATAGAACAATACGGGAGGCGCTTCGCTATCACGGAGTGCCCCTGTATTTGCGTAGGCTGTTGGATGACTACCTCCAGGACCGCGAGGTCCTGGTGGAGGGACGCGACGGCCTGAGGCGACGTCGCGTGTCCTGCGGGGTTCCACAGGGGTCGGTACTGGGACCACTCTTGTGGAACATTGGCTATGACTGGGTGCTCCGCGGCACGTTTCCCGCAAGTATGCGGGTTGCGTGCTACGCGGATGACACGCTAGTCGTAGCCAAGGGGAGGGACCTCGGGGAGACGGTGCGATTGGCGACGGTGGCCACAACACTCGTGGTCAGTCGCATTCGTGCCCTGGGGCTGGAGGTCGCCCTCTCCAAGACTGAGGCCCTAATGTTCCATGGGCCTCGGGGGGGGGACCCCCTCCAGGAACGACGATAAACCTGGATGGGGTCGTGATCCGTGTTGGGACCCAGATGAGGTACCTGGGCCTCATCCTGGACGGGCGGTGGACATTTGGGGCCCACTTCACTTTACTGGCCCCAAAAGTCATAGGTGCCGCAGCCGCCCTGGGGAGGCTGCTGCCTAACGTGGGTGGCCCGAGCGCCACATGTCGTCGCCTGTACTCCGGAGTCGTCCGGAGTATGGCCCTGTACGGGGCACCTGTCTGGGTGGACGCCCTCGGTCGCGCGAACAAGGCCCTGCTGCGACGTCCGCAGCGGGTCATCGTGACGAGGGCGATACGCGGATACCGGACGGTGTCCTGGACGGCGGGCTGCGTGCTGGCCGGTGATCCCCCTTGGGAGCTCCAAGCGGAGATCCTCGCCGAAGTGTATCACTTTGTGGCGGTGAGGAGATCCCGCGGGGAGCCCCCAGCGTGGGAGGAGGTCACGCGCATGCGACGGCAGGCGCGGGCCACCCTGTTGAGGCGGTGGGCCGGAGACCTGGCTCCACCGGTCCCTGGACAAAGGACGGTGGATGCCATTCGTCCGGTCCTAGGGAGGTGGGTAGGGCGGCGATTTGGGTCGCTGACCTTCCGATTGGTGCAGGTGCTTTCCGGACACGGCTGTTTTGGAAAGTACCTGCATCATATCGCGAGACGGGAGGCGACCCCCGCCTGTCACGAGTGTGGGGCACCGGAGGATACGGCGCTCCACACGCTTGAGGAGTGCGCCGCGTGGGGTCCCATGCGGCACACCCTCACAGCGGTCATAGGCGCAGATCTGTCGCTGCCAAGCGTGGTTAATGCCATGCTCGACAGCGACGGATCGTGGCAGGCGGTGGTCTCTTTTTGCGAAGCGGTGATCGTGCAGAAAGAGGCCGCGGAGCGGGCAAGGGAAGACGACGTCCTCTCTGACCCGCTCCGGCGTAGACGAACTGGAGGGAGAAGGAGGCGGTTCGGTCGCCTTCTTTTTCTCTCCTAGTGCTGTGCGGATCACCGGTGGAGAGTCGGGGGATTCTCCACTAGCTTGCACGATCCCACACGTCTGAGGGATGACCCTCGTGAGCCGGGTCATCCCTCCACAGGCCGGGGCCTGTCACCGGTGACGGGCCAACCGCCGGGGCGAGATGGTGACTGCTAACGCAACCCCATCCCGCTCCGATTAGGCGGCGGACTGCTCATCCCGGGTTTTTAGTGGGTAACCTCACTTACTGCTCCCCCGTGGGGGCAGTAAGGCCCTTCAGGCGAGGACTCCCACATAACCACCCCGCCACCCCCGAGGCCGGGTGGTATCCATAAAGGATTTTCCCGGGTCAAAAAAAAAAAAAAAAAAAGGCGCTACAAGTGCGCTACTGCTCAGACCCGTCTTCGGAACGGTTACACCGGACTACATCCCGAAACACGACTAGGTCATTTCACGGCATGGCTTGGTCCGGTGGGTGGTAACTATCTACAGCCAAAGCCTCCCACCAGAGTTTGCTACCCGGTTAGCACTACCCGGGACCACGTGTAGGGAATCAGAATAGAGTACACTCCTACGGACGTGGGTAGCTTAGTCCCCAAAAGGCTCAGCCTAGTATTCATTATCCATCCATACTTTAATAATATTATAAAATCGGCATCGGTAACTCTGTCTGTCTGTTAGTAGGCTTTTCACGGCTAAACGGGTGAAAGGATCTTGATGAAATTTAATTCTTAGTTAAAGTATTAGACTGCCTCGGTGGCTCAGTTGGTAGTGTACCTGCCTTCTGAGCTTGGAAGCGTGGGTTCGATTCCCACCTAGGGCAAACATTCATGTTTGTTCTATGTCTGGGTTAATATCTATATAACTCAAGGAAAGTTTTTGGCTACAAATTTCTAAATGAACGCAACGAAGTAGCGGACAACCGCTACTCTAACATATAACTTGAGCTCGGTTTATGGCGACACGTTTGCCTGCTATCACATCTGGGACTGAAAATCGTCCGGCGAACTGTGGGTGTTACAATAAACTTCTGCCAGCCACCTCTGGGGAAAGGCGTAACGTTATGATATGTTGTTATGTAGAAAAAATAAAGTTGTTTGTGTATTTGTATGCTTCTTTATTTCGGCCAAAAGACGTTCCCCTTCCCCAATGATATCCAAAATAACCGGTGTATGGTTAACGGGAGGTAATACTCGTATCTGGGCTTTTGCTAACTACTAAATAATTTTATAAGCTAAATACTAAGTAAAAATAGTCGTACAACCATAACATTCTTAATAATAGCTTTTATAAACTACAGCCAGTCTTTTGTGTAATTGCTTAACACAAGAATAGTAACTTGAGCACGCTTTTTTTAAATTATTTTAATTAGGCTTAAGTAAGGCCATGTTGTTGTCAAATAAATAAACGTAAAATGAATAAATAAATGAACTAACGTAAAATTTCTATTTTAGTTTCAGTAACAGAGGCGTAAAGTAATATTGAATTCCAAAGATTTTCTGAGTTACAGCAACATGTTAAAATAATAAATATACATACTTAGATATTTTACATCAGTCTCTGGCAGCCATAGTACAAGCTTTGCTTAGTTTGGGGTCAGACGACCGTGTGTGTAAGTGTCCCGAATTTATTTATTTATTATTATTATTATTTAAATACATATATATTTTTAAATACATACTTAAATAGATATTTACACCCAGACATAAAACAAACACAAATGTTCATCGCATAAATGTTTGCCCTAGGTGAGAATCGAACCCACGCCCCCAAGCTCAGAAGGCAGGTTCACTACCAACTGAGCCACCGAGGCAGTCTGTTAAAAGGACTGTTAAAACTTTTAAAGTCTCGGCAACATATTCATGATTCTTCAAATGTTTCTGTGTTACAGGCGATGGTTAAAGCCATTTTATAACAATACACTCCGCCCGGTATAGCACTCCGGTCACGTGGGCAACACGTAGTGACGTCAATCGATGCGCAGGACCGAAATAAGTCATTTAAGGCGTTATGAGTGCCAAATCTCACGATTCAGCTTCATTTCTTTTGCATAGTACACTATGAAAACTTGTTACAAATCGATAAAGGATATTTTATTCTGAAGTATAATGATATTTTTTAGATCTTTGTGGGGTCCAAAACACGATTGAGTAAAGTTGGCTCGATAGAAAAAAATCGTGAAGTTTCCTAAAATTATAATTATTTTTTGCTTGTCTAGCGACGTTCAAACACTGCTCAGTCGGTTATGGTGAAATATGTTTTGATGAACAAATTTTTATTCGCTTAACATTGAAACGTTTAAGGGCCTGAAAAAAAATCATTTTCAAAGACGTTATAGTTATCTAAAAAATAAATAAAAACTACGTAATAGTGCGTATTCTGTTGCGCGCGAGTCGACGAAATCGCCAGATCCGCGCCTCCCGCCTTTCCGCAGTCGGCCGCAGCGCCTCGCCGAGAGCAGTCCTGTATTTCTTCGTGCGCCGCATCCCCCGCTCCGATAACGTAAAATAAATAGCGAGCCGAACCACAGAATAAATGATGCCGAACGTAAATCCTGTACATACTGTTGCGTAAGCTGTGTCCGCACATAGCCGATTTTACTACTGCTAATTCGTGTGGCTAATACTCTGTGGCCCAAACGCAGATGCTACGATTACTGATACGTATTCTGTGTCACATATTTTTTAATAAATTTTATAGTGGCTCTGTGAGCTGAACACGTCGCGGCCGACGTCTGTCTTTCTTTACAGACTGGTCGCATTTCTCAACTGATTCTCGTGAAATTTTGTGAGCAAGTTCGATAATTAGGTATGCAGATTTTTGCGTGTCAATCTTTACAACTATTTCGAAATTGCCGAGATAGGAATTTATGTTTAAAAAGAAACTGTTTTACTACGAAAGCACTTTTGTCGAAGCTAAAGCATAGAAGCTTCGCTCGCTCCGTCGATCACATTGTATGGATGTACCTATTTATTATTTTATTTACTTACTGACTTTCCCGTGGTTACAGTTCCGTAACTACATAGGTATTTACCCCTTTACAATAAACGTGGAATTGGCACAAAATTCTTATTCCGTGTTTTGTCTTTTTCGATAGAGTAACCTAACCATAAAAACCGACTTACAGAGAATAAAGTATTACAAGTAGGCTTTGTTAGTTCGCCTTAGCGAGGGCACTAAAGCTGTACGCTAAAACTCGCGCGGGTGTCCGGATCGTGGATCGGTTTAGAAAAATAGTATGAGTACACACGCAGCACGCGCTTGTACTGTGTAGCGCTGCTCATACAATTTTTCTAAACAGACCCGAGAGGCGGGCACCCGCGCGAGTTTTAGCGTACGGCCTAACGTGGCCGCAGACAGAGCGGTTGCGCGCGGGCCGGCCGACGCAATTGCCTGATCCGCGCCCCCCGCAGATATTCCACACTCGTTCGAAGCACTTGCCGAGAATAGACGTGTACTGACTTGTTCTTCGCGCGCCGCATCACCGACTGTGATAACGTGATAAAAATAGCGTCATGGGGAATAAGAAGAATAAGAGAAAAATTAGTGCAACGGCACTCAAAAAACAATTATTGATACACCTCCGGAAAAATAAGTAAGTTATTATATTTTCTTATCATCACATCACACTAATACTACTAGTGGCTCTATGAGCTGTAGTTCGCGGCCGACATCTGTTTCATCTACAGGGCGCATTTCTCAACCGATTCTCGTAAAAAAATATGAGCAAGTTCAATAATTTAGTTTTTTTTTGCCAAGTCAGTTTTAGGAAAAAATTTAAAACCGCAGAGATGTTTTCTTATATTTTTTCATAATCATTAAAATTTCAAGTGAAGCGACCTGCTGAGGAAGACAGAGATTTGGACGGAATCCAGACATACGAAAGCATTTTTGTCGAAGCATAGACACTTCGCTCGCTAACGCTCGCTTGGTCTATAAAGGCGAAAGTTTGTGTGTGCGTGTATGTGTGTATGCTTGTTACTTCTTCACGCTCAAATGGAGGTAGCTGAGACCTTAGATTAACACATAAGCTAACTTTTATACGTAAAGTATTCCCGCGAAAATTAAATCCGCGGGTAACGCCTTGGGGCCCAGCTAGTTTGTTACATAAATATCATCAAGCACTGCCACACTAATTGTGCTCACCAGAAATAAATAAATATCAGCTGTCCCATACATTTTGTTGTAGATTAACTATTCTACACACTAATGTTATAACGATGGATTAAATAAAATACAAAATTTTCTGTACAACGGAACCGGGAATTCCCGATACTTGCGGTACCAGCAAATTTTTACCGAACTCACCTGTTGGGTGACGTCACAGCAAGTGATGCTAGCAAATTACCGACGGCTAATAAACCAAAACTATTTATGTATTTACAGAATTAATAAACCCGAAGAATCCATACCCACACCAATGCCGGGTACTTCTGATGCGGTGTTAGAAGAACTTCAACTAGTAGAATCTAGATTTTTCGAGTGAGTTTACGTAATAAAATTTAAGACACTTGTATCTGCTAATAATCGCTACCAATATTAGTGCGCCTAATAAAACAAAGTATATTATATTTTACGCTAAATTTAATCATTACAATACTCGAATCTTTATTGCTGCAGCACTCCAGAAGACCTTGCGTACTTAGAGGAGACAAAAGGTGAAACACTTACGCGTCAAATAGTGACTCCACAACCAAGCGTGTCTGAGTAAGCTATCGCCATAATTTAAAAATAAAACTATTGCTAAAGATGTATTTAGGTATATTATCATAACAGAACACATAATATCCTTATTGTTGTAGCATTTCAAAAAACCTGCCGTACTTGGAGGAGACAATAAGTGAAACACCTACGCGTGAAATAGTGACTCCAAATCCAAGCGTGCCTGAGTAAGCTATCTCCATAATTTAAAAATAATTAACACTATTGCTAAAGATGTATGCATGTGTATATATTATCCTAATTCATTATTGTTGCAGCACTACAGAGGACCTACCATACTTAGTCGAGTTTGACTGCGAAACAACATCTGCACCAGACATTAGCGGTCGGAGAATCGTGAACATGGCATACTTTTTAAATCAGTTGCAAGGGTTAAAGCACGAATCCTTATTTAAATGTGATTTCAGTGACCTGAGATTAATAACAGAAAAGCGAATTGGACTCATTTCATATTTAACATTTCAATGTGAAATTTGTAAAGGGACTTTTAAAGTGTGCACTGATGATCCAGCCAACGAAACTGTTAATATTAACAGTGCAGCAGTGTCTGGAACTATAGCATCTGGAATAGGGTATTCGCAATTCGAGGAGAGTATGTCTGCCATGGATATTCCTATTTTTCGCGAAAAATATTATGCCAAAATACAAAATCTCATTTTTGATGAATGGGAAGCTACGGCGGTAGAAGTAATGGAACAAGCAGCAGCTCGTGAACGAGAGGCAGCCATCCAAGATGGCCGAATTTTCAATGGCATACCTGTCATAGAAGTGTTTGCGGATGGTGCGTGGAGTAAACGCTCTTATGGAAACAATTATAATGCAATGTCGGGAGTTGCTGCTATTGTAGGAAGAAAGTTTGGGGAAGTAATTTTTATTGGCGTTAAAAATAAATATTGCCTAATATGTGCCCGAGCAGAAAAAAGTAAAAAAGAACCCAAAGAACACATCTGTTACAAAAACTATGAAGGTGCTGCCTGTGGCATGGAGGCCACCATCATATGCGAAGCATTTAAGGAATCCATGAACATGTATGGCCTCATGTATGGAACTATTATTGCTGATGGTGACTCGGCAACATATGCAAAAATACTAGCGTCCAACCCGTACCCAGGATACGTGGTTTCAAAAATTGAATGTCGAAATCATTTGTTGAGGAATCTATGCAACAAATTGCGTGCATTGGGTAAAGATACTAAATACCCAAAAGCTCAAAGAAAATACGTAACAGACGAAAAAGTGATGAGTATTAGAAAAGTAATAACATCATCAATAAAAAAAAATAAAGAGGTTTCCAAAGATATTGCCATAAAGCAAGTGCAAGAAGATATCAGCAACGCCTTAAGTCATGCTTATGGTGATCACAAACAGTGGAAAAATTATTACTGCACTAAAGAAAAAGCCATATTGGCATCAACAGTTGCAGAGCTTGAGCAAACTTCTTTCTGGTTTCGTTTGAAAGTAATTTTAAATTCAGCGGTAGCTAAATCACGCAGCCTGTTAGAAGATGTCGACACGAATGTGGTTGAGCGATTCAACAGTATAGTGGCTAAATTTATTGGAGGTAAGCGGATAAATTATTCCCAAAGGCGATCTTATCAATCAAGATGCTCGGCAGCTGTTGTATCACACAACACGAAAAGGCCGTTATATATTTTACACAAAAAAATGTTGGGGAAAAGTCCTAGAGGCAATTTGAAGAAATTAGAAGAAAGAAGACATTACAAAAGAACGCAAATCAATGCCGTAAAAAGGAAGAAAAATAGGTCTAAGAAATTGCAAAAGCAATTCGACTATGGACCAAAAGTTGCTGCACCGGACATGTCTGACGATGTTTACAAAGAAGCTTCTGATTGTTTTATGTCAAATCTTAAAACATTAGTAAATGATCGCAACGGGCTTCAAGAAAGAACTACGCAGCAACGTGAAAGCATTGAGTGGTTACAGATTAGGAGATTATTAATAACTGCTTCAAACTTTGGTGCTATAATTAAACGAAAGAAGAAATTTGGCAACCTGGTTAATAACATATTATATAAAAAAAATATTTAATCAATTGCGTCAGTAGCTCATGGAATAAAAAATGAAAGATTTGCGCTGCAGCAGCTAGCCATGCAAGAAAATGTCTCTATAAAAGAATGTGGTCTTTTTGTAGACCATGAGTTCCCGTACATGGGTGCCACACCAGATGGAGTCGTCGGGGAAAATACAATTGTTGAGGTTAAATGCCCAGTTGCTGTCTTCAAAAATTGTATTGAGGATGCTATAAAACAAAACAAAGTCCAAATTTTAAAATATAATGTGAAATATGACACAGTTACAATAAATAAAAATAGTAACTGGTACTTGCAAGTCCAAGGCCAGTTACGGGTGACAGGAAGACAGAGGTGTATATTTGGTATATGGGGCGGAGAAAATCAAAAAATGGAAGTCCTGTACATCCAAAAAGATGACGAGTTTTGGATAAATATAATGCAGCCCAAATTAATTGACTTCTACGATAGGCACATGCTACCTGAACTAGTAGATTCTCGCTGGGACCGTGGAATGCCATTAAGAGATTTATAAAAGTGAAATTCAGGCGTTCGCCGCAATAGCCTAGGACAGGTCTAAAAATAGGCAGAGGTATATTATAACACCGTCACTTTGTCGGACGATATTCAGTCCCTAAATGGCTAACCTGTCGCCAAACACTGGATTTCAGCTTTGTAGCAGATGATAGAAATGCAAATATGTTTACACATTGAACAAATTGGTACGTGCCTTCGGCTGGGTTCGAAGCTGAGAGTCTTTTTCAGCCAGACTATTATCGCTTTCAAAAAAGTTTTACCAATGAGGTTTTTAACCGACGACGTCAAGAGCAGGTTCTTAATTCGTCGGAATCTTTCTTCTATGTATGTTCCCCGATCACTCGAAGACGCCTTAACCAATTTGGAAGACGCCTGAACCCCAAGACACAGCTGGTTGTGCCAAGGGGAAATCACGCAAATAATGTTGAAAGCACTGTAAAAAGTTCTCGAACACCGACGATATTGTTACGAACGGGGAGAGGATAAAAGGAATGAAACGTCGATGTATCCGAAGATTCACTTTATTCACCAAGTGCACACACACAAACACTGTTACACTACACTAGACACTTGCATTATAACACTCTGAACACTTCTCGTACAATTACTTTGATGTTAGCACTTTGAACGCGTAATCAAAACTGACTGCCGAGTCGTCGGTCGTCCGCATATTTATACAATTTTAAGATATCCAGAACATTCGATTAAACAATAGCGCAAACACACAAAAAGTTGTTTATCACGCGGAGCCACGCGTTCAATCTAGAACATTCGGATTCAAATAAACACCCCATTATTAAATAGATAAAAACATCATAAAAACGGTGCACAATAATTGCTTTCCAGAAAGATTTCTTTTGTTCTGGATTTAACAATGGAACGCGCGGCTCAAGCGGCTACTATTGTTTAATCTGCGTTACCTATCGGTAGTTGTATACAACATCGCCACAGATTAGCGTATAGTTTCTTCATCAGCCGCGACTGGCGTAGCAATATTTTTGTCGTACCCCTTTTTTATCTTGCCTCCAGTTATCTTACGTGTTATGTTCATTTTCGTGTAATTGTTCCGTATGTCAACGTATTCAATGTCAATGTAATTTTTCCGTATTCATATCGATATATTTTTCTTGGTACTTTTGTACCAAGGAGAAAAAGAAAACCGTTACTGAAAGTACTGGGAATTCCCGGTTCCATTGCAGAAAAGTATCAAAAATCCTGATTCTCGGCACCGGTTTCGGGAGCCCTAAACAGAATCTCTTGAATGAAGAGTTTTGTTTTCTAGTGACGGCGAGATTAATTAGTAATAATGTAGGATAAATAACAACACGAGTATTTTTAATTTTAAATTTAAAAATCCCACTGCTCAATAACAATAATTAAGACGTAGCGTAATACGACAGTCTAATATAAATAAAAGATTGAACGTAATTTTGTATTAGTTTTATTTTTATGGTAAGTATAGTATATTAATAAATAATAAAATTAAATTCTAGAATCAATTTAAACTTTTTACGATATTGGTTCGTTATGAAAAGAAGATAACATTTAAAACATTCCCCCGATATACCTAAATAATTATGGCTAAGAACACTCGAGCACGTTACTTTTCAAACAAATAACAAAATCGAAATCGATCCGCTTGCGTGCCACGATACCAGACAGACACGCAAATACACACGTCAAACTTATACTACAACCCGTCTTTTGCGTCGGGGGATAATTAGTTGTCGTTTCAATTAAAATGCCATTTGAATTCAAAAATAAATTATACCAAATATTGCAATGTAAGTATTTACTGCAATTTTTTTAGAAGTTTTTACATACGTAACACGCAAGAGCGTACTAAATATTTGAAACGTATAGTTTTAGTTTTCTAAAGTGGCCGGTTAGTGTCCGATATTCTGTCGTCTGTCTCGCGTCGCACCTTCTACGTTGGCGCACTCATCTCAATCGCGCGCACTGTAAAGTAAGTGATCAGGAAGAGTGGCGCGCACCTTCGTTGATAGCGCATACTATGATGACTATACCTACGTATACTCATGTAGTGCGCGGGCGAGCGCGCGGAATGAAGCGGTCCCCGCGCGACGGCCGCCCGCACGCGTCTGCTTCACCCCCTCAAAAGTACTGAAACGTCGGTCTAATGTCACCTTAAGAACAGTTCGAAAGAGACGGATGACCACAGATCTAGGATGTAAAAGATCGACAGTGACAATTCGATAGTGATACAAAAAAACATTTGCGCATGCGTGAGTAAATTAGTGTTGTGAAAAGTACTTATTAATTTATCGATTGTCCAAAAATGGTCCTCCGGGTGCTTGTCGATAAATATAATCTCTCGCATACCAATTGAGTTGTTTTTTGTTCCAAGTAACACCGCTGCTGAGCTAAAATGAATATTAATCACTAAACGGGTGTTAAGCTAGGCGGAAGAGTTAGATATGAGTGTCACCATGTATCTAAATTAACATAAGAAAAGTAAATAATAAGATCAATATAATACTATCCTAGTAACTCGCTTCGAATTGTGACCCTTAACCAATTTTACTCGTATAAGGATTAGGATAAGTAATGATACTTATCTCATTGGTTTTGTACATTTATTTATAATTTACATAAATATTATTTTATTAAATTAAATATAATTAAATTAGACTTGGATGTAAGACACCCAAAATGTGTAAATTGAATTAAAAATGATGATCAGAAATTGAAGGTACTTAATTATATTTAATACAAAAATGTTTTACGCCTCATCATTCAGTACCAACTCGGAAAAATGACAATTTACTTTTGTCAAAAGTCAAAAGTCAAAATGTTTTTATTCAGTTTAGGTATCAAAGATACACTTATGAACGTCAAAGTTATTTAAATAGACTCGACCGCCTTGTTCGGATAAAAAGCCTCTACTCAGAAGAACAGGCAAGAAACTGAGGGGCATTATTTTTTCAAATAATAAATAAATTAGTCTCACAAATTTTGGCTTACAACTAGATAATATCTATAAATATTAGTGGCTACTTGGCGGAAGTGGAAGGCTCCAGACATCTTTATCTTCTAAATAATTCTTAACCTTTTAATATCCTCTTTTCATTAATGTAGTTTTTACATGTGATTTGAATTTTCCCTCGGTGAGCCCAGGTGATGGCATTGATTCAAAAATGTATGCTTTGTTTATGTATTGCACCCATCGCCTACCTAATGAACTTTGATAAAAACTATCGATAATAATGACGTCATCTTTTTATCCATCTCTAGTGAAAAGCGAGCGTAAACTAACTAATATTTTAATGCTGAATTTCATCACCAATTCTGCTTTCATCTAGGAAATATAGATGTTACGAAGAAACGACAACAACATACCGCTGGTAAATCGGTTTTTGGTACCAATTTATGTTATGTTTTAGACAAAATTTCGACGAAAACATCACAATGGAATTTTCATATTTACCCATGAAACGACAAATTTTGTGGGTTACATCTTGGATTCACATCACAATTGCTTTACTCACAAGATGACATAACTGCATTTAGTTACAATTGCTCTCTTTTGAGTCCATTTATAATTATTTTAGTAAAAATATAAATCATAGGAGTTTTCGCGTGTTCCCAGGTGGCTCGCTGTCAAACGCTGCTTAATGACAAAAGAATTATTGACTAACATTTTATTTGTAGGCGACCTCTTTCTCTCTTGTGGAGTTTACATTTCGATGGAGACTTCTCTGTCCCACGCTTCGTTGGTCTTTTGCGAAGCAAAAAAAAATCTTAGGTCTGTGCGGATGACGATGACGAGTGACGTCATACGTGTTTGCTCCCGGAATGCTAGACCTTGTTTTTTCTGATCATGGTTAAAGCAACCAATCAGTTTGATTGCCAGGAAATAAAAGAAGTGTATCTAAATAATGTCCAGCATGTTCTAGAGTTAGTGATACCACAAACATGTGACATCTATCAACCCGCACTGAGACGTGATTAATGGCACAACCACCCTCAGTGTAGAGAAGGTCAGTAATCTCTGCATACAGATCGTCACGCTTCTTTTTTTAACATCAGACTAGGCCAGCGTTTGACTACTGACTCGCCTGATGGGAAGCGTCGTCGTGATTGAAGGTGTAACACGCTTGCCTAGGAGATACCTATTCACTTTACTCTTAAACACCGCCGGATTGTATTTGGGTGGAAAGACAGACGCAGGCAACGAGTTCCACACCTCTGCAGTTCTTACAAGAAAAAAACCCCCGGTGAAACAGCCCCGAAGGGTCTGGCAGAGGTGTATTTCAACACCCACACTTCGCCGGACAATATTCAATCCCAAACGTGATAGGTGGCGAGCCTGTCGCCATACACCGGGCGGGATACATCCAGTATCCCTGCAGTGGGACGTAAAAGACTGTAATGATGATAAAAATCTAAAAATTACTGAAAGAGATTGAAAATTAGAATACTGCACCTTGAATAAATGCTACAGTCAGCCAAGCAAATGAAATCCGCCAATCTCACACATTCTAAATATGCGGCACGAACAGATTTCTAGCACATACGAGCAACAAATTTGCAAGTGTCCGTCTGTCAGCCGGCGAGCCCGAACTAAGCGCAGGAAAATTATTGCCGTGCCGCCGCGGTCAAAGGTTGTTTCCGAGATGTCAAATGTCACGGGTAACAATTTATGGGGAAAAGCTGGCAACTTTCAGGCCTTACGTGAAAATCGAGCTCTAGGGATCGTAAGGGCTTCTAAAGGTGAAAAGTTTGACAGTTGTAGAAGGTTACGTCGATGTCTTTTTTGGGAGTTTCAGGGTAAGGTATGCTTTAAGGTTTAAGGTCAGTTATTGACGTGGTGGAAGCCAAGGTGATGGCGATCAATACGAGGTTGTTAGTTTTTGAGTTTTGGGTTTTAAGTAGTCTGGCTATTTGCGTTTCGGGTTTTAAGCACTCTGGCTTAGCGTTCGAGTCATTTTATACAAATATACTGATCTAATACTAAAAATAGGAATGCGAAAGATTGTAAGAATGGTATGGAACATTAAAGATGCACTCAACTGGTACCTTGGTCATGGCTACAAATATCTATTATAAACAATCGGAAGATTTATTTATCTAATCTTCTTAATAATATATAAATCTCGTGTCACAATGTTTGTCCTCAATGAACTCCTAAACCACTTAACCGATTATAATAAAATTCGCACACCATGTGCAGTTCGATCCACCTTGAGAGATAGGATAGTTTAAATATATATATATATATATATATAAACGAAGTCGCGGGGTGACAGCTAGTATAATATAAAGAGTGACATTATTAAACAGTTTTTTGCTGACAAAGCTTATTGCTAAATTATTGACGAATATTTAAATGAAATTTAATATTCGTCAATTATTAAATTATTATTATTTTTATTTAATATTTTCATGTTTTGAATTACAATCTAGATCATAAGTTTATTTTTTGTTGGTTTTATGTTTTGTAATTATTGTAATTTGCGTTGTGTACTTAAATAAATAAATAAAATAAAACCATACAATTTAATTTAGTAATAAATAGACTATATGACTTTTGACAAAATTAATATTCTTAACATTAATTTATTATAACGACTACGACGATAATAATAATAATATTTCAATATTTAATAACCATCCTCCTCTCTTCTAAGTTACAGTGCCCGACGGGGTCCGTTGAACTATGTACCTAATGCAATATTGTGTTTTGAAACATCATGTGTACTGTACGGCTTATGGCAATAAATAATCTGTAATCTAATCTGAATCTGGATGTTTGTTACTCAATCATGCTAGAACGGCTGAACGGATCTAGATGAAATTTGTCATAGGAATAGATCTTTGTCTTAGTCTGAAATATCACATAGCATATTTACATTTTATATTTAGACACCGCGGAACAAAGGTAGTGAATAAATAAACATATGGGACATTTTTGAACACACGCTCGTCTGACCTCAAACTAAGTAAAGCTTGTATTATAGCCGCCAGAAACGCACATATATATGTACATATATTTTTTTAAACAAATACCTAAATATATATTAACACCCAGACATAGACCAAACACAAATGTTCATCACATGAATGTTTGCCCTAGGTGGGAATCGAATCCACGCCCCCAAGCTCGGAAGGCAGGTTTACCAACTGAGCTACTAGGCAGTCTAAATATTTAAAAACCACTCCCCAATTTTGATGGAACTTGTGAAGTAGGTGAAATCAAATTGAAAATTTGGGCTTCTAATATAATTTAATATTTTGAAGTAGGTACCAAACAGATTCGAGAATATTTTCAAATTAATAAAAAACTTAAGAATTTTAGAGTTTCATAAATCTTACTAGCTGTCACCCCGCGACTTCGTTCATGTTTATTATTTATATATGTATATATGTGTGAGCTATCCTATTTGTTAATTTAGATCGAAATGCACACGGTGTGCAAATGTGATTGAAATCGGTTAAGTAGTTTAGGAGTCTATAGCGGACAAACAACGTGACACGTGATTTATATATATTAAGAAGATTTCAATTATACCTCGCCATCTATTGATCTATAGACAAATTGACTAGTAGCTACGTTTATACACCGTATTTCAGCCCAGTGTATGGCGACAGGCTCGCCCCTGTCATATTTGGGACTGAATCTCGTCCGGTGGTCTCGTCAATGTGGTTGTTGTATTACACCTCTACCAGCTCCCTCGGGGGAAAGCCGTGACGATATGTTATATAGATATTTGAGCGACGGACATTTTCTAGAATATCATCGTACTTAACATTGTGACCAACTTTTGACAACAACCAACTTTGTGAAAGGGGCAACCCTAAATAAAAAAAAAGCAACTGTTCCACATATTTTGTCGACAATCGACGGTCTTTTGAATGGAACAGCTGTTTTTTTTTCAGGGTTGGCCCCATTAAATTTAGACGTTGGTCATAATAATGAGTACAAAAATATCCTAGAATATGTCCCTCGTTAAAGAAACAGCCTCTACAAAATGGCTCGAGCTCCGAGCCAGCCATTTTGAAGACAAAACTTTAGTTGTGATGCCAAGTTTACAAGGTTTTAGTGCTTGTAGCTGCACGTACTAAAATTTGTCACTACATAAACACAGGTACGGTTCAGAACGTTAAAAGTGTTTTATACTATCGTAAGATGGTCCTTGTGACATAAGGTTTAGTTCTGTCTAAGCAAACAACTCTGAGTTGAGAACTGAATGAGTTAGTAAACGATCCGCCAGACACAAACCGCGTACAGTACGCGCTGTCCGAACACTCCATTCAAAAAAGTATTTAAAATTTTAGGGGCTGAGCTACCCACGTCCGTAGGAGTGTACTCTATTTTGATTCCCTACACGTAGTCCCCGGGTAGTGCTAACCGGGTAGCAAACTCTGGTGGGAGGCTTCGGCCGTGGCTAGTTACCATCCACCGGACCAAGCCATGCCGTGAAATGACCTAGTCGTGTTTCGGGATGTAGTCCGGTGTAACCGTTCCGAAGACGGGTCTGAGCGCAGTAGCGCACTTGTAGCGCCTCACTCAACTGCCGTCTTTGTGCTTCTTCACTCTACAAAACTTCAAGGCTAGAGTGAATAAGTACCTTATAGGTCGTCGTGCTCCATCTCAGACCACAACGTCGCTTAACATCAGGCGAGTTGGTGGTCAAACGCCGACCTACTCTACATTAAAAAAAAAACCAAAAACATACACCGACCTTGCCGGCGAGGTCAAAGACTCCCTACAAGATCTGTTAGCTCTTAATAATCGACCAGTTTATGCCCCTCAGTTTCTTACCTGTTCTTCTAAGGTGAGGTTCCCTTTCCGAATAAGGCGGAAGAGTCATTGTTAAAATCTAACTTTAGCTCTAACTTTAACTGTCCCAATTTGGGCCCCTTCTAGGTTGCCGGGGCAATGTGAGGCCCCTCCTTCGGCGACAGCCCAAGCCGAGGCCGCACCGTAGAGGTGCCCTTGAGCTAGTCGCCCATAGTTATAAGCATTATTTAAGGCCATGCGCCATCTGCGTTTGCCTAATGCCCGGTACGCTGTCGAGACCTCAGTGGCCAACAGCATAGTCATTCAAAACAACAAAAGCATAGCTTAAAAACTGACTTCTCGTCATCCATGTAAACAATTTTTAGGCTTGTTGACATTTTATAAACTGGTTATCGATTTCGATCAAATTTATATGAAACCAACTCTAAAGTATGATCTACATAATGGCGGAGTCAACGCGTAACATCATACAAAAAGACATACAGACGAGTTGAGAACCTTCTCTTTTTTTGAAGTTGGATAATTCCTACAGACGAACTGAGAACCTGTTCCTTGAAATCGGCTTAAAATTGGCAATATCCTACTAATCCTACTAATATTATAAACGTGAAAGTTTGTAAGAATGAATGGATGGATGTTTGAATGTTTGTTACTCTTTCACGCCAGTACGGCTGAACAGATCTGGATCAAATTTGGCACAGAGATAGATTTGAGTGTAGAATAGCACAAAGGATACTTTTAACCGCGGGTGAAACCGCGAGGCGCATTCATAATTAATAAAATAATTCATAATTTTATAATTAGTTACAGTGTAAAACGAGGACGGTTAATAAATACTAATTTCTGAATAAACGCGAACGAGGTTGCGGGCAACAGCTTGTCTGTTATAAATTAAGCTATAGACGAAGTATATAGGTATATGTGCTACAGTAAATAGATCATAGTAGATTATTTCCCTTTCAACGGCAATTTCCGAAGCTGTCCTCTTTTCTATGAAATAAGATATCTTTGTACAAGCTTTTAACGTTTAATAACAGTTTTTAGTTAATTGGAATTTTACAGGGAGTGGTAATGCTATGTTACTAAAGTAGTTTTAGAAAGAAAAACAAACTAATATTATGGATGGATGTTTGTAACTGAATCACGTCAGAATGGCTGATCGGATTTGAATGGAATTTGGCACAGGAATTGATTATAGTCTGGAATAGTTTATAGGACACTTTTTTAACCGCGGGCGAAACTGCAAGGCGCAGCTAGTTTATTATATCTCTAACATAAATATTATTTAAAGAAATAAATATATTAACTTTACCTGCTTTGTATATCTTTGAAAATGTTATGTACGTTCGCAAAAATCTACATAAATTTAAATTGAACTGTGACTATCACAATAACAACACTAGAAATAAGGATAGGATAGCTGTACCGAAACTTAGACTGACTAAGTCAAATAAGCTATTTGTAGAAGACAAAGATATCTGGAGCTTTCCACTTCCGCCAAGTAGCCACTAGTATGTATAGGTATTGCCTAGTTGTTAGTCAAAATTTATGAGACTGTAATTTATTTATCCTTTGAAAAAATACTGCCCCTCAGTTTCTTGCCTGTTCTTATGAGTAGAGGCTCTTTATCCGTACAAAGGCGGTCGAGTCTTTTTACAAAACTTTGACGGTCATAAGTGTATCTTTGAAATCTAAATTGAATTAAATTTTGACTTTGATTTTGGCAAGTAACGGGTCATCTAACTCACAGTAGCGCTCACTTCACCTTTAAATGCACACAGTTTTGCTTTTGCACACTTTGCTTTGTCTATCTATTGAATAAGTCAGTCAAAAATAACCCCTTACAAATGCGGAAATTTTTCATAGCTCTATTTTCTCTTGAGGAAGTTTAAAAAAAAACCAAGAAGGAGATATAGATAATTTAATTGTACATGCTAATTTTCATCATAATCTGACAAATGGTTTTCAAGAAATTTGAGAAGCGCGTTTGTATGGAAATTTCAGAGCGTCGCGGCCCTCTTAAGCAGGTGAAATCTCGGGACACAGCAAGTACTAAACTCATCTATTTTGAACAAGAGAGGCAAGCTCCAAAATCAAGCTATTCTAGAACAATCAGAATGACCCGACTTCTTCCCACACTTTCTCAACCAACATTATCAAATAACAAAACATTCCGTCACCTTATAAATAAGCATTCAGATACGAATCTGTTATCAACAGCAATCAAACAGTTTACTGAACCAAATAACGCCAAGTGTTCCGTTCGATTGATCACTGAATAATATCAATTCAATTCATTCAATTCGTGCCTTCTAAAAATAGGGGATTTAGGCCGTTTGTACATGAAGGGTAGTACGAAATCGAATGCTCGACGATCGAGCTACGTTGCGATTTTTACGGTACGCTTGAACGGATTGTAATCGAATTAAAGTTACCTTTTTGATAGAAAAATTGATTTAAAATGCAGTTTCTATTCAAATTCATGTCAATTTCAATCAATTTTCAATTTAATCAAATTTCTATAAAACGTGTTACAAATGTTTCGCAATGTTTGATTCAACATCCGGATGTAAGCAGTGAGTGTGTGTATGTGTGTGCATGTTAAGGGTCCGGCGACCACTTTAGAGTAACTTCGCATTGGCTATAGGTTCTCTATTGACATTTTGCCTAGAAGAAGACAAGCGAAGAGAGCAAGTAAAGAAACTGACAAGCCTCTAAAGTATCTGCAGAGTTACATAGTGCAATTTCAATCATTTTTATGACTTTTAAACTTCTCAAATCATTCGTTTATAACTAATTTTTTGCCTTGTATTATGGATTTAAAAGCAAATGATGTAGGTACCTTCCCAATCTAAAGGAATTTTTGATTTGCTTTGTCTATCTATTTAATAAATCAGTCAAAAGTGACCCCTTACAAATTCGAATATTTTTATGGCTCTATTTTCTCTTGAGGACGTTTTTAAAAAAACCAAGATAATGGGCGAAGATGTAGTTCACTTAATTGTACATGCCAAATTTCATCATAAAATAAAATGCGCCTGTCAAATTTCCAAGAAATTTGATAAGCGCGTTTGTATGGAAAATTTAGTGCATCGCGGAAGCCTTAGGTCAAAAGTTAGTGGCATTGTTATCGCTAACGAATTATAGAATCATAATATTGAGTCCGTCCGTGTACGAACGCCCTTGGGGTGCTCAAGTTTAAGAAGCGATCGTAGCTGGGATGTATTTAAAGTAGAAAAAAGTTTGCACCAGGCTAAATCTTTTTTTGGGCAATTGCGACCTCTATGACTCTACAATGATGATAGCCTAGCCGGAAAAGGCTCGCCTCTCAAGCCAGAGGGAGCGGGTTCGAACCCAGCCGACGGCACGCACCAATTTGTTCGTTGTGTGAGTATATGTGCGTATTGTATGTCACCTGCTACATGACTGGAGCCCGGTGTATGGCGACAGGCTCGCCCCCTCTCACATAAGGGACTGAATATCGTTCAGCGAAGTGTGTCTGTAGTACACCTCTGCCAGCCCCCTCGGGAGAAGGCGTGACGATACGTTTTGACTCTACAAACCTTTGATCGATTTTGCTCTTATTTGTGTATCAAAAATAAATTGGAATAAACTACATGGCGGCAAAATTTCATAAAGACCTGTTTAACCAACTCAAGTTATTAACAAGTTTCAAATGCTGAGTGGCCCCAGTAGGTTTTGAGAGCTTCTCAAAACCTGCTGGGACCAGCTTCTCTCGTTCAAAAATCATATTTTTAACTGCCCAGCAATTTGGGAGCGTATTCGAAGGGAGACAATGGCGCTGCATGATCACCGTGATCTCGTAACGAGTACTAAAAAGTAGTGAAAAGTAGCATTCGTACTATTCCAGACTATAATCTATCTCAGTGCCAAATATCATTCAGATCCGTTACGCCGTTCTGGCATAATTAAGTAACAAACATCCTACTTATTTAGCTATTCATATATCCAAAGTTTCTCACTTATGGTATTAAAAGCGATGATAGCCTAGTTGAGAAGGCCCGCCTCTCAAGCCAGGTTTGTACCCAGCCAACGGCACGCACCAATTTGTTCATTGTGTGAAAATATGTCCGTATTGTATGTCATCTGCTACATGACTGGCTCGCCCCCTGTCACATGCAATGTCAACACGCGTGAGTGTTGTATTACACCTCTGCCAGCCCCTTCGGGGGATAGGATATAAACTTTTGACATTTATCGAACTGTGACGTGTAACTATTGGAGTTATCAATAAATTCTGTTTTTTTTTTTATGTACAATAAGCCGGCGTTTGACCACCAACTCGCCTGATGTTAAGCGACGTTGTGGTTTAAGATGGAGCACGACGACCTATAAGGTACTTATTCACTCTAGCCTTGAAGTTTTGTAGAGTGAAGAAGTACAAAGACGGCAGTTGAGTGAGGCGCTACAAGTGCGCTACTGCTCTTCGTCTTCGGAACGGTTACACCGGACTACATCCCGAAACACGACTAGGTCATTTCACGACATGGCTTGGTACGGTGGGTGGTAACTAGCCACGGCCGAAGCCTCCCACCAGAGTTTGCTACCCGGTTAGCACTACCCGGGGACCACGTGCAGGGAATCAGAATAGAGTACACTCCTACGGACGTGGGTAGCTCAGCCCCCAAAAAATTTCTGATTTCTGAATAGGCATGACGATATGTTCGTAATATTAGTGTAATAGTCATCAATTTTTAGATTTTACTAGCCCAATTATGATGATGCTTGTAAAATGTCTAGTTACAAGCAAGAACAGCTGAAAATACCATCGCCAGAGACATTTCGCAAAAAGAGACAAGTCCCACGAATTTCTAGCTTCGCCGTCGCTCGTTCGCCAAATTTCGAACGAGGATTATCTCCGACCTTTTATCTCACCGGATTAGGCTAATCTCTTCGTAGACGGCTTGTTACAGAGTTTTTAGGACAAGTTTTTGGTGTGTTTTCGGATTGCCCGAAATTTATGTGAACGGTTACTTATTTTGACCATTTTTGGCTGTATTTTGAGTAGATATTAGATTTAATTTCTTAACAAGCAACATTATTAAAAGAAAAACGAAAACTCGGCTGCTAAATGTTGTACACTATGTCACTTCCACTATAAAGACGATTCAAATGACCTCTCACATGGCGAGATCCATGAAGCTGTTTAGGCTGTAAGGCGTGCCAAAGAAACCTCATACATACATACATACTTAAATACATACATACCCACATACATGCTTACATACACCGACCGTTTGTCATATTTCGTTCTGTCCTGTCCATTGGAAGAAATCGCTTTAGGCGATAAGGCCCTTGTACTGCCGAATGATATTTTATTTAAATGTTTTCTTTGTTTGTTTTACTTTGTGTTTTTGGTGTGCAATAAAGATTTGTTGTATTGTTTTGTATTGTATACATACATTTACTCGATAAACATAACCCTCCTTCTTGTGCAGTCGGGTAAAAATAAAACTACTTTTATTAAATTTATTTATCAAAAAGTAGCAAACTACTAAACAGTGCAACAAATTAACTAAGTATTTAAAATATGTCCTGTGAAACAAATTCAGCTCGCAGGTAAAGTAACACGGAAATAACAACCCAACAACAAAGTCTTTTGTCTGAACAACACGTAAATTCCTAACAAACGTGCGCATTTTCCAAATACCTTGACTTTGAGAGAAATACTCTCCCTGTATAAAAGAGAAGCTTCAAACACAGATTATGAAATGACAGATTAGTAAATTCAAAGAAACAGCATAGTAATAATTGACCCAGTAATCTATCTCCCCACCACAAAAACTATTCACCACAACGTTGTATGTTAAATTGGGACATTAAGTGGGATGGGACATTGAATGACAAGGTATTGTGTGAATTAATTTCATTTAATTGTAAGAACGTTAAGCGTTCCGCTGGGGACATAAACAACCTATGTAGTACTGCATCGATTATAGCTCTGCAAGAAACTTGGCTTTTACCTCAAGATGTACCTTTTCTTGGTACTATACACGATGACTTTGAGTACTTCGGGAAGTCTTCGATGCCCGTGTCCCAGACATTGCTGAAAGGTCGTTTATACGGAGGCGTGGGATTTCTCTGGAGGAAGAATCTGTTCCAGTCGGCTACGGTAATCGCTTGCGATAACGCACGCATAGCGGCTGTTAAGTTCGAGCTGCACAATACATCTTTTATAGTGGTTAACGTTTATATGCCGTGGCAATGTTCAGATCATTTACTGGAGTTTACGGAGTGCTTAAGTGAAATCAGTGCTATCATTGAAAATGCGGAAGTTGAGTCTGTTTACGTGCTCGGGGATTTTAACGCGCATCCAAATGAAATGTTTGCAAAAGAATTAACGGGTTTTTCTGCGGAGCAACAGTGGTATTGTGCTGATATGGAAAAATTAGGTATAACTTCAGATGCGTATACATTTGTTTGTGAGGCGAGTGGATCCCGTCGGTGGTTAGACCACTGCATTGTGACGCGCGCAGCGTGGGACTCAGTGAGAGACGTTAAGGTACTGTGTCATAATGTTTTATGGTCTGATCATTATCCTTTGGTAATATACTGTGACTTGGATGCTCTTAGACCTAGATCTAAAGTGTATAAACGTAAGTTTGATAGGGTCATGTGGGGGGAGCGTGATCATTTACAAGTTAAGGAGTATTGTGAACTATGTAACCAAAAGCTGAGAGATATAGATTTTCCTCCGGAATTGTCCGTATGCGCGGACAAACTTTGTACTGACGTCATACATAGACATGTTATAGATTTAATGTATAATAATATTATTAATATCCTTCGGGAGTCGGCTGTAATGACCTATAAAGCTGCTGAGAGGAGACCTAAAAACAAGTCATATGTATTGGGTTGGAATAAGCATGTCAGTGCTGCTCATAGGGATGCCAGGCATAAGTTAAAGCTTTGGTTTTGGCATGGTAAACCAGACAATGGTATCATTTATGATAATATGTGTGAAAGTCGTAAACTTTTTAAAAATAAATTAAAGTGGTGTCAAAAACATCAAAATCAAATTAAAATGGACATTATTGCAGAACACAGATTATCAAAAAATTTTTCGAAATTTTGGAAGAGTACAAATAAATTAAATATGAAACCTGGCCTTCCCGTGAGCATCGAGGGAGTTACTAGCCCAAAAAAGATAGCTGACTTATTTAAAGATACTTTTAAAATTGAATCGCCTTTAGGTAAATATACGCAACAGGTGTCTGATACTGGGGGTGTTATGAATACAGCGTGCACCGTCAGATTCACAGCCAAACAGGTGAGAAAAGTACTGCAAAACATGACGAGGGGTAAGTCGCCTGGTCACGACGCCCTCAGTATCGAGCACCTGCAGTGTGCTGGGGTTCATCTGCCTAGGGTCCTATCAATGTTTTACTCGCTATGTATCTCGCATTCTTATCTACCTTCTGATCTCATGAAAACTATTGTTGTACCAATCATCAAAAACAGAACAGGAGATATTGCGGATAAAAGTAACTATCGGCCCATATCCCTGGCTACTACTATTGCAAAGGTACTTGACCGGTTACTGGATAGCCAGCTTGATGAACATATAGTGTTGCATGATGGGCAGTTTGGTTTCAGAGCTGGGCTGTCTACAGAGAGTGCAATATTAAGCCTTAAGCACGTTGTGAGATACTATGTCGAAAGAAAAACTCCTGTTTACGCCTGTTTTCTCGACTTATCGAAAGCTTTCGACATGGTGTCTTACGATGTGCTTTGGACAAAGTTACGGAACACCTCAGTCCCAGCGGAAACATGTTCTGTCTTTGAATATTGGTACAGTAATCAGATAAATTGTGTAAAATGGGATGGAGAGCTTTCTGATGCGTACAGGTTGGAGTGCGGTGTGAGGCAGGGGGGGTTAAGCTCGCCAAGGCTCTTCAACCTGTACGTTAATGGGCTGATAGAGGGCCTCAGCAGTATGCAGACGGGTTGTTCGATTGACGGGGTTTGTGTCAATAATATAAGCTATGCCGATGACATGGTCCTGCTGGCGCCCTCTGTTAGTTCTCTCAGAAAGCTCTTGAATTTCTGTGAGAAATATGCCGTAACTCATGGGTTGCGATATAATGTTATTAAAAGTGAGTATATGGTGTTCTCTAAGGGCGGTAAGGGACCGGAAGATGTACCCCCATTGTTGCTGAATGGTGTGCCTCTCGGCAGAGTAAGACAGTTTAAATATCTAGGTCATATTGTTTGTGAAAATTTATGTGATGAAGCAGATATGGACAGGGAGCGCAGAGCGTTGACGGTGAGAGCTAATATGCTGTCCAGAAGATTCTTTTCGTGCTCAACTGCAGCTAAGATTACTCTATTTAAAGCTTACTGCCAGTCCTTCTATGGTGGAAGCTTGTGGACAGCATATACTCAAAAATCCCTCGACGCTCTGCGTGTCCAATATAATAATGCTTTCAGAATGCTGTTGAGACTCCCGCGATTCTGCAGCGCGTCTTCCATGTTTATGGAAGCGCGCACTGATGGCTTCGCTGCTATAATGCGAAAAAAGGTTGCCTCCTTATTATGCAGAGTCCGGGCAAGCAACAACAGCATTCTGAATGCCATAACCGACAAGTTTGACTGCCATATCCTGCGTCATCACATAAAAACACTTTTAAAATAAAATTGATAAGTTGACAATAATAATTGAATTACATAATGTTCCAATTTGAATATTTCATTTGTGTCTGTGTTTGTGCTGTTCTAATATAATTATTCCAATTTTTAATTTTTATACTTATAATAATATGTGGATCTTTGTGTCTTAAAAATAAACATTTTGATTTGATTTGATTTGATTACCTACACTGTTTTATTCTATCTACAATATGTTTAGGAATAATTATTTTTTTGAAATTGAATTGAATTGATTCAACGCAACTAACACGCATACTAGCTCAACAAACTCACGTTACTGTGTCAGTTAGAGATGTCAGTAAGTCTTAAAAGTAAGTCATAGCATCATCATCATCTCTGTAGTTGCTATATAATTAATTTGCAATCGATATGATTCAAACAAAACAACCTACTATATAGTATGCAATATTATTTGTGTAAATTGTACAAGGCATGTTTTGTCTATCTCTGTACCCGACTTGTCAATGAAGAAAATAAGAGCTAAGTATGATAAATTTAAAAGGTATAATTACTTATTCTGATCATTCATACTTTTATACTAATAATATTGTAATCGAAAGCACATCGCCTGTCTGTCTGTTTGGAGACTTTTTACAGCTAAACGGCTGAATGGATCTTGATGAAATTTGACAGTTAGTTTCAGTATTTCACGAGAAAGGGTTTTGGATACTACTTTCTGAATAAACACGACCAAAGTCGCGTCTAAAAACCAGTTTTCTAAAAACAAGTACCTTCAATATCTAAGGCCCTATGGCACGTGTAATATTATCTTGGTCTCTGTCTCACTCGTTTCAAAAGTCATGACAGTGAGAGTGACAAACAATAATTATATCGGACCAGAAGAGAACTTTTGGTCGCCATCTGTTTTTTCCTAATCCGCGCTCCAGATGCCTATCTCAGTAATTATTCATGTAAATGCGAAAAGTTCGCGACGAATCCACGAAACGAACCGATTATAACGCTCCCGCGGTCATCAAAGTTGGCAAACTTCTTTAAAAATTTAAGAAGGCAACAAATAAATAAATTATTCCGTTGTTATCGTCCGTCTTGGCGTTTATTCGAGGAAAACAGACACTTTATCTGAAAGGGATATTGTGAAATTTTACGAGTCTGTTTTGAACGATATCCGATTATTGTTCAGTAAATGATATGATTTTTTTTAATGTAAGCCAGTTTAGTATGGGATAACAGAATTATATTAGAAAATAATTAAACGAGCCAGCGTTAGCTAGCAAAGCGTCTGAACTTCAGCTTCGGGTAAAATATTTTCGTATGTCCGGCGTCTGTCCGGTGTTTGTTGCATTTTTCAGAATAACAGCATTATGATTTAATTTGATAATTTGTTATAGTATCTCACGAGGAAAGACGAAACTGATGAAACGTCGACATCGGAATGGAACGTTGAAACGTCGTCTTACCATGGAACGGACAACTTCGAGGCGTAGGACTGGAAAAACGTACCACTGGATTTGTAGGACTATGTGGGCATGTGGCACTTTGATTGTACGCATACTTACTAAGCTGCATATAAAAAAAACCAACTTGTTCTTAATTATTTTGATGACCTCTTCATTTGGACACATCCGAAGTATTTTGTAGGACAATTGTTTTTCCGAGTTTATCATACAATTAGGTACTTCAATATTCAAATACAAAACTTATTGTTTTTCAAACAATTTTGACATTTTACCGAATCGACATGTTTTAAACCTACGCTCTACCGCTATTGAGAATTTTCCGAGGACAAACTTGGGCGTTTCGTTGAATCGAACCTGCTCACAAAGATTCAGCCTGTTATTAATTACTAAAAAAAACAGCCGGTGGCTGCTGGACTATTACGTCGCCGACCCATAAAGACTCTATTGATAGCACCCTTTGAAGAACCCCATGTTGTAGTTACTCGGAAATACCGCAGGAGGGAACCATTCCACAGATTGCCGGTGTGTGGAAAAAATATCGCTTCAAACGCACAGTGTGCAATTTTTTCGATCGATAACATGTGGATGAGCTTCCAGGCGGTGGCGGCTAGTGCGATGAAAAAATCACGACGGTTTTAGATCAAACAATTCTTCAGCACACTCCTCGTTGTAAATGTTATAGAAAAAACCAAAGAGACCCAACGTCTCTGCACATACTGAGTGGCTCTAGGTGTTCAGAAAGCTTGGGATCGGCTGTATATCGACAGCTCTACGCTTTAATGCATCGAAAGGCTCAAGCTGATACTTGGGTGCTCCGTTCCAAAGATGGGAGCAATACTCGTGTGAGATCGGACTTGCGGTTTATAAAGCAAACGTCTTTGTCTTGACGTGAAGTACCGCTTCGCCTTATTGAGCACACCAAGTTTCTTGGCCAAACTTGGCCTTACTCGCAATATGACCACGTAACTTTACATTCGCAGAAAAGTCGACTCCTAAGATTCCAATACTTTTTGAAAGCTTGAGGGCAGTGTTCTGAAAGCGAAGAGATACATCAAAAGAAGGTTTTTGGCGGTGAACGCGAAAACTTGTGTCTTTGCTGGGTTACACTGAACTAGATTCAGTTCACCCTAATTCGAAACCTGCTCAAGAGAGACCTCTACTTCAGACACTAGTTTGTTCCTATTTTCTTCAACTACGGCAAGGGAGGGGGGGTGTTAGCACGACCGGTGCATCATTGATATGGAGAAGAAAGAGCGTTGGCGATAGCACAGTACCCCGCGGTACGCCAGCGTTGATAGGCATACGGTCAGAGCAGGAACACGTGATCTTAATACTCCGATCAGATACAAAACTGGCGACCCAAATCCATAACCCCTCGAGAAGGCAGCGGGATGGTAGCTTGGGATTAAGTGCTGGCACTTTCAATCAGGTCTGGACCTGATTGAAAGTTTTGGCAATGTCCAGGCTAACTGCAAGCACCTCCTCTATACTCTCAACGGCTTCAGCGGTGAGTGAGAAATGCTAGAAGATCGGCCATGACAGAAACCGTATTGACTTGACTGATGACCCGTATTGACTGATGAGCTGTTGTTTTTCCAGGTATCGGAGGAGCTGAATGTTTACCACCCGCTCCATTACCATACAAAGTAGGGAGGCAATGGGCCTGTAGTTAGATGGATCATACTGTTCCCCTTTTATTGGTGTTAGATGGAATGGAATTAAATTGGACATCATCTCTAGCACCTACGGTAGTACATAATAGCTCAATGGTTCCCTTATTGACTAATTTAAATATGTACCTACTCTCAACCACTACAGACTCATAAAGTACCAAACAGTACTGCGGCAGTAAAACGAAATGCAGTGCGGAAAGTCGGCGATTACACTCTAGTTAATTGATGACCGAACGACGGCGTCTCACTCAATATGCATGATGTGATGGGAATTAGGGCTACTACATTATACTAAAACAATTTTTTAAATTGTAAATAAAATATTCTAAAGATGATTAATTTTATTAAAAAAAAAAGCTTTGTATGAAAATGGTTTGGTTGGTTATATTTAGCAAAAACTTAATTTCAAAATAAACAATGATCTTACATTGAAAATTGATGAATTTTAACGTACCAAAGTGATCACATTACTTGGGGCCACAGACAGATCTCGAAGCAAAAAATAATTTAGGTCTTGGGACAGCCAAGGGAGCGGCGTAGTCTAACGTTTTAATATGTTTTTTTTTTTAAAAATGTATTAGATTAAGTTAGTTAATTTAGTTAGGCGATGATAGCCTAGTTGGAGAAGGCCCGCCTCTTTAGCCAGAGGGAGCGGGTTTAATCCCAGCCGACGGCACGCACCAATTTGTTGATTGTGTGAACATATGTGTGTGTGTCATCTGCTACATGAATGGAGCCCGGTGTATGGCGAAAGGCTCGCCCCCTGTTAAATTTGGGACTGAATATGGTCGGACGAATTGTGGGTGTTGTATTACATCTTTGCCAGTCTCTTCAGGAGGAAGGCGTGACGATATGTATGTAATTATGTAACATTAATTTAGCTATTTTCGCTTTGTACCTGCGGCTATTTATTTAATTAAATAGTTTTTTTTTAATCAGTAACCTGGAGTGTGACAACCCTAAGTCACATCACGGCAACCGCAGCAAGGAGAGCGCGATTCCGTGACGACCAATTAGTAGGAATTTATTCAGATCATTCGCTTCCAAAGCCTTTTGTATGGACGTGCACTACTGGAACTGATTTGTATGCATCATTGTCTTTTACGAGTATGTTGCTTTACTGGGTACTCTTTAAATATTTTACAGATAAAAATATAATTTTATTTCAAACTTAAAAAAAAAGGGATTTTACGCATTGCCCATTTTTATGTACAAGTTAAAAAGTACCCTATGTGCTATTCTAGACTATAATCTATCTCTGTGCCAAATTTCATCCAGATTTGTTGCACCGTTCTGGCGTGAAAGAGTAACAAACATCCATCCATCCATCCATCCATCCATTCGTACAAACTTTCGCGTTTATAATATTAGTAGGATAAGAAAATATTTTGTACCTAATTGAAATTTTATACCTTTGTAACGTTCCCAGCAACTAAACCGTTTGTGATTTATGTAACTGTCGGTAGTGAGTTTACATAACATTACAAAACATATCATCACGCCTTTCCTCCGAGGGGGTTGGCAGAGGTGTAATACAACACCCACACTTCGTCGGACGATATTCAATACCAAATGTGACAGGGGGTGAGTCTGTCGCCATACACCGGGCTCCGCTCTTATAGCAGATGACAAACAATACGCGCAAATGTTCACACAATGAACAAATGGTGCGTGCCGTCGGCTGGGTTTGAACCCGTTCCCTCTGGCTTGAGTGGCGGGCCTTCTCCAACTAGGCACTCATCGCTTTTAGTTCGTAGTGAGTTTACGCCTTCAAAAAAAGTTAAAATTTGCGTTGAAATGTGGAACACGCTTGCCTAGAAGGAGAAGAACCCGATTGACTAAGAGTTGAAAACAGACTAGGTATATGTAGGTATCTAACTATCGAAGAACAACGACTCAAGGACTCTATTCCTACAATTCAAGATTCGCTGGTCTTTGTTTCTCTCGTTTGAAAAGTCATAGGAGTGAAAGTGACTAGTGGCCCTATTCGGAGATTTGAGATTTTCATCTTACCTTTTTCGTCCTTGTTGCTCTCGTTTGAAACGTCACAGGTGTGAGAGTGACCAAGATAAAATCTCATTTCATCTCACGCGCAGGAATAGTCCCTCTGATCAGACCAGATCTCATCTTATGCGTCAAGAATAAGCGGACAGGTAGAGCATTCCACACTCTTGCGGTTTGCACAAAAAGTTGAATCAATGCGTTACAGAATTAAAGCCACGTTCTTTAATTAATACTTGTAGTTACTTAGACGAGTTGGCAGATGTTTATCACATGTTTTACTTACGTACGTTTGTTTACGTACGTTTTATGTACTTAGTCGTGTAAATTTACTGCTTGGTAGTTCCACGCATGTTCTGACGGTAAAAAAATCTAAATCATTATTTTTACAACTCCCAACAGACTAAACAAGTACCTAACCATACAATTATATACTCCCTAATGCGAAGGCTCTGTTATAATTTATTAGCTGCGCCCGGCGGTTAAAAAGTATCTTATGTGCTATTCTAGACTATAATCTATCTCTGTGCCAAATTTCATCCAGATCTGTTCAGTCGTTCTGGCGTAAAAGAGTAACAAACATCCATCCATCCATTCATCAATTCTTACAAGCTTTCGCGTTTATAAAATTATATAGTAGGATTTTTTGTGCATGGGCGTACCCAGACTTTTGTTAGGGGTGGATCAGAAGTAAATGTACCTACTTGAAAAACTTATATTTTGAGTTAAGGACCAGGATGGGGCAGTTGCCCTACGTAGCCCCATCGTGGGTACGTCCATGTTCTGTGCTCAGATCAACCTAGAGGACAAGATGGCGCGATGGAGTATGATTTAGGTGACGCCAAAAACCATACAAAAACTACGCTACTGTCGTTTAAGTACACAACACGCTCACATTGATGCAAAAAACTACGCTACTCGCTTGGTCATTCTTACCTCGACATTATGTGCATTGGTTTATAGTATAATTTTGTGCACATAAATATACATAGTGCATTATAAACGTGTGGCCAGGACTACATTTTGAGGTTCTTTTTAAAAACTGTGCAGTTTTTTACAAGTCAATTTGGAAAAAGCCGTAACATTCAACTCTTACAAATGTGTGCACTTTGAGAAATCTATATAAGGTTGTATATTGGAACGGAAATGGCTAACGTGGAAGTTGGGAATTATTATTAGTTTTCGTGCAATTGTAAATGTTTTTCATGACAACATTACCACGCACATAAGTTTAAAAAGAAGTTGCTTCAGCGAGATATAACGCACTGTTCCACCTTTTCCTCTAGGTTGATCTGAGGTCCTTTGTATATTTTTTTTTATCACAAAATGCAAGAATCCATGAGTTCAAGCAGAAAATCAGTATTTACCAGCTTAGTGCATTTAATTTCCTACTGGAGTCGGTTCTTTGACGAGTCGGATTCCATCTCAAAGCGAGCCAGCGCTGGTATTAACTAAATTAAACCACTTCGGCTTTAGACGAAGGAGATATTGAAAAATATTGGCTTTACTATTTTGATGATTCGTACTGTTATTATAAACTAGCGATTTGCGCGGTACCTGTTTACATTCCGTGTAAAAATGTTCAACTGGTCGTAAAAACAGCATGAATAAAATAAAATCTGTCAATCATGTGTTTCACACAATGAACAAATTGGTGCGTGTCTTCGAATGGGACTTCAACGACACGCACCAATGTATGAATAAATTGGTGCGTGTCTTCGACTGGGTCCGAACCCGCTCCCACTGGCTTGAGAGGCGAGTCTTCTCCGACTAGGCGTATTTTATGTCATCAGCTGTGTAACTGCAGCCCGATGGCGACAGGCTCACCTCCTGTCACATTTGGGACTGAATATCGTCAGTCGAAGTGTGGGTGTTGTACACCTCTGCCAGTCACTTCGGGGGAAAGACGTGACGATATGTATGTGTGAAAAATCTGTTGCGTGGTTTGAAATAAAACCGCCTACATAAAATCTTCATACCAATAAAAAAACGGCAGCTGTCGGCGACTTTAAAGTGCAAATTCCTTTAATCTTAAATTAAATAGCTTGTAATAACTTTAAAATGAAGCTAGAAATGAACTAGAAATACGTCGGAAATCCCACAAGATAGCGCAAGTCATCCACGTGTTCTCGACAAGATTACTCGACTGGCAAACGTTATTAGGCACTAGCCAAGAGGTATTTAAGTCTCCTACGAACACTTTAGACTAACTTCGCGTTGGATAAATGTTTTTTATTGCTATTTCTCTAAAAAGAGGCGACAAGTGACGAGAGCAAGTCAAGTTAATATGAGCTCCTAAAGACATTTAAAGAGTGCAATTTCAATAGTTTTATTTGAATTTCGCATTTTACTAATTTTTCTTAAATAATTTAAAATGTCCTTTGTATTATAGACTAATTTAAACGTTAATGATTTAAGTATCTTCCCTAAGGCAAGGAATTTTTGATTTACTTTGTCTATCTATTTAATAAATCAGTCTATTTAGTATCTATTTAGTAAACCAAAGCGACACCTATACAAATTCGAATATATTTCATAGCTCTATTCAGAATCAGAATCATTTATTGTTCAACTGTGTGTTAAAAAGATCTTAAAATATAAATATAGGATCAACAGCTTCTTCCATAAGCTATACAATATTATCTATTATCTATATTTGTGAATACATACAATATTTTAATTTGTCAAACGTATAGAATGTCAGAGCTACTTAAATTATTTGTTTTATATTAAATTTGTCATTAAGAAATTCGTCGACCTTATAAAAACTCTTCTCTATCAAGATATTAAATAATTTCACTTTAAATGCCGCAACGCTGTCCGATTCAAGCACAGATTTTTTTATAATACGTTTTTTCTAAACCAAGCCCAGAGGGAAGGAGATAATATACGAGTAGGCTTTATAATTGCACATGTCTTATAACAATTCCACTTCCGCCAAGTAGCCACTAATATTTATAGATATTACCTAGTTGTAAGCCAAAAATTGTGAGACTGTAATTTATTTATTATTTGAAAAAATAATTTTCAATTTTTTATAAAGTTTCTTGCCTGTTCTTCTGAGTAGAGGCTCTTTAACCGAACAAGGCGGTCGAGTCTATTTAAATAACTTTGACGTTCATAAGTGTATCTTTGATACCTAAATTGAATAAAAACATTTTGACTTTGACTTTGACAATCTGACGAAAAGTTGCCAAGAAATTCGACAACTGCATTAGTATGAAAAATTTAGAGCTTCGGGGTACCCTTAATTCTAACTTCTCAACATAGCACGAGTATAAAACAAAGTTACTATCCGCGTCTGTCTGTCTCTATATCCACTAACATCTAAACCACGCTACTGATTTTGATGCGATTTTCAGTTAAATAATTTTTCACGGAACTTTTATAGGTACCGTGCGAAGCCAGAGCGGGTCTCTAGTACTTAAATATTCAAATCAAATCAAATCAAATATTTTTATTTTGGCACGAACAATAACTACAAAATATGATGTGAATCCACTGACTCCGAACTAGTGAAAACTGTGTTTCGGTAGCCAGTGGCTAGTCCCATTTATAAACCTAAGTTTGTTATGTGCCTGGTAAAACAGATGGTGTTAGTGTGTGTGTGTGTGTATGTGTGTGTGTGTGTGTGTATGTGTGTGTGTAAGTTATACAGGGAGTTGCAAAAACCCTGTTGTATAATTGAAAAGCAGGTAAACACACATATGTATTATTTTTAGAAGTATTCATTCAGAAATGCAAAAAAAAAACATTTAAAAAATTTACCGGTTTAAAAACGCAAGAAAAAAAGGAAATTTCACTAAATGTTAACAAATCTGTATCATTATGTTGGCGGCGTTTATTCTAATAAATTTACTACGGTTAAACTGATTTTGGTTATTTTTCCTACCAGCTGTAATTTTTAGCACCTGATCATCACAACTCTTCATATCAAGCTTGGCGCAAAAAAAAAGTTGTTTTCGTTGATTTCGTGTAATACCAGGCCTCAAATTGTTTGATTTTGGCCACGTAGCAAGAGAGTTTTTTTTTTGAATAGGTAGGCGTTTGACCACCAACTCGCCTGATGTTAAGCGACGCTGTGGTCTAAGATGGAGCACGACAACCTGTAAGATACTTATTCACTCTAGCTGGAGTTTTGTAGAGTGAACAAGTACAAAGACGGCAGTTGAGTGAGGCGCTACAAGTGCGCTGCTGCTCAGACCCGTCTTCGGAACGGTTACACCGGTTACACCGGACTATATCCCGAAACACGACTAGGTCATTTCACGGCATGGCTTGGTCCGGTGGGTGGTAACTAGCCACGGCCGAAGCCTCCCACCAGAGTTTGCTACCCGGTTAGCACTACCCGGGGACCACATGTAGGGAATCAGAATAGAGTACACTCCTACGGACGTGGGTAGTTCAGCCCCTAAAAGCCGAGTTTTGTGTAGCACTCTAGGGTATATTATATTCCGACATTTCTTTGTGTTGTCTACAGGCAAAAAAGTGTTTTTTTCTAGTTCACAACTCTTAGCTATAGCTAAAAAATACCAAGAGCTTGTCTGTTTTGTGAAGCTGTATGTAATGATATTCTTCGGAAAAAATTAGAATGCAAAGCACTTTGAACTTTTAAAATGAAACTTTAGTTAAAGCTCGTGTAATTTAGCGGGATGACTAGCGAATTAGTTCATTGTTCAGCTTCAACGGAATTTTGGAGACAATGGTGGTTCGTGATCTCATTATAATAGATTAATTTGTGCTTATTAAGTGTTGCCAAGCTATAATGGGAAGTGACGTTGGGAAACTCGGTTAGAGGCTGTTTTTTTCACATTTGGATATATGTAGTTTGGATTTTCAGTGGAGTTTTGTAAAGAGATAAATAAAATAAATTAATTGGGGACATTGTCACACACGGTCGCCTGACCCCAAACTAAGCAAAGCTTGTACTATGGCTGCCAGAGACTAATAAACATACTTAGATATTTTTAAATACATACTTAAATAGAAAATAACACCCAGACATAGAACAAATACAAATGTTCACCACATAAATGTTTGCCCTAGGTGGGAATGGAACCTACACCCCCAAGTTCCGAAGGCAGTTTCACTACCAACTGAGCCACTGAGGCAGTCGGTAGATTAAACTATGTCTGGAATTGTCTATAAAGGCATACACAACACATTTGCTTAACTAGAAGTATACGTTTAAAAGTAGCAAGCTCGGCTCAATCAAACGAAATAAAACCAAAAAAATATATTTGAAATGAGCATTAATCATTAGGTGCTAGCACCACTTTGGACACAGGGTCGGACTGGCCATATAGTCAGGGTGGCATTTGCACCCGGGCCCCAGCTGGCGCGGGCCCCCTTCGAACTTGGCTTGCGGGGTTTGCCGCAAGTTAGACGGTAGGTAGATTAGAAGCTTCACCACGTATCGGGCCCCTGGTCAGCGGGGAGCTACCCGGGTCCTTTCAGCTCAGTCCGACCCTGGACACTCATGTTCCATAATAATAATATGATCTTATTATGAAAACTGACATGGTTTTCACACATTATATGTTATTTTGGAACGGAAATTACTCACTTACGATTTAGTCGATTATAGTTAGTGCTGAGCGAAACGCAGCCACGCGCGATCACTTGCCTTGATAAAGATCGCCGAATGCGGTTGAAACTACAGTCGGAATAATCGACTAAATCGTACGTGAGTAATTACCGTTCCATAAAGTCATAAGAATATGGTCATTCATTTCGTGCTTATAATGAGCATAATTATTTCGTAACCTTTAAACTTAACATATCGTTACGCTTTTCTTCTGAAGGGGCTGGCAGAGGTGTAATACAAAACCCACACTTCGCCGGACGGTATTCAGTCCTAAATGTGACAGGGGGAAGCCTGTCGACATACTCCAGTCATGTATCAGATGACATACAATACGCACATAAGTTCACACAATGAACAAATTGGTGCGTGCCGTCGGCTGAGTTTTAACTCGCTCCCTATGGCTTGAGAGGCGGGCCTTCTCCAACTAGGCTATCATCGTTTTACCTTGAAACAATGGTATTATAATCGCCAACTTCTTCTATAAATGCAAACTTGACACTCATCTATCTCTAGGCATACACAACATCGAAAACTTTCCTCAGCAACTAATTAGCGAAGGAAGAGATCAGAAATATCAAACAAACTTACCTTGTTCACGAAACAACATAATGAAATAGAAAAACATTCGAGACGGACTAGTTGCAATATTGTTCTTATTTATTTAGAAGCATGGATGTGGCTGATAACCAACAATCTTTCACCCTCCTCAATTTACTTACACTCTTATTCCCTTTCCACAAGATTGAAAATATACTGACGTTCGTTAATCGAAGACAGATTTAAAATTGTCAGGTATGAGTAGGAAGTACAAAATGACCAACTTATCAGTGCAGTTGGTGAAATGAACGAACTAAAATTGTCAATAGACAGTTGTCGTTTTCGTTCTGAAAATGCGACTGTAACTCTCTCATTTAGCTTTGTGGTTAAGTGAGTTGTATTGCAGGTAATAGAAACGACGCATGGTCCCAAGGAAATAGCTATGTTCTATTCTATTTGCTGAACAGATGTCGGTCGGCAGGAGTGGAGGATTTCTCGAGTGACATCTTAAACTTGGTTTACTCTTGAGAGCTGTTCATAATGGCTTCTATACTATTTTCATTGTATAATGGTGCGAGAGACATTGAATAAATGTTTCCTATTCACCCTTGAAATTTGTTGTGGCTTACAAATATTAACGTCATGTCTTTTTCCACAAAAGAGTGTGCAAAGTGTATTCACACTCCATACACTTCTCATCCACACTTGGCCGGATGATATTCAGTCCCGAATATGACAAAGGGTGATACAGGGCGTACACCGTGCACAAGCATTAAATATGTACATATGACATAGTTTACATATGAACAGCTACGTGCTTTCGTCTGGGATCAAACCCGAACTCTCCGATTTGAGAGGCGAGCCTTCTTCCAATTAGGCTATCATCGCCTTTATCGATAATAATCATGACGTAAAACTTAACCGACACCTTTAATAACGTAACACACGTACAGAATCACACGTACAGAATCACGTTCCGAAGACGGGTCTGAGCAGTACCTAAAGCACTTGTAGCGCCTCACTCAACTGCCGTCTTTGTACTTCTTCACTCTACAAAGCTTCAAGGCTAGAGTGAATAAGTACCTTGTCGTCGTGCTCCATCTTAGACCACAACGTCGCTTAACATCAGGCGTGTTGGAGGTCAAACGCTGACCTGTACATAAAAAAAAAAATACGGAAAAAAGCGATGACAGTCTAGTCGGAAAAGACTCGCCTCTCAAGCCAGAGGGAGCGGGTTCGAACCTAGCCGCCGGAGTCACGTACCAATTTGTTCATTCTGTGAACATATGTGCGTATTTAATGTCATCTGCTACGTAACTGGAGCCCGGTGTATGGTGACAGGCTCGCCCCCTGTCACATTTGGGACTGAATATCGTGGGGCGAAGTATGGGTGTCGTACACCTTTGCCAGTCCCTTCGGAGGATAAGCGTGACGATATGTAAGCTACGGAATCATAAATAACTGTAAACAGAATGAATGCTGATGTTACCCGCACCATGCTACAGTTAATAGATATAGTTTTTCGTATTTAAAAAAATGGCGACAGGCTTGCCCCCTGTCACATTTGAGACTGAATATCGACGGGCGAAGTGTGAGTGTTGTATACCTCTGCCAGCCCCTTCGGGAGAAAGGCGTGACGACATGTAAAATACGGGTTCATCAATTACTGCTATAATAAAAATGTATGCTGATGTCACCCGCACTGTGGTTTAGTAAATAGAGTAGAGTAGGGGTGTTCGTATACTTACCTACATAGTGCAATCGCTTGATTGTCTTGTAGTTGCCGAAGAATTTACTAGTCTATTTAAAGGTCTGTCTGCATTTCTGGAATGTTCCGTCTGAGACGCGAATTTGAAAGTGATTTGAATCTATGAAATTTATAAGAATCTGTTTAGAAGGGTGTAAATTTAATCTTGGACTTTGAATTCATTTTTCCTCCATTTCACTCTATTCTCGATGTTGTTTTTATTATGCCATAGGTGGCAAACTAGGTAGCAGGCCGTCTGATGGTAAATGATTATCATCGCCTTTGGATATCTGTGAAACCAGGGGCATCATAGACACGTTGCCGACCTTTAAAGACTCTATTGACAGCCCTTTTGAAGAAGAATGTTGTGGTTACTCGGAAATACTGGGGAGCATATTCCACAGATTGCAGGTGTGCGGTAAAAATGACAGATAAACGACGGTTTTTACACGTTTTTGGGGTCCTCTGTGACCTCACAACCTCTTATGTGTCACGTTCTTAGGGGCCCTAAGCAAGTTGCAATCGCTTCCAAACGATTCTAAAAATGCTTGAACGTCAGCTGCTTCTCATGAGCTTAATAAATGTCACGTGATCAAATTGTCGACTCGTCCATGATCCAAAAAAACAAGGCCTAGGATTCCGGAAGCAAACACGTGTGACGTGTGACGTCACTCGTCATCCGTCTCTTTCGAACTATTTGTAAATGACATAATTCGGTCTTGCTTATGCATCGATTGACGTCACTACGTGTTACCACTTGACCGGAATGAAATACTTGGCGGAGTGTATTATTTTACTATGAACTCGTCCAATCACCAGCCAGCTTCGAGCATTAGCGATCCCAGGAACATAATCACTTGGAAGCTATTGCAACTTCTCTAGGGCTCTAGGTTTTGCTCCTGATTGAAATAGTCTTCTAGTTTTTTTTAATGCTAATGTGTAAAAAATACGAGTTTTGCAATAAACACGTCTTAAATCAAACCACCACTTTATTACTTCATTATTTAGTCCACCACAATATCCAAGGAGATGCATAGCCCGTTGTATTTCATTGCATTAACTGCCCATTCTGTATAGAACAGTCTCTGAGTATGAAAGTCACAGATGCCCAACTACAAAGACAAAATTACTATAGACCCGGACTCAGAAAGCATAAGTACTTACTACGAGTATGTCACGTCGTATTAACAGGCAGAAAATAATTTAGCTTCGAAATGACTTCCTTCACCAAAAAAGTACCACTTTTAAATATTGATGATGATAAAAATAATATGTATATACTCGTAGGGTCAATTGTGTCTTTCGAGAATTACTGAGAAATACTTCACAAATTAGGCGACACCTACATATTTTTTCTATCTTTAGTTGCAATAATTTGTACAATATAGCGTTAGTTGCCTAATTAGTGACGGGTTTGTCAGTAATTTTCGAAAGACGCAATTGCGCCACGGACGCATTTGCCCCAGTTAACTCTATATAAATAGTCTGAAATAGACGTCTGTATTATCATTCACGTTAAGGATATTACCATCTATGATATAGGTAATAGATAGTGAGCGCTACTCTGGGAATAGACACGAAACAGAAAAATCGCTTCAATTCCCTTGGTTTCTGAAAAAAATGTTTTTCTTCTTCTTTGTTCCTTCACTACTATGAACATCGTGACCATTTTCAATCAGTTTCCATTGGTCTATGCGAAATGAACCGCACGGTACATGCTGCGGTCCACCGCACTCTTTCCTACATCAGACCATCTCTGAGCACCATTCTTAGCAGTTCATTATTTTTAATTTTATTAATTCAAGTTGTCCTTCTGTAATCTGTCTGGTCTGCGCCTCCAGTTCCGAGAGGCCATAATATTTGCATTTGGTCGTTATTTTTATTTGTTGCGATTGTGCCAAGTGGTTTAAGTCCGGTTTAATTGTCGCGATTTCATTTATTATCATTCTCTGTGCTAACTTTATAATGGTATTGAAATAATGGAGTCAGTTAACGAGAGAAATACATATAATGTGTTTCATGGGTATTACCATAAATCCTGTTTGTGGTAGACAATTCATGCTTTCAATTTAGGCAGGAGCTGTTTAGGGAGTAAAGTAAAGCCCTAGCTAGCGTGGTAATACTTAACTAAGTGAATGAAAAAAAAAATCCGGAAATTATGAAAATGTATTGCTTACTGCGTTTTTTTTTTTTTTTGATAATATAACTTCTTAGTCAAACAGAAACACAGACAGTTTCGTATTTTCCATAAAAAGGTTTAAGTGTCCGGCGACCACTTTAGACTAACTTCGCATTGGCTCTAGGTTTTCCATAACCATTTCGTCTAGAAGATGACGAGCGAAGAGAGCAAGTAAAGATACTGACGAGCCTTTAAAGTTACCTACAGAGCGACAAAGTGGTTTTTATTTATGACTTGTGCACTTCTCTAGTCATTATTAAATAACTAAGAATGTCCCTTGTATTATGGATTCATTTAAAAGTTAATGATGTATACAACCTCCCTATGTAAAGGGATTTTTCATTTGTTTTGTCTATCTATTGAATAAATCAGTCAAAAATGACCCTTTACAAATGCGGAAATTTTTCATAGCTCTATTTTCGCTTGAGAACGTTTTTTAAAAAAACCAAGAACATAGGCGGAGATATTGTTAATTTAATTGTACATACTAAATTTCATCCTAATCTGACTGATCTGAATCTGTTTTCAAGAAATTTGAGAAGCGCGTTTGTATGGAAATTTCAGAGCGTCGCGGCCCTCTTAACTAGAAAAAAAAAATGTAGTTTTCTAATAATAATACTAATGCAATAGGTATAATTATTTAAAAAATAGGGTGGTCTTTTTCAAAAACATAAATACTAAGGCCTGCATGCTAAAACGATGCTCAGTCTTGAATCTCGATTTAAAAGTGGTTTTACCATACACATAAAAACTGTTTTAAATCGAGATTCGTGACTGAGCGTCGTTTCAGAATACGGTCACTAGTCTCATCAAATCAGCTTCATTATTAGGAGCTTATTTTAAATGTCTAATGAAGCAATTTCGATAGACGGCTGTCTATCGAAATTGGCTCCAAAACAAACATTAGAAAGCAGAATAATAAATTTTACTTATTATTAACTCCTTATAGTTACACGTCACGGAACAATTGATTGTATTAAAATTGGTAAAACAATTATTATTAATAATGTCATTATTCACTTTTACATCCCGTACGTTTTAATGGAAAGACTGGATGTTAAGGTTAAATAGTAGGAAAGAGGGGAGAGGGAGATCTCCTACGCGCTGGACGGATCTCACCAAGACGGCAACTAAGGCGTCCATGACAGTATGTTCTCGTAATGCGACAATCTCCGAGCACTTCCTGCCTCGGTGTTCCCCAGCACTAGATACAGACTGGGTCTCTCCAAGACAAGAGTGAATAGGCACCTCATGGGCAAGCGTGCTCCATCTTAGACCGCATCGTCACTTTCCATCAGGTGTGTTGTGGCCAAACTTAGACCCATCAATCATAAAAAAAATCACGACCACTCTGCCAAGAGTGCCAGATTTAGAAGGCAGAAATCAAAATGTATTGCATAGCGTATATCGTCTTTTGCGAAGGGGCGCGAAGGGGCTGGCAGAGGTACACCTCTGCCAGCCCTTTCGCCGTTACAACGTTACTTCAGCGTTACAACGCCCACACTTCATCGTACGAAATTCAGTCCCCAATGTGATAGGCCTGTGATAAGTCTGTCGCCATGCACCGGGCTCCAAAAAATAAATATGATGATCAGTAGGTCCATAGTATAAATTATCTACAGTACCTACTTGGCTGTAACTCTCCCCAGCACAGATATTACTTATTTAGTAATACCTATATTTACGAGCTAGTCGTTTTATTCATGCCCATGTAGCAACACAAATCCCATCCAGTACATATATGATCCTCTACACGACCCATAAAGTAGCCCATCAAAATTCATCTCGATGAGAAATCGCACTCGTAAAATTGTATTATCAAAAGGAATCCTCATCCTTACCAATTTCATGTTAAGTGACCTCAGTTTTATGGCACCATAAAACTTTTTTTCTGGATTTTTGATTTAATACGTCATCATCATCATCTTTAGTCCGTAATTGCCTACTTCTGATAAGCTTCTCTTCATTCTATTTCATCTGGGTCCTGGGGCCCTCTTCTTACGCGTCAGAAAATTTCTAGTAATTGTCTCTTTCTAAGTTTCTTTGTAGGTCCTAAGAGTGAAAGTGACCAAGATAACAGCTCATGCGTCTCTCATGGGCCTGTGCCAATATCTTATTTGACCCACGATATTAACAAAAGACCCTTTTTGGAACGTTCAATTGCTAAATCAAAACTAAGCTAGAAATATTGATATTGTGATTGTCTAATTCGTAGCAAAAGCAACATAAAATATCGCCACACCTTTCCCTCGAAGGGGCTGGCAGAGGTGTAATACAACACCCACACTTCGCCGGACGGTATTCAGTGTAAAATGTGACAGGGGCGAGCCTGTCGCCATACACCGGGCTCCATTCATGTAGCAGATGACATAGAATACGCATAATTATATGCTCACACAATGAACAAATTGGTGCGTGCCTTCGGCCGGGTTCGAACCCGCTCCCTCTGACTTGAGAGACGGGCCTTCTCCCAACTAGGCTGCCATCGCTTTAACCGTAACAAAAACAAACACAGGTATCATTTTAGCTAGTTCAGATTTAGCAATGTAGTACTTTCAATAGGGCTTTAATATCATCATTTGTTTACAATTTAAATAAAAGAATGAAGAAGAAGAAAGAAGAAAACCGGATGCGGACGATACACGGACAGAGTGGAGACATGTCACCTTCATACAAATTGAGAAGAATCGCGTCCGCGTCCCTTTTGCGCAATGTCTTTCCCGTATGTGTTGTGTCGGCTCTTCTTACATATTGTATGGAAGTAGGTACATTTACTCGTAACTGTCGCTGCGATTGCGTTGCGTCTATCCGCGTCTTAAGCCCTTTCTGTCTGTCTTGCCTCTTAGGCCCGTATGCAAAACCACGGTCAGTCTTGAATCTCGATTTAAAACTGTTTATACCATACTTAAACATATCGTCACGCCTTTCCCCCGAGTGGGCTGGGAGAGGTGTAATACAACACCCACACTTCGCTGGACGAATTTTAGTCCCAAATGTGACAGGGGGCGAGCCTGACCATACATAAAAACAGTTTTAAATCGAGATTCATGATCAAGCGCCGTTTCTGAGTACGAATTAACCCTTAGAATTCTAGAACTCAGTTACTTACTCACTTGTTTTTATAGGATCAAACATGATATTATAAACACAACCACCAAGTCATATCAAAACCCTTAAGGCGGCCTAAAAGCGAACTTAGTAAAAAAATTACAATATCTCGCCCACGAAAGCAGTCCTCATAAATCTATTGTTATACAGGGGTGGTAGTCATCCAATAATGCGATGGTCAATATTTTGAAAAGAACGCATTATTTCCATAAATTCCCAATACACAATGATAAATTAAATGGCTTCAGTCCCAGAACAAATACTTTATTGTCCGTACTCAATTGTATCCAAAAATAATGCCCTCCGCACACTCGATACATCATGGCATTGACATGTTTGTATACAGTGGCATTGTTGTGGATGCATTAACATAGCGCGAACTTTTATACGTCATGACTGTATTTTTGTACTACAGAATAATTCAATGAACGTTTATTTATTTATTCATCGGTCATCATCACATCATTCTTTTAAATCTATATATATAAAATTCAAAGTCCTGACTGACTGACTGACTGATATATCAACGCACAGCCTAAACCGCTGGTCCTAGAAACATGAAATTTGGAGGGTGTATTCTTTGTACAGTGTAGGCATCCACTAAGAAAGGGTTTTTCGAAATCCCACCCCTAAAGGGGGGAAAAGGGGGGTTCAAATTTGTATGAAACTTTTTATTCTCTGGGTCGATTGACTCAAAAATTGGTACAAATGTTCTTCATTTAAAATCATGAGACACGTGTATCACAGTTTTTCCAAAATCATCATCATCATCATCCACCAACAGAGTCTAATAGGGCTTATTTTTACTCTGAAAACTTTGTTGAGAAAGTTATTAACCCACTACAAACGACGCTGTTATCATTCTTAGGTGTTCCGTACTAAAATGGTGAAAGGATACTTATCATGAAACTCCGATGTCTGTCTGTCTGTGAGCTGATTATTTTAGAAACTACAATAGCTAGCGACTTAAAAATTGGAACAGATCTAGATAACGGCAGACATAGATATAAATAGATATAGTCAACGCATAATAGGGAAAATGTGTATAAAAAAAATGTATTTAGGTAGTTGGGGTCTGAAAGAGGGATTACAAAAAGAAACACGTGCAATATTGTTATGTGGGGTATCATTTGAAAGGTCTTAACTTAAGCATTTAAAAACGTTTGTACGCAATGTTTGGTATGTTTATAAATGTTTTTTTTTTTTAATTTAGCGTTCTAAAATTTTTTTGGTCTACTTTTTTCATTTCGATGTTTTTGAGGATTCTCTAGGTATCTGTAGTCTGCACCCCATAGTTATTTTTGTTATGTTATGTTTTTAATCATTTTATTGTTCCGTGTTAAAAGTGTTACGACCGAGTTCTTGCTACTTTGGCGTGATTATTAATTTTGTAAAACAGAGGATTTTGAAAAAACTATTTTGTATTCCGAAGACCGTTCGTGCTTTGAATGGCAAATATTAAATAAAATAAATGTTTGAAATTGGAAAGAATACGCTTTAGATATATAGAGTATTGTATCTGTTTACAGTTCACCCGAATAATACCGAGTGTTAGGTACCATCTTTTCTCACTTCGGCACAAGATTAGGGGTCTATCATCCTACGACGATTTCTCTGTCAACGACGTATTTCATCCAAACTTTCAATTAGCTTCTACGACACATGGCTTGCTGGTGGACGACAAATATTGGAATTCTATCTTATAGGAAGCAGCATTTTGTGAATAACATAACATAACATAACATATAGTCACGCCTTTCCCTCAAAGAGGTGTATTGCAAACACCCTCACTAAGCCGGAAGATATTTAGTCCAAAATGTAATAAGTGGAGAGTCTGACGCTGTACACCGGGCTCCAGTCATGTAGCAGATGACATTAAATACAAACATAATTATCATGTTCACTCAATTACTAAATTGGTGGTGCCTTCGGCTGGGATTGAACCCGGTTCTTCTGCCCTGAGAAATGAGCGTTCTTCAACTAGGCTATCATTGCTTTTTCCATATGAATCTCCATGTAAAATGTGTGAACTAAATTGCTGACATTCTATTAGATTTCAAACCTACTTCATCAGTAAGGGAAAAAAACAAGAATTAAATCTAAGCCTGTCAGAAGATTACACACGGCAAGTGGAGAGATTTTCTGTCAATAGAGATCAAGTAGCTAAGAGATGAAATTTATAATTATGTGTCTGTTTGGTCATAGAAGAAGTATTTAGTAAAAATAGACGAAGTCAAATAGAAGAAGCTGCTTTAGTATTAGGAAGAAAAACCTACAATACGGGTTGCCTTTGCTTCGAAGGCCTTAACTAAAGGTCTGCCAACATGGTCTGACTGGTGTGGTATCCGAATGAGTGTGTTTATGCTGAGGATTCCTCTTATATCTCTAACAACACCGAAAACCCCCCTCGAGTTAAAACAGTACAGTTTCCCCTCAAAGTCTGCTTTTCCATGACCATAAATAAATATCAAGCGAAACTCATAATTTACTGCAACACTTTTCACACGGTTAGTTATACGTGGCCTGCTCCAGTGTAAGCTCACGGAGCAGCCTGGTGTTTCTAAAAAACAAAAAATATGGTTTATAAAGAAATACTGAGGTAGGTTTTCGTTGTAAACAATATTTACTATCAATTATCTAATTTTGGTTGTCTCCTAATTTTATCTTTTTACACAAGCTTTAAGTTCTGTTGATACCATACTGCTACTACTACTACTACTCTCATTCCAGAGATAGTTTAGTTAACTAAAGAACTTCGTCCTTATTGCTCTGTTTGGGATATTGTCAGTTTGTGTATTTAATTGAGAGCGAGCGTGACCGCTTATAATATTCATTTATAATAGTCATTCATTTCCTGTAAGCCACGCGGGCGAAGCCGCGGGCAGAAGCTAGTATCATATAAAACATCAATCAATTCATTTTAAAATAATTGAGTTAAGTTTAAAAACTATGGTTTGTCAGAAATACGAGTTGTTTGCACAAGGCCAATTATTTTCTTAATTTGTAGTTACGAATGTAGAAAAATAGCACTTATAAACGACTACATAACGACTTACAAAAATTTGCGCTTTTAAAACTTGATTGGCAATGTTCAAGAAAGGTTAAACATCGAGTAGCAGAAGTGTTGAGTGTCAATTTTATTTGTACTAAAACTAATATTTATAGCACTTTACACTGTAGATATATTAGATAGATTCAGTGCGAAATCTATTTTATTCATTAAAATTAATTTATCCAAAACACTTCTTTTATTCATAGTTGAAGAACGTTCCTCTTGTCGGTGGAGTAAAACCCAGGTCTGGCAGTTCTCTGCTGGTCTTTTCACCTCCTAAACAACGTACATCGCTACAATATAATCGTAACATGACAATGTTGATAATGACACACTATATTTAGCTATACATTATATTTACAAATCTACTTATATCATGAGTTAACCTAACATACTTACATAACGTTACTCATTTCCCCCGAAGAGGCTGGCAGAGGTGTAATACAACACCCACACTTCGTTGGACGATATTCAGTCCCAAATGTGAGCCTGTGAGCCTGTCGCCATACACCGGGCTCCAGTCATGTAGCAGATGACATCCTATCCTATCCTATTTTCCTATTAATATTATTAGCGCGAAAGTTTGTAAGAATGGATGGATGTCTGTTACTAACACGCCAGAATGGCTGAACAGATCTGGATGAAATTTAGCACAGAGATAGATTATAGATATATATATGCTATTTCAGAAAATAGCACATAGGATACTTTTTAACCGTGGGTGAAATCGCGGGGCGCAGCTAGTACATAATATTTATGTTTCCATGTTGCATCAACTCACTCGCACACCCAACTTACACGACACAAAAGTAGACAAGTATTCGCCTAGCGTTATCTTCCCAAACTCAATTGTACCGACCTGCATTGGAGTAAAACTAAAAGTTAGGATATAAATTTGTCCGATGTCGGACTTCGGGGCAAACTGATATTTTTAGTACTGCTTTTAACTTGGAATTGTTTCTGCTCCCGAGCCAAGACAACGGAATAATCTATCGCTATATGCTTGGAACGGTCCGCGGGGATTTCTGTCTGTCACGAGATAGAAAAAGATTTTGTTTGAAAACATTTACTTATGCAATTGTGTAACAAAACATTAAGTTTGTCAAAAGCATGTGGCTATTGATAACAAACATGATTTTAGCAAACTTTGCTAAAACCGTTTTTGATGGATTTTTCTTTCCCCATTATCTAATTAATATCGTTTCGGGATCTTGTAAATAACGTTTTCAATTGAATTATCTATCCCTACAGGGGATCTAAACTAAAGGTTTTTCCATTTTTCATCCCTAGGGTAGAAGAAATAACCTGGGAGAAGGAATGACCGCCACATTCAGAGACATTAAAGACTACTTAAACAATCACTAAGTAAAGGTTTTCTATGGAAAATGGAAATATAGTCCTTAATGATGGTTTAAGTAATCATTAAAATCTCTGAGTGCGGTAGTATAAATAAAAATACAATACAATACAAAAACTCTTTATTGACACCAAATACAAATAAAACTAAACGCTCAAAAATAAAGGCGCAATGGGCAGTCTTATCGTTTAAGAGCGATCTTTTCCAGACAACCTTTGGATGGAGTAAAAACATAATGTTAAAGTACGAAATACCAACAGTTAACTTCAAAACTTGCGTTTGCCACTGTTTTCAAAACCAAAGCAAGCGAAGGCGAACGATATGTTGTGTCTCGTTTTATTTTATTAAAACAAAACGGGACGTAGCGTATTCTTTGGCATATGTTGGCTTTGTACCCAGCATTACTGAATTGCACTTGTCATCTTTTGCTGTTAAATGTCAAATCCCTAAACTATTTTGACCAAAATGCACCGACTAATGACTTGACTAATTAACCATCTATTTTTGACAGCTTTTCAATAAGTAACATGTCAACAATGGACGATTAAACAATTAATCAGCATGTTAAACTGCATGCATGTCATCTGCGCTACATGACTGGAGCCCGGTGTTTGGCGACAGGCTCGCCCCCTGTCACATTTAGGACTGAATATCGTCCGGCGAAGTGTGGGTGTTATACACCTCTGCCAGCCACCTCGGGGAAAACGTGTGGCTATATGTTTTGTTAAATTTTGATGATCATAGGCCTTAAATGCTGTAAAACAAGCTATTTCCTAAAAATAGTCTAATTCCCTTGAAAACTTTTATAAAAATCCAACCCAAAAACAGAAGCTAGTGTAGCTAGGTAGTTTAGTGTAACGGTATTGTTATTTTACGCAAGTGTTCTAATAAAAATATATTGGATCGCTCAGCTATTTATGACGGGTTAGCTTACCTTATAGCCAAAAAATAATATTACGTAGCCTTAGAACATTATACTCGTCCGATTTTCTCAGTCATCCATCACTCTAGGATTTGTTGAGCCTAGTGTTTAAAATGTATGATATAGTAAGATTGGTATACCTAAATCCAGAAAGGATAAGTGCTTCCTCGTCAGTATAGTCCGTACCATCCACGACTTCATAGAGCTCGTAGAAAAACGCTCGACAAAAAAAAAACAGATGCGGAGTCTTAGTTTACCAAAACGCAGAGTTTAGAAGCTAATACAGAAGCACAACAAACAATCAACAATAGAATTTAGCAACTCTCAAGGACTCTTCTTTTTTCTAGTGAAGGCGCGCTCTACACCTCCCAATCGCTTAGGATCGCTTAAGTTGCGTGTACACTACACTACAGACACCTAACACGGTGTAGTGTTGTAGTGTATTGGAGTCTACTTAAACCGCACATCAAACTGTACAAATGAAATTCAGAATGTGCGCAGCTTGGTTTCTTTTGAAATAAAGCCTCCGACATAAAGGCTGTACAAATAACAAAATATCGCTGGCTGTCGACCACTTTGGTGTGTGCGATAGGAAGAGTGGGGCGCATCTTCGTGGATGGCACGGACTGAATCTGTCTGCGGTTGGGACCAAATACTCTTACGTTCGTTTTCTCTGTGGATGAGGCTCACCTGAATGATATTTCCCATTCGTTGAGTGTTATAGTAAGAAAAAGTAATCATAACATATCTCACACCTTTCCGTCAAAGGGGCTGGCGGAGGTGTAATACAACACCCACACTTCACCGGACGATACTCAGTCCCAAATGTGACAGAGGACGAGCCTGTCGCCATACACTGGCTCCAGTCATGTAGCAGATGACATACAATACACACAGAAATATGTGTACATGATGAACAAATTGGTGCGTGCCGTCATCCCTGGATTAAAAAAAATTAGGTTAGCTCTCTCAGCTAGCCTTTGATACTTACCTTCGCTACTGGGTTGTTTAAGTGTACATGCTTAATTTTACAAATATATTTAATTATTGTGTGTCATCTGCTATATATGAATGGAGCCCGGTGTATGGCGACAGGCTCGCCCCCTGTCACATTTGGGACTGAATATCGTCCGGCAAAGTGTGGGTGTTGTATTACACCTCTGCCAGCCCCCTCAGGGGACAAGGCGTGACGATATGTATGTATGTATGTATGTATTAAATAAAATTTTGTTGGTTATGTGGAAAAAGTTGTTGATAATCATGAAAACTTAAACGAGTTCTCGTTTTGATAAATCCCAAGCGTACAATCCTATATTTACAACATAATACACGTACATAAGTATAACGAAAGTAACTAGGTTTCTGGTAGATACCTACGTAGATTGCCAAAACTGAATAATTTCCGCTCAAATTGAATTCCAAGCCTTTTTCCTCATCTGTTTCCGCCGGAAGTTGTACAAAAAACAAGCTTTCTAAACTAAAACAAAACAAAATCAAGGGGTTAAAATTCTTATAACCATATTAATTGAAAGCTATTTACTTTGAAAGGGTCCACTTAACCCCATCCTGTTTCAGCTACAGTTTCGACCTTTTGGCCTGAAATTACTGGGATCAGTGGACGTAACTAGGAGGAGTACGTAAGGGGCACCTACCCCTTCATTGGAGAACTTTTGGATGGTAGACATACTTAGGGTAATATACAATTTATGTTTGAATGTTGATTCGCTGATGTTTTGGCGCAAATGGATTAAGTGGACCAGGAGAAAGCAGTAAGAATTACGTACCCCTCTATCGAGGAACTATAATATTGTAAACATGGTAAATGAGTAAATATTCTTACTAAGGTTTTTATTTTTGAATGTTGATTCGCTCATATTATATCGCAAATGCATCAGACATGCTCATCATCGTAAACTGATGAATACCGGTAAATGTCAAAGAAGTTGATTAAATCTCATTGTACTCACAGCTCTTATTTTAAAAAAAGAATATTACGTGTGTACGTATGTATAGGTAAAATATTTATTACATTGCTCAGAATATTACTTTCAAATTTCCAAAATCGACCTTTGTTGAGCCTACCATGAATATTATTCTCCTTAATACTCGTATATATAAATTACGTGTCACGTTGTTTGTCCGCTATAGACTCCTAAACTACTTAACCGATTTCAATCAAATTCTAACTTAACAGATAGGATAGCTCACATATACATATATAGATAATAAACGCGAACGAAGTCGCGAGGTGACAGCTAGTTAATCCATAAGTATCGACCTTTGGTGACCGTAACATGAATATGAGTATCTTATTAGTATGTTCTCGTAAGTACACCGTTTCGAAATGTTTTAGCCCCTGCCTAAGCTCCTGACTCCGCTCCCACGATACGAATGGCATTCCAACTGTTATTAACTCCAATTATTTTAATAACAAGAGAATCGATTACAAAAGTAAAGGAATTTAACGACCTTCATTTAGAACCGCAGTAAAGATTTGAATATTTTAATGGCATTGAATTTATCATCCCAGTTTAATTTAAGAGGATTTCGGAGGCTTAGAGCTTACGGTAACATACTAGACTTTACGAACGTTAAGCCGGCAAAATATTGCTTTTTCATAAGTTTGGGGTTAGCGTACGCAGAATTCTGTCCACAACTTTGGTGTGGTAGTTTTCTTATGTAGATCCTAAAATGTATACATAGTTTTGATTTAAGACTGAAAAAGAATCGATATTTTTTCTGTGAAGAAATTTGTTCAATATTTTTCAGGATATATTCCTAAGCTCTATACCAAATTTCATCTATATTTGGCAGTTTCAGCGTGAAGATCTGTAACAAACGTACACACACATAAACACACACATTACCCTCTGCCTAGTGTAGTGGTTGATAATAGGTGTGATCTAAGTGTGATTCAGGATTTAACTGTATTTTTATTTTTTCCAAATGTTATGTATAATTTGATCAGCAAGTAGTAATAACAGGCAAGAACTTCCGGGATGAAAAATATGACTTGATGTATGTTTTTTTTTTGTAGTAATTAAGGTAGTGCCTTAAATTGTTAATTACATTACTAATAGCTCAGAATAAAAAAGATCAGTAAAATAGAGTTAGAATAACAGAAATTAATGAAGTTATGAAATAATACAGATTTATATTTATTTATTTATTAGGGTACCAACATGTTATACATTAACACATTCTCATAAAATACATAGACAACAAAATCAAAAACTAAATGCTAACACAATTATAGGCACCGACTACATGGAAACTTATGTCACAGAGCAAAACAAAATTAAATTAAAATTAAAAATTAAAGATTAAAAAAAAAAATTAAAATTAATCATACAGTCATTTTCTAGGCATTGCAATAACAATTATAAAGAGGAAAAATTACGAGGGATGTCAATAAAATGTAAATAAAATGTCAAAAATTTAGATTTAAGGAATAATATGAATACTTAATTAATAATAATGTAAATTTAAATGTTATAATTAATTTGAAAAATCAATATTATAAATGTCATGCTTAAGCCTACCGACACTACCAGTAAATAAGTCCAATGAGTGATTATTATACAAACTATTGATTTCAATGATTAATCTGTTAAGAGGAGCGTTTTTGCCAAGATTGGAATAATGTTTACAAATTTTTAGTACATTAGGTCTCCTCGTGATCGTTCTCGGTGCGTTAAAGTTAATAAGCGATAGTAGTTCTGGGACATCTAATAACCCGTGGACCAACTTATATAGAAAAGTGACATCAAGCAGGCGTCTTCGATCTGACAGGGAGCTCATGTGGAAGTATTTTAGCCTCGCTTGATAACTACCAATAGTCTTAGCTATGTTGCAGGAAAAAGCAAGATGCCACATGAAACGCTTCTGTCTGTATATTTCATCCACAGACCTAAAATGTTATTGAGGTTTTATCACGCAGGGAAGAAATTAGCCGATATTAATTATTGCCAATATTGATATTAAAAAACGTAGACGTAAATGAAGATTATTGAATTTTTTAAGTTTAATAATATATCTTAAAAACATTTTTACATGCATAAACTTTTAACTAAATTCTAATCTAACAGCCCGTTGGCAGAGGGAAAGGCGCCCAGAATGCTAGCAGCATTGCCACGCTGGTTGGCAATGCTCAATTTCTAGCCGAAATAAATGCCAGCGTTCTGAACATCTGACGCCTCCACCCAGGTCCCTGTAGAGAGATAGGGCCGCTGGGCTCCACGGACCTAAAGTTAGTAAATGTAGTAGATTCAGATTTCCATATCTTTAGTGTTGTTTGTTTAGTAAACGTAAACAAAAGCATAACATAATTATAACACGATAAAAACTCACGATTAAACCGAAAAAAATCACAGGTCGTAACATCACATAAATTTACCCTAAAATCGGCCCAAACACATGTCAAAAGGGAAATCTATTCGTTTTTCCAATAAGAAAATTCGTATTCCCCCTGCGTGCCACAAAAAATCTATGGAACTACCCCATGACCCATAGTCGTCCTCCATAATTTTACTGAGGGAAAAATAAGGTCCACGTACATTTCAGCAGTTTGATTCCGGTTCATTTTTATAAATTTGTTGTTTTATGGAAATGAGAGAACAAATAAAAAATTATGTCGGAACTAGCTTGAGATCTTAAGATAATGAATTAAGTTTAAATCTTTGTCACAATGATTTGGCTCATCTGTCGATCATCTGCCTGACATTTTGCTCGTAGCCCAAGCGGTAAGCTTTTTAATTAGTGATAGAATTTCTGAAATAACTCCAATGATGACTTGACCATTAGTTTCCGAGATGATCCTTTAGTTACATACAAACTTCTTCTCTTCTCTTCTACTTAGGATAAAACAAAGTCGTTTTCCGCATTTGTCCCTGTTTCTGTCGGTATATCCGTTACCGGACATCCGATAAAAACCGTATCAACATTGATACGGTTTTTAGCTCCTTATACGGTTTTTACTCCTTATCCTGATACGGTTTTTAGCTTAGTCCAGCTAGATAATATTTCACGGAAAGTATATAGGTATCGTGCGAAGCCGGGGCGGGTTGCCATAGTTTATTTTAGTATTCTTATTTGATTATTATGTTAAAAAGCGATGATAGTCTAGTTGGAGAAGGCCCGCCTCTCAAGCCAGAGGGAGCGGGTTCAAACCCAGCTGACGGCACGCACCAATTTGTTCATTGTGTGAACATAATTATGTGCGTATTGTATGTCATCTGCTACATGACTGGAGCCCGGTGTATGACGACAGGCTTGCCTCCTGTCACATTTGGGATTGAATATCGGCCGGCGAAGTGTGGGTGTGGTATTACACCTCTGTCAGCCCCCTCGGGGGAAAGGCGTGACGATATGATTATTATGTTTCGAAGATTTTTATTTTTAAATGTGACTGCTAAATGGAGCCTACAAGACAATAAGCAAAACGCAATAAAGACGAATAAAACAACATATCTTACATCAGAATGGGTTCAGCCTTACTGAACTAATTTACTTCTATACCTACTGCTTAATTTTACTTGGCTACTAAAGTAGTTTAATTAAAATTTTCAATTTCTAAAGATCTTTATTAGCTTAAAATAATAAAATTAGTACAAATGCCAGTGTTTAAACAATCCTTAGCAGTACAATAAAGGATTAATATTATACTTACATTTACTGGTCTAAAACATTTTTAGTAAAGTTCACAATTATAACAATAAACATAAGCTATACTTTTTGATAATACGATTATTCAATCGGAAAACCTAACATTGTAATCTATACTTTATGTGACCGTTGATAAGGTTAGCATTACATTTACTAAAGTGATCTCATCACACTAAAGTAGATGCGAAGGAACACTGAGACAGACTACACACATACATACACACACACACACACGCACGCACAAACAGTCAAACACATAACCCTCCTTAGCTTCGCCGCAGTCGGCTAAAAAAACACCATCATCAAAGGAAGGTCAACCAGAAAAAACGACAAGTCTTACGCAATATCTACACAAAACTTGATTGACCAAAGCGTATATCTTTCAATATCACCCACAATATCTTTTCAGTCTCCATGCCAACAAAGTTCTAAATGCCTCGAACGACAAAAGTCGAACTAATACGATTCACCTTTAGAGGTTCAGCGAGCTCGAGCTAAATACTGAGGCCAAACAGAATGTCGCGCACTTTTACTAAGTTTTCCGTTTGTGTCCAATAATATTGCTAGTTTTATTTCAGAAAAAAGGAAGTTTCATTTAGTTTTGTCCACCTGCCTCTGATGGAAGGTAAAGTCTTGGATGGGAAGATTTTAGTGGTAGCATAAGTTTTAACAGCAGTCTTGGAGAGCAGATTGTTTTTTAAACGACGGGGTGTTATAAGTTTGACGTCTCCCTCTCTCCCTCTCTCTCTCTCTCCATCTCTCTCCCTCTCGCTGCCTCTCTCTCCCTCTCTCTCTCTCCCTCTCTCTCTCTGCCCCCCCTCTCTCTCTGTAGCATGGTGACTTAGAAGGTACTTATTCACTCTAGCCTTGAAGATACCCAGGTTGTAGTTAGTCGGGAATACAGTTAGTCCATTCCCCAGCGAGCGGTTCGTATCAGAAAGGTGGAGGCAAACCGTTTAGTACGAGTTGGTGGAATGTCGACTAAGTAGGGATGGTACGTATGCGTATGTATTTAATGTTTTACAATTGTTTGTTAATAAATCTATTCTAGCACGATTGTTAATAAATCTATTCTATACGATTTTAATATGAAAAAAAACATCAATTTAATTTATATTCACATTAGACTTCAGGTATATTATTTAGAGGTAAATTCAAAACTAACAACACGAGTCACCGACCAACAGATTCAAGACGACTCACAATTCGTGTAAGCAATACAACCCGCTCAAGTACAAGTACCCACTACTTCAGTGCATCAGACAAGTCTCTTACAAAGGTCCTTTAAGACCGTTACGTCAGTTTGCTGAATAGACTGTTCTAACAATATTGTTGCAGAAAATATACTCGTAGAAGACGCTGGAGTCGTATTAGGATTTAGGTTTTATGCTCTACGTCATTTTTATTGGGGGATTTTACATTGAAAACCTTATAGATATGATCGAAGTTGAAAACGCATATTTTTGTATGTGAAATCTTTTTGTCCCAAAAATCAATAAAAAAATCAAATCTAGTTTTTTTTACATGATTGCTCGAAATGAGTACCTACCTGCCTATATACCTATAAAGATTTACGAGCGTAAAAAAAAACAATTTGTTAATTGCGTGAACATAATGTGCGTATTTTATGTCATCTGCTACATAGATGGAGCCCGGTGTATGGCGACAGGCAGACCCGGGCCAAATTTGGGACTGAATATCGTCTGAAGTGTGGGGTGTTGTATTACAGCTCTGCCAGCATATAATTATATGGTTTTCGGGCGTATGTTTGTCTGTGTACCTACATATAAGTGAAAACAATGGCTTGCCCGATTACGGATTGCAAGTTCTCGTTAGATCGAGCTTTATTTGCGCGCGCTCACGTAGATTCGTTTATGATTTTGAGCAAACCAGTTATTATTTTTCTCTCATCAAGCTCCACATACAAATTTATTACTTCTTCTTCGAAACTCAGCCAAACTTCGCTCTAAAACCATTTCCAATGCAAAATTTCAAACATCAAGCATTACCTTTCAGTTGAAAATCAACACTTATAGCACGTAGTACTTGAAAACTTCGGAATGAAGCGGTACGTATATAGAAGAAACTTCTCGAACAAACATAACTTTCTCGCCCCAGGTAGAATTAATATTTCGCAGTGAGCCGTGTTCAAAATGAGGCACTACAAAATATGTAACAGATTCTATCTGTGCAAATGTATGCAGCAGCTGGCTTTATGAATTGATATGAAATGTAATTGAATATGAATAACTGAAAATAAAAATGTGACTGAATATCAATAGATTTTTTTGTGAAATTGATTTGATTAGGTAACGGAATATGAGCCAACACATTAATGTGATAGCGTTGTGTTTGCTATTTTGAGTTTAGGCTATTGATTTTGTTGGATATTACTGTAGCAGGGGGATGTACAAAACAATGAAGTTTTACTTAACAATTTTAACTGACAAAAATGTTACTGCATGTGTTACAGCAAAAGTTAAAGCTTGCTGTTAAAATTTTGATGCACTTATTGGCATCGTCTCAGCCGAAGACGTCCACTGCTGGAGACAAATAGCATGATTAAAAGAAAAACAAGAAACGCGACCGCAAAATGTTGTAATCTATGTCGCTTCCACTATCAAGACGATTCAAATGACACCTAACATGCAGAAATCCATCAAGCTGTTTAGGCTGTAGGACGTGCCAAATAAACCTCATATACAGATACTTATACACTCGAAAAACATAACTCTCCTTCTTGTGTAGTCGAGTAATAAGATACCTCAATGGTTTGACCACCAGTGATGATGACCAGTCTTGCGCTAACCTCATCCTTAATTTTCCAGCGAGCCTCATCAGATCGTCTGTCCAGTGGTCTGAGCAGTAGCGCACTTGTAGCGCCTCATTCAACTGCCGTCTTTGTACTTCTTCACTCTACAAAACTTCAAGGCTAGAGTGAATAAGTACCTTATAGGTCGTTGTGCTCCATCTTAGACCACACCGTCGCTTAACATCAGGTGAGTTGGTGGTCAAACGCTGACCTATTCTACATAAAAAAAAACTTGGACTTCCCACGCTGCGTCTTCCGGCTTGTGGATCCCACTTAAGAACCTAATATAATATTAAAACGTAAAAAAAGTCATTTTTGCTATTTTGCTAAATTTTACGTCATTTATTTGTGCTGTTTCTTGCTGTAAGTAAAAAATGTCAATTACCATGTCTGATTGACCGAGCGAGCGTTAGCGAGCGAAGCGTCTCTGCTTCAGCTTCGACAAAAATACTTTCGTATGTCCGAATTCTGTCCGGATATCTGTCTTCCTCTACAGGTCAAATTCCTTACCGATTCTCTTTGAAAGTACGAGTAGGTTTAATAGTTTTATAGATTTTTTGTAGTCAGTTTTTGGATCTTTGTTTTTCTAATGGTGGAGACTTGAAGATATGAGATATGAAAAAGCCATTTCTCCACAATCCTAACTAATATTATAAATGCGAGAGTAAGTTTGTTCGTTTGTTTGTAACGCTTTCACGTCTCAACTATTCCTCCGATCATCTTGGAATTTTGCATACACGTTGTCAGGGGTACGGAAAAGGACATAGGGTACTATATCCCGAAAACAATAACGGGTCCTACGGGACCGCGGGTTAATCCGCGGGAAGCAGCTAGTTTATAAATAAAAGTATCCAGCTCACACAACCACGAGTAATAATTATGCAATGACCTTCATTCTCGCTGATCTGTGTCCCAATCTGGACGCGGAGTAAAGTTTCCTTTCTTGATATACGTCGAAATGCGCGTCTGTATTTATTCGGGCTCGTTTGTTAGCTCGAGACACTGACTTTACAGAATAAATAAAATAAAATGTTCGTCCTTTCCAGACACTTATCAGCCCAAGGCACTTGTTTACTTTATTCTGAGGGTCTGCGAAGGTGTATTTGTCAGAATTTGAATGATGCTTTATGACTTTTGGGTTTCACCTTTACTTTTGAGCCGAGTCCTTTGACTTGGTATTTTTTGGTAAATATTGATTTTGTTTAGCTATAGGTTTGTTGTATTAAATTTAATTTAGCACGTTGTCGTCTTGTGACTAAGTCGTATAAAAAATACTAGAGCAGAAACTTTAATTTCCTATACAGCATATTACAAAAGCCTGTTGTATTATTGAAAGTCATACACACATATTTATGTGCAAAAATGCACGTCAAAAATAGCAAGGATTATGACCGGTTTAAGAACGCAAGGAAAAAGGGATATTTAACAAAAATGTTAAATAATCTGTAGCATATATTTGTGGCTTTTATTCTAAGAAAGTAGCGGCACGACGCGAATAGTTGACAAATAAAACCGACGCGATTAGTAGCTGCGTTCGCGCTTTTAGGAGGGCGGAGCGCGATGTGTGTGCAATTTTTATAGTCAATGTTTAATTTAAACTAGCACACAATTGCATTCTCCAGTCGATGTGCGCACCTCGCGGATATAACAGTTTTGTAACACCCTGTATAGGGCGGCCAGGAATGTTACTCTTAAAAACAAATTTTAAAAAAAATGAAATACTTTTAAATATGATGATTAAAAAAATTTTAATAACTTTTTTAGACAGTTCAATTATAGAGAAAAGCGATTATATAATTCTGTATCGCCCAGATAACAGTTGTAAAGAAACGATTAGCTTATCAAAAATAGAATTATCTTCAACGATAATTATGTGATATTTTATTATTTTACTTCCATTTTGTATACTGCAGTCGATACATAATTATCTGATTTTCAATTTTATTTACCTACTTCAATTTTGTATACAGCAGCACGCTAGGTGAGCTAGCGTGCTAAATTTGGATAGTATAATGGCTGTTAGACAGCTACCAATAATTTTTTTTATATTGCACGAGCTCAACCACGCTAAGTTAGCATACTTACTGCAAATTGGATAGTATATAATGGCCGCTTTACATCAATTGGTCTTGAGACCGAGACACGAATGTGTTAAAGTTGATTTTGAAGCCAATCTGTCACACCGCAATAAGGTTCAATATTGGCCATTTCAAATTGAAGCTAAACTTACACCCAATGTTAAATAAATACGTAGCATACTAAGAAAACATATTTACTTACGCAAAATCATACCGACATTTATATTTAGTTAATTAATTAACCAATACTTCTATTTTAACCCCACGGCTCCAATTTCCACGATATTTCCCCTAACCGTATTTAGCTATCAAAACTATCGAATATCCAGAAAAGGCCGGGCTAATTAATCCGCAGTTTACTCGAGTTAACCGGTTTTTATCCGCCTCGATCCGGTCTTAACAGGTTTCGGCCGGTGTTTACGTACCCAGTAATTACGGTTCAGCTTACGTTTGGAAAAGATTTTTGGATTTGCTGCGGATAATGAAATGGTCGGAAGTTTAATTATTTGACATAGTCCTAACTTCAACTTATATATTATAGATGTAAAAAAGTGAGTTTGTTTGATTGTTACACTTTCACGCTCTAAGGGTTCCGCAACGCTCTGAATTTGACAAACGCGCTTGTCAAATTTCTTGGAAAACATTTATTGTGATGAAATTTGGCATGTGCAATTAATTGAACTAAATCTTTGCCCCTATGTTCTTGGGTTTTCTTTTTTTGTTGAAAAAACTAGAGAAAGAGATTAGAGAAGTGCAAAAGTCAATTATTGTTTTTGTTCGGCCTTATTTATGGACTGATTGAATATTGATAACACATATCGTCACGCCTTTCCCCCAAAGGGGCTGGCAGAGGCGTATAACACCCACACTTCGTCGAACGATATTAAATCCCAAAAATGAAAAGGTGAATCCGCGAACCCGCTCCCTCTGGCTTGAGAGGCGAGCCTTCTTCGACTAGGCTATCATCGCTTGTTATTCTTATGAATATTTACGGCGATGAAATGCGACTTTTAGCAGCAAAGTCAAAGCCAAAAGTTAAAATATTTTTATTCAATTTGGCTAACAGAGATGAACACTCATGAACGTCAAAGTTTTTTTAAAATAGACTCGACCGCCTTGTCCGGATAAAGAGCCTCTACTCAGAAGAACAGGCAAGAAACTGAGGGGCATTATTTTTTCAAAGAATAAATAAATTATTGTCTTACAAACTAGGTAATATCTAAACATACTAGTGGCTACTTGTAAACAAACTAAACCTACATTTTTGCAGCATTTTGAAAAGTAAAATGGATTTTTGCACAAAAATCGGCATCGAAAAATAAACTTAGAAAAAAACAGATTAAAAAAAAACAAACCGACAGAACTCAGAAGTGACGAGCCGCAGCGTACAGTCGAGCACGAAATCGCTTTACTCCGGCACCCGTAAACATGCCTTTGACGTATTGGACTATTGACGATACGTCGCTCGATAGGTTTTCGGGCGGTACAGTTGGTTGATAAAGTGCTGGAAAGTGGAAAGTGAATGTGTTAATTGTTGGTTTTGTTGACTGTTAGCGTATAGGCGGTTTCTTTACTGTATTAGTAATGAGACTAATAGAAACAGACTCATACATTTGTTAATGATAAAGCACTTACAAAAAAAAAAAATTAACATCAAGAAACATTATTAAACTTATGTACATATTTATGTACTTATAATTATTTTAAAAATATATTTATGTGTATCAGTCTGTGATAGGCATAGTTTAAGCTTTGCTTAGTTTGGGGTCAGATGGCCATGTGAGCAAAAATGTTCCGAATAGTTTATTTAAGCATAATGTATCTTTATTTTGCAAATTTATTGAAGTGTACTTCAAAAATTTGCAAAAAATAAAATAAAATAAAATATTCGACGCAAAAACGGCGGGGTATTATATGTTTGACGTGTCTGTGTGGGTGTGTGTGTGAGTATTTGTCTGTCAAACATCTAGGCTAGGATTTTGACATATTTTTTTTGGTTTGAAAGGTGAATTAGTCGGAAGTGTTTATGGCTACATATGTTTGACGAAAATTGATGTTAATAAAATCAGTTTCGGGGTTATTTAAATTTATACATGCCTTTTGTTTTTTTCAAAAATGTGATAGTTCAGACTTGCCTCTAACCTATCGCAGGGTGCGTCACATGTTTTAGTTCGATTCATTCATCACAAAAAACTCTCGGTCGGTTATATACGAGGTTATTGATGGTAACTCTTGTTTACTTCGCGAAGACGTATGCGTTGCATTAGACTTGATATAACTGCGTTAGATACAGGATGTTGGGACACAGTGATTAGAAAGAGATCACGGTGTAAGTTTAAATTAATCATAATCATGTCAGTCCGTAAGACGTCCACTGCCTCCCCCAACGATCTCCACAACGACCGGTCCTGCGCTGCCCGCATCCAGCGGCTTCCCTTGACCCTCACTAGATCGTAGGTCCACTTTGTGGGAGGCCTTCCCACGCTGCGTCTTCCGATTTGTTTTCGCCACTCGAGAATCTTTCTGCTCCATCGGCGGTCGGTTCTACGAGCGATGAGCCCTGCCCACTGCCACTTCAGATAAAAAAAAACGTTTTTAACAGCATTTAACAGCAAAAAAGGAAGACAAATAAAACACTGTGAAGACGACATGAAAAAAATTGCTGGTTCAGAATGGGCACGCACTGCGAAGGACAGCACAAAATGGAAAGTCTTAGAGGCCTTAGAGGAAGCCTTTGTCGAAGGACAAGCTGCAAAAGAAAAACCGGCTGCCGCTGGAACTAGCTAGAAGTTTAATGGTTAAATATAGTTGTGTAAACAATTTATATTCGGATGTTGTCATACTCATAGACATAGTTGTTACAGCAATAAAGGCTTATTTTATTTTTACCAAATAAAACCTGTTTTGTTTTATTTTTTATGTTTCTTGTTTTAGACCCAAAGAAGAATAAAAAAACGAGCGCCCAAAATTACAGTTGATTCGTCGTTAATTTCACAAAACATTTATTCGTAGGAACGTTGTCAAACTCTGTAGAACGAACTAATTGACATAAAAGACCGGCAAAAGAAGACAGAAAATCATTCTTAAACCATACAAATGATATGCAGCCAGCAGTTTAGAAGACAACAAATTGGATTGTCATAATTGTCATACCTAACATACAAAAGAATGACTGAAGAATGAAAAATAATTTACTGACAGGTCTGATTTTCAAAAATACCTACAAAGAAAATAACAAAAGATAAATAAAAATGTCAAGCCACAAAAAGATTCAATTATGAAAAAAACCCACTTAAACCATTGTCACCACCAACCTCCAACAATCTCAAGCCACTGAGCTCTCCCATCAATCATGTGCTGAATATTTTCATAATTTTTTTATTCATTCTCTTTAAGAACACCCTGTAAGGTGGAATTATAATAAATGGGCTATCGCTAGTGATGTATGCGTGGATTATGTGGCATCAATCAAACGATCCCTATCGGAACTAGGCTGTCGGTAGATTAGAAATTGGTGTTCAAATCAATCAAACACTAGAAATATTATATCCACAAACTTATATCCTCTTTTGCCAATCTCTCACTTCAATTTCTCCCACTTCTATTACTACGAGCACTATGGTCCACCCGTTAAGTTGTAAGTGACAATGATCTCCATAGAACAGGGTATCCTAGTATGGAGATCATAGCGCACCCTACATACATTTTAATGTGTAATGTGTACTAGCTGTAAACTTAGAAAATAATAATAATGTATTGTAAATTTAATTACTTTTTTGGGAAAAAAAGTATTATTTTTATTTTTCCAAGATATTTATTTCTCTTCTTAATTTAAAAGTTTTTATTATTATTATTATTATTCAGTAAATTTAGTCTCCATAGCTTCTTGTCTGTTGTTCTAGGTTAGCTCTTTTTCCGAACAAGGCGGTCGAGTCATTTTTATAACTTTGACGTTTATTTATAAGTATCTGTATATCGGGGAAAGAGAGCGGTGGTCCTCGTCATCATCTTCAGCACTCATCTTGTTAACTGTGGGCATTAGTCTTATCCCACTTCTGATGTCGGGGAAACATAGGATAGGCCGCCGCGCTGTAACCTTCCACTTTTGGTGACGGAGAAAATCTAGTAGGCCGAGGTGTTGTGTCTGATTTCTCATCCGTGAACTCGCTATCATTTATGGTCGGCGTCAAACTTCAGGAACGTTGAAATAAGGGGACAGCATTGAAGGCTTTTCACTATTTTAATTATACAGTCACTTAGACTACTTATTTAGTGAATGATCACAAAGATAGTTGGCGATTTAGAGTAATGGGTTTACGAATGACCATTGCGTGCGACCGCTTTCAGCCCAGTCCTGTCAACCACTGACTGACAGACATGACGTTCGCCCGAAATCCCAAACGCAACTCCATTCGGTGTTAACCGCTCTAAATTACCATAAACAAATCGATTAATCGTCATAAACCACAGATTAAAACTATCGATTAACAACTCTCAAACTGATTTTCTTTATCCAATGATATCTCGCGCCGTCACGGCCATCCTGCATTTTCACACGTCCTCGGGTGAATAGTTCATCTCGTCATCTGTGGACAATCATAAAAGTGCTCAAGTAACCACTTAACGCTCGGTCATTCTGACCGTCTCAAATCTAACTCCAAAATTTCACAGAAAGCGAACACCGTTATGGGATAACACAAAACACAGTTAAACCCAATTCTACCAACCATATACATCGTACCAGAGTATAATCGACTCTTCCAACAGTAACTTCATATTCGTTACATATCCCCATAAATTGTCATGATAATTAAAATAAGCAACTTGACGTTTAGTAAAATAAATTGTATTGGGACCAATCGAATAATCGAGGCTAAATTTAACTTATTAATCATACATCCAATGTTCCAAGAATTTAATCAAGCCAAATTGAAAATCCAATGATGGTACACATACGCGGTTTGGACTTATGAAAACTGCTGTGTCCAATTTCAAACGAATAACATGCCATTAAAGTTGTCACTTAGACTTGCCACACAGGCTAGGTCCCTCAGGGTGACAACGACAACTTCCCAGGGTGAAACTTCCCAGATTGACAACTTCCGAAAACGACGACTTTCGAAAGTGACAACATCCTAAATCGTCATCTACCTAAATTGACAACCGCCAAAATTGAGATCTTCCTGAAACGACAACGCGTATTCTCGACCCTTTTTTAAATAACTGCTGCAGACTGTACTTTCATTCGTTTATGTCCTTTGTACCACTTCATTAGTGTGTAGTATATCAACAAATTAACAAACAATTCATATCACATCACACATGTAGTGCACTTTACTTTTCTCGAATGCTACTTTCTCAATTGCCTCATTGAAACTCTATGATAAAGGTGCTATTGCGTTCTTAAACTCCTTAGTCTTACTGGCATATTTAAAGTATGTCAGCTTGACAATCCTAAAATGCAAATAGTGTTGATTTCTTTCATTAAATAATAATGAATTTCATAAAATCACAAAAAGGAAAAGACTGTTTGTTATGTAATGAGTACAAATACAATTTCATGAAATTTAACAATAACAACACAACTATAGGGAGATGTGCTAATAGGGATTTGTGTAGTGCAACTATAACTTTAAATAGTACGAAAGTCAACATTTTACGAGTTTTTTTTTTTAAATTTTACTCGTACTTTAATGTTACACCGGGCGGAGTTTACTACATAGGCTTACCACACAGGCTAGGTATCGTCACTCAGACTATAATGCAACAAAAGTAAGGTTATCAAAGACTTGCCACACAGACTTGCCACACAGGCTTGCCACACAGGCTTGCCACACAAGCTTGCCACACAGGCTGGAGCCACATAAGACAGTACCATGTAGATTAGTGCCACACAGGCTATTGCCACACAGGCGAGTGCCACACAGGCTATTGCCACACAGGCTATTGCCACACAGGCTGTTGCCACACAGGCGAGTGCCACACAGGCTATTGCCACACAGGCTATTGCCACACAGGCTATTGCCACACAGGCTATTATTACACAGGCTACTGTCCTACCGGCTACTGCCCCTCAGGCTTAGTTTTATCAAAAGCATTGACACTAAATAAGTTATCTATTGACTGCATGACTCGTCTGTGTGTGCCGTAATCGGCACATTCTGACCAAACTGTTTGTGGGTATTTTCAAACTTTAAACAACTCCAATAGAAAATAACACTCTGACATACATCGTTTACGAATATCAAATAAAATGAAAACTTCTCACCGGATTCAATTGCTACTCGTAGGTGATCAATGGCTGCTTCATAGTGCAGGGGCCCAATTCGGAGATAGGAGATTTTCATCTCATCTCGATCTCGATTCACTACTACCCTATTCGGAGATTTGAGATTCTCATCTCACTTTTTTTCGTCCTTGTTGCTCTCGTTTGAAACGTCATAGGTGCGAGAGTGACCAAGATAAAATCTCATCTCATCTCACGCGCAGGAATAGCCCCCCTGGAAGTCTCCACTGCCTCCGACTACTCGAGACATCTCGCGCCCCAGCCATCGAGATTATCTCGATCTCGAGCGTATAGAATAAGGCATCTCGAATTCATCCATTTTTTTTCGAGGTATGATGGAATCTCGAGTTGTAAGAATAGCCCTCCAGGCATTGACCGGATCTCGCACGTTGCTGCTGCTAATTTTGGTGCCCTTTTTCGATCAACGAGTGGCGATGTAACCTCGTTGCAGTAGTAACACGTAGGCGTCGACGTTTTGTTCGGTACACTGCTATCTTTCGTCTCTCGTAGTTTGTTAGTTGCGTCACATAGCATAGACTAGGTGTAATCAAACGCCGTCGAGATAATGCAGACGTCTACTCGATGCTCACTCTCTCATTGCCGCTCTGCTGCACTTTATGCACCACGAAGAAACAGTCCGCACACTCCACAATAATAGCACGTACACAGTTTTCTCAGTGTAGGGGCGACCCTATCAGCCATCTGTTGCTATGCCACTTCGCTTCCAGATCATTGTAGAATTGTAGCCAAAGACGGAGCCATATCTTGTTGCTGTGGACGTTGTTCTTATCCCAATTCTGATATCGGGGAAAGAGAGCGGTGGTCCTCGTCATCATCTTCAGCACTCATCTTGTTAACTGTGGGCATTAGTCTTATCCCACTTCTGATGTCGGGGAAACATAGGATAGGCCGCCGCGCTGTAACCTTCCACTTTTGGTGACGGAGAAAATCTAGTAGGCCGAGGTGTTGTGTCTGATTTCTCATCCGTGAACTCGCTATCATTTATGGTCGGCGTCAAACTTCAGGAACGTTGAAATAAGGGGACAGCATTGAAGGCTTTTCACTATTTTAATTATACAGTCACTTAGACTACTTATTTAGTGAATGATCACAAAGATAGTTGGCGATTTAGAGTAATGGGTTTACGAATGACCATTGCGTGCGACCGCTTTCAGCCCAGTCCTGTCAACCACTGACTGACAGACATGACGTTCGCCCGAAATCCCAAACGCAACTCCATTCGGTGTTAACCGCTCTAAATTACCATAAACAAATCGATTAATCGTCATAAACCACAGATTAAAACTATCGATTAACAACTCTCAAACTGATTTTCTTTATCCAATGATATCTCGCGCCGTCATGTATATATCAGCGATCTTTTCGTACAAAATTGAATTGAAATTTGATTTGATTTGAATCCATTCGAATTACACTTCGTAATAATATGTCGCACTAGCAATGTGTGTTTGTGAGACTATTTGTATGTTTGTCTAGTATGTTGAATGTTTCACGCTATGCGCTACAACCAGACTTTTTATTATGGAAACTGACGTGGTTTTCACACATTATGATTTATAACACGGGAATTACTCACGTACGATTCAGTCGATTATTCCGACTATAGTTTCAACCGCATTCGGCGGTCTATCTGTGGCATCGTAGCTCCCGAACGGATAGATCGATTTTGATTTAGTTTTTTTTGTTTAAAAGGTCAATCAGTAGGGAGTGTTCTTAGCTATGTTTGATGAAAATCGGTGTCGGTTTTTTTTAATGTTTAACTTAAACTTATATTATAAATAAATTAATTAGGGACACTTCCACACACGGTCGCCTGACCCCAAACTATGGCTGTCAGAGACTGATACACATACTTAGATATTTTTAAATACATACCTAAATAGATATTAACACCCAGACATAGGACATATTGTACCTATTTTACAGGCACCGTAGTTTATAAATGAGTGCACAAAGTTTAAATTTCCGCGTACACGTTGTGAGCGAAATTGAATTCCGCGGCTCAACTTTAGCAGTTTACAAGACGATCAGGCGAGATTAGGGACATATTGCTCTACGCGATGTTGAATTTAATTCCTTATTGACAGTAGGAAATTAGTTGGAGCAGGAAATTAGTTATTGAGGGTTGTTTGTACTACAGTCTTCTGAATATCATCGTTTGCCAACCGTTCATGTTCAAACATGTTTTTTTTTCAATTTCTCTTTCAAATTTTTTTTTGTACTCAGAGGCAAAAGTCTTTGTGACCTAAATTAGCTATGAAGACTTCATCATCTGAACAAGCCTACATTTTTGTTTTTAACCGACTTCCAAAAAGGAGGAGGTTTTCAATTCGACTGTTTGTCTTTTCTTATATGAATGTTACGCGACTACTCCGTTGTTTGGTAGATCATACTTGAGAGGTGATACCTTAAAAAAAATTATCGGAATCGGTCAAGCAGTTTTTAAAATATCAAGAAAAGACTAAAATTTGTTTACATAGATGATGGGAAGTCGGTTTTTATGCTTTGCTTTTTATATTATTTTACTGAAATTGAAATGTAATTATGTAGGTAGTACTTGTCTTCAAAACTCTATGAAGATGAGATCAACGGTACCTCCTCAAGTAATAATCGGGTAAATGATATAAGCTTTCATATGCTGAGTAGTTCCAGTAGAGTCCGAGATCTTCAATTTGATCGGTCAGTAAGATCTTCAAGTACCTACTCAATAATGAGTACGAGTAGCAACACAAAAACACACAATAATACACACACAATGAGTATACACCCTGTATAGCTATACGAGATGCTGGTTTTAGATGTAGTAATACTTAAAGGCCTTTGTTTCAACTCGTCAAAGTAAACGACTTTTAGAACATAAGTTTGCAAAGTTCTCCATACAAAATGGCTAGTCACGTGATCAATTTTGTATGAAGACTTAATTTTTTTTCTCGATATCTATAAAGTTGAGCTCTAGAAGTTGTTCACTTTGACGGGTAGAGCAACACTCTTAAGTTTTATTACACCCAAAACATCCACCTTGTATAGCTAGGTAGGTATAGTGATGTGATATCATTTAAAACATGCATAAGCGCTGTAAATAAATCCACAAATCGAACCTTTCTGCATTAATAAAATAAAATAATTAAATGCGGTTACAGCAATAAAGGCTTATTTTATTTTATTATTATTAGTTATCTTTTACTATGTCTATGAGTCACACAGGTCATCGAGGCCGACATTCCATCAATATTATGTCGTCAGCTTTAAAGCCCGCACGAAGCGCTTTCAAAACTCCTTCCTAATCAGAACTGCCAAGGAGTGGAACGCACTTCCTCCCTCGGTGTTCCCCAACAATAGATACAACCTGGGTCTCTACAAGACAAGAGTGAGACGGCACCTCATGGGCAAGCGTGCTCCATCTTAGACCGCATCGTCACTTTCCATCAGGTGTGTTGTGGTCAAACGTGGGCCCATTCAATCATAAAAAAGAGTATGTCAACATCCGAGTATAAATTGTTTACATAATTATGTAAATTTAACCATTTAACTTCTAGCTAGCTACTTCGGCAGCCGGTTTTTCTTTGCAGCTTGTCCTTCGACAAAGGCCTCCTCTAAGGCTTTTCATTTTGTTATGTCCTTCGCAGTGCGTGTCCATTCTGGACCAGCTAACTTTTTCATGTCGTCACCCCAACGTTTGATTTGTCTTCCTTTTTTCTTTTACTATCACTTTTCTGCCAATTCAACATTAAATAAGTATTTGTCATAAGTCATAACCGAGCTCCGCACCACATTCGTCTTGCGGAGGAAGCGTCCGACGTTCCGTTAGTGTATCCATAATGTATGCCCTACATGGGAATTACAAGAATTTGTGCCGTTTTGTCCCACTTTTATGGTTGATGAATGTGTTAAAGCTAATTTGGTTCTACTCGCATACTTTTGTGGTTTATTTTAAGTGTGTTGGCTACAATAGTTTCGCGTGGCACTTTGCAGAATTGCTTTAGGTGTAAAGTGTGTGTTTGTATGCTACGGCAGCAGGCAGGGTCCTAATTTAACTTCGTGTAAATGTATTGATACAAATAAATATTTTGTATGTTTGTAAGAATGCAGAGAATCTATTCTATAATATCACATATATAAAATCAGACCAGTCGTTTTCGACTGGTCTGATTTTGATAATTATTTTACTAATAGAAAGATTTTCAAACACTGAGTGCCACTGCCATGCGATATAAAACATAACATAACAATCGTCAAGCCTTTCCCCGAGGGGGCTGGCAGAGGTGTAATACGACACCCACACTTCGCTGGACGATATTCAGTCCCAAATGTGACAGGGGGTGAGCCTGTCACCATACACCGGGCTCCAGTCATGTAGCAGATGATTTTAATTGTGTGAAAATATGTGCAATACGCACATATGTTCACACAATGAACAAATTGGTGCGTGCCGTCGGCTGGGTTTGAACCCGCTCGGTGGCTTGAGAGGTAGACCTTCTCCAACTAGGCTATCATTGCTTTTTTTTTCAATCATTTTGCTGATCAAATCCACGGGCAGATATTTAAAATAGTACAAACCACAAAATATCCCAAATATATTTTTACCAAATAAAAAATGTTAATACTCCGTCCGCAGAATGCCTGGAAAGCCTTTGGCTTGCATTCAGTACATTTTGCATGCTAATTTTATTACTCGAGATGAAAATATACGGCTCGACGGAGGATTTAATAAGCTAGCATGTGATGGAGTAGCCTGCTAATGCTTCAGGACTTAGAACTTGAAAGCTTGGAGCTTTCTTGTGGTTAGCAAAACTTCATGCAGTGAAAATTGTAGTTGAAATTAATACCTGTTTCGTCTAGCGCCCCAAGCCTTCTCCTCTTAATAATGACTTACCCCTTTACTATTAAATATTGCATAGCCTCGAAATAGTTTTTTCGATCGAGTTAAAAAAATTAAATAGGTAGTAGTGCCTCTGTGAGCTGTCTCGTGAATTTTGTTAGCCGATTCGCTTTATAATTAAGATTTTTTGTCGAGGCAGTTTTTGGAATGTTTTCCAATCGGTTGAGATATGATTTACATAACATATCGTCACGCCTTTTCCCCGAGGGGGCTGGCAGAGGTGTAATACAGCACCCACACTTCGCCGGACGATATTCAGTCCCAAATGTCAGTCGCCAGGGGGCGAGCCTGTCGCCATACACCGGGCTCCAGTCATGTAGCAGATGACACATAATGCGCACATACTCGAATGCTCACACAGATAAAGATAGATATTATGATTTAAAAAATAAAATAAAAAAAGTCAAGAGAATCAGTAAAAAAGTTCCGGGCTGAGATCTAGACAGAGATGCGGACGGACATTTGGACAGAAATCGGACATACGAAAGCATTTTTGTCGAAGCTGAATCATAGACGCTTCGCTTGCATCGCTCGCACGGTCTAAAAGAAAAAGACAAAACACTATATAACTATTCCGAATTTATACAACGTTTATTAGTCAGAGATTTAGTTATTACTTGCGGCCCACGGTTACACCCATGCAGTAACCTAGAGTAACAGTTAATTTCGAAAAAATCACCTATGCGCTATTTGGGTGCAGAAGCTACCTACTATTATACCACATCCAAATCTATTCTTTATTTTTAATCTGTTAATCTAAGACAAAGAAAAAAATCCAGTGATGCCACTACATCTAAAAAAGCCGATAAGCTTCGCCTGCTGAGTTATGACCCTATCTTCACAGGCCTGTAGATTGTTTTACCTTTCTTTGATATATGGTCCTTGTACAGGACAGGATTCTTCTGATTTATACCTTCTGGGGTGGGATCGGGCCTTCGGAGGGGCAAATCTGTGACTTTGGTCCTGGAGGCACTGTTAACGTGAAATAGGGGGTTGTTATATGTCTTTATAGCTTATATCTGGGGCTAGTAAATACTTACTTAGATGTTTACTAGCGCTAGATATCCTACTTTACGTTTTGAAGAAAGACGGTCTTAACCATAGTATAATAATATACTCCGCCAAGTATAGCATTCCGGACAACTGCGCAACACTTAGTGACGTCAATCGGTGCTTAAAGCAAGACAGAATTAAGTCACTTACAAATACTTCGAAAGAGACGCCAATAAAACGCAAGCATGTCTGTTTTCTGCTAAAAAAACTGACATGCTTGCGTTGGAACTGCATGACCTAATCCCTTCTTCCCCTTTTTACAACAAAACAAGTCGGAAAACGCATGCGTACCATCCCTACTTAGTCGACATTCCACCAACTCTTACTAAACGGTTTGCCTCCACCTTTCTAATACGAACCGCTAGTGTATGGAACACCTTGCCATCGTCAGTATTCCCGACTAACTACAACCTGGGTATCTTCAAGGCTAGAGTGAATAAGTACCTTCTAGGTCGTCGTGCTCCATCTTAGACCACAATGTCGCTTAACATCAGGCGAGTTGGTGGTCAAACATCGACCTATTCTAGATAAAAAAAAGACGGATGACGAGTGACGTCATCATGTGTTCGCTCCCGGAAAGCTTGACCTTGCTGTCTTGGATCATGCTTGTAACCAAAGAGCATGCGTGAAAAGACTGATGGAAGTAGAAGAATTAAAAGATGTGTACCAGAATCGCAGCAAGTGGAGAGAAGTGGTCTCTGCCTACCGCTACGGAAAAAGGTGTGACTATATGTATGTAGATATCCCACTTAGGTATTGTAAAGGCGAAAGTTTGTGTGTCTTTGCTCGTTACTTTTTCACGTATTGCCGGATTTTGATGAGATTTGGTATGGAGGTAGCTTATACCTTAAAAAAACACATAGACTACTTTTTAAACGCGAGTAGCACCACGGGGGCAACTAGTAGACCACAAAGAAATTTTAAGGGTCCGGCGACCATTTCCGCATTCGCATTGGGTAAAGATTTTCTATTGCTATTTCGTCTAGAAGAAGACGACGAGCGAAGAGAGCGAGTAAAGATACTGACGAGCCTCTAAAGTTATTTAGAGGGTGACAGAGTGCAAATTCAATCGTTTTTATTACTGTTGCACTTTTCTAATCATTCATAAATAACTAAAAAGGTCCCTTGTGTTATGAATAAATTTAAAAGCTAATAATGTAGACAACCTCCCTATGTAAAAGGTGTTTTGTTTTTCTTTGTCTATCTATCAAATAATTCAGTCAAAAGTGACCCCTTACAAATGTGGAAATTTTTCATAGCTCTATTTTCTCTTAAGGACGTTTTTTAAAAAACCAAGAACATAGGGGTGGAGATATAGTTCATTAAATTGTACATGCCGAAGTTCATCATAATCTGACGAATGGTTTCCAAAAAAATTTGACAAGTGCGTTTGTATGGAAAATTATGATCATCGCGGAACCCTTAACCATCCTCTGTTGGTAGCGGCTAATTACAAATCCTTATTAAAAACATTGTATAGCTTTTTTAAACATTGTTTTGTCTTTCTAAATCAAATTAAAAAATGTAAAGATAGAAAAAGAAACTATATAACTATTTCGAGATTTTACAATATTTTAGTAGTAGTAATGTGTAAATCAAACACCATATTATCGTGTGTAACATGAAGCAAATAATGGTAGGCATACTCAACGAGATGCACTTTCTGGTGTGCGGGGAGTGTGCCACCAACATAAAACGAAAAGTTGACACTCAAGGATATGTTTCGACTGCCTCACTTCAGAGGCAGATCCCATTCCAAGATAGACAAACTTATCTACACTGACCACGCTAGCACTCCAAGATATTTGCTTTATATTTGCTTTGAAAAAAGTGACACGTCATTTCATGTTTTATAAATTAACCAGCTGCGAACTTCGTACCGCCTAACAGTCGATCTTTTTTTTTTCAGACTTTTTTAAAAATTTCTGCTATGAAAACTTCTGCGTAAGAACCATGCCCGTACTTCAAGGAATATTCTAAAAGAAGCGGATTAAAATTAGCGGAATCGGTTCAGTTGTTCTCGAGATTTGAGCTTAGCAACACATTTAGCGATGAATTTCATATTACAGATGTCGTTTAAAATAATCTAGTTTTATCAAGGTTCAACTTAGAATGTTTTTTACATATCTAATCGCAAACCGAATCCTAGCCTATGTAAAAACTCCCACAATACATCAAAATTCAAAAGCCCTCTTTGCGAATGACTGGAACGTTCTAACAATAAAGTAGTAAATAACCCTACAGGTGCAAATGTCAATCACTATGGAATAGCACCGAAAATGCTTTGTGCCGTATAAAAACCTTTTGAGAGAAGCCGATCCGTCAGCGTTCAAAGCGTCAAAAGACTTTGTTGTGGGTCCAATGAATTGACGTATAAAATTCGTATAATAAAGGCATAGTTTGACAGGTAGATTAATGAAATTTTTGATTGGGAGAGTGATTACTATTTTTGTGGTGGGCAGGGCATGATAGCATTTTTTTATTTATAAGGTACACGACCGTAGGATGGCGATGATGATGGTGATATCATACTATTATCAAAAATGCGAAAGCTTGGATGTACTTATGGATGTTTGTTACTCAACCATGCCAGATGGGCTGAACAAATCAGGATGAAATTTGGCATAGAGATATTGATAGAGAAACTCTTTATTGTTCACACCACAAAAAGCAAAACAACAAAAGAAAAATTATAATAATACTTATTATATAGTGTGACAACTGGCGGCCTTATCACTAAAAGCGATCTCCTCCAATTCATTTCAATTCAATTTCAATTCAAAATTGATCTCCTCCAGGCAACCTTAGGATGGATGGATGGATGGGAGATATATTATAGTCTGAAATAGCACATAGTAAAGGGTATTTTACAAATTAGTGGCTAATAAGTTACAGACTGTGTATTAGCCTACGTTGTCGTGTCTACGTTGTCAGACTGTGTCTAATTCTATTTCATCGTACTCGAAAATATAATTACACTCAAAAAGCATACTACATAACGTAATCCCGTATCAATATTAATTGGTGACAAACCTAGTTAGGTATTATATTTTTTTTTATCAGCGAAATATTTACCGTAATGTCAGGACCATGGTATAATAATACACTCCGCCAGGTTTTACATTTAGAAACACGTGGTGACGTCAATCGATGCTTAAGCAAGACCCATACAAGTCATTTACAACAAGTTCGAAAGAGACGGATAACGATGACGTCATTATGTGTTTGCTGAATGATTTACCTGTCGAAGTATATTATTATACCATGGATCAAGACTAGACAGATCAAGTCAGCATGATGTAAATATGATGACGATATAATGTTATGAGTACTGAGAAAAACAATATGTTTTTTTAATATTTCTAGGAAAAAAGCATGATTTTTAACTTTTCTTGGCACAAAATATGACACGATCTTACATCATAATAGAAGTTATTCCAAAAACCTCGTCCGGGATAAGGATGTATCGCGTCAATCATTTCCGCTTTACGCTTTCCGACGTCACTTCCGGGATCCAATAGAGCGTTTATTTTTATTGCTTTATAAACTGACTACGAACAATGAACCGTTACTGGCTATTGTAGCCGTCTCAGATATTATTTTATTTCTAAAAACTTTGAACACATCATATAACATCACATATTGTCACGCCTTTCCCCCGAAGGGGCTGGCAGAGGTGTAATACAACACCCACACTTCGCCGGACGATATTCAGTCCCAAATGTGACAGGGGGCGAGCCTGTCGACATACACCGGGCTCCAATCATGTAGCAGATGACATACAATACGATGGTCACACAATGAACAAATTGGTGCGTGCCGTCCGGCTGGGTTCAAACCCGCTCCCTCTGGCTTGAGAGGCGGGCTTTTTTAAAAACTTTAAACAAAAAATAAAATACATTGCTCCACACTCATAGCTTCGCATTAGGTTTCGCTGTATCGGGGATGCCATCAAACAGGTACAAAATCATTTTTATATCGACCCGACCGGAAATCAAACTCTAGACCTCTTGTTATAAAATAGCTATCTCACTACCAATTAGGCTAGCAGAGACAAAAAAAAAAAAAAAACAAAAACAAAAACAAGTAACATTCTGCTTCGTGTTGTACCCTATGTCACTTCTACTATCAAGACAATTCAAATGACACCTCACATGTCGAAATCCTTCAAGCTGTTTAGGCTGTAAGGCTTGCCTAAGAAACCTCATACGATTATATATATACCTACATAAATAAATAAATTCGGGACACTTCCACACACGGTCGCAAGCTCACTACCAACTGAGCCACCGAGACAATCATACATCCATACATACATACACTCGAAAAACATAACCCTCCTTCTTGCAGAGTAGGGTGAAAATACAAATTTTGAAAACAAAAACAATGTAAATTGCGTCATTGCAAAAAACAATGTATGAACAAAAGAAAATTTTAACTATAGTTACTATTTAGTAATCTATGTGCAATTAGCCTGCAAATAACTAAATTTTTGTCAAAAATGTTATAGTTATAATTGATCGGAATATCAAATAAAATATTCTTATTACGACCTCAAGACTTTCCCTATTTTTTCTTACAACCTCCTTCAAGTTTCATTGAGATTTCATTCGCAGCCTTCTTAAGAAACGGCATACAAACAACCCCAAGACCATAATTCGACGCAGCTTCTCATTAGAGACAGACAGTTATGGTTCTCATTTCCCACACATTGTTGACAAAAAGTTTTTCCCCACAGCTTTCGCTGCAGTATTTCGGCATTCCTTTGTAACATTTCCTTACACCGAAAGCCTATTACGTGAGTTGCTTGTTTAACCTCTGACACGGATATACTTACCTACTTATTATATATTTTCCACGAACTGAGTAAGTGTATTTCAGACGTTATATTTTGGATTTCACAGATTTTCTTCTCGGAAAGTATTTTGACGTGACAACGTCTAATAAATCGGTGAGCGCCGGCTGCACGCACGAAAAAGGATGACTCATTGTCCCGATACGCTCGGTCGATCGGAGCGAAAGCTCTACACGAGCGAGCGAAAGTCACGACCGGCTTAAGCGTTCGGCTAACGCTGCATCTATCTCTCTTCCACTCGATTGGCGTCCGGGAGAAGATTTCATCAAAGTTTTGAGACGTTGTCACGATAAACTCTCGCCCGTAAACCGACTTTGCAGACAACCAATTTTTTAATTGTATTAATAAACTGAAACGTGGTCTCTTATTATGGGCCTTATTAATAAGCTCCTAGTAGCCCAACGAGCTATGGAGAGGGCTACGCTCGGAGTCTCTCTGCGAGATCGAATCAGGAATGAGGAGATCCGTAGACGAACCAAAGTTACCGACATAGCCCAGCGGATTGGCAAGTTGAAATGGCAGTGGGCAGGGCACATAGCACGAAGGACTGTTGACCGATGGGGTCGAAAGGTCCTCGAATGGAGACCACGTTCCGGCAAGCGCAGCGTAGGACGTCCCCCCACAAGCTGGACAGATGACCTTGTGAAGACCGCAGGATCGCGCTGGATGCAGGCCGCTACCAACCGGTCTTATTGGAGATCTATGGGTGAGGCCTATGTCCAGCAGTGGACGTCCCATGGCTGATGGATGATGGATGATAATGATTAATAAAACAAGAATGTTCGTTTATAGAATTGTATAGTTCGACTACAGTTTATACAGGGTATTATAAAACCCTGTTTAATCCGCGAGGTGTCCATCCAGTATCGATGGGAGGACGCAATTATGCTAGTTTAAATTAAAAGTTGACTACACAAAATTTGCATACACATCGCACTCCGTCCTCCTAAAAGCGTGAACGCAGCACTAATCGCGTTGGTTTTATTTGTAAACTATACGCGTCGTGCCGCTAGTTTCTTAAAATAAATGCCACTAACATACACAATATACGAGCATATGACATCACTACATAGTATAAAACAAAGTCGCTTTCTCTGTCCCTACGTCCCTTTGTATGCTTAAATGTTTAAAACTACAGAACGGATTTTGATGCGGTTTTTTTTTAATAGATAGAATGATTCAAGAGGAAGGTTTAAATGTAAAATAACATCCATTAAATAGTGGAGAAATACTGGTATTTTTGAGGTTTCAAAAGTGATGTCGTTAATTATCATTTTTTTCCCTCTTACATTGCAAACGCTATGTGAAAATAATGTACTAATTACGAGTATTTGTACACATTGACAAGGTCTACAGAAAACTCCGCGATGGTATATTTCTATCTCTTATGGATATCCCACAATACATTTTTTTGTCATTTACTTTTTACGACAAATAATGGCTAATTTTCGAAGCGATTTTAACCAATACAGCATTAATCCTTATCCAATTAAATAGCTTAAATACATTGTTTGATTTAAAATATTCTAGATCTATATGTTTTTGCGTTCTTAAACCGGTCATAACTCTTGCAATTTTAACGCGTTTTTTTTATGCATGAACACTTGTAAGTGTATGTACATGCTCTTCAATTATAAAACAGGATTTTAGTAACATGCTAACTGGTGATATTTTTCAAGGAGCGATTTCAATTCTGACCCGGCTATGACACTGCAGCGCTACCTATACAGTAGCGCAATACTTCTACGCGTTTGCAGTAGCTATTATGTAGCTACTGCAGACGCGTAGAAGTATTGTAGCCTTTTCGTAGCTTCGGCGTAGCACTATCGTAGCATAGCCATAACAATTACATAAAGCCAATTGGTAGCAAATAGCATAGTCCATATCACACGTATTATATTGCCACATAACTACATTTGTGGCACTTGTTGCCAAGCCATAGTATACGCGTAGCAGTTTTGTAGCATGCCGTAGCAACATCGTAAGTCATGACGTAGCTGTAGCATTGTCGTAGCATACGTAGAGCATGTTTTTTGCTCAGCGTTAATTCGTTTTTACCCGACTGCGCAAAAATGTTGTGCAAGGTTATGTATTTCGAGTGTATGTATCTAAGTATGTATGTATGAGGTTTCTTTGGCACGCCCTACAGCCTAAACAGTTTGATAGTTGAGGTGTCATATAAATCGTCTTGATAGTTGAAGTGACATAGGGTACAATATTTTGCAGTCGGATTTTTGTTTTACTTTTAATAATGTTACTTGTTCTGCATTTATCTGCATTGAAACGCTAACAACAAATTTTAAAATAAAAATAATCCTAACTACTTAATATTATAAATGCGAAAGTGAGTTTGTTCGTTCGTTTGTTTGTAAGTAACGCTTTCACGCCCATACTAATCAACCGATCATCATGAAATTTTGCGTACACGTTGTTTGGGGTACAGAAAAGGACATAGGGTACTTTTTATCCCGAAAAAATAAATGGTTTCTGTGGGACCGTGTCCTTTCATAATTTTTCAAATAGTACTTTCTTGTCTAGTAAGCATTTACAAAATACGTCTCCAAAATAGACTTTACTAAATACTCTAGCAAGCCAAAGTCTCGACTCTAGAGTCCAAGATTTGTGTTTAATGCAATAAAGCCCACCATTGAAATGCAAATTAGGGCTTGCAGCAAGTCCCTTTGTCTGTGCTTGATATGAATTATGGCCCTTGGCTCGGCCATAATTTTATGGACATTTTGTCCACAATTGTAGCAATAATAAAGCCAGTTGTGAAGCTGTTGGCAAAGTATTTATGACAAGCATTAGCAAGCGAGGTGCTTTATTTTGGTGAAATAAAATTGTAGTTCTCACCTGTGTTTGGATCATTCGTTGTAGCTTGGCAAGGAGAGGCAATTCAATTCTTTCAAATGAAAACCTAACTCTTATTATAAAGGCGAAAATGTGTGTTGTGTGTGTGTGTGTGTGTGTGTGTGTGTGTGTGTTTGTTTGTTACTTCTTAATTCACGTTGGATAAACGGATTTTGATAAAATTTGGTATGGAGGTAGCTTGTACCCTGGATTAACACAAAGGCTATTTTTTGACCACGGGTAACACCACGAAATGCAGCTTAGTAATAACATTTACTGATAATACAATCCCGATGGCTAGTCAGATACTTTTTTTTAAGTGAAATAAAAGATAGAATAGCTATTGTACAAATGTACACACCAAGAGAGAGAGAGAGAGAGAGAGAGAGAAGGGTACCATTCACCATCCCGCCTTACCGGGCTGCGAAGCAGGATGTAGCTCACACACCATCCTGCCCAGCATCAGATGATAAGCAGGATGTACTCTCCATTCACCATCCTGCATGAAGTAGAAATAAAGTGCAGAATTCACGTGCAGGATGCTGAATGAAAAAAAAGAACGCCAAGTAACTAGAACTAATGATAAGTAGTACTAAGCTTACTAAGTAGGTTAGTATTCAGGTAATTTTTAGCCCAAACCAGCTCTCTATTACACTACTGCACATTTAAAAGATATCCCGCATGCTATGAATACTCTTCATCCCACCACGAGTAAATTATATTTACAGCGTCATCACAGTATGGACTATAATAATGTTTTTCATTAGCTGTAGGGTAGGGTCAGGCAGGCGGTTAGTCGTAAAACCTAAGCCAAATCGTTTACAGGAAGTATGATGCCAGTGAGTGAACCCAGGTCGGACTGGCCATATTGTCGGGTTGGCATTTTTGCCAGCCGGGCCCCAGCCAGCGCGGGCTCTATCGGACTTGGCTCGCGGGGCTTGCCGCAAGCCACACGGTAGGTAAATTGGAAGCAACACCCCGTATCAGGCCCCTGGCTTCCGGGGAGCCACCCGGGCCCTTCCAGCTCAGTCCGACCCTGAGTGAACCTAATTGAAAAATGAAGATACTGGTAACGTGCGTTTGTACCGAGCCCACCTGACTGGGGTAAGGGTAGGAAGAAGAGGTAGAAGGAGCTGTTTCGCCAAACTGGATGGATACATAGCTATGTCAGAGGTCATCGGGCAGCCCAGAAACTCTGACATCAGGCTAACCACTCGGGCGAAATTGCTTGCTTTGTACGGGTACATTTGAGACTAGAAAAAGTGACTAATTGCTGTTGCAGATTGGTAAAAAGTACTACTTTAAAATTTTCTAACTTCGTAATATGTATAGTTTATAACAGTGCTCTATTTTTGCCATAATACTGCTTAACAACAGTTCAGTTGATTTTCTTACAAATAAAACTTTTCGATGCCTAATTTACGCCATCACACTTTTTGCCTCTTTTGCTATTAGATTAGATAGTTCAAGTTTTTTTTGGCTTATAAATAAAGTAATTAAATGTATAAATAAAGCTTTAATATAAATGTTAAAGTTTTAATTCTGTGTTACATTTATTTTACTCAGTAAAAAAAAAATACAGTTAAAATAAGAATACAGTTAGGTATTCGAAAAATGAACCAATCGAGTAAAAGCATTGAGACGGACAGGCGGACAGACAGAATAACAGAAAGTTGGACATGTGGAAACTATTAGAGTTTCCTAGTATTCATTGTAGTCTTAAAAACTGTTATGATGTAACCAATTACATACAAACCTAAAATTAACCAAACAAAAATAACAAATTACAAATAATAAACAGAGCTCAAGTCAGTATCCGCTGGTAAAGTACCCAAAAGGCTGGCAACGTTACCTCGCTGAATAGCAATGCTAATTCGCTGACCGAGGTAAGCACCAGCCCTTTGGTCGTTTGTTCCCTCTATCAGACGCTTTGACAGCTCATTGAAGAGCAACCATGCGCTTGGACCCCAAGGGCCCAAAGTTTCTACCCCAAAAGGCAGAAATATGTATCCATCACCGAGGGATTCATATTTCCGCCTCTTGTGGGTTTACGCCGCTCCCGCCGTCCTGGAGGTAGATGATACATGGGATGCCGCCAGTGTGTCGACGCATGTGGCAATGATGTTATGATGTTAGGTTATGAAGTCTACAAAAACGGTTTCTACTGTCCATACTGTTAACCTAAATGAGACACCTTTTTGTCGCAAACTGATTCAGTGAGTGCAATATATTTTGCATATTTTTCCGAGGCGACGTCCCGGGCGCATTTAACTCGACCCTGCTAACTTTATTTTTGGGTTAACGTTCCTTTTAATAGGTTTTTAGCAAAAATCCGGTCACATTAAAACGAATGGAGGTTTATTGGAGTAAGTTTTAACAGGCTTCATTGAGATTGTGGTTCAATTGTTGTTTTATCTCTTAGAATTACTTATTTTAAAATTATATTATAACTGGCTGTACCCCGTGGTTTCACTGGCGGTCCCACAGGAACCGTTGATTTTTCCGGAATAAAAAGTACCCTATGTCCTTTTTTGTACCCTAGTCAACATGTATGCAAAATTTTAAGATGATCGGTTGAGTAGTTGAGACGTGAAAGCATTACAAACAAACAAACAAACTCGCTTTCACGTTTATAATATAAGTTAGGATTAGGATACTACCTAGTTGCATCCCGCGATGCTACCCACGGTTTAAAAGTAGCCTTTGTATTAATTCAGGATATACGCTATCTCCATACCAAATTTTACAAAAGCAAGCAACTTCGTATAGGCCGAGTGGGTAGCCCTGATGCACGATGACCTCTGACATGGCTTTACGATTGTTGTCATAGAAAAAACAACCGGGGCCTACAATTTAAAGTGTCGTCTGAACCACAGCGCTTAGTAGTAAATGCCACCCGCGGTCACCAGCTATCCTAGGACTGACCGTGTCGTTAAATTCAATTTGGGGGCTGAGCTACCCACGTCCGTAGGAGTGTACTCTATTCTGATTCTATACACGTGGTCTCCGGGTAGTGCTAACCGGGTAGCAAACTCTGGTGGGAGGTTTTGGCCGTGGCTAGTTACCATCCACCGGACCAAGCTATGCCGTGAAATGACCTAGTCGTGTTTCGAGATGTAGTCCGGTGTAACCGTTCCGAAGACGGGTCTGAGCAGTAGCGCACTTGTAGCGCCTCACTCAACTACCGTCCTTGTACTTCTTCACTCTACAAAACTTCAGGGCTAGAGTGAATAAGTACCTTATAGGTCGTCGTGCTCCATCTTAGACCACAACGTCGCTTAACATGAGGCGAGTTGGTGGTCAAACGCCGACCTATTCTAAATAAAAAATAATAATAGTCCGTTCATCCGTTTAAGCGCGAAGAAGTAACAGAAAACACACATTCAACAAAATGATAGCGTTATTTTTGTACAATAAGTCACTATTGTTTTTGTACATAGCCAACGCCACTCACGGTCACCCATCCGAAGCCTAACCACGCCGTCCGTTGCTTAACATAAGTAATCCCTTACGAACGTCGAACACCTAGCCGAGAAACGCTTTGAGCACTATACTTAAAGAGATTAACGTCGTAGTCCGTGACATTTAGCCACAAGATCGTCACATTCTAAGCCAGCTTGTTAAAACTTAGCACCGCGTGTAGCTTGCAGCTAGCATCCTGACATGGAACATTCTGGACACGTGCTGTCTGATGCAGTTAGTACTAAACTCGAACGGAATGTAAAGCGCTGGTCAGACAGAAAAGACGTAAGATGAGTCGGGACATGGACAGCGCGGAGACATGTCACCTTCATACAAAACGTATGAAGTCCGCACCCCGTCTTCTGTTTGTGATGCGTCACGTATCTTCTACTCATTTTGTATCAAAGTACATTGAAGGGACGCCGCGTTTGCGCACCGTCCGTGTCTCGTCCTTACGTCTTTTCTGTCTGGCTTGCCTTTTAAGATAGGTATAGCGCTACGTTACAAGGGTAATAAAACTGAGATGGACATTGAATTTATAAGTGGATGTATAAGCAGATTAATGTCTGAATTTGTGCACTGTGTGCGCGTAGTAAATGTATGTAGTGATATTTTGTAATACTTTTTTTAATACATTGATAGAAGCAAATTAATCAAAAATACCTTCCATAATTTCATAACTAGCTGCGCCCCGCGGTTTCACACGCGGTTAAAAAGTATCACATGTCCTATTCTAGACTATAATCTATCTCTGTGCCAAATTTCATCCAAATCTGTTCAGCCGTTCAGGCGTGAAAGAGTAATAAACATCCATCCATCCATCCATTCTAGAAATGGAACAAACTAAAGTAGAACGGAAAATTAAAACCACTAATCGAAAATAGTTTTTTTTTCTTCAATCCATTCTTCAAAATCAAACCTTACATTTTAGCAAACTTTTCCAGCTAAATCCAGCTAAATTCTCACTGCATCCTTCTGCCGAATTTGTCACTCTGCCAAAAGGATAAAGTACAAGCAAAACCCGCAGTAACTTGACCTTTCCGTACAGTTAGGGGAGAAAAATGTAAATAAATAAATTATATTTTTAGAATATATTACACACGGAATTACATAACCCTGTTGGATAATTGATGGGCCATTACACACACTTAGTATTCATGGAAAAATACCAAAAAAAATGCACGTTAAAAATAGCAAGAGCTAAGACCGGTTTAAGAACGCAAGAAAAAAAAGACAATTTTACAGAAATATGAACAAATCTGTATCACATGTTGGCGGCTTTTATTCTAAGGAAGTAGCGGCACGACGTAGATTACATATAAAACCGACGCGATTAGTGTCTGCGTTCGTGCTTTTATGAAGGCGTAGTGTGATGTGTGTTACAATTTTTACAGTCAATATTTCATTTAAAGTAGCATAATTGCATCCTGCAGTCGATACTTGATGCGCACCGCGTAGATACGACATGGTTTTTGTAACACTGTACTGTATTTTGAGCACATTCAGTTTAAGACATTTTTTTATTGCATATAAAGGCTGGGGCACATGAAATGCAGGTGCGGTCAGTGTGCATTCTAGTCCGGTTTGCGAGGACCAGTAAAGTATGGAATTCTATGACAATCGTCACACCGAAGCAGTCCGTTTCTAGTCCGTTATAGTAGTTGCATGACGCACGGATTGCTCGTTGAACGACAAACTTCCAACACGCACATCGAACGTACTGCAAATTAATTTGTTGTTTCAGCTCTAAACTAAGGCGGTAGCATGGTAACTTTTAAAAAGTTTGTGGGTGCTAGCCTCAAGGTAAGATTTCTGCCTTATTTTAATGCTGCGATCACATATTATACCACATGCTTCGCGGCCACACGCACCACCCTGAGGTGCTGGAGGCGCTCCGCCTGTGCGCGCCCGACGAGGCGGCGACGAGGCAACGCAGGTTCCCCACATTCTGTGTGCCCATAAACAGGACTAATTTACTTAAGTTTGCTTCTATGTCGCGCGCTATAATCTTACTAAATAACATCTCTGTTAATATCTAAATTTTTAAGTGTAATCTGGCAGAATTCACGGTAGTTGCTCACAGACTCTGCGAATACAATTTGAATAAGTAGCTATATTTATAATTGTCAATTTATGTAACTAGCATTTTTAATTTGTACGTTCTTATAGCACCGCATTGGTCTTTGGACTGTTAGGGTGCTGTATGCAATTTAGAATAAATAAATAAATATTACACACATTACACTTACATTATTTCACATTTTTGCACCAATCTTAGTGCCTAGACAGCAATGTGTCTTTGGACATAAGGTGATATTTAAGCCTAATGTGTGATGCAGCAATGAGGTTCAATGTTTTTTAGCTATATCTCAGATCAACCTAGAGAATAAGATGGCGCACAGCGTATGATCTAAGTGAAGTCAAAAACCATCAAAAAACTACGCTACTGCCGTATAGGTACACAACACGAGACTGACGCAAAAAACTATGCTACTCACTTGGTCATCCTTACCTCAACCTTAGCCCCATTGGTTTATGGTTTAATTTCGTATACATAAATAGACATAGTGCATTATAAAAGTGTGTCCAGGACTACATTTTGAGGTTCTTTTTAAAAACTGTGCATTTTTTACAAATCAATTTTGAATCATTAAACTATTACAAATATGTGCAGTTTTGGAATATAAAATCTGCTAAGGTTGTATATTGGAACAGAAATGGCTAACGTAGAGTTTGGGAATTAATACTACTTTTCGTGCAATTGTAAATGTTTTTCATGGCAACATTGAAACGTACACAGATTGAAAAAGAAGTGGCTTCAGCGAGATATAACGCAGTGTTCCATCTTTTTCTCTAGATTGATCTGAGAGCTATAGAAAATTGAAGCCAAGTTTGAATCCAAAGTCAAACCAATGTCAATCCGCGGCATTAGTACAACGCCCAACACACAGAGTAGCGGTCAGACTGCGACACGCACTGACAGGCAGCTGCAGCAACGAACTTTAACTTTTAAGGCTGTCATTAAAAACAAATCTATTTAATGAGTTGTAATTATAATGTACATGTAATAGAATTATAACACAATGGAAGGCTATCCACCAAAATACAGGTGTTAATACACCTAGTTTGGTGGCCATGGCTACACATATTACTGTAATTTTTTCATGTAATAAAATGATTTTGAATTTGAATTTTGAAAAAATTTGAAAATTTTAATTTGAATCTTACATCAACTTGTTGCATAAAGCTATATTAAACTAGATTAAACAGTTCTTCAATTTTAAATACTAGAAGTGTCAATCTAGGCAATCTGTGACATTTTTCGTTTAGGTAGGTAATGGAACATTCTCTTATGCTAAAATTGTTTTGTGCAAAATGCATAATTAATGAAATCATTAGCGTTATTGATTCATTTCGTAATGGAGCAATTGTCTTTGTGCAACTGGACGAGAGTCGCTTAAGAAATTAGCGCAAAGATTTTTTTAACGCAGAACTGTACTTATCTCTAGCTATAATCTTTGTAGTAGGTGCCTTCTTACTGGCATCAAGCAGCTGTAAAACCTCCACTGTTCGTCTCAACCCTCAATTGAAGAAAAAAAAACATTTCTACGAATAAAAATTATCTCTTTTCCGTTTCGAAACAAAATTAGCACTTAACTCAGCTAAAACCTGGTTCGATTTATTCGTTTACCGAGTCTTTTTGAATTATCGCTTATATTTCGAAGTTAAATGCGACTGTACCGAGCTCGAGCGAGTTGCTAAAGTCAATAAGTCAATACTTAGCCGGGACTGCGGTGCAAAAAGTTTAAAACTTGTTAAATAAGATACATTGCTGTTTTAAAGTATCCTTGTATCGATGATACGCATTATTAGAATTTGCTATATGGTTGGTAAGTGAAAACTGCTTAGTTTTTATTATGAGAAGGGTTTTAGATTTCTTAACAGCGATGTTGGCCTAATTGGAGAAGGCCCGCCTCTCAAGCCAGAGGGAGCGGATTCAAACCCAGCTCTTCCCCTGCCACATTGGGACTGAACATCGTCCGGAGAAGTGTGGGTGTTGTATTAGACCTCTGCCGGCCCCCTCGGGGAAAGGCGATATGATAGGTAAGATTTTTTATTTGTTTAATCGACAGCGTAACATAGTAATATGAATGATACAATGATAATTATATTTGAAATAAGGCCAAAACTGATTACAATGATTTTATGAAAATAAATAAATAAATTCAATTTTTGCGACGCGCGACGTTACGACAAGAAACATTAAATTAAAATAATTATGGAACTTACCTTTCCAAACTGGCTCATTTTACAAATTTAAGTAAACTCGATTCCTTTTTACTATCTGTCATATTTCAATGGATACCATATTAGTATATTTTTTGATGTAGGTTTTGATTATTTAGTATTTATATTTGTATATTTAGTACTTGTGTAGGTATTAGTATGTAAGTTTATTATAATTCTCAAATTTGTAAGTACATTACCTATTTTTTTCTTTAAAGAAAGAAAGAAAGAAAGAAATTTATTTTGAAACCATACATACAATTAACAATATAAACGACAAATAAAAGCAATAAAACAAAGTAGATACTAATATAGTAATATGAATAACAAACAACAATAATAAATTACAATTATGTATGTGTTCCAAAAAAGGCTCCACCTCAGCATTAGCTTTAGCCCACACCACTGTCCATGCTTAATCATATTGTTATTGCATCTAATGATTGTCTGGAAGAGATCGCTCTTAAACGAAAAGACCGCACCATTGCGCCTACATTTTTTAGAGTTTAGATTTATTTTGTATTTGGTATCAAGAGTTTTTGTATTTTGTATTGTTTTGTATTGTAAAGTGTTGTCGAACTATGTCGTTTTTAGAAATAGTCAGCTGTGAATATGGATTACTAGCTGCTCCCCGCGGTTTCACTCGCGGTTAAAAATTATCCTTTGTGCTATTCTAGACTATATTCTATCTCTGTGCCAAATTTCATCCAGATCTGTTCAGCCGTTCTGGCGTGAAAGAGTAACAAACATCCATCCATCCATTCTTACAAACTTTCGCATTTATAATATTAGTAGGAAGTAGGATGAAAGCGGAACGCTGTCATGTCACTATACGAGTCATACACGATGTTTCGTGTGTCGCTGTTATTCATAGTTTATTCGTTACACATGCGTCAATCAACGTAGAAATATTCACTACATTTACGTTTGTCATGTACTCGTAGAATGTCAGGAAACCGGTTTTGATATCTGACAGTTATTGGAAGTTACAGTTTCTTTTTCAATTCAGCACGTCATTTTATTCTTAACTAGCTGCGTTACTAGGAACCGTATTTTATTTCGTGATATATTGTACCCTATACCTTTTTCTGTAACCCTGATAACCTATAAACAAACATTCATGAAGATTGGTTGAGTAGTTAAGGCGTCAAAGCGGTAACAACAAAAAAACAAACAAACAAACGAACAAACTCACTTTCGCACTTATAATACGAGTATTAGTTAGGATATGGATGTCTATATGCTGATGGTTTGTTTAATGGCATTAAATAAATGGTTTAAAAAAAACAAAAACCTGGCTGCAAAATGTTGTACCCTATGTCACTTCCACTATCAAGACGATTCAAATGACACCTCACATGTCGAAATCCATGAAGCTGCTTAGGCTTTAGGGCGTGCCAAAGAAACCTTATACATACATACTCACATACAAACATACTTCCATACATACACAAGAAAAACAAACCCTCCTTTTTGCGCAGTCGGGTAAAAAAAGCCACTAAATCAGCAAAGAAAACGTAGCAAACCAACAAGAACGTTTTTTATTTTTAAACACTTCCACACACGGTCGCCTGACATCAAACTAAGCAAAGCTTGTACTATGGCTGCCAGGGATTGATATACATACTTAGATATTTTTAAATACATACTTAAATACATATTAATACCCAGACATAGAACAAACACAAATGTTCATCACATAAATGTTTGCCCTAGGTGGGAATCGAACCCACGCCCCCAAGCTCAGAAGGCAGGTTCACTACGAGTACCAACTGAGCCATCGAGGCAGTCAAAAATTGCCAATGTCCATGGTATAATAGTTATACATCCACACCAGAAAGCAACTGTCAATACTCAATGCCCAACACGTTTAAGTTCACTGACTGTCAAATTATAGAGCCGAAAACAACTCAAACAGCCGGCTAACTAACTCAATTATTATCGACAAAGGGTCGAACTAGGAGTAGGTGGAATGAAATATTTAGGCAAATCGGCCATCATTACTGTTTCATTATTCAAAGTCCCTCCGGAACCGAGCTTAATTCATTTTAAATCGAGGGTTACAGAAAATTTAACTGCTGGTAAAGTTTTGGGCGACATTGATTATCCCGGTGTCGGTGTCGCTTTGCTCACGTTGAGATGAGGTTTCCGTTGAGTGTTTCTGTTTGTTTACGAGCGAATGACAGGTCGAAGGCAATAGACGCGGGAATGAAGGAGTGACGAGAAATGGGCTCGAACCTACGAGTACATAAATATTAGAAAATCGAAAGGAACTCTGTCTGTCTGTTTGTAAGCTTTTCACTGCTCACGGCTGAACGGAACTTGATGACTTTTTTTATTTAACTAGCTGTGCCCCGCGGATTCACCCGCGTTTAAAAGTATCCTATGTGCTATTCAAGACTATAATCTATCTCTGTGCCAAATTTATCCAGATCTGTTCAGCCGTTCTGGCGTGAAAGAAGTCAAAGTCAAAGTCAAAATGTTTTTATTCAATTTAGGTATCAAAGATACACTTATGAACGTCAAAGTTATTTAAATAAAATCGACCGCCTTGTTCGGATAAAGAGCCTCTACTCAGAAAAACAGGCAAGAAGAAGAGTAACAAACATCTATCCATCAATCCATCCATTCTTACAAAGTTTCGCGTTTATAATATTAGTAGGATTACACTCCACGGAATCCGAGGACCGTGACTCTTGTTAATTATTATTTAAGGGGAATACAGGTAGAGGGGGTTAATTGTTAAGTCTTAAAGAATCTAAGAAAAGTCTTGACGAAATTCGATACCTAATTAGTTACAGTATTTCACGAGGAAGGTTTTCGGATACTATTTTCTGAATAAACGGTACAAAGTCTTGAGTAAAAGCTAGTAATTAATAAAATGTCTTGAGAATTTCGTACTATTTATGAACGAAATGTAACAGGCCTACTTTTTTAAACTAATGTGCGTGACAAGTACACTTCGTTGTGTTATACAGTTTGTTCAGTTATGGGCTTACAATTCGCCGTCTTTATGGTTCCGTACCAAAATGGGACTAAGGAACCCTTATGGTGAGACTCCGATGTATCTCTATATGTGTGTCTGCGCCGATAATGTTTTCGACGCGTGTAATGATTTATCGTATATCAAAGGCTAAAAAAATATGTTGGTGGAATGGGTGAAATGATGGACTGTAAGATATAGTACAATGAAAGTATAGGTATTAGTAATTCTCTGTTGCAGTTTCAGGGTTTCTGGGGACGGGAGTTTCAGGACATTTTTTTGTAATAATAGAATAGGTAAAGGAGTGGTGGACTGCATGGTAGGATGATGAATGATTACATTTACCATCGTGCCTTGCATTCCACCGCTTCATGCAGGATGATGAATGTTGTCGCAGCCTGCATCGCTTCCGGCAACGATGTGCAGGATGCACGAGCAGGGTGCTAAGCAGGATGGTGAATGGATACCTTAAGATGTTTGACTACCTTAAACTACATGACAAGCAAATTAAAACCATTATAGATGGAAAGGTACAAGGAAAAAAATAGTACGGAAGACCAAGAAAAAAAATCTCAGACCAGATAAATTTTAAGGCAAAATTTCATGTCGTACAAAGAGTTAAAACACAAGCAGAAGACCACCAATCTATAAACTCCACCGACAACACCCTTAAATTCCGATGATGATGACGATGAACAATTTTGGTACCTACTAATAACAAACAACATCAGATTAAACTGACAGTGAACAATGAGAAGAAAGGAAACCTAGCTAGACCCTCATTAGTGAGTCATCAGTAGGGAGAAATACTTAGTAACTATGACTATTAAGTAAGGTTCCTATATTTAGCTTCCATCTAGCCATTCTAGCAATGAATTATTTACTCTGCACATTAATTTTGCACATTGTACGGTTGTTTTTTTTAAAGTTCTAACACTAATTTTAATAAACATTTTTTTTAAGTTCTTTGCTTGTATTTCTTTCTTTTATCGACCGAAAGAGCCTTAGCGAAACGAAGCGTCTCTGCTCCAGCTTCGGCAAAAACGCTTTCGTATGTCCAAATTTTGTCCAGATGTTTGTCTTCCTCTGCAGGTCCTCTGCAAAAAATATCTCCGCAATATTACAAAAATTCAAAAAACCGACTGCGCAAAAAAAAACTGTATTATTATCAAACCTGCACACAAAACTTAACGAGAATCGGTTGAGGAACCCGACCTGTAGAGGAGGACAAACTTCTGCTGCGAGACTACAACTCATATAGCCCCTAGTGCTATTTTCTTCAGCTGTAGTACTAACAGGCGATGACAGCCTAGTTGGAGAAGGCCTGGCTCTCAAGCCAGAGCAGGTTCGAACCCAGTCGACGGCACGCACCAATTTGTTCATTGTATCAACATATGTGCGTATTGTATGTCATCTGCTACCTACATGATTTTTATTTTTTTATGTGGAATAGGTCGACGTTTGACCACCAACTCGCCTGATGTTAAGCGACGTTGTAGTTTAAGATGGAGCACGACGACCTATAAGGTACTTATTCACTCTAGCCTTGAAGTTTTGTAGAGTGAAGAAGTACAAAGACGGCAGTTGAGTGAGGCGCTACAAGTGCGCCACTGCTCAGACCCGTCTTCGGAACGGTTACACCGGACTACATCACGAAACATGACTAGGTCATTGGAGCGATTGTGGCGATAAGTTTAGTACTAACAAGAGTCTGTTGTCTATATTATATTAATTCAACAGCAAAGACGGACCTACTTTGATTAGCAATAAGGTACGTACCCACCGGTTAGTTGAGGGAAATAAACGTTACGCGGAAAAAAAAGCCAATAGAATAGACCAGATGAGCCAGATTTTACTGCAATCTGTTGCTTCAATATTGCCCACTGTGGCCTGGCCATCATCAGCCATGTTAGAAATGTTAGACTGTGTGGCCCGGCCACACTTAAAATATTGTCATAATATTGCCAGTAATAGCAATGCAGCCACATTTTGCAGTAAATAAATGCCCCGTCTAGGAACACCTTGAGAGTCCGGCGACCACTTAAGACTAACTTCGCATTGGCTTAAGGTTTTCTATAGCCACTTCGTCTAGAAGAAGACGACGAGCTAAGAGAGCAAGTAAAGATACTGATGAGCCTCTAAAGTTCTGTCACCTACAGAGTGACAAAGAACAATTTAAAATTTTTTTAAGACTTTTGCACTTTTCTTATCATTCTTAAATAACTTAGAATTTCCCTTGTTTTATGGATTAATTTAACAGCTAATGATGTAGACAACCTCCCTAAGTAATTGAATTTTATATTTGCTTTGTCTACCTATTGAATAATTCAGTCAAAAGTGACCCCTTAAAAATGCGGGTATTTTTTATAGCTCTATTTTCGCTTGAGAACGTTTAAAAAAAAACCAAGCACATAGGGGCGGAGATATTGTTAATTTAATTGTACATGCTAAATTTCATCATAATCTGACAAATGGTTTTCAAGAAATTTGAGTAGAGCGTTGAAATGGAAATTTCAGAGCGTCGCGGGACTCTTAAATGATCGTTGTGATTATATTGCAAAAAGTGGATTGATAAGCAGACGAAAAAAATATAGGTAATTTTTTTATCACATAACTACTTACTGGTGAACTTTTTTTTCTTTCACTTCCCACATCCCTCGCATATTTTGACATCTCCAGTGGGTAAGCAGCCCAAGAGTAGCATTAAGGGGCGTGCACAACCACCGTCATTAGTCAGCCGGTCGAGCGCATAAATTATGTGGCCAATTAGTTACATTGATGGCTGACAGTGATTGCTGATATCTAGATCAAGTAGTTGAAACATACGGGGGGTGTTTCGGTAGAAATCGCGACACGATTCGCAAGTCTGTAAAGTGGTTGCGGGAGTGCATAAAATTGAAACCATTTGCCTCTATTATTCAACTTACTAAATAAAATTTACATACATATCGTCACGCCTTTTCCCCGAGGGGGCTGGCAGAGGTGTAATAAAACACCCACACTTCGGACGATATTCAGTCCCAAATATGACAGGCGGCGAGCCTGTCGCCATACATCGCCGTCCATGGTCGTGCAGCGTCGAAAACAAAAGGTAACAACAACAACAACAACTCTTTATTAAAAACATTTAATAATTACAATAGTACTTAAATAAGGCTTAACTAAGTTTTTAATGGGCGGCCTTATCGCTCAAAGCGATCTCTTCCAGGCAACCTGAACCAACATGGTAAGATGTCATGGCAGGCTTTCTGTATTATTTGCGCTGTAGATATAAGACCAGTGGCGTATCAAAACTTTAAAAACTTTTAAATTCGTTTTTAAGAGTGAAATATTCGTGCGAGTTCGTCCACTTTATGCTTTCGTATGTTTAAAACAAGCATGCCACATCTTAACTTGCAACGTCATCATCAATACCCAATGAGACATATTATTATTAATTGCCTACCTATTTACTAATGCATAAATAATTTATATACAACATGAATGTAAGAACCTTTGAAACATTTGGAGAAAATAGGTTTTGTATACAGCATGTTACTAAAACCCTGTTGTATAATTAAAGGGCAGGGCCAGTACACACGCTTAGAAGTATTCATGCCAAAATACCAAAAAAAAATGCACAATACAATACAATACAAAAACTCTTTATTGACACCAAATACAAAATAAATCTAAACTAAACATTCAAAAATATAGGTGCAATGGGCGGTCTTATCGCTTAAGAGCGATCTCTTCCAGACAACCTTTGGATGGAATAAAAACATTATGATTAAGCATGGACGTTAAAAATAGCAAAAGTTATGACTGGTTTAAGAACGGAAGTCAAAAGGAGATTGAACAAAAATGTTAACAAATCTGTATCATATATTGGTGGCTTTTATTCTAAGAAAGTAGCTGCACGACGCGAATAGTTTACAAATAAAACTGATGCGATTAGTGTCTGCGTTCGGGCTTTTGAAAGTCAATATTGAATTTAAACTAGCATAATTGCATTCTCTAGTCGTCACTAGATGCGAATCTCACGGATACAACAGGGTTTTTGTTACACTCTGTATAATATTTTAAAATATTATATTCGTTTTTTTTCTGTGTATCTTTTAAATTTAAATTTAGCTTATTTATTTATTGTGTATTAATCTTGAGTGTCTGTCTTTTATGTGTTATTTATCTATTTACCTTTACTATTTGTGAAAACTTGTAATTGGCCTTCTGTCTCTATCTTTTATTTATAATTTTGTACCTAGCTGTAAGTTTTCCTAAGAAAATAAAATAAAATTATGTACTTACTTCCGTGCGCCAAAACGTGCGTTAAAAGGTATCCACTATAATATAAGCTACCTCCAAACCATATTTCATCAAATTCCGTCTATACTTTTGAGCGCGAAGAAGTAATAAGCATATTTATATGTACACATACATTCTTGCACAATTACTAACTTTCGCCTTTTATAATGTTACTGTGCCGGTCCATCATTTTATAGCTTTTGACGTACCTGCAATTTGATGATTATTTTAGATATAAACCAGTACCAAATATTTTGAAAAGGTAAACTTCTCAAAATAGTTTTACGATGAAGAATAAGCTATTTTGGCAAATTGTCGCACCGTGAAAACGTTTGCATTTTATGACATATGGCTAGGTTGCATCTGAATTCAAAGTTATCATTTAGATTATTATTTATGTATTAGTATGTAAGTTTATTATAATTCTCAAATTTGTAAGTAGGTACATTTAAATATATTTTTTTACCTTTTTTTTTGTTTATTACACACCACCGTCCATGCTTAATCCTAATGTTTTTTGTTCCATCCAAAGGTTGTCTGGAAGAGATCGCTCTTAAGCAAAAAGACCGTCCATTGCGCCTATATTTTTTAAAGTGTTTAGTTTAGATTTATTTTGTATTTAGTTATTGTATCTAACTATTTATTAAAATAAAATTCTATTAAAAAATAAAATTACGACCTATGTTACTTAGTTATTCTTAGGATTCGTCCTAACTGAGCAAACTGTTAGCGGCTGACTCTAAGTTGTTGGGTAAACTTAATGTTGAATCGGCGGCTAACTGTAGCAAACAAAGTGCGAATTGGCCGCTTAAAAAGAGTCAGCAAGCGACACGCGGCAAATTGTATGCAGTTTGCCGCGTGTCGGTCTCTTGTAGTAATGCAGTAAATGTATTGTAAATGAAGTGGGACGTACTGCATGTAGTACGCCCCACTCCATTTACAATAGGTATATAGAGTAGCTAGCTGGAAACAGAGCCGCTCATACTGTAAGCTTATAGTTAGGAGGGATCCGATGTAGTTGTGCAGTAAATGTATTGTAAATGAAGTGCTAGCTGCTCTATAGGTATATGTACTTACCTATTGTAAATGTATATTACAATACGTATATAGAGTAGCTAGCTGGAAATAGTCAGCCGCTCATACTGAGAGCTTAGTTAGGAGGGATCCGATGTAGCTATGCAGTAAATGAAATTGTAAATGAAGTGCTAGCTGCTCTATATATGTACTTACCTATTGTAAATGTACATTACAATTAAATAAAATTCGGGACACTTCCACACACGGTCGCCTGACACCAAACTAAGCAAAGCTTGTACTATGGCTGCCAGAGACTGATATACATACTTAGATATTTTAAAATACATACTTAAATAGATATTAACACCCAGACATAGAACAAACACTAGTGTTCATCACATGAATGTTTGTCCTAGGTCGGAATCGAACCCACGCCCCCACGCTCAGAAGGCAGGTTCACTACCAACTGAGCCACCGAGGCAGTCAATTAATAGGTTTAGAGAGTAGCTACGAGTAGCTGGAAACAGTCAGCCGCTCAAACTGTGCGCTTAGTTAGGACAAATCCTTAGTGCTTTTTCTAGCCTTTTTTAGACTTAATCTATCTAGACTCATCCTTGACTTGTTCCAAAACCAATTGAATACTAATTCAAAAGTTCAAACCACCGTTGGAAGGTCAAAGAATCCCAATCGTTTAGATTGGAATTCTTCAACAGCGTTGTGCCTTTGACGTTTAAATAGTTCCAAATAACTGTCTGAGTATCGTATCGTCCGATATGCATAAACTGATGGGTTTTGGGGTAGCGAAGTTCTTGGAGTTTATTGGAACAAATCGACATTTTGTGTGTGTAAACACTTACTCATAGATTAGTCTGACGACAAGAGACGTCAGTCTCTTGTAATGTCATAAACATACGAAACAGCCATAGTAGTGTGTAATCCTTGTTCATGTTGTTTTTGCTAACTACCCACAATTACGATTTAATAAGAACTGTTTTTTAACATAACATTATTTTAAGTTTAGCAATTAAGTTTTAAGAGGCGGTCCTAGCCTACAAAATAACTGTTAATTTGTTTACTTGTGTCTTAGTCTCTAACGCTGAGTGTACAAAAAAAATTATATGTGTTTGTTACAGCTCTCAGGGTCACTATTGATAATACCGTTTTTAACTATCTAATAAACTTAGTTATCAACTTTCAACTACATTTCCACCAGAGCGGTGCGAGGATGCATAGTTAGAATTCTTTCTTAACAAACACATCCCTCACTACGCATCCTCACATTACTTCACATCTCTTTCACATCTCTTGTGAAACGCAGCCTTAGGCCTCGTTCAAGGAGACGTAGGGCGTTCCGCGGCGCGATCAACGTCGCGTCGCGCGGGCATACCAAACATTATGCTAAAGTATGAGAGCTGTCAGGTAGATGCGTATTCACGCGCGTTCTATGTTGTTTTAAACTTGTCATTCATTAAACGAGACACGAGCCGCAGGCGCCGTATGAATCGGTGGACAAATCCGTCATCGCCCACACACTACACGAACGCCCAGGCGCGCTAGGCGGCGAGGGCTCGGCGCGGCGCTCACGTCTTTAACAGCGAGCGGCGGATTGGTCTGCGAGCAGTTTGCCGATAGCATTCACACGCAGATTCGTCCGTAAATTTGTCGGCAGCGACAAATCCAGTGGACTGGGGGGCTATTCCTGCGCGTGAGATGAGATGAGATTTTACCTTGGTCACTCTCACACCTATGACGTTTCAAACGAGAGCACCAAGAACGAAAAAAGTGAGATGAAAATCTCAAATCTCCGAATAGGGCCACTGGTAGGCGTGTAAACGATGAGTTTAATTTTCGACCCGCGCGACGCGACGCTGCACGCGCCGCGCAACGCTACTCGTCTCCCCGTACGAGCCCTTATAAAGCTCATTACAATTCCACTAGAAAACGTCGTATTTATCGTTTCTTAAACAAAACACTAAAATAATAAAACTTCCCGTCATGAAAACACTCTTCTTTCAAACTTGCGCTATTATCCCTGAAATGAGTGGAAATGCTAAGTTGTGATTATTTCTTGGACCATTATTCAAATTTGCTAACAGACTGAGGAGGTATTAAATTCTTTTTAAAACGGCACAATGTTGAGAGCTTTTTGTACTGTATACTGTGAGAAAGTAAATAAATGTATAAGTTACGAGCTGAGAGCTGGGAGCTGGTTTGCAAATAATGAAGGTTCAGCCTTCAGAATAAGGCGCTGGATGTTTTAAGAAAATTAAAGGTCGTGTTCTTGCATAACATGGCGTAATTTATATTGCCGCAGCTAAACGTAGTTAGCTGGTAATATGCCTATTTGTTTTACTAAGTCTTTTTTGTACTAGTACCTCTGTGAGCAGATGGCCTAGCTCAAACATAAAGAAACATATCTCAGCCATTTTGAAAAATGTCCCAAAACTGAATCAACAAAAACTTCTATTTAAGTAATCTACTCACAAATTATGGATTTAGATTATGGAAGGAGAATCTCTTGAAAGCAAGTGCAACTTGGTTCGGACCCCTGGACCTGATTGGCACAGGACCGAGGCATATGACACAGTAAAGTTATGATGAAGGCCTATTTTCTCATCTCATCTCATTCTCGATCCATCTATACATCCAGACATCCATCCAAACTTTCGGATCTATAATGTACCTGTATATATATAAAAACCTAGTTGTAGCCGCTAGGTGTGAATAGTAGTATCGACTGGAGGATACTTTAATATAAAAATTGACTAACTATTTACGTCGTGCTGAAAATTTGGATGGATGTCTGGATGTATTGATGGTTGTTACTCGAAAACGCCAGAAGGGATGAATGGATCTGGATGAAATTTGGCATAGAGATAGACCATTGTCTGGAATAGCACATATGGTACTTTTTAACTGCGGGTGAAAGCGTAGGGCGCCGCTAGTGCAGGATAAAGAAGACTGTGAATTATGATTATGATTACAGTTTATTTACTAAACTACGGCCTCAGTAAAACACAATTTAATAAAAGAAAAGGACCCTAGTTTAATCCAAGTAGCCCAATTGATCCAATAAAGTAGCCATTAAGAGTAAATTTCTAAATTGCCCAGAGTAAAATTCTTGCTCTGTTCATCAATTCAATTTTTCAATTCTGTTTTTTACGATTCTAGAGTAAATTGAGGTACCCTTTGAGTTTTTGCTCTCTATTTGTTTGGACATTTCATTTTGTAGACCTAAAATGTAATTTTACACTACTAATATTTTAAACTAGGTGTTTGGCCCGCGGCTTTGCTCAAGTTTTATAGCCTACGTCAATCAGGAATAATGTAGCTTTTTAATGGTGAAAGAATTGTTAAAATCGGACCAGTAGTTTTTAAGTTAATTCGTCAACATGAAAATCTTTCCTCTTTATAATATTATTAGTATGGTAAGGTAAAGTTTGTATGTTTGTTGATCGACTGCCTAGGTAGCGCAGTTGGTAGTGAAACTGCCTTCTGAACTTGGGAGCGTGAGTTCGATTCCTACTTAGGGCAAACATTCATGTGATGAATATAATATTTAGGTGTTTATATTTATTTAAGAATGTATTTAAAAATATATATGCATGTACTCGTATATCAGTCTCTGGCAGCCATAGTTCTAGCTTTGCCTAATTTGGGGTAAGGCGACGGTGTGTGAAAATGAGCGAATTTATTAATATTTATTTATTTGTAATCTCTGGAACTACTCATTTAATTTCAAAACTTATTCACAAATAAAACGCAACATAATATAATAATAATATGCAGGACACTTACACACACGGTCGTCTAAAGTTAAGCATTATTTTTAAGTACTATTGTTTTTATTTCATGTTTTTAATAAAGAGTTGTTGTTGTTGTCGTCTGGTCCCAAAATTAAGAAAAGTTATGGCGGCAAGAGACTGATATATATGTATCCAAACTTTTTAAATACATTCTTGAATAGATAATATCAAAGTAGCATTGTCTAAGCGTGAGCGATACCGCGAGTTAGTAGATAGGTAGTTTGACCTTCTTACATACTACTATACTACTTCTAAATGCGAAAACTTGTTAGTTCAATTGTTCCTTTTTCACATAACACAACATATCGTCACGCCTTCCCCCGAGGGGGCTGGCAGAGATGTAATATAGCACCCACACTTCGCCGGACGATATTCAGTCTGAAATGTGACAGGGGGCGAGCCTGTCGCCATACACCGGGCTCCAGTCATGTAGCAGATGACATACAATACGCACAAATGTTCACACAATGAACAAATTGGTGCGTGCCGTCGGTTGGGTTTGAGCCCGCTCCTTCTGGTTTGAGAGGCGGGCCTTCTCCAACTAGGGTATCATTGCAAACTACCAATTAGATGTGTAAGATATGCGTGTGCAAACACGTGATGCAGCTAGTAAATAAAAGTTCTTCTTATAGTCAGTTTCTTTAGTTCCCAGTTCCTATGTTTTTGGTCGAGTTATGACGTCACATGCGTTGTCACAAGTTGAAAATGGTGTCACGCTTAAATACATATGAGGTTATTTATTACTCTGGTGGGAGGCTACGGCCGTGGCTAGTTACCACCCACCGGACCAAGCCATGCCGTGAAAGACCTAGTCGTGTTTCGGGATGTAGTCCGGTGTAACCGTTCCGAAGACGGGTCTGAGCAGTAGCGCACTTGTAGCGCCTCACTCAACTGCCTTCTTTGTACTTCTTCATTCTACAAAACTTCAAGGCTAGAGTGAATTAGCACCTCATAGGTCGTCGTGCTCCATCTTAGACCACAACGTCGCTTAACATCAGGCGATTCGGTGGTCAAACGCCGACCTATTTATTCTTCATAAAAAATAAAATAAAAACTTATGCCCTGGATTAACACATTTAGGCTACTTAAAAGCACAGACTGAAGTAATTATATTGATTAATATCCTTACTTATTTTATCTTAACTTATTAAATGCTTTATTTCCTCTGCTTTAAATCCTTCGTTATTCATCATATTCTATAAGCATTTTCTGCATAAACTCTGAAACGGAGCCGTCAAAAGAGCGCTTCTCATAACGAGAACTTCAAAAGAACAGGCTTATTATGTTAGGTAGCCATTATTTAAACCTCAGAACGCAACTGTGTTCGTGTAAATAGGAACAGTAAGGGTAAGTAAAATTACCAAACAGTAACCTATATTCTGATTTTACCTTCTTTTATTTTTATAAGCTTTTATTTGACATGCAATGTATGTATGTATGTAACTATGTGTGGCGTTCGTTTCTGAACGACAAATATTATTAGATCTGTATGATCGGTGGCATGTCAACGCTCTTAACCAGATACTTTTGTAAGGGCTCATAAAATGTAGACTTAGCCTTTGATATAAAATTATTGGAAGGAAATAGATTCAAAAATAAACTTATATCCTGGCTTATCCATAAATTTTTTTACACTACTAAAGAATATTTTGAGGGCAGGAAATTTATCTCATTTAATATCCGTGATCATCCGTATCATATTATAATCTGTGAGACTAATTTCAAGTCTTACTTACTACGGGTTCCAGCGAAACACAAGGCAGCACTACTCTCGCCTGAGTTCTGGCCAAAAGGGCTAGTGTTCCGGCGCGACTGGGAGGCCGCACAGAGAGCAAAAGTCCAGAAGACAGTTAATTTTATTAATTTCATTTATATGTATGTTAGCCTGTAAGGTATTTATTTTCTATGGGCCTCTGTAACTTGCATTTTATGCAAGTTATATTGCCTGAAATAAATGGATTATTATTATTATTAATATTTAAGTACTTGTAACGTGAATACTAAAAACGACAAAAATTGTGAGCTCGAAATGGGCAGGCTGTTGACATTAATTTACAACTTAGAACATATTTTATACACAGTTATACAATAAATATATTCTTATTCTTAAACAATTTTACTTCGCGCGCTCGCGATTTTGGCAAAGTACTTTATCTTTATATAATTGAGACACATAATTACTCTGAAACACCTGCTTTTTATTTCTACTCTCACCGCACAGCAACCTCAACATATGAGAGGACAAGCGAAGAATAACCCGCACGCGTATCCTCCCATATAATAAATGTTTGTTCGGATTGAATCTTGCAACTCAAATTTGAAAAGATATTCTTTCATCCCATTGACCTGAAATTTTGTATGCTCGTTTAGTTTGGATGACAATGGATGGTTAGTTGTGTGACGTCTTTCTAAATCTAACATGGCGGAACACCTAAAATGGCGGCCAAATTATTTTTAATGCACGCCTACAATATGGGTATCAAATGTAAGGGCTTGCTAAGAGAATCTCGAAAAACATTAGTTTAAGCGCAATAAAAGCTTGTTTCAAAAAATACATTTTTCAACAAAAAAACTTATTTAGGCTGAATTTCATCGCAACTTCCTAATCCTACCTATCCTAACTAATATTATATGTACATTGAAATGTATTATATGTATGTTGAAAGTGAGTTTGTGTGTTACACTTTCACATCGTAACTAGTCAACCAATCAATCATCATGAAATTTTGCATACACGTTGTCAAGAGTGCAGAAAAGAACATAGGATACGTTTCGTCCCGGACAAAATTAACTGTTACAATGGGACCGCGGGCCGTAGCCGGTCTACTATTTTTTAATAATTTACAATTATGCTAACGTTTTTAATGGTCATAATGCTAAGTAGGTTCTATGAAAAACTTTCGGTCTAGCATATTATTATTATTTCCAAATAACATGGTAAAAGCTAAATTTTCGATGCTAACGTTATGTACTTTAACATACTCGTAATTATAATTTTATATTGTGCTTGTCTAATTCAATGAGCCAAATATTGATATTTGTATGTAATTTCGAGGATTGGTCAGCTACAGATACTGTTTAAGATGCGCAAGAAGGAGGGTTATATAATTCGAGTCTATGTATGTATGTGAGTATGCATGTATGTATTCTTTAAACAGCTTGATGGGTTTCGACAGGTGAGCTCTCATTTGAATCGTCTTGATAGCGGAAGTGACATAGGGTACAACATTTTGCAGCCGGCTTTTTGTTGTTATTTTAATAATGTTACTTGTTATGTCCAGTCCTTATGCAACATGATTACTATCGCTTTTTATTGGTGTGGTCTAAGAATGTGGAATACATTACACATTTCAGTAGACTCTCTTTTTCTCTCTTTATTTGCTTCTCTCTTGCGTTGCGTCTTACCTCCGTATTCATAAACATTACTATGATAGCTCGAACGCACAGTGTACATAAAGTGTATGGCAGCTGTCATGTCAATGTACTGAGAAAGATTGCACTTAGCATTTACTTACTTAATAATGTTTGTATAAACGGTTGCTCTATCACACTAGCGATTCGCGAGTGATTTTAAAGCGAAGCGATTTCGCAGCGTAATCGCTGCGAGCTCGCATAACGCCGCGTAGTATGTTAGTAGCGTCTTACCATGTCTTAAATAATTGTAAGTAGATCTTGACTGGGTGTACATGTTTGCTCCGTTTGGGGTAGAGACGATGGGCCTCAAAGCAGCCGGGCCCTGCATGGGCCCGGCTGCTTTGGGGCTTTTTCGTGACCTGGCCAGGCGATTGGTGGACGCGTCGGGTGTCCAGAATGCTGGCTTTTACTTCGCACAGAAGCTGAGCATTGCCATTCAACGCGGCAATGCCCCAGCATTCTTCTTTCCTTTCCTTCCACTAATGGTCTTTTAGTTAGTTTTAGTCATTTTTGGGTTCTATTTAGTTATATATACATTTATATATAAGTTCTAGTTTTTAGTTAATAGTTTAAGATTTCTTTAATTTTCTGTTTTTATTTTGTTGTGTACAAATAAATACGCTTTATTTAACGTACCGAAAATGTTATACTGTTAATACAGCACATTGCTGCAAAGGAAAACTTAAAAGATTCCTAGGCAGTTTTTTATTTAGTGTTTCCTAGAACGCCTGTGGGATTCCTCGGGCGAAGTTTCTTTGTGCTTCCGAAACATTTCCCGGTGAGATATGGCCGCGAATTTAGCTCAGAAAGTAACTGTTATGGTGTTATGATTAATAGCATGTTGGTAGAAATGTTTTTAGATACATTTTTATTTTATTTTAATAAATCAATGATAGCCTAGAATTTATCTTAGAATTTATTATCTAGTTATTTATCTTAGAATTTATCTTAGAATTTATTATCTTATTATTTAGCTTAGAATTTATTTAATTTATGTCATCATGCTACGTGACTGGAGCCCGGTGTATGATGACAGCCTCGCCCCCTGTCACATTTGGGACTGAATATCGTCCGCGGAAGTGTGGGTGTTGTATTACACCTGTGCCAGCCCCCTCGGGGAAAGGCGCCAAATACAAAATAAATCCAAACTCAAAAATATAGGCGCAATGGTCTTTTTGCTTAAGAGTGATCTCTTCCAGGCAACCCTTGGATGGAATAAAATCATTATGATCAAGCATGGACGGTAGTGTGTGCAAAAGAAAAAAAGTAATGTACCTACTTATAAATTTGAGAATCAGCATTAAAATTACAACAATTAAATTACATAAATAATTACTAAATATACTAATAAACTACATAAATAAACTAAATAAATACATTAAGAAGTTATTTGTGACTGTTAATTAGACTCATTTTAGGGCACCCAGATCTGGGTGCAAGCCTCTAAAGTATCTTAGAAAATTGGATTTCAACCCAGCCTAGCCTATATAAGCTACTTAGAACTATAGATACACTAGCTGCGCCCTGCGGTTTCACCCGCGGTTAAAAAGTATCCTATGTGCTATTCTAGACCATAATCTATCTCTGTGCCAAATTTCATCCAGACCTGTTCAGCTGTTCTGGCGTGAAAGAGTAACAAACATCCATCCATCCATCCATCCATACATACAAACTTTCGCGTTTATAATATTAGTAGGATAGGATTAATAGACCATAATGAGTTTCTGACCGTCTGTCTAAGAGAGCTGAACAAGGCAAACGAGTGCTCCAAAAAGAAAACTCTGCACAAAGCGAAGTTTCGAAAAATGTTCTCAAGATTTAACGAACATATTTTTCATGTTAGATAAGTATCTCGTAAATATCTCGCAGTGTCCTCGCACATTCGTACAATAAATTACTTTAATAATACTGTAACTCCACCATTAAATTGATTTAGAGTCGTCTTAGTTTTATTCTTCGGTAAAGGGTTTAAAAGATCATAATGTTGTCGTCTCTATTGCACATTTCTTTTGTTTTGTGTCATCTAGTGATGTAAACGAAATTGAGCTTAAAACTTTTATGGCTGGTCCATTTAAGCATGTCCCACCCCATAAATGTTGTATAGCCTCAGAATAGTCTTTTTCTTTCTCTTAAATTTTTTCAATTCGATCAAAGAAAAGAAACACTGTACAGTACGAAATACTGTTTAGTGCATTGTAAAGTGTATACTAACAAGTAATATTATCTGCAAAATATTGTTGTACCCCATGTCACTTACACTATCAAGACGTTACAAATGACACCTCACATGTCGAAATCTATCAAGCTGTTTGGGCTGTAGAGCGTGCCAAAGAAACCTCTTGCATACACACACTCGAAAAACATAACCCTCCATCTTGCGCAGTCGGGTAAAAAGAAAATGAAAACAGCGAATGTAAGATGGCTACCTTCTACAAATGACAGACTAATGAAGAACATCATTGAGGGAAAGGCGGAAGAACATTTTATAGAAAAATAAAGAAAAAGGCAGATGGCAACCAGCACTGTCGTAAGGAGGTGAAAAGACTAGCAGAGGACCGCCAGGCCTGGAGATTAGACCAGAATTTAAGAAACTTGCTCTTCCGGTGCAGTAATCTGCACCTGAAGAGCAACGCTCTTAAATTTTGAATGAACAACTGATTAGTCACATAATTTATTTATGCTATAATATATTTATTACACACAAAGCGATGAAAGCCAAATTGGAGAACGCCTCTCAAGCCAGAGGGAGCGGGTCTGAACCCAGTCGACGACACGCACCAATTTGTTCATTGTGTGAACATATGTGCGTATTGTATGTCATCTGCTACATGACTGGAAACCGGTGTGTGGCGACAGGCTCGCCCTTCTACACATTTTGGACTGAATATCATCCGGCAAAGTGTGGGTTTTATATTACACTTCTGCCAGCCCCTTCGGGGGAAGGCGTGACGATATGTACTCGTATGTAAGGTACACACCAAGCCAACGAATGCCAAAGAATACGCTTCGTCCCGTTTCGTTTCAACAAAATAAAACGAGACGCAGCATATCATTGGCCTTTGTTGGCTTTGGTCTAAGCCACATACATACATTGTCACGTTCAATTATTGACTGCCTCGGTGGCTCAGTTGGTAGTGAACCTGCCTTCTGAGCTTGGGGGCGTGGGTTCGATTCCCACCTAGGGCAAACATTTGTGCAATGAACATTTGTGTTTGTTCTATGTCTGGGTGTTAAAATCTATTTAAGTATGTATTTAAAAATATCTAAGTATGTATATCAGTCTCTGGCAGCCATAGTAAAAGCTTTGCTTAGTTTGGGGTCAGGCGACCGTGTGTGGAAGTGTCCCGAATTCATTATTATTATTTATTATTATTGTTTTCTCTTCAGCCATTCAAAAAACGACCTAATCGCTAATCTTGAGTAGAAGCCAGTACGAGTAAACTGCAACTAAAGTCTACATTAAAATTTACCGAAACCTCCAGTCCTAAAAATAGTACAATGAAGCATTACTATTCAAACCGTGTCCCTTACAATGAAATTTGTTACTTAATGGCCCAAGAATTTAAACGGGCTAGAATATTTAAGTCAATTTATTTCGTAGATAAAGTCGGAACTTTCTTTGCGGAGTTAACTCTTTCTATTATGCCTTTAATTTTCTCTCAGCTCGGTATAATGTTGGACAAGTTGTTTTAGTTTAAAATAGAAGGGACAGTTTTGAAATGTTAGCAATTTTATGACGGAAATATATTCTTAACGTATTTTTTTGGTATCTATATCCACTAGGTATATAAAAATAAGTCGGGTTTTCCTTCCTGACGCTATAACTCCGCACGAACCGATTTCCATTTTTGCATTCGTTGGAAAGGTCTCGGGCTCCGTGAGGTTTATAGCAAAGAAAATTATATGTATTAAAAAAAAAAATACGGTTCCTATGGGACCGCGGGTGAAACCGCGGGGCGCAGCTAGTTTTATATAGAAACCAAAAAGAGAGCGATAGCACCTTAATTGGGAGAAGGCCCGACTGCACGATGGCACGCACTAATTTGTTCATTGTGTGAGCATAATAATTATGTGCGTATTGTATGTCATCTGCTAAATGACTGAGCTCGTTGTATGGCGACAGGCTCGCCCCCTGTCATATTTGGGACTGAATATCGTCCGGCGAAGTGTGGGTGCTGTATTACACCTCTGCCAGCCCCCTCAGGGGAAAGGCGTGACGATATGTTATGTTATGTTATGCTATGTAAGTTATCAGTTATTCTGAAAAATCTCATCAAGTCAACCACAGACACTGGCTGAATCGACCCCTACCAAATTTGTGGAGTGGTCGAATTAGGTGAGTTTTTGAGTGAGTGAGTTGCTGTCGAAGCAAGCAGCAATATTTACCAGAATGCTCAATAACGTTTGTCATTTGTAAATGTGGCCTTAGACCTCCTAATACCTTGGCGTGACTAATTTTGGATTGTAAGCTGTCATCAGACACGTCTTTGTCTAAAAACTAACTAAACTCGCCAAAAGCCGACAGGCATGTCGGCGGCTATGTTACTTGTTGTCGGCGGCCATAATCTCGAAACAACCGGTCTTACGCTCCTTTGTTTTTGTCTAGCGGTGGACGTCTTTCGGGCTGACATGAAGATTATCATGATCACGAATTAGTGCTTGTCATCTTATGTAGTCCACATAGTAAATAATTATATTACAAACATCGATATTAATCCGAACGCCAACCACATTCCCAGTAAGTAGGTACAATAAAAAATATAAAACTCCAGATTGAATTTTCTAGCTAGACTCTCGCAGTCGGCTTAAATATTCATAAACGGCTTAAAAAATTCTAAAACCAACAGAGGAAATGTAAATTCTGAATTAATTTAGATTGCTTACAACATCCTGTGTCGAGTTTTGAGTTGAAGTTTAAATTAAATTCAAATTTATTACTTGTGCTTTGAATTGTTTTATTTTCAGTTGAACACTTAGCTTTTAAATGTAGAAGAGAAATGAGTGTAAAATAATTTAATCCGTAAATTATCGAGAAGACTCCATGTTGTGAAAAGTTAGGAGTACCTAGTTAGTGTTCTTAGTAATTAATTACCTACAAGTTTTGGGTAAGATTTAAAGCAAATTAATAATTACCTATTATCCTGAGACTAGATTTAACATTATAATTTTGTTCGGAATTGCTGATAAGTTTTGTGTATTTGACGGTTTTAACAAAATAAGACGAAGGATACACTTTCAGGGCTTGTCCTACTCAACTGTGTCTGCTGACACACTTGTAGCGAGTTGTGTGAACGCTTGTGGCTTAGCGCGAAGGTTCTAGCGCCTCGCCTTGTCATCCGTACGTCTTATCGCTACAGTCAGCGAGTACAGACGCGCTACAGTCAGCGCTACAGTCATCGCTACAGTCAGCGAGTACAGACAGCGAGTGTCGGAAGCATGGTATTCGTGCGACGCCGAGCCAGTCTGAGTCTGACAAGTAACGCTCCAACATAGCAGTCACTATATGACTGCTATGTTAGAGCATCACTCGTTTTCTTCTCTAATCACTTGAAGCGCTCACAGCGTAGCTTGACTAGCTGTTCGTAGCTGATCACCGATGCTAAGCAACGGATGACACGGTCAGTCCTAGGATAGGTGACTGCGGGTGCCATTTACAACTGAGCGCTACTATTGTTCCGATTACACTTTAAATTGTAGGCCCCGGTTGTTTATTCTATGACAACAATCGTCAAGCCATGTCGGAGGCCATCGGGCGGCCTAGAAAGTTTGACATCAGGGCTTGCCACTCGGCTAATACGAACTTGCTTTAGGTACTCGTCTTCTTCTTTTTGAAGTTTTCATTAATTTCAGCCATGAGGACGCACGGAAAAAAATGGTTTAGTTGTGGCAACTAAATCTGTTTTGCTGCCTATGTCTTAGCTGCTGCACCGAATATCTTCGAAACACTGGCAAAGTTTTGTTGACTACGACAAAGACTGCTTAGCTACTATTCAAAATAAAATTTTGCTAGGAGAATCACACTCAAGTTGCAGTTACTACAAATTACTTAACTGAGTTTACTAAATTTGTTATCTATATAAACAAAACAAATTCGAATGTTTCAATTAGCTATCAGAGCAAAATATTTTAACTACTTTAAGATAAATTATTTACCTGCTATTGCTAATTGACATTATCTACATTAACCAGTCTTTTCTATTACAGTTATTTCCATGTCGTATGTGAAATTTTAGACGGCAAGCGGGATATTTTGTGCTGTTCCTAATGTTGTGATCTAATAGCATTGTGTGAGACATATCATTATGTAAAGATGATGAAGATATGTTTTAGTAGGTATGTTGTTGTAGCAAAGTATGATAGCTGTCTTAGTGAATTAATATTTAGCTGCACCTCACAAGAGTTTTAACTGTGGTTATAAATTTGGTTTCATACTGTAACAAAACTACTTAGTTGCGTGATTAATTTCCTTTTTGTAAGGCAGCAATTTAATTAGTGGCATAGAAGTTAGTAGTAGCAACTAAGTTAAATAGCTATCCCACGTTTATATGTAACCGAACGTATCAATTGTTTTACTTTAAAAATAAGTAAGTAGTAATTGAATTTGTAACTGCTACTAAGACTTTAATTATTCGACCAAAATAAATTTTATGAGATACTAGCTGCGCCCCGCGGTTTCATCCGCGGTCCCACAGGAACTGTTTATTTTTTCGAGAAGTAATCTATGTCCTCTTCAGTACCCCAGACAACATGTATGCAAAATGTCAAAACGATTGATTGAGTAGTTGAGACGTGAAAGCGTTACAAACAAACAAACTCACTTTCGTATTTATAATATTAGTTAGGATGTCTGGCGCTCACCGGTCGAGCAAGGTAGATGATGATGACGATTTGTCTGGTGTTCGACACAGGCGAGGAAGAGCATAGGCTCGGGGAGGTGCCCAAAGGGGCTAGCGCTCAGGGGGCCGTGGTCGTCTATAGCGTTATATCTAAGCGTTCCCGCTGCTCCCGCAGCAGGAGTTTGAGCTCCTCAGCCTTGAAAAAGTAGCCTATGTCCAGGACGTAAGCTATATCTGTGCCAAATTTTATCCAGATATTGAATATTAATTATATTGATAAGAACCAGTAAGTGCGCTGGCGAAACGTACCTAAACTTCGGAGTGACACCTCCCTGGTAGTGTTTACTTACTTATAAACATTTTAAGCTTGTTTCCCAAATTATATTTAAGTACTCGTACTCCCTAAACACGTAGGTAACCATTGGAAGAAATGTACCTAGGTTATCTTAAATAGTAAATACACATCGCCACGCCTTTCCTCCGAAAGGGCTGGCAGAGGTGTATTACAACACTTAGACTTCGCCGAACGATATTCATATGCTAATATGACAGGGGTCTGTCGCCTGTACACCGGGCTCTAGTTATACAATATAGCAGATGAAATTAAATACCTACGTACATATTTTCACACAATGAACAAATCGGTGCGCTCTTTTGGCTGAAATTGAACCGGCTCCTTCTGAGTTTAGAAGCAAGCCTTCTCCAACTCGGCTAAAATTCAACTAGCGAAAATGCGTAAGAAAAACAGAAAGCAGAGCAATATAGGTTCTCGCTCGCTCTACTACGACTCATGTTAGCCTGTCTGGGCTAGTGTGTGAGTAGTGTGATAGTAGTGAGAGAAGTGTGAGAAATTAGTTAAGTACATCTTCATAAGTCTTCGCGATGTGAGCTTTTCGTAGGTAGGTACTTATTTCTTCCGCGTTGCAAGGGCACAAACGACGGGAGGGCAGTCCGCGTCACCGCGTCATCTCTGCGCTCATTATTATTGTTAGGTAGGTAGGTACAATAACCTAACTTAGGTAGGTACTAACCATTAAGCATCATTTTATTGACGAAGACAAGAATATTTCATACCTACGTAGATGCATTTATGCGTACGTAAGTTGATTGTTTTCTTTGAGCTTGTACTTATTACTTTTGTTCCTTACTTAATCGACCAAGCGAGCATTTGAGCAAAGCGTCTATGCTTCAGCTTAAAAAAATGCCTTTCTCCACAGGCCGATACAAACGGAATTTCCTAAAATTTTGTTAATAGACTCACTACTTAGATAGATTTAAAAAAAAATCTGTCTAATCATCGAACCTGCTCACAAAATTTCACGTGAATCGGTTCAGGAATGCAACCTGTAGAGGAAAACAGATGTCGGCCGCGAGGTCTACAGCTCACAGAGCCACTAGTTGTTATTAGTGTCTTACCATAGTATACCTACATACCTACTTAGATATTTTTCAATACATAATTAAATATATTTTAACACCCAGACATAGGACAGACACAAATGTTACATAAATGTTTGCCCTAGGTGGGAATCGAACCCACGCCAACAAGCTCAAAAGGCAGGTTCACTACCAACTGAGCCACCAAGGCAGTCGGTTGTTTTTGGTTTTATTGGTTTTCTTACAAAAATATCTATGCATGGGTAAGTAAGTAGGTATACAGGTAGGTATAGGTAATTAGACTACTTAGGCGTTAAACTTCGAGGCTTAGAATTTATAAATTCTGAAATGTTATTCTGTTAGCATTACTGGCCTCATGTCTGCCATGCATGATGTAAACTTCGGAGCATTATTAGTGCCTACCTGACAAGTGACTTATGTAGTTATCTAATGCGGGACCTACATAATGAGTACCTATATCCATCATCACTATAGTTGTGCGACACACAACATTTAGATGTACCTACCTGTGAAGTTAGTAATACTAAATAATTCATAATTGGTGGGTGCCGGAACTGTACCATACATATACTCGTACGGTCTACCTACGTAGGCACAAGTACGTATAGACGCACACAATTTGTTTACCTACCTAACTAGAACAGAATACGTTTTTCTGTACCTACCGCGGTTTTGATAGATTGGTAGATAGGTACCTACTTCTGATCCGTGCCTAAGATTTTGCTAAACACGCTTATTAGGTACTTTACCTAGGTAGGTATATTGTATACTTGTAAAAAAATGTTAAGCTATGATAACCTAGTTTGAGAAAGCCTACCTCACACCAATGTGCGGATTGTATGTCATCTGCTACATAGGTACATGACATGACTGGAGCCCGGTTTATGGCGAAAGGATCGCCCCCTTGGGACACTTGGGACTGACTGTCGTCCAGCGAAGTGTGGATGTTGTATTATACCTCTGCCAGCCCGTTCAAGGGAAAGGCGTGACGATATGTTATGTTTTGTTATGATAAAAACATAAATAGGTTTATAAATATTTATAGATTCATTTGTCGAGCCAGTTTTAATTTTTTTTTTAAATGGTGGAGATAAGTTTTTTAGCGATTTTGAAATACTAAAAATACATGAATATATACATATTCACGTACAAAAAGTTTCATTTCATTTCGTAATTCGTATCGTATCGTAACGTGTGTGTTCACGTGAATTTGGTTGCGTTACGGCGTTAAAATTGGAAGAAAAAGTGATTATAGTGTTAAAAAAAGGATTTTTCATTTGTGGAAAGAAAATCAGAAGAAGTGAATTCTAGGGCTACAATGCCGCCCAAAGATAAATGCAAAAGTAAGTAAGTACCTACTTTGCATTGCATCATTTTATTATGAGCTTTTATACCTACCTACTATGAGTGCTTGCGTGTCCAGATACAGTAATCTATCTACTGATAAGATTTTCCGTTAGAAAAGTGACATGCTGCAAAAACCTAGCCGGCTGTACAGGTTTGCATCGAACTGACATCTCGCAATTGATGTATTGAGTTGTACCGATTTTAACCATATTCACACTTTAGAACCGCGATCTTTCTATTGCCAAGCTTGTAAATTAGCCAAAAGTTTGATGCCTTTATATTGCAAGTTGTTTACGCCAGATATCTGTAGGCATTATAGATAGAAAACGATACCTACGAAAGCCGGCGGCATCCACAAAGCCGCGAGATACTTGTGAGGGGGAGGGAGACGTAAACTCCCGGCCTTTCGGCGTGCGAGCATCGCACGCGCTAAATCAGTCATTCACTGCTCTCGCGTCCGCTCGCACGTAAAATTTCGGCAAACTCTAACTTCGCATTAAAAAAGTTTAAATTGTTTATATTGAACTAATAGTGCTTTTATCAGTGCATGGTGTACACCGGGTCCAGTGGCGTGGAGTGTCCAAGGTGAGTAGTAGGCTTTCGTTATCGTCTGTAGAGCCGAAAGAGAACCTGGCGTGAACTTAGCACCCCTGGCCGAAACACAAGTACTTAGGTACCTATAGAACACATGTGTTGCAAAAAAATAACGTAAGCTTTATTTTTACAGATGAAAATATAGAAGCTCATCACCTACCTCTATTGACCGAGTATTTTTGGAAAAACTGTTGCCGAAAATAGGACAGCGAACTATATTTGTCACTTTAAAAACATGCAGAAAGTAACTATAACTTAAGTACTTCTAATTGATGTTTAGCATTTTAAATCACTAATAATTGTCGAGTCCTAACATATATGCTGTTTACAGGTAATTCCTAGAAAGAAAGAAAAATTGTTGGGCGCAACAAATGTGAAGTGTGTACAGTGTAGTACAACACCCATACTTCACCGGACGATATTCAGTTCCAAATTTGACAGGGGGCAATCCTGTTACTATATATCGGCTCCAGTCATTGGTGCGTACCTACCATCGGCTGGTATCACTCTATTTTGAAACAAACTTAATGCATCAAACAGGACTACAATACAGTGAGTATATTTGTGATTTAAACGATTCTGTATGTGTTAATTGATTCTGTTTTGGTCATTATAAATATGCAAGGTTTAATGTAGGGTGCGAAGTGGTGGCGGCGGCGACGGAGTGAACTAGCAACTCCGATTCGAGGCGACTGGAAAAATGTACCTAGATACTGCCGTCTCTGTTGCGTATGTGCATGATACGCAGCCTAGTGTGAAGAGCCGGCCGGCGTCTGTCCTTCTACTGGTTACCTACATTTCTCAACCGAATCTCGTGAAATTTTGTGAACAGGTTCTATAATGATTCAGAATTTTTTAGCTGTCAGGTTTCGGTTTCTTTCAAAATGGCGGAGATCTAGGTAGGTAATACGATTTTATTTTTCAATAAAATGCGAGCTGTATAAAAGACAGATCCGAACATAAGAAGCACAGACGCTTCGCTCGCTAACGCTCGCTCGGTCAACTATGTTTGCTGTCTGACAGTAACGCAACACGTATAAATAACGTATACGCGCCGCTATACAGACAGTCATCAAAAGCGAAATACCTATACCTACTTACCTACGTATGAGCGTAGAGGATATCTCTAATTGTAGGTATGCAAGGTATGCAATGGCAAGGGTACCTAAACCTAAAAAGTATTAAAAACAATAGTAGTACCTAACTTCTATCTCTATTCTATTTGTAGCGTTTCCAAGGCCAAAACGGTTGAACGGAAACTGACGAAACGGAGGAGGTTTACAAGTCCAAGCGTATGTAAATAGGTACGAGTATATACCTATTACTTATATATTTTTGATAATGAGCTAAGTGCCGTGTTATACCTACTCCCTGTTTTTTTTTCGTACTCGCGATCAGAGTTTTACTGATGAACATCGTTTATTTTAAAACATTATATTTTTATGTCAGTACGCCGAGTAGTACCTACCACGGATTACTTACTTAGTTTCTACGTAAGAGATAAATCACTTCGTCAGAAATTGTCAATACCTATTGTTGTAATAGCCTATTCTTTTGAATCACTAGACGCTGTGAACCAAAAAGACCTACGACCGTAAAGCATAGAACAAGTAATAATAGCGTAAAGTGAGTTTCGCACCGTGCCGCCCGCCGCGTGTACTAACTATTTGGTAATCTGTTACACGGCTTTCGGTAATCAGCTGGTATCGGCTGGTAGTTAATCAGCGCGCAAAGTACAGGGGGTCTACCATGATGGTTTTGGTTACGTTTTGTTGCCGACGCTGAGCGCCTGTGAGTCATATCGCTGTCCAATAAGGTTCACGGTCGAGTAGCATACGCGCTAAGATCAAATTGAATTGCAATAATGTACCGCACGGAACGGCAACGCCGCTTTTAAGCAAAAATTTGAATTTTTGGGCGCGAAAACTGTTTTTGATTATTACGTGGAAACTACGAGGTCTAGGAATCTGAAAATTTTGCTGCATATGTCAGCAATCATGCTTTAATTTAGGCCCTTTAAATGAAAACTCTACGTTTGATAGTTTCGTCGATTCAACATGTGTCAGCTGATGTGACGTAACTTCAGCTTACACATAGGTATTAGCTTATAACTCGGAAAGTATATGACCCAGAGACTTGAAAATTTTGCTGCCAATGGCAGCAATTATGCTTTAAAATTTGAGCTAAAATGCATAGTCATACCTTCTTTCGTTCGGAAGATATGAGATGAGTAGCAATCTATAAATGAGCAAACCGTGTGTGGTTAGCACACAACCACATCTCGTTTAGGTTTTATGTTATTTTTATTTAAAGCCAACAATGTTTTATGGTTTTGATGATTTATTTATTAAGTACCCACCTATGTTTTTTTTATTTACAGATGGAAAAAAAGTGAAAATGTTTAGAGCAATGACAACACTATTTCCTATAAAAGCTATAGCCATGAAAAAGAAACGGCAATGGAGACCGTCCCGGTTTGGACACAAAGGCTGATGCAATTTTTAAAAGTAAGTATATTATAGCTACAATTCTATAAATATTTGAAACTGTGTTGATTATCATTTCAGGAATAATGAAAAATTTTAACGTTAGCTTTATTGTTACCTTAGCTGTCAAAACCATATAAAACCAAACTACTTGGGTACATGTATTTAATATGTTTTTTTTTTCAGTCTGCCGCCGAAATCCAGTCGCATTACCTAAAAAAGAAAAGTTTCGAGGGCTGAATGTTGGGCCCCAGCTGTTTGCCGTTTCTCCGGATGAAGACAAAATCTCTGAGTGCTTTCTGATATTTAATAACATTACAGCCTTTGACATTTTTTATAAATCATTTCATGCCTTGAAGGCTTAAGTAAAAATTTAAGTATATAATGGAAGTGGTGTTCTTATTATTAGTTAAAATCAATTAGAGGAGGGATATTAATATTTGTACTGAATGCAGTCAACTTGTTTAATAACTTGTTTACTTGTTTAACAACAACAGACTTAACAACAAACTTGTTTGTCAATTATTTTTGAGAAGCATTTATTAAACTTCATAAACAATTGTTTTTTTTTTTGTTAGAGCTTCTATTCACCGAATATGCGATGTGTATAGGTACATATATATACTTGAAGCATGATTGTTAAGTATTAGTAGTAAGTAGTAACAGCTCTGTTAATTAGCTATTCTATTACACCACAAATTGCATTTGTCAAGTAGTTTGTATAGCTGTGGCTGTAAATTGTTTGTTACTTGTGCTAAGTGATTTAGTTGCGTGATCTAAAAGCTGCAATTCTGCACATCGAACGTTGATGCGACGCGGCGACAGATTGAGTGCGTAATTTAAGGAAATGTGCCATGCGTATGCTTTATACATTTCCTTGTACATATTAAAACTTGCACAGTCTCACGCCTTATCTGCTGCCACTTCGCGTCACATTCGTTATGTAGACAGAAGCCTTAATAACACGCCACTAAAATCATTAGCATGAGCCGCAAACTACTCACAGCCATAGCTAAACTACTTATCAGCTGCAGCTACGGTGGTGTAATGAAATAGCAAATAAACTTAGCTGCTACTACTAATACTAATAGTTCAGGCTTCAAAGTATATTAGCTGCCCCAGATAAAAATATTAGGTCTCGCAACTAAAACCCTTAGCACAGGTAACAAACACAATTCACAGTCACAACTAAACTACTTGTCAGCTGTAGCTACGGTGGTGTGATGGAATAGCAAATTAACTTAGCTGCTACTACTAATACTAATAGTTCATGCTTCAAAGTTTATTAGCTGCCCCAGATAAAAATATTAGGTCTCGCAACTAAAACCCTTAGCACAGGTAACAAACACAATTCACAGCCACAACTAAACTACTTGTCAGCTGTAGCTACGGTGGTGTGATGGCATAGCAAATTAACTTAGCTGCTACTACTAATACTAATAGTTCATGCTTCAAAGTTTATTAGCTGCCCCAGATAAAATTATTAGGTCTCGCAACTAAAACCCTTAGCACAGGTAACAAACACAATTCACAGCCACAACTAAATTACTTGTCAGCTGCAGCAAAGTCTTGTTAGTAGTTATCACTAATATTGTTAGCGACCACAGCTAAAAATAGATAAGATCGTTAGCTGCTATAGCAAATATTAGCAAATAATATTTGCAACTACTGCTAATTATTGTTAAGATTGTTAGCAACTACTGCTAAGTATTGTTAAGATTGTTAGCTGCAACAGCTAAATTCGTTCAGCTAAAAACAATTTGCTACGCTAACAAAAAACTTAGCTGTCCCTATAGTTTGAAAGGATTTTTGCTACTACAACTAAAATTTAGTAACAGCAGCAAATTTTTTTTTTCCGTGCGCATCAGTAACCACCCAGAGACAGTAATATTCCCTATAGTCCCTAAAATAAGCAATGATGGCCTAGTTGGAGAAGACCCGCCTCTCAAGTCAGAGGGAGCGGGTTCAAACCCAGACGACAGCACGCACCAATTTTTTCATTGTCTGAACATTTATGCGTATTGTAGGTCATATGCTACATGACTGGAGCCCGGTGTATGGCGACAGGCTCGCCCCATGTCACATTTGAGACTGAATATCGTCCGGCAAAGTGTGGATATTGTATTAAACCTCTGCCAGCCCCTACAGGGGAAAGGCGTTACGATATCTGTGTAGTCCCCAAAGTCATGGAAAACATCATCATTATCATTGCTAACCAAACGAAAAAAACACTAAGTATAAAAACAAGTTAAAAGGCCAACCCCGATCTACAAAGCCAACTTCAGCATAAATTACTTGAACAACGTAGAATAAGTTTTTCTCCAATACTCTCTCGACAGTACAGTTGAGCTCACATAAACCCGTGAGTTTGCGAGCCGTACGCCGGATACCGGCTCACTGGACCGGCTAATCAGAACTATGATGCTGTGAATAAAAAATAAACGTATCCCGTGAAGCAAAATAACGCGGAAGACGCCGTGTTATAATAATAATATCTTAATAATAATGTTTATTTCAGAACAGTTATTCCATGTGGACACACATGGATGGATGTTATGGGTTCGCTGAAATTCTTAGTCAAATTTAGTTATAAAAGAAGTATGTAGGCAAGCTAAGTTGATATTTGAACCTATTACAAGCTATACTACCGCGGTTAAAAAGTATCCTATGTGCTATTCTAGACGATAATCTATCTCTGTGCCAAATTTCATCCAGATCTGTTCAGCCGTTCTGGCGTGAAAGAGTAACAAACATCCATCCATCCATCCATCCATTCTTACAAACTTTCGCGTTTATAATATTGGTAGGATTATGTTGGAGTTTTAGTCTGCCAGTAAATATTTAACTATAAGATTTTGACTGCGCCAACACGAAGCGAGAACGAAACGTCTCTGTTATAATTTGAGCTTGGGCAAAAATGCTTTTATATGTGTCGATGTCCGGCGAATTTCAGGCTGTTTTTTACTATGGGTCACATTTCTCAATCAATTCTAAAGAAATTAATTGTCTTTGTTGTTTCTTGGCATCCCTGACACAGGAAATCCTAGTGGAAAGCTATGAGTGCAAAACGAGTGTGTTGAAAGGTAAGACTTTGTAAGCTTTCCACAAATACCTTTCGCACTTTTGAAAGATCCCCGGAAAGGTTTCGCGTCAATACCGCTTTTAGAAACGGCTACGCAACACGTATCGGCCTTCGCTACCCCACCAATCGCTGCTGAGCACATTAATACAGATAAATCTCGAACTCCGAACTTAATCCTTTCGGAATCGAGATGGAAAATCCAGAGGAAAGTTGGCTCGGGCCAGTTTGAAACTCAAATTACTAGCGTGATAACTGGAGGGTATGAAATTCGTTATATTTTGAGAATATCGATGTTATAGAACAGGTTTTTTGGAGGGGAAATTGTGTGCATTCGTAGCAATAAGAGTAATAGTAGTAGTAATAAGATGCATTTATAAGCTTTTAAAAATGTTGTTTAGTTGCTCATGAGGTTATAACCGACTTTAAGGAAAGGGGTTGTTCTCAATAGAAGTTAAAGGATACATTTTCACAACAATAAATTGATGAATTGAAACTAATTTGTTAAATAAAAATTAAAAATTCGTGATCTGAATTCAAACCAAATCAAATGCAATGAAGTTCTAAAACTGACAAATATCTATTAAGCCTGTGAACACCAAGCTCGGTTCAGTATTCAACCGGGTTCCATATTAGTGTTTTATACAAATAGGAAAATTGGTTGCTCTGCTTTTTTTCTTAAAAAACAACAAAACATATTTTTACTTATTTAGTGAACCGCCAGACTAATTTGATTTTATGACATGAATTGATTAGGTACTATTAGGGAACGTTTGTCTGAAATCGTGACGCGCACTCTTTATTTATATAGAGTGCGAATAATACTTTCTCAGAAATTAGGCCTCGTGCAAACACGGGGCGTCGCGCGTCGCGTGCAATGTGACGTCACGCGGAGCTAAAAATCAGAATATAAATAAAGAATTATCAAAATCGGACTACTCTGTAAAAAGTTATGCGTAGTCATACATTAAAAAAATAAGAATAATATACGCGTCGACTTGTACACCTCCTCCGTTTACTAAAAATAGATCGCGCGTGAACGCTTGAAAGTTTTTTATAGTTATTTACATAACTGTTTGTCCTAGGTCAACAACAAACGCATCGTAGGCCACACATACGTACAAGAACTACCTAATTGTTGCATCACGTCAAATCGCGTTGCGTCGCAGTCCCGCGTTTGTCATTCAACTAGGATAAAGGGCAAAACTATGTTTGACTAGATGCGCCCCGGGGTTTTAAAGTAGCATAATTATGTGCCAATCCAGGGTATAAGCTACCTCCACACCAAATTTCATCAAAATCTGTCTATCCGTTTGAGCGTGAAGAAGTAACAAACATACACACTAACACACACACAAAACTTTCGCTTTTAAAATACTCATATTAGTGTGATCAGCCCGCGCGACGTGACGCTGCACGCTCCGCACAGCGCTCCGCGGCTCCCTGCACGAGCTCTAACACGTTCAGGTAAATATACAAACCTAAAAACGATCTTTATCCGACCTTTTGCTCTAAATTAAATGGACTTATTGACCTCTTAAGTTCTTCAAAAGCAATGTGTCCAAAAGTTTTTCAATAAGAGCCGACCAAGGTAAACAGGTTGGCATTCAACCCCAACAGGGGAGAGTAAAAGGGGAGACTAGGGGCGCTAGAGTAAGGAGACCCTTGTAATTATTCCTGTAAATGTACAAACTTGAAAACTACAGAGTTGCTTGACGATTAGCAGGGACGAAGCTTGTAAATAATTGCAGAATTTCAAAGGTTTTTGCTAGGCTGTTAATATACAATACAATACATCTTTACTACACACCAAAAATACAAAGTAAAACAAACATAAAGAAAATATTAAAAATAAAATATCATTCGGCAGTACAAGGGCAGTCTTATCGTCTAAAGCGATTTCTTCCAGACAGATTGGATGGACAGGACAGAACGAAATATGACAAGCGGTCGGTTAACCACACAAATATATTTGTCGCATTTGTTATGGATTAGTTAGGTATGTTAAGTTACTAAACATTTTGAGAAAGGTTATTTGTAGACAAGTATAAATAAAAAAATTTTTGGGGGCTGAGCTACCCACGTCCGTAGGAGTATATTCTATTCTGATTCCCTACACGTGGTCCCCGGGTAGTGCTAACCGGGTAGCAAACTCTGGTGGAAGGCTTCGGCCGTGGCTAGTTACCACCCACCGGACCAAGCCATGCCATGAAATGACCTAGTCGTGTTTCGGGATGTAGTCCGGTGTAACCGTTCCAAAGACGGGTCTGAGCAGTAGCGCACTTGTGGCGCCTCACACAACTGCCGTCTTTGTACTTCTTCACTCTACAAAATTTCAAGGCTAGAGTGAAAAAGTACCTTGTGGGTCGTCGTGCTCCATCTTAGACCACAACGTCGCTTAACATCAGGCGAGTTGGTGGTCAAACGACGAACTATTCTACATAAAAAATAAAAAAAAATAAAAAACCCCTGACAGCGATTTTCTTCACAAACATAGCTAACTTAGAACACTTCCGACAAATTAACCTTTCACAAAAAAAAGTCGGTTCATCCGTATGGGAGCTACGAATCCACACACACTCTCACACATATAGATACACACGCACACACAGAGAGAGACACGTCAAACTTATAAAACCCCGTCGTTTCTGCGTCAGGGGTGAAAACAAACGGATTACAACTCTTAGATAGACGGATTAAAACTCTTTATTGGACACACTACAAAACTAAACATACACAAACTGGTGTCACAAGTGTGGCGGCCTTGTCGCTAATAACAATCTTTTCCAGGCAGCCATTGAATGAAACTAACGTAATTAATTTGGAACTAATTTAATTGCGTTTTTTTACATAATTTCCTTTTATAAACGTACAACGCCGTTATGTGGCTAATTGGATAGCGTGTCTTAGCCAAATTATAAAAGAAAACATAATTTTACCCCTCTCACGTTTTATATTTTAGGCGGGATAATCCCTTAACCGCTAAAGAGATTCGCTGTCCATAAACATCCCAACACAAGCCTATCTAAAATGCAAATCGGATAAAACCGAAAACACGGAAATCCACCCGCTAACCGACCCACTAGATAACATGCGTTCAAATTAGTAAGCTATAATGGAGTTTTGAGTGTAATTCTGAAACTTCAACATCATCATTTCAGCAATTTTATATCCCACTACAGGGACACCGACCGACCTACGTCGTGGGTGATTGGGCAGTTATCCACCACACTGGTTCAGTATAAGTGTTTTAAGGTTTGTTTTTTTTTAATACAATTAATTTTGATTAATTAGACTATCCTACTTCCTACTAATGATAAAGACGCGAAAGTTTGGAAGAATGGATGGATGGATGAATGGATATTTGTTACTCTTTCACGCCAGAACGGCTGAACAGATCTGTATAAAATTTGGCACAGAGGTAGATTATAGTCTAGAACTAGACTGCCTCGATGGCTCAGTTGGTAGTGAACCTGCCTTCTGAGCTTGGAGGCGTGGGTTCGATTCCCACCTAGGGCAAACATTTATGTGATGAACATTTGTGTTTGTTCTATGTCCGGGTGTTAATATGTATTTAAAAATATCTAAGTATGTATATCAGTCCCTGGCAGCCATAGTACAAGCTTTGCTTAGTTTGGGGTCAGGCGACCGTGTGTGGAGGTGTCCCGAATTTATTTATTTATTTATTATTATTTATAGAATAGCACATAGTATACTTTTTAACCGCGGGTGAAACCGCGGGGCGCAGCTAGTTATTTACCTAACCTAAAGACGATCATATACTACGATATACTTTACATTTTCTTGTTCCAACAATAATCACCATCATCAACTTCTACAGCTTTTTTATCCCTTTTTGCAATTCTAACAATAACCTTTCAAACACCAAACATCAAACGAAAATACCGACGAAACAAAACAATAATATCTCAATCCAAAAGACAACCGAAGCATGTCCATTTATATAATCACCCCGGATTTTCCTAACACAATAGCTTCGCATCACGGAAAAGACACATTACGCATGAGTTGTGTCGCCTAATGGAGGATAGGTGCAGCTTGGCTTTATGGCTGGGAATGGCCTAACGATGGTAAATGTTATGGCATGTTCATACTACTGACGTTATTAATGTGAAAGTTTGTATGGTTGAATGTTTAGAGGAATGGCTGTTTTTAACTTCAAAAAAGAAGTTAAAATTTGTCGGAGTCTTTTTCTTTTAAATGTATGTTCACCGATTACCTGAAGACGCCTGAAACGATTTGTGAAATTTCACAGTGGTCCCAGGTCCCATTCAAATTTGATTGTAATCGGTCCAGTGGTTTTTAAAAAGCCACCAAAAATTAGGGAAAACCCGTCCAACATATTCCACACTCCAGCAAATGGCATAATCAAGGTAGTGACTGCATGTTAGGATGGTTGGATATCTGTTACTCAATCTTGGTATGGAAACTGACGTGATTTTCACACATCATGAGTTTATGATACGGGAACTACTCACGTACGATTAATTAATTCAGTTCAAAGTCAAAGTCAAACTCAAAATGTTTTTATTCAATTTAGTTATCAAAGATACACTTAAGAACGTCAAAGTTATTTAAATAGACTCGACCGCCTTATTCGGACAAAAAGCCTCTACTCAGAAGAACAGGCAACAGTTACAGGCAACAACTATAGTCGGAACAGTTATTCCGACTATAGTTTCAACTGCATTAGGCGGTCTTTTTCAAGGCGAGTGCGAGCGCGCTGATTAGCACTAGTGCTAAACAGAAACGGCAAAAACGGCTCTTTAGCCGTATTTGTCAAATTGTCCTTTGAATTGGGATGATTTTTGACATGAAACTTTATGCTCTGGATTAAAATATAGGCTACTTTTTACCTCATTCAAATAATGGTTCCAATGGTAGGTAGCTAGGTTAAGAGTAAGTACGGCTGGTGTTACCGTAGCACGCGAGGGTGTCGGTTCGTGGCTGTGGGTGCCATTCCCGGGACAGTTTTCGGGGCTGAGCTACCCACGTCCGTAGGGGTGTACTCTATTCTGATTCCCTACACGTGATCCCCGGGTAGTGCTAATCAGGTAGCAAACTCTGGTGGGAGGCTTTGGCCGTGGCTAGTTACCACTCACCTGACCAAGCCATGCTAGTCTTGTTTCGGGATGTAGTCCGGTGTAACCATTCCGAAGATGGGTCTGAGTAGTACCGCACTTGTAGCGCCTCACTCAACTGCCGTCTTTGTACTTCTTCACTCTACAAAACTTCAAGGCTAGAGCAAATAAGTACCCAATAGGTCGTCGTGCTCCATCTTAGACCACAACGGTGTTTAACACCGGGTGAGTTGGTGGTCAAACGCCGACCTATTCTACATTTTAAAAAAAGTGTTCTGAGTACGATGCGAGAGGTGTACCGGTGCGTTCCGTATGGAGATCCCAGTACCCCTTGACATGTATCGAGGCTGGCCACCAGGTGGTTTTTAGTGGGTCGCTAACATGGCAACCCCACACTGCCCAAACGCGGCCCTCAATTGCGTTTGGGCATCTAGTAGCAGATTCTCCACTTTTCAAAAAAATCTTTTTGATTAGCGAGTGAAACCGGTAGGCGCAGCTAGTACATAGTACATAATTGTAATGATATGCATAATTAGCTACACATAATGCTGGTTGTTGTAATGTGAAGTGTAATTGCCTAGGTAACTGTTTAACGAGGTTAATTTTGCTTGTCATCAGATTATTGTTAGTGTTAGAATTCCCGACGAGTTTCAGCGAACGGGGCTGGCAGAGTTGTAATACAACACACATACTTCGCCGGACGATATTCAGTCCCAAATGTGACAGGGGCAAGCCTGTCGCCGTACAACCGGGCTACAGTCATGTAACATATGACATACAAAATGCACATTATGTTCACACTATGAACAAATTGGTGCGTGCCGTCGGCTAGGTAGGTATATTATTATCCAGTTACAATGTTGCAACTTTTCTTTATAGGTAGATTTCCAACTGGTAATATTCAGTGTAACATATTACATGGGTCCGGCTAAAGTTATATTCTTAAATAATAATTCTGACATCAATAGCCTATCAGTGGATCAATGTTTTCCAACAGTCCTGTTTATAATATTTGATCAAACCGTTAATTAATTGACGTTTTTTCTCTTGCCGGCACGGCCTGGCCCGGCCTGGCGCCGGCTTAAACAAGGGCCGATAGGTGGAAAAGCGTGCCATAGATTTTCATACAATTATGCTTCCCCGGCTGCCAGGCCCGGCCGGGACCGGGCCGGGTCGTGCTGGCAAGTGGAAGATCATGGATGAGCTGTTGACTAACATCTAGCCAGTTAGACAAAAAAACACTTGCATGGACGCGCATTATTAATGTCAGCTTTTGATCGCCCGTAAGTCCGCTGTAGCACTTGGGTTTACTAAAAAAACACAACTTTACAATTTGATGTGTCTATGTTTAGTTGAGCTATACATTGCCTTATACCTCATTATTAATTAAACTCTTTCCGTACTCACAAAGGTGAATTCATAAAAAAATAAAGCTAAATAATTCTAAGAAATTTGGACACTGAACAAAATGGAGTTACGCGTTTGTTAAAAGGAAATATTTATAAATACGTAGGTTCGTTTTAGAGGCTGCGTCGGAAGTAGCTGTTCTAATTTTCCTGAAAATATTAAGTTTTTCTAAGCACACTATGCCACTTTTCTTTTAACAAACCTTTGATATATTATAATTCAAAGACAACAAAAGAAAACAAGTTAGCGCCTCAGGAAGAAAGTATAAATGGCTCCGTTGTTAGTAATTTTGGCTCATTTCTAGCCTTTTTGACTACAAAAAATAATTGTAAAGAAATTATTACCGTTTGATAATCGGGAAAATAATGACTAGCTTACATGATCTAAGTTTTTCAAAGTCAAAGTCAAGAATATAACAGAATAATTTTCAAAATTCTACTCCGGTTCAACTGTTTTTGGTTGTTTTTTCTACCAGCTGTATTTGTTTTGGACCTAGGGGCCTACCACAAACTTTTACAAAAACATCATTGCGATCATCACAATTCTTCATATCAAACTAGGCGCAAATAAAATATTTGTTTTCGTTGTTTTCGTGATAGTACTGGGCTTAAATGATTCTTAATAATTTCTAGTGTGACCCAGCATTTAATATTGTACACATCTTTTTGTATGCAACTTAATATGATCCTACCCTAATTAAAGTACCTTTCCCATTTAAAGTCACCATAATGCGACGTTTTAAGGTCTGTAACGACAACACAGTGTAACCGAACCACTAATTGGGACACCCCAGAGATGCGGTATTCAATGTTAATTACCCCAAAAATTTCATATTACATCCCCACTATATCATAAGGAACAACAGTGCTTGCCAAAGAATATAGCAAGCCGACTTTCTTTAGAAACATGCAAGAAGTTTCCCGCTATTGTGAGCAGCAGCGTGAAACTTCTTGTAAGTCCAGATGTTTTTTTTTTTTTATTACTTAATACGCTTGCGTTTGGCCGCCAACATGCCTGATGATAAGCAGTGATGCGGCCTACGATGGAGCACGCTTGCCTAGAAGAAACCGATTCACTCGAGACTTGAAGACACTCAGATTATAAGTGTCAGGGAACACACAGTCTGGCAGAGTATTCCATACTCTAGCGGTCCGAAGAAAATGAGGAACCAAAGCGTTTCGTGCGTGTTGTAGGTATGTCAACCATAAAACGATGCCACTTTTTTGTACTCTTGGTTCCTTTATAGAAGAACGGGCTAGGTATGAGGATTCTGTAGCACGCTCTACAGCCTAAACAGCTTGATAGATTTCGACATGTGAGGTGTCATTATCAATAAATAAATAAATTCAGTACACTTCCACACACGGTCGCCTGACCCCAAACTAAGCAAAGCTTGTACTATGGCTACCAGAGACTGATATACATACTTAGATATTTTTAAATTCATACTTAAATACATATTAACACCCAGACAATGGAACAAACACAAATGTTCATCACATAAATGTTTGCCCCAGGTGAGAATCGAACCCACGCCCCCAAGCTCAGAAGGCAGGTTCACAACCAACTGAGCCACCGAGGCAGTCAGTCCACCATTAGGATAGTCTTGATAGTGGAAGTGACATAGGGTTCAACATTTTGCAGCCGAGTTTTTTTTTTCTTTTTATAATGGCACTTGTTAGACGTGCTATTTCTTTTGCCTACCATTGCTCTGTAGAAAGGGCCTACCTGTTTATTACGGAGCGTCTTCCCTGGGGTGGATTATGCGCCTAATTCAGATTATGGTAATGGTTTTGATTCTTGTTCAGAATAAAGCCATTGCTTTTGAAGGGGAAAAGGCCGCAGAAGTGTCACGTATAATTTTGTATTTCTATTAGTAATCTTCTTTCTTAAATTAAAAAAAGGAAATCAATTCAAATCCAAATTGAGTTTGCCTGCTTTCTATCTGTATTTTCTATTTATGTTTGTGTAAATTTATATTTTTGTGAATATACCTTTAGTAGATTGTTATACAAGGGGCTAAAATTACCCATTATATACGAGGTAGTTTTACCTCCGAGACCTTTCTTTTACCTAAATAGAAGCCGAGTTTTAATGGATTTTAGCCCCGTGTGTTACACTCTCTTTACACTTCGATTGGGAGAAAAAAAAACTAGCCAAGATTAACAATAAAAACGATCACCAATTCAATTTGTAATTTAAAAAAATATCTAAAAATTTCATGCCAATATCTTTTTTCTGTCTTCTGTAGTCGCTTTTAGTTCTATAAAAAAAAGAAACTAGAGCGAAATTTGTTATTTTTTATCTTCTCTCTGGTATGCTATAATGACGGACTTTTTGAGCAAGAGAAGTGAAAAATGATTAATTTACAAAATATTATATATTGTAATGTACATAGATCTACATTATTTTACTCTACCAAAAAGGTAGTCTAAGATAGACTGATGATAGCAAGTTACTTTCAACGCTGCGTCACCGTGTTTAGGATGGCACTACTGTTAAAGTAACTGTTAAAAATGAAAAATAATAATGCTTCTTACTTAACGTCTCCAAACAATATTGGAGGAGAATTCTGCCTAAAATCCGAAACAAAAGTAAAGAGCCTATTTATATTTATACGAGCAAAATATAATACGATTACTTAAATATCAAAGGAATTTTTATTGGCCAACTAACATTATTTTTTCTTACATTAATAGTGGTATTCAACATTTTTGCGTAGGATGTTCCGATAACAATATAAATGCCATGGCGAAATTTCAGAGAACCTAATTATGATAAGCCCGAGGCAAAACAACTTTCATAATAAATTGATTCAACCATAATAATAACTTAATGTAGTATGAAATTTTTAATCTGTCCATCCTCCATGACGAAACTATTATGAATAAAAAAGGAAGCACATAAGAAAACATATCGTCACGCCTTTCCCCCCCGAGGGGGCTGGCAGAGGTGTAAAACAGCCACACTTCGCCGGACGATATTCAGTCCCAAATGTGACAGGGGCGAGCCTGTCGCCATACACCGGGCTCCATTCATGTAGCAGATGACATACAATACGCACAGATGTTCACACAATTAACAAATTGGTGCGTGCCGGCGACTGGGTTTGAAGGCTAGGCTTTCCAACTAGGCTGTCATCGCACAAAACGGACAACTAACTCTCACATCCAGAGCTGATACACCTAAAACCCCTCCACACGATACAATTTGATTGGCCAATTAGATCGACCAATCTCAAGGTCATTGGTTGGTCCCGTATCTTGGATCTCATATTTTCTACCCACGTGATACAATTCAATTGCCAATCTAGCCCAATTGGTCGTGAAATTGTACCGTATGGATAGGGTATAAATTCATCACTTAAGACGGCCGCGACGCTCTGAAATTTCCATCCAAACAATAGATAGACAAAGCAAATCAAAAATCCCTTTACATAGGGAGGTTGTCTATACCATTAGCTTTTAAATGAATTCATAAATACAAGGGAAGTTCTTAGTTATTTAAGAATGATTAGAGAAGTGCAAAAGTCATAAAAAAATATTCAATTCCACTTTGTCACTCTGTAGGTAAGTTTAAAGGCTCGTCAGTATCTTTACTTGCTCTCTTCGCTCGTCATCTTCTTCTAGACGAAATGGTTATGGTATTACTTACGCCAATGCGAAGTTAGTCTAAAGTGGTCGCCAGACTGTTAAACACCTATCCGGAAATAAAACTCAAGGTATCTTACCTGTAAAGCAAAGACTACTAAATAATATTGAGCCATACCTGTCATCAAACTCTCTGCCACTACAGCACAAAATAATGTCAAGCCTACAATTTCCAGCGTCGTATCTACTTTTAATTTAAAAAAAAGAGATAAAAAGACTAACGTACATTCCTGTCCGAAACAACCAATTTTCAATTGGGAAACCCCTGAAGCCTTTAATCCCACGGCTATCTATATACTTTGTAAAAGCATTCGAGTTGAAAGGTGTATTCGGCCGAGATACTCCATTCGCAGGCAGACTGCCCCGGGCATAAGTAAATGGAATTACAATGTTGCTTACTCTTCGCACTGCGAATTGGCAAGTATCCAAGAATCAGGCTTGTGAACTGTCTGCTGCTGGAGTGAAAACAATGTGGTGACTCAAAGGGAGCGTTGTTGTTGATGGCGTTACGAATTATCTGTTTAGATTTTTTTAGGATATACGAGTAAGTTTGGTTAAACTCATCAGATCGAGGATACAAGTAAAAATAAAAAAGAAATCTCCCCACACCGAACACTTCCGACTAACTCACTTTTCAATACTATGCCACAGACAGACACACACTCACATACACACACACACATTCACACAAACATACACACGCGCGCACACGCACAAGCATACACGCACACATACAAACACACACACACACTCACAGACACGATAAACTTATAACACCCCGTCGTTAATGCGTCGGAGGTCGTGTATGCGACTAAAACTGTCCTTGACTGACTACTATTTTGATCATTAGATAGTCTTTCCAAAAAATCGTAAAAAAATATCTATTAGTGTTAATTTATAACTATCATTTGTACTGTATCCAGTATTCTGGGTCTGGTTGTTAGTTTTCCATGTCTTTGTTTAATATGTATGTATGTGTGTGTTGTCAACCTCAACACAGAAAATCCTAGCTATTAATGTCAAACGTATTTTTTTAGCTAAAACTATTTCCTACTCTATTAACAAAGTTCCTACAAAGCCACAAACTGTAACTCTCCAATTGTGACCAAGACTATCCATCAATACAACAGATAGACAAGCTCCCGCCTCTGGCCTTACCCCAGTTTCCGAATGCCACCATTGTCAATGCTTTATCAATCTAAACGACAGCGTTACCCAGCAGCTGGCGCGGCGCCCAGACAAAAATTGTACTTTTATTTTGCCGGTTCGTTTTGGTTTGGGCGGCGATTTTACCACTTTTACAACGATGGTAGGTATATAAATGTATGTGGTAGGTATATTTATATGAATGTAAATGTAAATATATATACAGGGTGTTTGGTTGGACGATAGACATACTAAGTAAACTTAATGAATATTATGTAAAGGTTAGGAAACTCATATGATAATATATACTTGCTATTTAGTATTTATGGCTTTACTAGCCACGCCTATATTTAGGTCATCAGTTATCTATGTAACAAGTTTCATCAAAATCCATCAATCTTTTTATGAAGCAGTAACAAATATACAAAAACTTTTGCATTTACAATACATATAAGAAGGACATTTTAAAAATTTGATAATGATTCAAGTTGTTGAAGGTTAAGCAATTTCAAATGTGTTTCCCAAAAAATAAGTTCTAGAATTTTCATTTTCTAAAACTTATTAACCTAATTTGAAATGTATAAAGACTAAAAATATATAAAAAATAAATTCGATATTTACAAAGAAAACTTCAGCAAAATCTCAATCACTTAAGTCTGGGTGGCTAAAGGAAGCGGAAACGCGTCAGAATCTGCTTTACAGTTTCAATTTGCCCGAGTGAAAGAGTTTACGGGATAGAGGGCGCCAGTGGTCTGCGGAAATGTATAGTCATTTCGTTTAGACGTTTTCTGAGGTAGAAGAGTTTTATTTCTCGGCGAAACTATTAATAGACTAGCTGTTACCAGCGACTGAGTTTACGTTTATTAAAAAAAACTATGTCCAAAAACCTTCCCCGTAATATACTTCAACTAATTATCAAATTTCATCAAGATAATTTCTCTTTGTAGGTCTTTATAGGTCTCTGGCTGTTTGCAGGGTTTTCACGGTTAACCGTGAAAACCTGCAAACAGACAGATCGAGATAGACAGAGTAATTTTCCATTTAATAATATTAGTGTGGTACAGTGTGGATGATTTAAATACGTTGTCAGCTTGTCGTCTAATGGGGTGAGTGGGTGGGATGGGAGGCTGAATGATCAAGTTGGTAAGGGTCGGCTGAGGTGAACGTTGTCTCGAAGGCGTTCTAAAGAAAGACCAGGGGCCCTATTCGGAGATTTAAGATTTTCATCTCACTTTTTTTCGTCTTAGTTGCTCTCGTTTGAAACTTCATAGGTGTGAGAGTGACCAAGATAAAATCTCATCTCATCTCACGCGCAGGAATAGCCCCCCTGGTCAGGAGTATACCTGTCACTGACGAGTTTGCATGAAAAAAATCATGGAAGTAGAAGAAGCGAAAAATGTATGCCAGGATCGTATAGCAAGTAAAGAGAAGCGGTTTCCACCCACCCTGTCGTCTGTGGGAAAGTGGCATGACTATATGTATGTTTCTATGTATGTAGGTATAGATGGTTTCCCAACGAGTAATGTGATATTTTGGAAACACAACACTCCCTATAACACGAAAGTTATTTTCTTAAAAAGGCCACATTATTTAACCGACGAAACGGAGGAGGTTTACAAGTCGACGCGTACTTATATGTTTATTGTTACGTATGGTCACGCATAAGTTTTTACAGAGTAGGTACTCCGATTTTGATAATTCTTTTTTCATCTTACCACAGCTCATGGTGTGACTCAAAAGAAGGGGGACGGTAGATTCTACGGTACTAAATAATTCGTGCTTATCTGTGCACGTTCTAGAGATAAATTTCGTTAGTAAATTATTCAAATTTTTCTAATCAAAAAAATAAGAAAATCATAGGCAAAGTGGAAGTGTCTTATTATAAGTAATTATTTAGAAAGATATTCATAAGTATCAAAATAAGTGTCATAGTCATAGTCTTAGCAAGCCTTAGTCAAGTCTAAGTCGGCATGACTTAGACTTGACTAGTAAAATCGTAATTTATGTAAAAACTCTTTTGACAGATTTTTCAAGCGTCCAACGTAAAAGAAAGTCGCAAAGTTGACCCAGTATTAATTAGTTTACTTTGTTGGAGAGTACCACTAGAGCTTTTTACGTTTTCACAGTCCTTTTTCAGCATATTTTTAGCATTTGTCGAATAACTGCGGTAACGTTCGGTGCCATCCCTAAGTAATGGCTTCGCGGTTGGCAACCCTATATTTTACCAAGTGTATATTTGTTTTAGTCTTTTTAACTAAGGATTTTTTCAAATATAAACGTTGTTTTAGAAATTGTGATTTTTTTAAATTCCGTGCAGGCAAAAGGGTTATAGGTTATAAGGTTAACGTTTGTCTAGCTTTTAGGCCCTTTTTTAAAGGACGTTTTGGAAGGTGACTTGAATATGATTTTGTATAGTATATGATTGTTACACGTTACAAAATTAATCTTTCAAAATAAAAATAAAAATTCTTCCAACCCGCCCCGAAAACCTGACTTCCCGTCATCCGAATTGGGATTTTCTAAAAATGGGACAAAATCTGTAATGCTAATTTATTTACATTATCATTTGAATTAAAAAAAAAAGAATTTTTAAAATCAGGTTATAAATATCGGTGTTATGCGGTAAAAAGCACTTAAAGAAATTAAAACCGAACTGAAAAATTAAACCTTGACTTTTTTTTAAAGAGCCTTTTTGCAGTCGCTCAAAAAGTTACAAGGACTTGTTTCTTTCATATTTTGTACGGTTTTGTTTTTCGTATACCGCAACTTATTCATAACTTACATTCGAAATATTCAAGTCGAGATCACCAGACCGGCATAATGTAAACAACGAACACTACCACTTCAAACAATTCATTTAATTTTCAAAGCAAACGAATTGGAAAGCAGCGTGCGTGAATCTGACAGTAGGTCGAGTTCCACAAGTAATGGCTCTAGCAGATCCAGAGGGGGAACGGCTAAGAGTTACTCAAGCCCCCCCCCCCCCCTTACAAAATTTGCCACTAATACTACATACAATGTATTAAGACTTTACCTAGTTGCAAGCCAAAATTTATGAGAACAAAATTAAAAAAACTGCTCCTCAGTTTTTTGCTTGTTCTTCTGAGTAGTGTCTCTTTTCAAAACAAGGCGGTTGAGTCTATTAAAAAACTTTAATGTTCATAAGTGTATCTTCGATATCCAATTGCATGAAGACATTTTGACTTTGACTTTGAAAGTATTAAATTCACACTACGCAATAGACAATTTTGTTTTTTAATGTTTTTGTGATTTTTACGTTGTTATTGGTTTTCCGGGTTACCCTCAGCTAGATAAAAACCTCACCCCAGACACCAAAATATTATCAATTCAATTCAATTCATTTATTCGGGTCATAGGTATAACTACTATACACTTGACAACGTCATTTACAGATTGCATAATATTATTAATTTAAAATTTAATGAAACAGTACAATCTAGGATTTCGGCTGTAAAAATACCTACCATGATAAAGCTTATTTTCACCCAAGTCAAGCCCCCCCCAAACAAAATCCTGGATCCGCCACTGAGTAATGGTAGAGGGCACATGTGAGAATATGCAAATAATGCTTTTCGATTCTTGTTTATTTCAAATAGCTATGCTAGGAAACGTTTCATTCTTTTTTCTTTGCTTATATGACATTCGGAGTATTGATGCTGTGATATTTTTTACTAGGTATGCCTCGCGGATTGACCCGCGGTTAAAGCGTTAATCCAAGGCATAAATTAAATTAAAATACAACAACATTTTATGTAATCATTACATAAATAAATAAATAAATAAATTGGGGACACTTCCACACACGGTCGCCTGACCCCAAACTAAGCAAAGCTTGTACTATGGCTGCCAGGGACTGATACACATACTTACTTAAATATTTTTAAATACATACTTAAATACATATTAACACCCAGACATAGAACAAACACAAATGTTCATCACATAAATGTTTGCCCTAGGTGGGAATCGAACCCACGCCCCCAAGCTCAGAAGGCAGGTTCACTACCAACTGAGCCACCGAGGCAGTCGTACACATGTATTATATTATTCATTTAAGCTATTTTCTATATCTTCTATCTTCCAAAAGAACTTTAAGGCGCTGGCCCACCGCGACGCACGTTTGGCACGGCCACGCGGCGCATTTTAGCTGCATGTCTTTTTTGTTAGACAACGTGGGTCTACGTCTCCACTGCAGCACACGCTATACACGAATCTGAACCCAGACTAAGTACAACTGTAGCGCAGCACAGTTTTAAATCATATGTCAGGCGTCGCTTCCCCACCCCTCCTACTTCCCGCAGTGAATCTACGCCGCTTTCGTGTACAGCGTTGAGCTGCGTGGGCGCCATATTCGAACAAGCCACGCGTGTAGCAATGACGTCACCAATCTCATATTCATGCGTAGCATGTCTGTGGCTTACGGTGGATACTATGACATACATTTTCTTGCAAAGCGAAGCTATAGACACACGTGCGAAGCCTCTCCGTGCGCCGCGGTGGGTCAGCACCTTTATCTAAATCAGTCCATCTGCTTGAGCGTAACGCGAACTTTTACATTGATAATATAAAAAATAAATAAGAAGATTTTTATTTATCTACGCTATCTAGATACACTCCGTGATTTCTCCCACGATCACTAATAGTCTAAGATCCCGCTATAGAACGACCTTCACCGAGATGCTTATATGATGAAATATATTTCATATTTAATTTAATATGTCAATAAATGTATTGCATATGGGTTGTCTAACAAATTTCAGTTCAGGATAAGATTAATAAATAAATAAAATAAAATAAAAATTATGTTTCACCTGTTTGATTATTAGACAAATTCTATACCAATCGAAAGTCTGAAGCCGATAGAATATGCAAACGTTGGGTTGCCTATTCTTTTCCGGTCACAGCACTCGGGTAGCCAGGTAGAAACAGGTAAATCGATACTAGGCATTTTGCACCGGTCTTAATTTATTAAATTTATTAAAATCTTAATTTATTCTACAGCGGGATCCTATACTATAAACTGACAGTGTATTTGTCTGCATTTCTTTATCAAATTCTTTAAATTCTAACTAATATTATAAATACGAAAGTGAATTTGTTCGTTTGTTTCTTTGTTTGTAACGCTTTCACGCCCTAACAAATCAACCGATCATCATGAAATTTTGCATACACGTTGTCCGGGATGCAGAAAAGGACATAGGATTTTTCATCCCGATAAACCGAATCCGAATTCATCCGAATAAACGGTTCCTGTGGGACCGCGGGTGAAACCACGAGGCACTAGTTTATAAACATAAAAAAACTACGAGTATTCGAACAATAAGCCACCTATAAAATAAACACAAAATTCGACTAATTAACCTACGAAAGGTTTTCTAACCAAAATCTTCTCAAAACGCTACTTTAACAAATTCACAAAAACTATTCACATATTCTCGTTACGTGTTCTGTGTTTACTTGACTTGTCACACAAACATACGCAAACAATGTGGTTAGTTAAAATGTTTCTCCCCCTAACGTTGAATTACTAATTTACTGGTAAATCTGTTCCAATTTTTTTTTTTAAGTAAGTATGTGCCCATACGTAGCGTCGTATCATGTGGTTTCTGGCACCAATTTAAAGGCTTACATTTCGCGAGCTTACTTGGGTTCTGTAGATAGTTATTCTAAGCCTATTACCGACAGAGAACACAAAAAAGCAATAAAAGGGAGCAAAGACTAGAGCAAGTTGCGTGAGTCGAATGCTCACTTGCGTTTAATTATTCAACGATACGTCTTATTGCCTTTTACGGTCTAACGTCCTAAAGTACGATCGTAGATAACAAGCGTACTATTTGCTTTTTTGTTATTTAGACGCATTGTCGTTTAATTGGGAGATTTAGATCATTTAAAAGCGATGATGGCCTAGTTGGAGAAAGCTCGCCTCTAGCCAGAGGGCACTCCCTCTGGTTGAAAGCCAGCCGACGGCACGCACCAATTTGTTCATTGTGGGAACATACGTACGAATTGTATGTCATTCGCTACATGACTGGAACCCGGTGTATGGCGACAGGCTCGCCCCATGTCATATTTGGGACTGAATATCGTACGGCGAAGTGTGGGTGTTATATTACACCACTGCCAGCCCCCTCAAGGGAAAGGCGTGACGATATGTTTTGTTAATTCTTGGCCGCTGTCGTAGCTAGTTAGTAGGCGTAAATTATACACGCGAGGATAGGGCGCGGAATCAGTTCAGCGGTGAAAACTATGAACTAGCTTGCCTGCACCGCGTAGCTCGTGTATAATCCAAGCACGTTTACAAGTTTTAAACCGGTACCGGCGGTACCTGAAACTTACGTCCGCGGCTCTACATCCTTGCTTTACGTCCGGCCTGTATAGTTTTCGCCTGAACATTTAAAAATTGCAGTTAGATTAAAATTTTCGAAGTTTCTTAAAAATACGCACTCGTCTAATAAAAGGCAATAAAGCGCGTAGATGTTCGATACCGAAAGTTTTCACGCCATTTATATGATTACATACAAATATTTGATGGCTTAATACCGGGGTATTACAAAAAAATTGCCATCGTCTGTATTCCCGACTAACTACAACCTGGGTTTCTTCAAGGCTAGAGTGAATAAGTACCTTATAGGTCGTCGTGCTCCATCTTAGATCACAACGTCGCTTAACATCAGGCGAGTTGGTAGTCAAACGTCGACCAATTCTACATACAAAAAAACAGGTAAAAAAATTACAGGCGATTTTGATGTGGACTCTCTAGTCTGTTTTTTATACGCTGTAGAGGCGAGTATAGCTTCAAAAATGTCCACCAACTTAGTTTCCCACAAAGCTAAGTCCTCTTTCCGGCTAAAAAAACAAAACAAAACGAGTGGTTTAAAAGTAAACACAATCTTAGATGTGCCAGCCGCGTGGGTTTATTACTTCATTTTACGTTTGGGGTGTCCCAGTAATGACCTGGGGGACAATTCAGCTAACCATAGCCGATGCTTAGCTGAACCGTTGACGTGGCGTTTGTTACAACAAGTAATATTATTAAAAAAAAAACACCCAACTGTAAAATGTTTTACCTTTTCACTTTACTATCAAGACGATTCAAATGACATCTCATTTATGTCGAAATCCATGAAGCAGTCGGGTAAAAAACGTGCGAGCAACGGCTCTATTCGGACTTTACAACGGATTCTATTTCTACAATCACTAATGCTCAAATGCTATCTGCTGATTTGACAAGTTAACAATAAGATCACATGACATTGAAATAGCTCGTATTTCGTCCAATCGTATTGCAAATGAACGCAACTTTACTAGAGGCCCAGTAGCACGAAAGTCTCACAAACGTTCCAGCTGGACAACTGGTGACAAGTTTGTGCAACATTAGTGTTACAGAGCCGTACCCCGTTTTATTTTTAAGGCTAACGTAACGTCAACGGTCCAGGGACCTTACCAAAACATCTCATTTCCATGGTGGTTACGTTTTATTGTCGATGGTGAGCGACCGCGAACCGTATCTCTGTGAAATAAGGTTCAAGGTTGCTCAGCGTCAAAAACTTCATCAAAATGTCATGGTAGGTGATTGGCTATGGTTAGCTGAATTGGCCCCCTGGACGTCTCGAATTTTTCAAGATGTTTTTTGGTCGAAAATTTGACTGCCACGCTTTCATCTGGGCTTATTTATTGGGTATTTTCTTTTCGGGCTTCTTTGAGATTTTGAATCGTTTTGTGCAGATGGTTTGTGGACTTTTGGTTGCGGTTACGTTAGGGTTTCCTAAGCGTAAGGGCAGGTATTCATGAGATATTTTACAATTTTTCAAGACGTGGTTATTGTTATTGGGACCAATTTTTTTAAGCAGGTAATTTATTATACATATTTATATATTCATATAATATTCTTATGAACTTTCCAAAACAAAAAAAGGAAAGGTTTTAGGAGTTCATAACAAATAAGCAGTTATAATATATTATATTAAGCTTGTATAAAGTTAGACGACTTACTCGTAATATCTAAGAAAAAAATAAACATATAACACCAGCACCATTCAATAAAACACCATCATTTTTTAAATACATCCACTTACATAAGGCCCACTTGCACAAGAAGCGGAGTTAAATTCTTAAACACAGGGTTAATTAACTTGAAGTTAAAATACTGGAGATGTAACTCAAATATTGTGTTAACTCAAGGTTAGCTTTTAACTCTTGGTGGCGCAAGACGATTTATCACCTTAACCTCTAAAGAGCAATGACCTCCGAGTTAAAAAGATAACCTAGGAAGTGACTCTAACATTGTCAAGCAATTAAAATAGCCAAGTAAAATGACAATAAAAATTAAGTATTCATAATTTATATTTACATTTGACATAAAATATCATAATTATTGTTCTGAAATTCATATTTAATTGTAAATATTCAACTGCGACGTATAACAATAGGATTTACTGATTTCTGATTTCAATATCCAACACCTTTGACAAAATCGTGAAAATCCAATACAGGCGCTGCAATAAACAACTGCTACAAAAATATTCTCACATTTATTTTCCGTAAACCATATCCTAAATCGTGAGTTTCCCAACTTTTCTCCCCGAGACTTATAACACTGGCAGCATTGATCGAAACACCATTATCTATCAGATACTTGAATCTCATGTCGTTAAGCTCGCGTCACTTTTACGAGCTCGCCGGTTCCATATTTTGAAAAGATAATGCCGATCGAGAAGGTTCTATGGACTATGGAGACAGTGTCTGAAACTCAGTGAGGATGAAATTATGATTTCTGTTTTTTTTTTACAGCGTGCCAGCGCTTCAGATGGGATCCAAAGAAACAAGGTCAAGCATTCAGCAAACACATAATGACGTCATTGTCATCCGTCTCTTTGGAACTTGTTGCAAATGACTTATTTCGGTCTTGCTTAAGCATCGATTGACGTCACTACGTGTTGCTGAATGCTATACCTGGCGTAGTATATTATTATACCATGGATGGACTCTAGACAAGTTGTATTCTGTTTTTAAAATTGCTTGAACGAGCTTGTTGATTGGAAGACTTGACAATTATGATCACGTGACATTTTTAAAGCTCATATTTTGTCCAATCAGCAGCTGACGTTCGGCTAGAAACAGAATCACTTGCAAGCGATTTCAACTTGTCTAGGTCCCCGAGGGGCCTACCATGAAATGTTATAGCCATGATGGTTTTACGTTTTGTTTTCGACGCTGCGCGACCATGGACCTTATTACGCGATGATACGATTAGCGGTCGCACAGCGTCGAAAACGAAACGTTACCATCATGGCAACAATGTCATGGTAAGCCCCCAGGACAGGATTTACTTTTTTGAAACAGCTTTGCTTTTTTTCCACGTCCGTAGGAGTGTACTCTATTCTGATTCCCTACACGTGGTCCCCGGGTAGTGCTAACCGGGTAGCAAACTCTGGTGGGAGGCTTCGGCCGTGGCTAGTTACCACCCACCGGACCAAGCCATGCCGTGAAATAACCTAGTCGTGTTTCGGGATGTAGTCCGGTGTAACCGTTCCGAAGACGGGTCTGAGCAGTAGCGCACTTTTAGCGCCTCGCTCAACTGCCGTCTTTGTACTTCTTCACTCTCCAAAACTTTAAGGCTAGAGTGAATAAATACCTAATAGGTCGTCGTGCGCCATCTTAGACCACAACGTCGCTTAACATAGGGCGAGTTGGTGGTCAAACGCCGACCTATTATACATTAAAAAAAAGCTGTTATTTTTCTCGATGCCATAGCAAAAGTTGATGATAATATTAGGTCCTTACGTATGAAATTGGCGTTTTGTCGTACTGATCAATTTGATCTGAAATATCTCCTCTTTGGTTAAGAATTCGAAATTCAAATTGATAAATTCATTTAGCTGGTTTTTTTTTTCTTTGGAATACAGTCATTCATTTGTTATTTTCCTCATTATTTTTTCTTTGGCGTCGCTTATTACCGCGCAATGGAAAACATGAAATATCGGTATATTTACGAGTACGAGTTCTACCGTGGCACCAGTGCTGCAGAAACAGCTCGAAGAATTAATAATGTGTACGGCGCTGGTGTCGCTAAAGATAGCATGGTACGTTTTTGGTTTCAACGTTTTCGTTCTGGAAATTTCGACCTTAAGAACCAACCCCGTGGACGGCCGGAGATCAAAGTGAAAAACGAAGAATTAAAGGCTATTGTGGAAGCGGATCCATCACAAAGCACTTCAGAGATAGCAGCAGGCTTCGGGGTAAGTGACAAAACTGTATTAATCCACTTGAAGCAAATCGGGAAAGTAAAAAAACTCGAACGATGGGTACCTCATGAATTGAGTGAATCGAACTTGCAAACACGGGTCGACTGCTGTGTTACTTTGCTCAACCGACACAATAATGAAGGGATTTTAAATCGAATCATTACTTGTGATGAAAAGTGGATATTGTACGATAATCGAAAGCGCTCATCGCAATGGCTGAACCCTGGAGACCCAGCCAAATCCTGCCCTAAACGAAAATTGACTGAGAAAAAGTTACTTGTAAGTGTTTGGTGGACTAGCGCCGGTGTCGTTCACTACAGCTTTATTAAATCTGGCCAAACGATTACGGCAGATATCTATTGTCAGCAACTGGAAACCATGAAGGAAGAACTAGCTGTTAAACAACCGAGATTGGTCAATCGCTCTAGGCCACTGCTGCTTCACGACAACGCAAGACCACACACTGCACAACAAACAACCACTAAGTTAGCTGAGCTACAATTGGAATGTCTGCGACATCCACCGTACTCCCCGGACCTTGCTCCAACAGATTACCATTTCTTCCGGAATTTGGACAACTTCTTACAAGGAAAAAAATTCCACTCCGATGCAGCAGTCCAAACCGCCTTCAAAGAGTTTATTGATTCTCGCCCCCATGGTTTTTATAGTAAAGGGATCAATGAACTACCCATAAGATGGCAAAAGTGCATAGATAACAACGGTGCATACTTTGATTAATTAAATATATTTTACAAAAAAAATCGACTTTTTATTCCTCCCGTACAAAACGCCAATTTCATACGTAAGGACCATATTATGAGGTTTTTATACGTGATTTTGTTTTAGTATCCCAAAGCATTAAAATTACCCCTTTATGAAAATCAATATGAATTCTGTGATTGTTTTGTGTACTTTATTATTAGGGCAAGCTACCTGCCCACGGCAATGCACACGTTCTAATTTAAAGGATAAAGTAAGACTAAGTAAAATGTAGTTTTCTGCTAGTAAAAAAAAAACTTACAAGCACACCGTCTAACAAACGTTACCTTTTTTATTATGGGAACTGACGTGGTTTTCACACATTATGATTTATAACACGGGAATTACTCACGCACGATTTACCGCACTAAGCACTAAGTGCTATGCGAGAGGCAGCCGCGCGCGCACTCGCCTTGATGAAGACCGCCGAATGCGGTTGAAACTATAGTCGGAATAGTCGACTAAATCGTGCGTGAGTAATTCCCGTGTCATAAATTATAATGTTACCTTTTTATTTGACCGAACGAAGTGATGTCTCAGAGTCTACTGTAGACTCATCGGCATTTGTTTGTTTGTTGTTTAACTTGAGTATCATTGATAGTCTTCATGAAATTTTGCAAGCAAGTAGTTCCTGCTAATATAATTTAAATAATGAGCGAAATCGGACGAGAAGTTATGCAGATATGTGAGATCTTCGTTCGAGGCTAACTACTGGCCATAGTAATATTAGTAGATACTATATATACAGTGATACTAGTAATACTAGTACACAAACACACCTTGTATTACGTAGATACTCTGATACTAATGTTCATTTCCTTTACAACGGTCGGCAACCCGCGGCCCGCGGACCACATGCGGCCCTCGGCCCCCCTCCTTGCGGCCCGCAAGTGTTTGGTAAATAAATAAATAAATCGGGACATTTTGCTCACACGATCGTCTGGCCCCAAACTAAGCAAGGCTTTTACTAAACACATCTTATCGGCTCCTCTAGCCCACATCTGCAATCTGAGTATAATAAACGGTATAGTGCCGAACGAACTCAAATATGCTACCGTGTGCCCCATTTTTAAATCAGGAGACGCAGAACAGATAGCTTACTACAGGCCAATATCATTACTAAGCTCTATAGCTAAAATATTAGAGAAAGTGGTTAATAAAACATTAATTTCATACGTTGAATCCCATAACATTCTATCACAGAACCAATTCGGCTTTAGACCTGGTAGGTCAACGGAGGACGCTGTTGTCGCACTAGTAGACCACGTATCGAAGAACCTCGACTCTGGTCGTCGTACAATTGGTGTCTTCCTTGACCTAGCTAAGGCTTTCGATACGATTTCTAGAAAGATCCTAATAAAGAAGCTAGAAAGCATTGGTGTCCGTGGTACAGCTCTAGAATGGTTTAAATCATACCTCACTGGAAGGAAGCAAAAAGTCAAAGTCACTGATCAAACTAGTGATCTCATGGACATAGCATTTGGTGTTCCACAGGGAAGCGTACTAGGTCCAACGCTCTTCCTAATTTATTTAACTGATTTCTGCAGCATTGATCTGTGTAATGCAAGACTGTTTGCATTTGCTGATGATACAGCTATCATCTTTGATGGTAATGACTAGGGGGACGTTTGTTCAAAGGCAAATGGTGGCCTCAGGAAAGTTATACACTGGCTAAAGCACAATCTCCTAACCTTGAATGCAGACAAAACCAAAATTATCACATTTAGAGTTTCTATTAGGAGTGCCCCTAAAGAAAGAATCTGTATATATGTCACTCATGCTCAAACACAAATGAATGCTCATGTCCCACACTAGGTCAAGTTAAATACGTTAAGTACCTAGGCATTTACATAGATGAACTTCTCTCGTGGACGAAACAAATTCAAGCTCTAAGTGGACGACTCAGGAAGCTACTTTTTGTCTTTAAAAAACTACAGTTTAAAAACAATAAATATGGTCTACATTTCACTCTGCCAATCGGTGCTGAACTATTGTGTTGTATCGTGGGGCTCTTCCGGTACATCCTTATTACTAAGACTGGAACGTGCTCAAAGGGCTGTTTTAAAAGTAGCCTATAATAAAAAATTCAGATATCCAACTGAATTGCTATATCGCGAGACAAAACATCTGACAGTCAGACAATTGTATATTTTGTCCACAACACTGAGATTTCATAGAACAGCAATAAATACTCAAGTGAGACCAGATAGACCAGTGATGCGACGGAAACCCCTCTGGCGTCTGCCCAGAGTGAATACTCAAATAGGACACAGAAGCTACATATTCAGAGGTACCTACATATATAACAAAATAAATAGAGAACTAGAAATAATGCATGACAACAGACATAACTGTAAGAAGAAAGTTATTAATTATCTAACAGGCCGTAACTATAAGGAAACAGAAGATTTTATAAGAATAATAGAATAGACACACACACAAGTTGAATACCCACACAAACACACAACACCGCACACATTCAGCTCAACACACACTCTCACACACATACACATAGAGACAACTACTGTCGTCACCTCAGTCGGTTGAACGACGGATTTTTAATCTTAATTTTAAATTGTAGTAATAATTGTTATTTTTATTGGTTGGTTTTTGTGAATGTAATTTTATGGAAAATGATTGAAATATGCTTATTTATTAATTACTAATCCACCATCAGCAAATTTAATTAATTAATCCAAAATTATAAAATTGTATATGTAAATTAACGTAAATCTGTAAATTAATGTACCTAATTAATAAAAAAAAAAAAAAAAAAAAATGTTCCCAGGAAGTTTACTAGCTACCGCCACTCAGGGTATCCTACCGCGGTGGCTAGTGACCCTAATTAAAATTTCCTTTTTATTTGTAATTTTTTAAAAAATGATTGTAATGTGTATTCAATGTAGCCAGAAATAAATTATCTTTTCTTAAAAAAAAAAAAAAAAAAACTATAGCTGCCAGAGACAGATGAACATTGGTTTTTAGAGATCAGATAATACCTACATAAATAAATAGATGCCTAAGGTGAAATATGTATTCATAGAAACCTATAGTAAGTGCGGCCCGTCACTTGATTATTTTGGCACTGTGCGGCCCTTGCCAGCCAAAAGGCTGTCGCTGTTTTACAAGATTGTAATTACAAGCGCAGCGGATCCCAAATGTCATACAGACATGTCTTTGAAACCTTTGACACCACTGTACTGAAAATAAAACCCTCGTCCAGATACCGTGACTCCGATCCACGTTGGCTTTATTACTGGAACAGGAACTTTCAAAAGACGCATTATATGTGTACGTCATAAAACTCTTTGGCGAATTTTATGGGGTTTATCTTTTGTTAGGTTTCTGAAGAGGACGAGCGGACATCTGATTACGGAGGGCAGGAGCGGCTTTTTGGTAAGCCGGCTTTTGAGTTTCGATTCACATTGGGTGTGGGTGGTGTGGGTACGTTTAGTTCGCGTCACGTAAAAAGAACGCTGGTGGTCGAGCTGTGCATTAGGTAACTTATCGGTTTATTTGGTGATATGAGGTATGAGGTACCTACCAATAGCCAATTTATGAAGCCAAATACTTTCAAATCCAATCCACTTACCTACCCACTACTAACTAAATACTTTTGTGCGCGAGTATACCCATGTGCAACTACGTGTGAGTTTACCAACGTGACGCGAACTATGATATACTTATATATATCGTCACGCCTTTCCCCCGAGGGGGCTGGCAGAGGTGTATACAATACAACACCCACACTTAGCCGGACGATATTCAGTCCCAAATGTGACAGGGGGCGAGCCTGTCGCCAATACACTGTGCTCCAGTCAATACGCATATAAGTTCACACAATAAAAAAATTGGTGCGTGCCGTCGGCTGGTTTCGAACCCGCTCCCTCTGGCTTGAGAGGCGGACCAACTAGGCTGCCATTGCTTTTTTTTTATCCGTCATTCATAAAAATAATGAACATATTCATACTTGTATCTTGTGCCTGCAATATAAATGCAAAAGTTCCAATGGATGTATGAATGGATGTTTGTTACTCAATCACGTCAGAACGGCTGAACAGAACCCATATTTACAATGATTCTTGGAATTCGTGAATCAAAGGGATATTTCGTGGGATCGGAAGATTGGATCCCACAAATTTCACATTCAAATCGGAAGAATGAATCAAGTTTGAAAACTTATGAATGTGGACTGAGAATCAAAATTAGTTGGTATTCAATAAAATAGTTGGTGACTGCCTCGGTGGCTCAGTTGGTAGTGAACCTGCCTTCTGTGCTAGGGGGCGTGGGTTCGATGTCCACCAAGAACAAACATTCATGTGATGAACATCTGTGTTTGTTCTATGTCTGGGTGTTAATATGTATCTAAGTATGTATTTAACAGTATATATGTAAGTATGTCAGTCTCTGGCAGCCATAGTACAAGTTTTGCTTAGTTTGGGGTAAAATATTTATTTATTTAATTTGAGTCTACATTTCTTGAAATCTGAACCGGAAACGTTCGTAGCTCTGTGAATACCTATGCAAATCTGGATAAAATTTGGCACAGAGCTAGATTTTATAGTCTGGGATAGAACATAGGATTCTTTTTAACCATACACACATTTCGGAGAGTGTGCATCTGGTTTGCATGACCTTATTCACCCTAGCCCGTTCTTCTATAAAACAACCAAGAGTACCTACAAAAAAGCGGCATCGTTTTATGGTCGACATACCTACAACACGCACGAAACGCTTTGGTTCCTCGTTTCTCATGGACCGCTAGATTGTGGAATACTCTGCCAGAGTGTGTGTTCCCTGACACTTATAATCTGGGTGTCTTCAAGTCTCGAGTGAATTGGTTTCTTCTATATAGGCAAGCGTGCTCCATCGTAGGCCGCATCACTGCTTATCATCAGGCGTGTTGGCGGCCAATCGCAAGCGTATTAATTAATAAAAAAAAAACCGCGATGAAACCGCGGAGCTATATTTTAAACTAACTAAACTTGTCATAGTATTTTTGGCTGAGCAACGTTTTCCTTCATGCCGAAGCCGTTTAGATAAAGTCAAATTCATGCGTTCAACCCTACGTAACCCTCTTGACATGTTATTTAAACACTCTTTTATCTTGATCTTTGATATATTACGTTATAATATTCCATGGTATTAACTCGAAGGTAATGATGTAAATACGGGATCAAGCATTAAGACGCGGTCATAGCACGATTTTCCATCCACACACACGTTTACTTAAGTCGCTTCATTTAGAGTTGAAAATCGTATACCAATAATCCTCCTACTAATATTATAAACGCGAAAGTTTGTAAGAATGGATGGATGGATGGGTGGATGGATGTTTGTTACTCTTTCACGCCAGAACGGCTGAACAGATCTGGATGAAATTTGGCACAGAGATAGATTATAGTCTAGAATAGCACATAGGATACTTTTTACGGCGGTGAAACCGCGGGGCGCAGCTAGTCGTATATAATTATAATTTTATGGTAAAATGAGATTGGCGCCTAGAAATTTTTTTTGTCGTTTATATTGGTATTAATCGTAACGAGGACACGAATAAGAATGAGTTACTCGGTTAAACTTTAGACAACTAATCTGGCTATTAATCGAAAATAAATATGTTGTAATCGCTGAAAATTTAGAGAACCACGCTCAATAAGTTTTTTTTAAGATGATACTCTTTGTATTTATTTTTTTCCAAAATGAGAATGATTTTCAAAACGGTACTTCGGTTAAAC